>OZ007595.1:313540959-314740959 GCA_963931845.1 Maratus michaelseni
TGTTATTTGTTAAATTATAATGTTTTTTTTTTCTTTTCTCGAGTAACAGATTTGCATCATTAAGCATAGTACTTCAACATGCCTTTATCTTGCTGAAAATTAGATTTTTGTGAGACAGACAATCATTCAATGTGGTTTGGTATGTGCAGATAATATTACAAAATTTATCATATAATAAACAACTTCAAAACTAAAAAAAAGATTTTAAAAGTTTATGTACAAACTTTATTTTGATAATATTCATTTCCCCCCTATTTACATATTCAGTCGAATACACAGTAGAAGTGGAGTGTTACTGTTACTACTGGTAAACCATTATTTTCAACACGAATTATTCTTTTAAGCGAATAATAACAACAACGTCTTCTACTTACATGCCGCGACACTCTCTTTTGACGTCACGTACATCAGGCCAAGAATCGGGAATCACTGTACTTAAGTAATGATCGACCACACACCAATTATCACAAATAGAACAATCGTTTACATAATCTTTGTGCTCTTGAATGTGGTAATTTAGCTATGACATTAATTTAAATATAAAATATGGACAAAATTTAAGATAATTAAATATTGCATTTATTATTAATAGCATTTTTCATAAATTTATGTTCACCATTACATTATAAATGTTTTTTTTTCTTATTTTAATATCTATTGCAACACAGGTAAAAAATATATGGAGTAGGATTTCGTTTTTACGCATATTTATAAATGAAAGAAGTAAACTGAGTATACGTAGAAAGAAAGCTTCGTGCGATTGCGGAGTTAAAAAATAACTGAATGAATTTAGCTAGAACCAACTTAGTACACATTCACTTTTATTGCGGCAATTCGGATTTCATCAAATCTCAAAAGGTACACAAACAATATTTCACTCTAGTAATCCCTTAATTGTGAGAATACTTCCAAATAAAATTTCGCCTCATCCCCCCCCCCCCTTCCAAATAAAGTTTCAGTTAACATTAAATTTTATACTCACTGTTAAAATTTAGAATTTGTTTTCTTTTAATAGTTATTTCATAGTAAAAATTAAACCTCAAATAATAAAACTAACATAATTAAAATTAATTTAATTGTAACAGAGTCTGTGATTTAGGGGATTTCATCATTTCATGGAAAATATTTGTTGTTTTTGGTTTCCAAAAAATGAGTTTGAAAAAAAAAAGTTGGATAGCTGAAATTAATTGGGATTGCATGTTAAATTTACGTTATTTATTTGGTATCATTACGTCCAACAAAATCCATTTGCGAGGGCGAAATCTGTCTTTCCAGACACGATTCAGCTTAAACCTTTGTCTTGGAATATCTGGTGATCGCTTGAGTGATGAGTTAATCGTGGAAGATGGGTTTCGAGCTTACAAATGGATTTTGTTGTGATGAATGATGACAAATTGTAGTTAATTTAACATACTATTCCGATTGATTTCGGTGATGAATTTCAGTAAAACGTTTATATTCTCGTGAAATTGAGAACCGATTTGTAGGCTTATTCGAAATCTGGTAGAATGGACAAGTTTTTGTCAAATTTGACAAATAGGGTTTTTCCGATATTGCAAGATTCTGATATTAAAGATTTTGGCGACAGTTTGATTTTTCCCTTTGCCAATCTTTAAGCGCTTGTAGCTTGCCGTTAAATCAGGATATTCTGATGGAAATAGTGTCATAGTCTAGGAATTTGTTTGTTCTTTCCAAATATGTAATTTTTTTGCGTGTAGGTTTTGCAGAAAAATCACAAATTTGTTTTTTTTTTTCAGATTTGTCGCATTTTAAGCGCATTTTCTTGTATTCACCATAATTCGAAAAGCCTTAAAGATAGGACAGGCTTTTATGATTCACATGGGCTCTTATATCACCTCCTTTCGTTTGGCAGATTACCTCAAACTTATCCTGTATATTAAAAAATACACATAATTTAAGAGATTTATGTTTCTTGTTTAAAAAAAAATAACGCAAGAATTATACATACAATTAAAAGTACAAAAAAAAATAGCATAGTAAGAAAAATAGGGAACTCACAACATACCTTTAGAATATTGAGAGAGAGAAAAACGGAATGGACCGGTTCAAGTTAGCCATCTTGCTTTTGTAACTCATCTTTCGGAATCAAAAATACAAAATGTCTTATGTTCTTGATATTGCAATTTCTGGTGAACCCAGGGACAATCTCCATTTTGAAATAAGTCAAATTTGAATAATAATAGACTTATATGTTTTAAACGAGAAGAAATAAGATAAGTTATAGATAACGGTATCTAACTAAGCTTAATCTTGATAGTGACGTGAGAACCAAGCCTGACCTTGATGATGTCACAGAATTTAAAGGCCTTGTTTTTTGTCGCATAACTCATTTGCTCTTGTCTCTGCGTTATCGAGATAAAAAGTCTTAAAATTTGCTAATTTATTGATTTAATAGGATGAGGTGGACCATTGTAATCATTGCATTAAAATTAAGCTCATGAAATGTTCTTGGTGCCCCTATTTTCTATGCTTCAATCGTTTTTTGGTTCAGTACCGTATTTGTCAATAGCATTTTTTCCGGGTTTCTTTCATTTTTATATTACTATATCTAAATATGATTTGTATTTTATATTAGCCGCGCCTTTTCCCCTAAATTAAACAAATAAATTGGCAAACTTTAAGACTTTATATCTCGATATCGAGAAGACGAGGGCAAATGATTTATGTGTTAAAAGACACATTTCCCAACGTTCTTTCGATTGCTGCTTACTTAGATTTTTTTTTTCGTTATTACACTATGGCGTGGTTTCCTGGTGAGAATTGTAATTGTATAAAATTATTAATAAATAATTATTTTAAATAATTAATTTTTATGTAAAATAATTTTAAAAATATATCCGTTTAGTAGATATTTTAACTAATGAAGTAAAAAATAACGAAAATACATTGCTCTCGTCTGCCCGTTATCGAGATAAAAAGTCTTAAAACTTGCTAATTTATTGATTTAATAGGATGGAAGGAGGAGTCAATACGTTTTCAACGTAACAACATCATAAAACTCCAGTCATTTGTCCATTTCCAATTTAGTGCTAATAATGCCGCAATATCTAAAACACACCCACACACGCACTAGCGCACGCACACACACATACATATACATATATATATATATATATATATATATATATATATATAATACAACATTACCAAACTATACATCGAAAATGTATTACCAAGTTTCCTCCAAAATACGACTGGGTCTTATACTAATTTTACATTAATGACATAAGTTGTTGCTGATTAGGTTTTGGTGCAAATAGCCCAAAAGATGTGCTATGTTGCATTTCTCAGGAGTTACACAATTTTAGCGATAGCTATATCTCAAAAACTAATGCACGGAATTTAATCAAACTTCATATCCTGTTACACTTTCACATAAATATATCCTTATTAGTCTTAGGTGTATTTGTATACTGCTCAACAGATGTCGCTTTCATGGGTTGGAAATTTTGGTTGCAGACATCTAAGAGGGTGGGTGCCTAAATTCAATTATTTGTTTGAAAAATGCGATGCTTATATCTCATTTTTAAATAGACACGATTCAACGAACCTATACGTTTATAATCCTCATTATGAGTATAGATTGTCATTTCATTTTTGGACTGTGATAGTGAATTTTGAAGTATTAACTTGTATGAAATTGAAGAAAGTTTTGGGATTGGCACATTTGACTAGTTTAACTTAACTTTGTTTTTGTATATAAAGATGGAATTTTGTAATTGCATTTTCTCTCACTTCCTGATAGGCTAGAATTGTAACATTTGTGTACGCAGGTGTGTATCGGAGGACAATACAACATTTTAATATTTTTAGAACTTAATTATAAATTAATAGGCTTTTTTTAAGGCCTTTTTTTAATTACCCGGCCTGAGGTGATGAATCGTCAAATAACCCTTATGGTTATAATTGTTTACAACAATGGAGCAAATGATGCACAAAACCACTCTCGCCAAAATAGGCCAACTGACTGCGAAACTGCTATAGCAAAATATTTTAATAGCTGAAATGTAGAAAACATCAATAATAATAAAAAAAAATTAATAAAAAAAGGTTTTTTTTTTCTTTTAATATATGTTTCTTAATGTTCACTCAATACGAAAAACCTCTGCAAAGCGATATTTATGTCAATCAAACAATCTGAAAATTATCCCTCCTCCAATACTGGGAGAAATGTGATTGCGTACATGGAGTTGAGTTTCCATTAAAAGGGAACGTTAAACTTATTTTTCTGCTCTTTCATAGACACATTATTTTCAACTCCGTATAAACGCTTATTGAATTTCTTCGCCTGATAAACAAACAAACAAACAAAAAAAATTATATCGTAAAAGCAAACATCGTTATACTTCACTAAAATCATAAGTACACTATTTCCATCCTTTTATTGAAAATTGTTATTACAAATGAAACCATAAATATTTGACAGAGAGATAACTTTTACTTTTTCATGTCTCATGTTTTTATAAAAAAAGATTAAAAAGAAAAAAACTGTTTAGTCGGCAAATATTATTTACGCAGCAGAGTAGTTAAGATTAATGATTTTTCTTTAACGAAATCCAACATACTAGTTGAAAAGTGTTTATCAATTTGGTTTAGCTGGCCGTACTCTAATTCACTTAAATATACTCGGATTGACATGTAATTGTTATGTGTTGTTCGGGTTTATTATGGCATGATCGCTATAGACGCTTTCAGAGTAACTTCAATCATGACGTTTTGTTTGGAAACTGACTCCAAACAAACGGTTGCTGCGATGTATTTTCTATTTCATTTGCGTATTATATCTATAATTTATAGCTATATCTCACAGCTAAGAGTTTTACTACTTTATAAGCAGTCGTAACATTTTCTACGATTTATATTAACCCTTTGGGTACTGATTTATTTGGAAAAAAAAAACATACAGAACAGACACACCAGAAGTTTGGTATAGTGTTTTTTCTGTATTTGTTGACAGATATTCCCTGATTAAAAAGAACCGAGAAGTACTGTTTGAATTTTCTGATATAAATTCGAAATTTCTGAATTTAAGAAAAAAATTCGTGGACAATACTGATGACGAGTCTCATTCGTCAAATGTACCCAAGGGGTTAAATAAAAAAAGAAACATAGCATCAGTTTGTTTCGAGTCAGCTTCCAAGAAAAACGCCATGACGTTACTCTGAAAGCGGCTATAAGGAAAGTACCGCCCCCTGAATACCAGGCGTGCTCTCTGACAAAAATAGCGGCTGACGCAAGCGGATTTTTCGGCGTTTGTACGGTCCCTCGAACATCAACACCAATAATATCTAAAAGTTTTCTTTGACTTATTTCATCTCAGAAAAACAAGGCGATGAAAACTTTTACAAATTATTGGTGTTGAAGTTCGAGGGACCGTTCAAACGCTGAAAAAAAGTCAGCCTGCAACGGTCGCCATTTTTATCAGCGTGCAGACCTAGTATTCAGGGAGCGGGGTAGTGAAGGAAAGGGCCGCTGACGTCACTGTTGGTCAAATCACCGCCCCCTGAATACTAGGCCTGAGCGCTGACAACAATGGCGGCTGTCGCAGGCCGATTTTTTTTTTCAGCGTTTGAACGGTCCCTCGAAATTCCACACCAATAATTTCTAAAAGTTTTCTTCGCCTTGTTTTTCGGAGATCAAACAAGTCAAAGATAACTTTTAGATATTATTGGTGTCGAAGTTCGAGGGACTGTACAAACGATTCCGCCTGCGACAGCCGCCATTTTTTCCAGCGCGCAGGCCTAGTATTCAGGGGGCGGTGGTCAAATTACTGTTGGATAACAAGAAACACCTGTTCGTTCTTTATGGCTCCTAATGTATACATGAGTACGGGATGATTGGTCTATATTTAACATGTCTATTATATGATTGACCTACGTTGTCCTGTCGATTTCTGCAATGATCACTACGACAAAAATGCAGTGGTAGATTGGTTGACGGAAGCGTTTGTTTGTAAACATGCCCTTTCCTTATTGAAAATGAATTATGTCTACAGGGACACTTAAAGAATTCCGTTACAGTATGGTGTATGGAGAAAAGTCGTTTGCAATGCATTTTAATGATGTTATAACATTTCAAACATATTGAAATTTATATACGTCACTGAGGTGCACTATAAGATGCTTACTGTAGAATAGAGTGTGCATAGCATTTATCATTCTTTTACAGGGACACGCAAAAGAATTCAGTTTACAGTACTGTCTATGAGTGATAATTGCTAGAAGTCCGTTTTCAATTGTGGTATGATTTTTAATAATTAACTATTTTTTTGCATATTACCTGGTGTGTATAAAGTCTATAAATCATATGCAGGGTTGCACAAAATATTCGAGTCCATTTCCATTTATTGACGGAAATTACTGAAGGGAAAATTTCAGCTGTTTCAAAATATTCCAGATTCCTTGTATCTTGTTCTAACACTTAACAGAAACAATTTTTTCAATTTATAAATTTTTTTGTACATCTTTTTGAATTTTTAAAAGTTTAAAATTTTTTAACTGGCCGCTATTTTGAAACAAGATGGCGAATGAAGCTGACCAACTAACTCAGTCGAGACCTTGGTATGCCCTATACACATACTCAGTTACATCCAAATAGGTTCATAAATAAGAGAGTTACAGTATGACATATGTCAGATATATATGTATATATATATATATATATCAACATTTGAACGGAGGGGGGTCTGGGGGTCATGATCGGTGAAAATATACCAAAATTTTTTGTAATTGCTTTCCTCCGAACGGCTGCAATAAGTAGCTTTTTGTAATGAAAGTTACCTAATAATGACAAAATTTAAGATAATTAAATATTGCATTTATTATTAATAGCATTTTTAATAAATTTATGTTCACCATTACACTATAAATGTTTTTTTTTTTTTTTTTTTTTTTTTTTTTTAAATATCCATTGCAACACAGGTAAAAATTTCCTATTCCTAAAGCGTTTCCTAACTGAACTAAATATTAATTTATTATGTAATATGCTAAACTACAAAATTTATATAGTTTGCTAACATATCAATCATCAATCTCAAATCTGCTAGCATACAAATCTATAGATCAGATACAGGGCTGCACAAAAGAATTCAACCGACTGTAGATGGTAACTTCCAAAATCGGGTTTTCAAATGTATTATGCGCTTTCCAAATTGTTGACATGGATATCATCTTTCAACTTATTAAATGGGAAATTTTTGTTACAGCATTTTGAATGTGTTAGAACATGTGTTAGTCTTGTAACAGTAATTATCAATGTCTAGAAAAGTGTTTCATAATCTATGCTTCGCGCATGATTTTTCTTTTTGATATGTTTAAAATTACTTTTATACTAAGTATTCGATGCTTAATATATTCTCTTTGTATATATCCTTTCCTTGCTTATATACGTACTATATATATACACTGTTTGGCAAATGCTAAGGAACAACCAATTTGTGAAAAATTGCATTTCATTCAGCAGGACTGTCACTGGCGATTATTTTAATATTCTATTTGCACCACTATTTTAACAAATAAATTTTGTTATATGTTTCTCTTGCACATGTTGTCAAAGTATATGTGAAAAAATTTTGTTTTGAGAAAGTGGTGCGAGATAGAATTAAAAAATAGTCACCAGTGGCAGCCCTTATTAAGCCGCGCAATCACAGGAAAAACAACAGTAAAAAAACAAGATCTCTTGTCTCTATCAAATGCAGTGCATTTACGTTTTTTCCTTCTTTGAAATTGCAAGTAGTAACATGAAGATAGAGCTGTAAATTTCCTTGATGGGCAACAGGTATTGACTGTTAAATGCCTGTAAGACATCATTTGGTTGCGTACGATCATGGTTGAGCAGTTGGATGTCTCAAGGTAGGGCAAAGTGTCACTAAAGTTACCAAAGCAAGAGACATGTCGAAGAATGTAATCTTGTAGTTTAAAATGACCTATGGATGTGAAAGTGCTACGAGAAGGCATTCTGGACGCTGTGGTAGGGGCATCACACCTCAAGAGCATCGATATGTCTGCCTAGTGGTCAATAGAATCATAAATGATACCCCAGATCAGATGATTTCTGACCTTGCTAATGCCACTGGTACTTGGTTATCTGTGAGAACCATTTCTCTGTGATTAAATAATATTGGTTTAGATGCACAAAAGTTTGTTACGTGCACTCTACTATGAGCATTTCATCAGTTTTAAAGTTTACTTCTATATAAGAAGCATATTTGTTGGGATCAGAAACAGTGGTCCAGAATCATGTTCTCTAATGAATCTCGCTTCACCATAAATAGTGATTGTGGGCACCAGCTAGTGTGGATAGAGAGGGGGGAATTAATTTCAATCACCAGAATATCCAGGAAACTAATAAGTATGACCAAATAGTGATTTTTTGAGGGGGAATCAGGCATAATCGCAGAATTCGGCTTCACATATTTGAAAAATGTATAGTGAGGTCGCAATGGTATTGCACAGATGTTCTCTAGGGTTATATCCATCTTTCCGGTGATGCATTTAGTCCAGAATTTCTGTCCCTGGATAACAATACACGCCCACATAAGACAGCTGAAGTGTCCCTCACACTATCAGGAGACGATATTGAGCGTATCACATGCCGTGCTTATTTCTTATCCTAACTCTTATAGAGCACGTTTGGGATGCACGTATTGCTCAAAGACAGAACTATCCTTGAACGGACCATGCAGAAACTGAATATCACCCTGTGAAACGAATGAGAAAAAATTCCTCAAACTCTCCTTAACTGTTTAGTGAACAGCAAGCAAAATATGCATCAGTGTCAGAGGAGATCACACTCCATACTCACTGACTTATAGGTGTTCATTTTTCAGACAGAACAAGCCTGTTTCGTAACTGTTGAAAAATGCTGTAAGAAGCATATTTTGTTATTTTGAGTATCTTGCTAATTGATAGAAAAAAATGTAGCAAGTTTCATTTCTTTAAACGGTGTCTATCATTAGTTATGACGAAAAATGCCTCTGTTCCTTAGCAATTGTCAAGCAGTGTAAATCTTACACCCATCTTATATCATACGTTTTAAAAATATATGTGTGTGGTTAAGACTGCAAGGTCGAAATGAAAAGTTCTATCACGACCGTAATCGATTCGATATATTATATGAGGCACAAATTATTTTTTTTCGTTTCAATTCAAACTGACTATTTTGATCGATCTTCAATTTACCCTACTCTTTTTTCCTATTCGGCGGGGTAAAAATTTTAATTGTGCAATGTTCAGAAATATTTAAATTTGCAAAAAAAAAAGGTAAATAGAATTCTTAGATTATTGCCACTGTAGATATGGCGTCAGCATTATTCACGGACATCTTTTTGCTTTGTAATATACCGGGTGCTTCACATGGTATAGCGAACTTTTTAGTTGAATAACTCTTCAACGGGTGGAGCTAGTGACTTGAAATTGTGCACGCATGCGCCGGGACCGAAAGGAAACTTATTTCCGGACTCTGACTACTGTCGAAGAATATTTTGTTTTCGCCGAAATGTATACCAATATTCAATCAAAGATCGTGTTGTTTTAGTCAAAACGTGTTATCTTTGTGAACAGAGACCTGCCGAAATACTCAGGAAGTGGTATAGCGCCTTTTAAAATAGGCCAAAGCCATCTGGAAGCATGTTCGGGGCATTAATTGCCAAGTTTGAACACGAACTAGCTCAGTGGCTGATGTCTACCATGAACACAGGATCCAAGACACGTGGTTTAACCCTTTGAGGGGCGGTGGTATATATTCTATACCACCTAATTTTAATCCGATTCGAACCATAAACTTTTAATTAAATTTACGTTTTTAACTTTGACGAGAAAAGTTGAAAAATTGCTTTTCCTTATTTTGAACTAAATTCTTTCGTAAATACCGGTGTGAATTCGATGTTACAGGAACATAATTGCTTGCCCATCATAGGGTTAAGTTAAATGGAGCTCCTCCACATTCAACAGGAGATGTCCTTAACTTGCTCAGAAGTCACTATGACAATCATGTTATCGCAAGAAGCATCCCGAATCGCTTTAGCTAAGAACTTTTTCGGCCCACCTATAGCTCTGACTTATCACCACTAGACTTCTTTTTATATGGCTATGTTAAAGATCAAGTCTACAGAGATCGACCAAAAACCATAGAAGAGCTGAAAACAACGATAACAAGTGTGATAAGGTCGATTCCAACAGACCAACCCAAGCAGGTTATTGCAAATTTTGTGCAGAGACTTCTCCTTAGACTCCTCCACCGTTTCGTCGTCTCCTTAGACGGCCAACATTTTTAGAATCTCATCTTTTAATTTCCTTTATTCTCCTGTGCAAATCCTGAAATTTTGAAATAAAAATATTTTTTTGTTCAAAAGTTATTCAATGTTTTCTTTTCTTTTTCTAATACCTTGTGAAGCACCCTGTAAATTTAATCGTAATACTCACTCGTATATGGAAAATCTCTTCAAAACGCAATGTTTACGACAATCAAATAATCTTAAAACAGCCTTCCTTGCGGGAATATCTGATTATTTACGTAAGAACTGTATCCCATAGATAAAGTAACATTAAACTAGCTTTGTATTGTCTCATATAGATAGATTATTTCCTCTTCCGTATAAACCCTTATTCAATTACCATTTTGAAAACAGCAGAAAAGTACATTCCATTATAAAAGCAAACACAGTTAGGTCACTAAAAACAAAAGTACATTTTTACTACTTTTATAGAAAATTGATATTAGAAATGAAATCATAAATATTTGAGGTAAAAGCTTTTTGTTTTAGAGTTAGATATTTTGTTAAGCTATATTCTAAAAAAAAAAAGACTCCACTCGCTCTTTCAGATCACTGGTACACGTATCCAGAAAGTAAACAAGAAAGAAAAATCAAGCGTCAGGCATGGATTAAGAAACACTTTCCAACACATTTAGGTTGGTTGATTTATGACGGCCGAATCTACTCGAGGGATATAGACCCTAGTGGGGAGTGCCCTCCGTGGGGGGTCTTTCTAAGGGATCCTAACCCGTATTTACGGCAAGGTTAGAAGAAAACCAAGGAACACTCCGAACGGTTAGGTCGACGAGCGCGACAGGGGTTTGAACCCAGTACTTCTCGTCTACCAGCTTTGAGAGCAGAACCTCTCAGCCACTGGTGGGGCGCACACATTCAGAATTCTGTAACAAAAATCCACCGTTTAATAAGTTGAAAGATGATATCTAAGTAAACAAGGTCACGGTCAAACTGTGAGGGGAGGCCTACCTTTCGGCTTAAGCTCAACTAGCCCCGCCCAACAGGGTTTTTTTACTATGCGGCAAGGCCCCAGCCCAGGGAGCGATGTCCAGTGGAAAACGCATAGCGCATTTGAAAGCCTAATATCCGGGATTAGCATTTATCTTTGAATTAAAATTTGAATGAAATACAGTGTCACGAAAAATCGAAGAGTGTGGAAAATAGGATTATAAATATCCCGGCAATTCATAATCCGTTTGACTTCATTCTTTATGCAAAATTTATCTTTTTTTATAGTCTTTTATATTCACTCTTTAAAAGAAACAATTTCGAAAAAATTTATATACTTTTTATCAGAACGAATATTTAGAGAGTCCAAAAAAAAATAGTTCCGGATAATCGAGATTACTGAAATTCAATAGGCTTTTTCTCATTATTGCACACTAAGTACATACCAAATTTCAAGTATCTATCTCAATTTGTTTGGGAGATAGAGCGTTTACAGACACACAGACAGACAGACGGACGGCAATTATTTTTTTCTAAATTTTTCTCGGATTTTTCGGAATCTCTAGTGTCTAAAACGTGTAAATCCGTCAAAAAAAATCGATTAAAATGATTACAAGACTTTCCATATACTACATATGATGGGTAAGTAAAAATATATATTTACATTTAAAAACTCATATCACAATTGAAAACGCACTTTCAGGAATTACTGCTTATAGACAGTACTGTAACCGAATTCTTTGGTGTGCCCCTGTAAATGAACAATAAATGCTATGCACGCCATATTCTATAGCAGGGCTGTCCAACGCGGCGCCCGCAGGCGCCATGGCGCCCTTTGAAGGTTTTCTTGGCGCCCCTTTGATAACTTCCTATTTTTTAAGTAAACTTTTTAAATTTCTTTTAAATAAAATTATATTTTAAAGAATGGTTTATTTAAATCCTTGATATTTTGAGTGAGAGCAACTTTTTCTATGAAAGTGTATTTTACGCATCAAGAACCAAATATGTACTTTAAAAATTTAATCATGTGTTATTGCGCTTCTTCACTAGTTTATAGTTATTTTTTATAAAAGTTTTTATAGAAATTATAACGATTGAAATTGATAATAATTGGCACTAACTTTTTTAATATGTTAAGAAGTGATTTTTTAAAAGCAGCTCTAACCGGCCTCTCTCTCCTTAGTGCATAAAAGTTCAGCTTTTTTATTTGTTGTTGTTCTTATTACACTGGCCCATTGGCTGTTTTATAAGAGTGGTAAAGGGGTGTAATTTTCTCCCCTAGACCTTTGAAATTTTAGGTAATTTTTCTCACTTTGTAAAAGAAAAAAAAACTTAATAAAATTGTGTGCAATGATTTCCGTCTGTGGAAGCTCTTCCGTGCTATCTCTGGAACAATCCAATGGATTGGTCACTATAATGAGTCTTTTATAACGCCAAATTCACCCCTCAAAATAAGTCAAGGAGTATATTTACGCCCTAAAAAAACTAACATTAGCTCTTATGTTCATTTTTTTTATTATAGCGAGATTAAAGTTTCTTGCTCCTTCCTCTATAAATATCTTTCAGATAGGGCCCTAGAAGAAAAATGTATAATTCGAAATGTACTACAATTTATACTTTTTTCAATTTTTTTTTATATGGAGCTTCTGAACCATAGGGGGCTTATATATTCCACTGTGAGATGCATTTGCTTCGCATAAGATGCGTGTGCACCGCTACTAATACTGCGAGATAATTTTGTTGCATGTTTTGAGCCATGTGAATAATGGCGCCCTTCATTATTTGCAAATCGATGAAGTGCGCCCCTGCTACTGAAAGGTTGGACAGGCCTGTTCTATAGCAATAACCTTGTAGCGGACCTCAGCGAAATTTATCAATTCCAATGTGTTTGAAATGGTATAACATCGTTAAAATACATTGCAAACGGTTTTCTCCCATAGACCATAATGTAACGAAATTCTTTTGAGTGTCCCTATAAACAAACTATAAATGCTACACATTTCATTGTCAATACCGAACATGCAATAGTAATACTCAATATCATATATCAATTGCATGGCGATCCGCGTGTATTTACGTGAGTTAGAGCTCGGACAGACCAAACCGAATTTATAAACATAGATACATTATTACTTTTAAATTATTACATTATTACATTATTACTTTTCAACTTCGTTGAAAAGTGTTGAAAAGGGGATTTTTACAAATTTCTGGCACAATGGAATTTGTTAGATTCGAACGCTGGACCTGCTGTTTCGAAACTGGAGACGTTACCTTTGTGCTACTAATTTTTGATTTGCATCGTCGCAAAATGGTTTGAAAATGGTTTAAAAATGGATTAAATACCTAATCAGTCTGTAGAGTTGCAAAAAACCTGCAGTTTTTGAGGGACGGGAATAAACACGAGAATTTTTGGGAATAACCCCGGAATTTTGGGGAATATTGAAAATTTTGAAGGAGTTTTGAAAGTAAACAAAACTAGTCATTTTCAATTTATTTATGTTTTTATTTTTAAGAAATTTCCGGCACTGTTCTGAAAAGTTTAAAATAGGTTTTTCATTATAGATTCACAAAAACTTAGGATTTTGCACTCTAAATTTTTATAATTTATTATAACTCATTTGCTTAAAACAATAACGGCTGTGAATCGGTAAGGATTTGAATGTTTCTTTAAAAATTAAAATTGTTTAATTTCTGTTAGCTGGCATATTAGCTATTCAGGCATACTCTATATTAATTTTCTTGTGAAGTGTATTTTTCAATGATTTATTTTAGTTTTGTTTGTTTTCTTTTTTGTTTTCATTGTCTGAATTGGAGAACAGGGGTGATGCTTATATGCATGTCAGGCAAGATGAATCTGTCATCTTCATCTTGCACTTTTTACTTATCCACGGTTAAAATATCAACTTACTTATGATAATTTAGTTTCTCTTACTTAATATTTCTGCAGCTTAAGCATGTATTTCGCTAGTTTCCATGCAAACTGTGCTATTTTTCTGTATCCATGTTATTGTTTTTGTTTACATTTGTAAAAGAACATTTTGTTTGCAAATTAAAAAATTTACTCATGATAATTTAATTTCTCTTACTTAATATTTCTGCAGTTTATTTATGTATTTCGGTAGTTTTCATGTAAACTGTGCTATTTTTCTGTATTTATGTTATTGATTTTGTTTACATTTGTAAAAGAACTTTTTGTTTACAAATTAAAAAATTCCATGGCTAAAACTTTCTGAAAACTCCCGGGAATGTTTAATATTTCCCTCCCAAAAAACTCGGTTTATTCCCGGGAATAAACACGGTTTTTCCCACCCTTTGAATCTCTATCTGTAGGCCAATTTTTCGGGAGTTATTGTGTTCACTTACATGGGCGCGCGCACACACACACACACACACACACACACACACAAACCGCGATTGCAACACTTTTCTTAAACTATGTGTTCAGAAAGTAAAAATAAGTTGAGTTGCTGAGTAAAACTAGTCGTTGGGGGCCACCGTAACACTTACCCATCATGGATAGGCATAATATAAAATATGAAAATAAAACATGTGTAAACTGTTTATAAAATGCATTGCAAATCGAATAAATTCCGGGCTTGATGACGTCATAAACTTAAAATGCTCTATTAACTGAAATGCGTCAAAGAAACATCTTTATAACTCCAAAAATGATAATCGTATTAACAAGGAGTTTACTGCGTCGGATTAAGTATCTCATTTCCAATTAAAAATCTTCGAATTTAAATTTGAATGAAATACAGGATCATGAAAAATCGAAGAGTGTGGTAAATGTGATTACAAATATCTCGGAAACTAATTATCCGATCCTAGCAACTTCATTCTTTATGCAAAATTTATCTTTTTAATTGTATTTTATATTCATTCCTTAAAAAAGCAATTTCGAAATTTTTTATACACCTTTTATCAAAACGAATATTTTGAGAGTCCAAAGAAAATAGTTCCGGATAATCGAGGTTACTGAAATTCAATAGGCTTCTTCTCATTATTACATACTAAGTACATATTAAATTTCAAGTCTCTATCTTAATTTGTTCGGGAGATAGAGCATTTACAGACACAGACAGACGGACGGCAATTTTTGTGTTTTCTAAAAATATGTTTTTCGGAGTCTCCAGTGTCTGAAACGTGTAAATCCGTCAAAATTTTTCTTTCGATTTTTAAAACGATTACAAGACTTATCCTATACAACGTATGATGGGTAAGTAGTACTATGAACTATAAAAGGATCCGAAATCATTCTAGTAATAAAATATTTATAATTTCTCAAACAACAGTCATTATTTACAAGGTGTGTAGAGGTGCTTATTTTGAGTACCACTATTTTCGAATTGTGGTACTGAAAAATCCTCATTAAATCGGGGAAATCTGCGATTATGAAAGGCAAAGATTAAAATTCAAAAAAAGTGGTTTAAAAAATGAGTACCTCTAGGCACCCTGATTTAAAATTACTTCTTTATAACTCTTTTTGTTTAGCTTCTATGAAAATGTTTTCCCATTTTACCTGAGGGAAGATTTCAGAAATAAGTTAAGTAAACGTAGACTACTCTATTTTCTACTTATTTTCTTACAGTGATTAAATATTAAATCGTTTGTTGAACTAGATCGCCACGAAGAAGCATTAGAAAAATCATCACTAGAAACTGTAAATATTTTTCATTTATTTACCTTGTTTCATTCTGTACACTTTGAGATATTTATATTTTAAACTGAACATATTTCAAATATTGGTTTTTCCTTAAAAATGTATCCGAAATTATGCCAGCAATTCATTAGTATTGGGTGAATATCAGTGGTCAATATATGACATTATAATTCCAAAATGTCAACATTACAATACTGTGGCCATTTTTTACGACATTCAGGTTTATACTTTTAAAATAAATGCGTATATATAAACACACTTTTATTATAAAAGCGTATCTATATACAGGCATCGCCAGACTTACGTAAAAAGTGCGTTCCGTAAACTTTCACGCAACTTGAATTTTACGTAAGTCGAATTTGTAAATTGCTTATCTATAACTTCTTAAGAAACTATAACATTTATTATTATTATTATTATTATTATTATTATTATTATTATTATTTAAACAGTATTATTTTGTAAAAAAAAAATAATCATACAGCGGTACTTACTCGGATATAATACACTGGTTTCCAAAAATTAAGGAAAAATTCCAAAATTAGCGATAACTCGTTCAAAAATAAAGCAATCCGTATGTAGTTTGCATATATTGTTAAATAAAAGATGCTGAATAAATATACCAAATGCAAATTAGTGGCGCTGCAATCGCATTGAGAAATCTGAAAGGAACATAAAAATGTACGTTAGAGAGTAACGCTGCAGCTGTCGCTATGATAGTGATATTATAAATCTGGGATAGCCAATTCATTACAATGACCTCGGGGCCTCATTTGCCTGCAGAACTGCGATTTAGAGCTATTGGGAAATTGGAGGCCGGACAAAGTTAGACAGAGGTGGCTAGATGGCTAAATGTGAGTCCTTCTGTGGTTCATAGCTTTGGCAACGATTTCAAACCACTGGTTTGGGCTCAAGAAGGTTCAGCGAAGAACGGCCAAGGGTTGAGACCAGCGCCGATGACCGATATTTGCGGTTATGAGTACGAAGGAATAGAACCACAACCCCATCTCATCTTAGATCCTCCCTTGCTGCAGCCACTGGAAGGTTGTGCGTGGAAGGCTTCACGAAGGTGGACTTTACGCAAGGCGACCAGTAATTTATGTGCTGCTCACCTCACGTCACTGGAAGAACGTTTGATGGGGGCACGTCAGCATGTCCACTGGACGTCTGATCAATGGAGGCATGTTCTCTTCACGGATGAGTCCCGGTTTGCCTCCAAAGCAATAGTAGGCGTTGTTTGATTTGGAGAACAGGGAACACGTTATCATCCATCAAACATTCGTGAACGAGATTCATACGGAGGAGGCAGTGTCTGTGCTTCGGATGGCACCTCTTTGGGTGGACGCACAGAATGTCTATGTCTTTCCACGTGGAACCGTGAATGCTTGCATGTATAGAGATGACATCCTTGATGCTTATGTCCGCCCTTATACCGGTGCAATAGGTAATGATTTCCTGTTACAGGACACCAACAATAGACCGCACAGAGCTCGCACCGTGGAGGATTATCTTCAGCACCAGACAATTCAGCGCATGGACTGGCCAGTTCGATCACCGGACTTGAATCCCATTAAGCATGTTTGGGATGCTTTAGGAAAACGTGTTGCTACTCTCAATCCCCCTCCTCAGACCCTTGCCACGCTTACAACTGTTTTTCAAGAGCAATGGCTCGCACTTCTCAGCGAACTCATCGACCGCATAACTGACAGTATGACACATCGCTGTATGTGCTGGATTGCTATAGGGGTGATCATACGGCATATTAAAGGTACTTTTCCTATACCAAACTGACAAATTGATTTTGCTAATTTTATAATTATGCTATTTTTTGAAACACTTTTCATGTTATTTTATACCTTACTATGAGTTGTATATTGTGGCTGAGTTTCATTAAAATCTATTTGTAATATTTTGAGTTATCGCTATTTTTGTGAATTTTCCTTAATTTTTGGAGACCAGTGTATATAAAAGTATGAAAAAATATTAACACAAACTGAAACAACACTTTTCAAATAAAAATATTTTGTAGATTACGGGATTTATATATAATAAAATAATTAATAATAAAATAAAATAATTATAAAAAGTATGCAAACGCATATCAAACGCGCTAGTATGTTCACAAACCTAATTTTTTATATTTATTACGTAACTGCGGATTTATGTATGTCGCGTAATACGTAAGTCGGGGGATGCCTGTATATATATTACACTTGTATTTTTTCTACTTTTTAGTGTTTAAGATATTCCATTGTTGCACTTTCACAGTCAGTTGGCCTTTTTAAGCTAGCGTGGTTTGATGCATCATTAACACAATTGTTGTTCTAACTCGTATACAGTTGTAACTATAAAAAATATTTTGCGATTTGTCACGTCGGAAAAAATGCTTTAAAATTAGTTTATAAATAATTTCTAAAAATATTAAAATATTGTATTGTCATCAGAAACACACCTTTGTACATAATTTTTACAATTCTAGTATATCAGGAAGTGAATGAAAATCGATTACAAAATTCCATATTTACACATGTAAACCAAGTTAAGTTAAATAGAAAAGTGCAACAACAACTAAAAGCAATTAGCTTTTCGAAAGATTTTACATCAGAAAACTTTATATTAGCAATACACGCAGACAAATTTAAATACAATTTTCTTTCAGTTAAACCTTTTTCCTATAACAATTATACTTAATAAAGTAACGCTGGTAATTTTTCCTTAACGTTCCCCCAAATACCAATTGCTTGCTTTGCAAGATTACGTTTAAAAGCCCATTTGTAATCTCATTTCTAAATGATAAAAGATTTCGGAATGTAATATCTAAAAAGAAGATTCTTTTAACTAAACTGAAAAAGCAATTAGCTCTTTCGAAGATTCTACTTCAGAGAAGTTTAACTTATTAGTACACGCAAAGCAAGATTAAATATAAATGCAAATTTGTTTCAAATAAATAGATTCATTTTTCAGGAACAATTATGTTTAATTAAAGTGACATACAGTGTTTTTTCCCTTAATGTTCCCCCAAATACTTGCTTGCCATACAAGATTGCATTCAAAACAAGTAATATAAAAATTTTTTTAAAGTCAACTCCTACTTTTTAATCATAAATATATAAAATAAACCCGTGCAGCATTAATGTCCCACGTTATCTTTATTGAACATTATTTTATAATCATCGTTGCGGTATTTTATTTTTTGTTGGCATCACTCATTTGAGATAAATCTTTCATTTCATTTATGAAAACAATGGGAGAAATTTTTTTCTCCCATATAAAAATTAAACTTAATTAATTAAATTTAATTAATGAATTAATATTTGAAAAAACTGTATTAACAACAATTGTCATCCAGTACAAGTTTAAAAAAATTTATTTGAACTTGAATGGATGAATAGAAAATATTTTATTAACGATTGAAAATTCCAACAAGATATATATATAGAGAGTGTGAGCTAATAGTAGGAATTTAAAAACATTATAATCGCATCTCTAAGTAAAACAGATTTCAAAATGTATTACCTAAAAAGAAGACTATTTTAACTAAGCTAAAAAAGCAATTAGATCGTTCGAAGATTCTGAGAAGTTTATCTTAATAATATATAATCCTACAGTTTCAAGAAAAATACCGGTATTTTCTTATAGAAAAACTCAATTTATGTAATCGCGCGATTGCTTAAGCCAAGTTTTTTTTTAAATTAAGTACTTGTGTTTATATGGCCTAAAGTCAGGGAAATTCCCTTATCTGTAGGAACCCTGTAATAGTAGATGCAAAGCAAGATTATATGCAAATTTGTTTCAAATAAATCTTTTTAATTTTTGTAGAACAATTATACTTAATTAAAGAAATTGCTTATTTTTACTTCACGTTCCCCAAATACTTGCTTGCTACACCAAATCACGTTTAAAAGGTCATTATAATCGCAACTCTAAAACAGATTTCGAAATGTATTACCTAAAAAAAAAGATTTTTTTAACTAAGGTAAAAAGTAATAAGCCTTTTTGAAGATTCTACTTCAGAGAAATTTTCCTTAGTAGTACATGAAAAGTAAGATTAAATGCAAATTTGTTTCAAATAAATCTTTTTAATTTACAAAAGTTGTAAATGTTGTTGAACAACTATACTTAATTAAAGAAGCAGTGCTTATTTTTATTTCACGTTCCGCAAATACTTGCTTGTTACACCAAATCACGTTTAAAATGCCATTATAATCGCAACTCTAAAACAGATTTCGAAATGTATTACCTAAAAAGAAGATTATTTTAACTAAGGTAAAAAGTATTAAGCCTTTTTGAAGATTCTACATCAGAGAAATTTTCTTTAATAGTACATGAAAAGTAAGATTAACTCAGGGATGAGATTTCTCCGCTTTTTTGCATACCAGTATAATCTTAGAAAAAACGTTGTTATTTTAAATCGCAGAATGTTTCGATTAAATAAGTAAACATTTTCTGTAAGACTTTACTGGTATGTAAAAAAGAGCAGAAATCTCATCCCTGGATTAACTGCAAATTTGTTTCAAATAAATCTTTTCATTTTTTTGGAAAAATTATGCTTAATTAAAGAAACAATGCTTATTTTTCCTTAATGTTCATTCAAATACTTACATGCTATACCAGATCATGTTTAAAAGCTCATTATAATCGCGGTTCCGAAACAGATTTTGAGATATATTATCTAAACAAAAGATTCTTTTAATTAAACTAAAATAGCAATTCGATATTTTGATGATTCTACTTCAGAGAAGTTTATCTTAACAGTACAACATGCGTGTGTGTGTGGGGGGGGGGGGCAAAGCAAGAATGAATGCAAATTTGTTTCAAATAAATCATTTCATTTTTGTTTTTGAACAATTATTTGCTTAATTAAAATAACAGTGGTTATATTTCCTTATTATTCTGCACATACCGGGTGTCCCAAAAATGACTGATGGATTTTAAAATTCAATAACTTCCAAACGGTGACAGATATTTAAAAAATTTCTTGCAGGAGGGTTATGTATGATGTCAGGAGTTTTCTTACTGCGATTCTTGATTTTAGTTCGAATTTCAAATCATAGATGGCGCTGACAGCGATTGGTGCTCAGTCACGGACGAAACTGACGCCCCTCAGATTTGATACACCGCTCCCTGAATACTAGGCCTGCGAGCTGACAAAAATGGCGGTTGTCGCAGGCGGAATTTTTTTTTGAGCGTTTTTATGGTCCCTCGAACTTTAACATCAATAATATCTAAAAGTTTTCTTTGACTTATTTGATCTCAGAAAAACTTGGCGAAAAAAAGTTTTAGAAATTATTGGTGTTGAAATTCGAGGGACCGTACAAACTCGGAAAAAAAAAATCCGCCTGCCACAGCCGCTATTTTTGTCAGCCAGCAGCCTAATATTCAGGGTGCGGTGCATCAATGCTGAGGGGCGTCAGTTTCTGCCTCGACTGAGTGTCAATCGCTATCAGAGCCATCTATTAATTGAAATTCGCACTAAAATCAAGAATCACAGTAACAAAACTCCTGACATCATACATAACTCTCCTGCAAGAATTTTTTAAATCTCTGTCACCGTTTGCAAGTTATTGAATTTTTAAATCCATCAGTCATTTTTGGGACACCCGGTACTTGATTACTATAAACAATCTATATATGAGAGAAAGTCTCAAAAGATAATTAAATAATAACTTATAATGATATTCACTTCGAAACTATTTTTATTTCTCAACATATTCTCCACCTATATTTATGCACTTATATCACCGTTTTATCAGTGCCCCAACACAAGTTGAACCTTTTTATCATCTGTGAACATCATGTTGCAACTTCTTCAACATCCACCATACAGCTTCGACTTAGCCCTAAGCGATTTTCATCTGTTTAATCCACTAAAAACCATCTTGGAAGCAAGATGATATTCACAGATGATGAAAAGGTTCAACTTGAAGTCCTAATGTGGCTGAGACAGCAACTCAAAGAATTGTATGCAGCTGGTGTTGGGGCACTGATAAAACGGTGATATAAGTGCATAAATATTGGTGGAGAATATGTTGAGAAATAAAAATAGTTTTGAAGTGAATGTCATTGTAAGTTATTATTTAATTATCTTTTGTCACTTACTTAATGACTTTCCCTCGTATTTAAAACGCTAAGCGTTTTCTTTCGACAGTCCGTGAGAACAAACTACTGCATCAAATTACATCATTCTTTTTTTAAGTGAAAGATTTTTGGACACACATTTGATATCGACACTCGTTTGTTCGAAAATATAATTAATTAGCCGTAATTTTAAATTAAACTTTTACTTCTGCGTATGGCGTTATAAAGTGGGAAATCGGATAACTTCCATTGCTGCGAGGATAAAAGAGAAATAACAAATATTAAAGACACGTGGCTTTTAGGCCAATTTTTTTAATTTGCAAGTTAAACTTCGGTAAAAAATATATATATATTCTCGTGCACTTTATTTTTATAAGCGAATAAAAATTTATATTTATTGTGGCGTCACGGGAATATTGTCCATTGTGTTTATTTTATCATTACCCATTATAACTTTGTTGATGCCATTTTATTTTCATTACAATTAAATACAAAATATATTTTTATTTGTATACATGGTGTTTAAGAATAAGAGTAACGTATATAAAGTACATGTGAAAAGTTTGCGCCGATGAAAATGACGTTATGCTTAGCTAGAAATGCATTTTTACATTGATAAAACTAAGAAAAATTTATATGATTGTGTCAACATGGCGTAATTATAACTGATTTTTCAATTCTTAAGTATAAAGATTGGAATTGGAGCCTTTATTGATAGCTTCATCTTGATTGCATATCTTGATTACATGTTAGCAATTACTTTTTTTAATTAAAAGTTAGAAAATTTCATTTTTTTAATAAAAATTTCATAAAAGTAAAAGATTTTAGGGAAATTAAAATTATTAAAAACAGTGTTACGTTAAAAAAAAAGCTTGAAATAAGGATTGTTTTTTGAGTTAGAATAAACAATGTAAGGCTAATATTTTATAGGAATTATTTTGGTAGATTTCTTATAAGTTCATTTAACGGTTCCTTATTAGCGGTAAAGTCTTATTTCTTTCACTGTGAATTTCTCTGTCGACGTCAAAACTGGTTGCCTACTTTTGGACACCAGCCAAAACACAGTGACAATTTTTAAAAATGTATAACGGTTGTGACAACCAAAGGCGCTTTCACTTTCATCGCGCTTACATCACTTCTAAATACTACAAATTTCAATTTTTTACTACATTTTACTATATTTACAATTTCAATTCTTACATTATCAATTAGAAAAATGTTAGCTTTCGAATGAAATTTATTTGAAAACTGTCGCTTAACTTAACGACTTTTTAAATAATTTTCAAAAATGAAATATTTTTCAAATCTATCTCAACAATGACCATCAGCTTCCTTCAATAATGTAAAATAACCCCTGGGAATGTTGCCACAGTTGAAAATGGATTTTCCTAACAATAATAAAAAATGAAAAAAAACTTGATAAATCATAAGATCAGATTATCTATAAGATAGAGCATTTTGGTCCTAAACTAAAATTTGTTAACAAAAAAATAATAATAAAAATAAATAAATAAATAAAAACTTTTTTCAGTTTTTGTTGAACATAAAATTTATATGGTGAATTCGTTGATGTATATGTTGCATCAGAATATGCTAGGAATTGTATTTTATTATTTTTTTAAAGATCCATTTTGTCTTTAACTGTATAAGAGGGAAAAGATCCTCGACTGTGATGGAAAAGGAACAATCATTCTGACTATGTAAAGGGACCGAAGAAACCATACAAATAAATTACACTTGAAAACATTAAAAATCTCCCTCATCTGCAGATTGATTTATTATTGTAAAAAAAAAAAAAAAGTCTACATCTTTACATAAAAATTGATTAGATTAAAACAATAGATGCGTTTTAAAAGATATGGATTTGAAACGAACAATGATTAAAGAAGACATTTTAAAACTTTTTATTTAAACATTTTAAAACTTTTCTTAACGTCGAATTTCAACGGTACCTTTGGGCAGATCCAATGCACATGACCATAGGTGTTCATTCGGTTGCATTATTACAGGGGGAGGGGAGATGTGTGCTTTATTTACTATGTTCTTTTATTTACAGAATATGAGATGGACGTAGGAATAACTATTTGTATGATACTTCATAGATCCATGAAATTTTCTTTCTTGCCGTGGGGAATAGGGTGCTAATGTCGAACTGATTTGCACTACACAGTTCTTTATGGATCATTTGTTTGGAGTTTGCATCGGAAATAGTACTTTATTTCACTGGGCGAAAAAACTTTTAAAGTAAAATATTTGAAAGACTGTTTCATACGCACCCCTCCTTAAATAATAAAGAAGCTTATTTTACTGATATTGTTATAGTATTTTTCTCCGTCAAGTTTTGATGAGTTCCATCTAGTTTCGTTTAAGAAGCCATTATATTATAACTGCAGCTCTACAACAGATTTTGAAATGTATTAGCCGAGCAGATTTTCTTTTAACTAAACTTTAAAAGAAATTAGCTGTTTTGAAGATTCTGCTTGATCAGTTTATCATAATAGTACATGCAAAGCAATATTAAATGAAAATTTGCTTCAAATAAATCATTTTATTTTTCTAGAACCGTTATATATTTAACCACTTGAAGGGCGGTGGTATATTACATGTACAACTTAATTTTAATCCCTAAATGTTACATTGGCACCAGAGTTTTTCAGTAAAAATTTTCTTTTATAATGTATGCGAAGTAAAGCTTATTTTCAAATAACTTTTCGTAAATCCTGGTGTCTTTCATTCATTTCAACATTTTAGCAACAGAAGTGCTTTGCCCCTGAATGGATTAATTAAATTATAAGTGTGGTTATATTTCCTTAATATTCTCTACAGACTTGCTTACCATAAACGATTTCGTTTAAGAAGCCATTACAACTGCAGCTCTACAAGAGATTTTGAAATATATCAGCCGAACAGATTTTTTTTTTTTAACTAATTTAAAATTTCTTTGAATTAAAGACGTTAAATTTGTAATTGTAGTAAATACTTGTAATTAATTTTGGATTCTGATTATTAACCCATAGCTGCCAACTTTTACGATTTTTCTGTACCACTAAAATTTAATATTTTATTTTTGCCTTATTTAATCGCACATTTCGGTGATTAAACAAGTAAAAATGTACTATTAAATGTTAATGGTAATTCAGAAAAAAAAAATCCCTAAAAGTTGTCAGCTATGTATAATACATTTGTTCTAAAAATTATTTTTTTTATTTGCATTTTAAACATAAAATTATTTTATTTGTCCTCTATTTGTCTATGCCCGACGAATGTATACAAGTAACCACAAAAATGCAATTATTGATGCTAACAACTACACTGTAAAACTACAACAATGAAATATTTTAACCCTTAATTGCATAGTGATGTAAATTTCCATCACTTTTTTATTTAACTTTTAATAAATAAATCAACTTCTACGCCACCACTATATTTATATAGAAATATTAATCGAGTAAATTTTCCGTGAACTACGTTGCTGAACAAAGTTAAAAATCTATCTTAAAAATTCTGGTGTCCAATATTTAATATATGTATAAAAAAACACAATTGTAAAAGAAAAACTCATGCAAAGAAGGATTAATAAACACTAAAAATTTGAAAATAAAAATATAATAATGAAATAGAATGTGGTATATTTTTCAAAAAATACGCTTTTATTTAATTGAAAAACACGTATTCTTGAAAGAAAATTGCTAAGCAATTTTATTACATTAGCGTTAGACATGCACAAATTTTCAATTTCGACATACACAAATTTTGTATTTGTAAACTTTAACATTTATCTAAAGAAATGAGCTCTTTTGAAAGTGCATTTTAGAAAATCTCACCCCATAAACTTAGAAATCGTATAAGCAATTTTATTTCAATTTCGAAAAACAAATATCACAGAAAATACATTGTGTTATAATATTACTCTTCTTTAATCTTTATATTCTGTGAGAATTGTTTCCCAAAAGCAATAACATTTATAACTCAAAAACAATTTAATTTCTAGGCATGTTTTTCTATTAAATTTGAAATTGTTCATAGGATTTTAGTTTCATATTCAGTTAGTGTTTTGATGGAGCATGAAACTTTTGAAACCTAAAAATAAAAATGATTACACTTCTTTTGAGTAGCAATTTTTACTTCCAGAAAAATTTAAACTTGTAAGGTAAAAAAGTACTTCAAAATTTCATATTTTAAAATATTCCCGCTTTCGAAATTGATTTTACTTACTGTATCCCATGAAATATGTTCGCATTTCTCAAATGAAAAACTCTTGAACGTGAAATACGTTCAAAGATTAAATAATTGTAATATTGTGATTAAAAGAAATATTTTTACTGTTAATTCTTATTTTAAATTTCTAAAAATAAATTTCTTAAATTGAAAAACATGTTTTTTTTTTTCAGGAAAACTGCTAAGAAATTTTATTACATTTATGTTAGATTAATAAAAAAATTTCTATTTAGACGTACATTAAAGACAGGCACAAATTTTGAATTTGTAAACTTAACCATTAACTGAGAAAATTAGCTTTTTCGAAAAGTGTACTGTCAAAAAGCTTACCGCATAAATATCGAAATAATATAAACAACTTTATTTCAATTTCGAAAAGCAAATATGACAGAAAACCACTTATGTTATATATTAATATTCTTTAATCTTTATACTCTGTAAAGATTTTTTACTAAAAGCAATAAAATGTATAACACTAAAACAATTTCATTTCTTTGAATCTGAACTGTTTCGTATGTTTTCTATTAAATTTCAAATTGTTCACAGGATTGTAGTTTCATATTCAGTTACTCTTTTAATGGCACATGAAACTTTTTAAATTAAACAATAAAAATGATTATACTTCTTTAGCGAAATAATTTTTACTTTTAGAAAAATTTTAATTTGTAAGAAAGACGAGTATT
This sequence comes from Maratus michaelseni, assembly GCA_963931845.1. Lineage (NCBI taxonomy): Eukaryota > Metazoa > Arthropoda > Arachnida > Araneae > Salticidae > Maratus > Maratus michaelseni. The sequence goes on from OZ007595.1 coordinate 313,567,841, forward strand.
ACTTCAAAATTTCCTATTTTAAAATATTTCCTCTTTCAAAGTAAATTTAACTTACCATATCCCATAAAATATACTCGCATTTCTAAAATGTAAATGTTTTGAGCGTGAAGTATTTTCTAAAGATTTAATGTTTGTAAACTTAAGCAATAACTAAAGCCATTAGATCTTTTCAAAAGTGTGCTACATGAACGAAGAAATAGTTGAGACAGCGTAGTTTCTTCAATTAAGTATATCCAATTTTCAAAAGTTTTCATTCTTACATAAAATAACACAGAAAAGCACTCCATATTACCTCTCTCCAATCTTTGTATTCTGCGAAAAAATTATTCGAAGTGCAATAATATTTCCAACTCTTAATGGTGCCACGATTTCTTCCAATTTTTAATAGTTTTTTTTTTTCGAAAAAGCTATAACATTTATAATTCAAAAACAGTTTAATTTAATTTAACAAAAACTGTTTGATATTTTTTTCTATTCAATTTCAAATTGTTCACAGGATTTTAGTTTCATATTCAGTTACTGTTATAATGACACGTGAAACTTTTTAAACCTAACAATAAAAACGATTACACTTCTTTAGAGAAATAATTTTTACTTTTAGAAAAATTTGAACTTTTAACAAAGACGAGTAATGCTTCGAAATTTCCTATTTTAAAATGTTTTCTCTTTCATAATTAATTTTACTTAATATATCCCCTAAAATATAGTCGCATTTCTCAAATGAAAATGTTTTGAACCTAAAATGTTTCCAAAGATTTAAATTTTGTAAGATTGTGATTAAAAAATACTTTTACTTTTAATACTTATTTTAAACTTCTGAAAATAAATTCCTTAAATGACTTTTTTTTTAATTAAAAAAGATGTTTTTTTTTTCTTTTAATTATTAAGCAATTTTATTATATTCATGTTAGACATATAAACAAATTTCCATTTAGACGTACAAAAAAGACATGTACAAATTTTGTATTTGTAAACTTAACCATTTACTTCAGCAAATTAAAACTTTTTCGAAGAGTGCACTTTAGAAAAGCTTACCCCATAAACATCGAAATTATATAAACAACTTTATTTTAATTTCGAAAAGAAATATCACAGAAAACCCCTTATGTTTTATATTATTCTTCTTTAATCTTTATATTCTGTAAAAATGTTTTCCCAAAAGCAATAACATTTATACGTAATTCAGAAACAATTCCATTTCTTTGAATCTGAACTGTTTGGTATGTTTTTCAATTAAACTATGAATTGTTCACGGGATTTTAGTTTCGTATTCAGTTAGTGTTTTGATGGCGCATGAAATTTTTTAAGCCTAGCAATAACAATGATTACACTTTGTTTTGTTTTGTTTTTTTTTTTGTTTTTTTTTAAAGAGAAAAATTTAAACTTGTAAGGAAACAAAGTACTTCAAAATTCTCTACTTTAAAATATTCCCGCTTTCAAAATTAATTTTACTTACTGTATCCCATAAAATATGTTCGCATTTCTCAAAACAAAACGTCTTGAACGTGAAATATTTTCAAAGATTTAATATTTGTAAACTTAACCAATAACTAAAGGCATCGACTCTTTTCTAAAAGTATGCTATAGGAACGAAGGAATAGTTGAGACAGTGTAGTTTCAGCAATTAAGTATTTTCAATTTCCAAAAGTTTTCATTTTTACCTAAAATAACACAGAAAAGCACTCCATATTACCTCTCCCCAATATTTGTATTCTGCGAAAGATTTATTCGAAGTGCAATAATATTTCCATCTCTTAATAGTGCCACGATTTCCACCAATTTTTAATAGATTTTTTCGAAAAAGCTATAACATTTATAATTAAAAAACAGTTTAATTTATTTTAACAAGAACTGTTTGGTATGTTTTCCTTTAAATTTCAAATTGTTCACAGGATTTTAATTTCATATTCAGTTACTGTTTTAATGACACATGAAACTTTTTAAATCTAACAATAAAAACGATTACACTTCTTTAGAGAAATAATTGTAACTTTTAGAAAAATTTAAACTTGTAAGAAAGACAATAATGCTTCGAAATTTCCTATTTTAAAATGTTTCCTTTTTCATAATAAATTTTACTTACTGTATCCCATAAAATATAGTCGCATTTCTCAAATGAAAATATTTTGAACGTGAAATATTTTCAAACATTTAAAATTTGTAAGATTGTGAATGAAAATATTTTTACTTTTAATACTTATTTTAAACTTCTGAAAAAGTCCTTAAATGACTTTTTTTTTTAATTGAAAAACATTTTTTTGGAAGAAAATTGATAAGAAATTTTATTACTTTCATGTTAGACATATAAAAAAAATGTCCATTTAGACGTGCCAAAAAGGCATTCACAAATTTTGTATTTGTAAACTTAACCATTTACTAAGGAAATTAACTTTTCCGAAAAGTGCACTTTAAAAAAGCTTACCCCATAAATTTCGAAATTATATAAGCAACTTTATTTCAATTTCGAAAAGCAAATATCACACAAAACCCCTTATGTTTTGTATTATTCTTCTTTAATCTTTACATTCTGTAAGAATGTTTTCCTAAAAGCAATAACATTTATACGTAACTCAAAAACAATTCCATTTCTTTAAATCTGAACTGTTTGGTATGTTTTTCAATTAAATTTTGAATTGTTCAAGGAATTTTAGTTTCGTATTCAGTTAGTGTTTTGAAGGCACATGAAATTTTTTAAGCCGAACAGTAACAATGATTACACTTCTTTTGAAAGAGAAAATTTTCTTCTTCCAGAAAAACTTAAACTTGTAAGGAAAACAAGTATTTCAAAATATTCCCGCTTTCAAAATTAATTTTACTTACTGTGTCCCATAAAATATGTTCGCATTTCTCAACACAAAACGTCTTGAACGTGAAATATTTTCAAAGATTTAATATTTGTAAACTTAACCAATAACTAAAGCCATTAACTCTCTTCAAAAGTATGCTATATAGGAACGAAGAAATAGATGAGACAGTGTAGTTTCTTCAATTAAGTATTTTCAATTTCCATAAGTTTTAATTCTTACATAAAATAACACAGAAATGCATTCACATTATATTCTGCGAAAAAATTATTCGAAGTGTAATAATACTTCCAACTCTTAATAGTGCCAAGATTTACCCCAATTTTTAATAGAATTTTTCGAAAAAGCTAAAACATTTATAACTCAAAAATAATTTAAGTTATTTGAATCTGAACTGTTTGGTATGTTTTCTATTAAATTTCAAATTGTTCACAGGATTGCACTTTCATATTCCGTTACTGTTTTAATGACACGTGAAACTTTTGAAACGTAACAATAAAAATGATTACACTTCTTTAGAGAAATAGTTTTTACTTTTGAAAAAAATTAAACTTGTAAGGAAGGCGATTAATGATTCGAAATTTCCTATTTTAAAATGTTTCCTCTTTCAAAATTAATTTTACTTACTTTATTCCATAAAATTGTTCTCATTTCTCAAAACAAAACGTCTTGAACGTGAAATATTTCCAAATATGTAATATTTGTTAACTTACCCAATAACGTTTTCAAAAGTATGCTATAGGAACGAAGAAAAAATTGAGACAGTGTAGTTTCTTCAATTAAGTATTTTCAATTTCCATAAGTTTTCATTCTTACATAAAATAACATAGAAATGAACTCACATTATATTCTGCGGAAAAAAAATCGAAGTGTAATAATACTTCCAACTCTTAACAGGGCTACGATTTACCACAATTTTTAATAGAATTTTTCAAAAAAATAAAATTAATAACATTTATAGCTCAAAAACATTTTAATTTATTTTAACAAGAACTGTTTGATATGTTTTTCTATTAAATTTCAAATTGTTCACAGGATTTTAGTATCATATTCAGTTACTGTTTTAATGACACTTGAAACTTTTTAAACCTAACAATAAAAACGATTACACTTCTTTAGAGAAATAATTTTTACTTTTAAAACAATTTAAACTTGTAAGGAAGACAACTAATGCTTCGAAATTTCCTATTTTAATTTTTTTTCACTTTAATAATTAATTTTACTGCCCATAAAATATACTCGCATTTCTCAAATGTAAATGTATTGAGCGTGAAGTATTTTCAAAATTTTAATGTTTGTAAACTTAAGCAATAACTAAAGCCATTAACTTATTTTCAAAAGTATGCTATAGGAACGAAGAAATGGTTGAGACAGTGTAGTTTCTTCAATTAAATATTTTCAAATTCCATAAGCTTTCATTCTTACATAAAATAACATAGAAATGCATTCACATTATATTCTGCGAAAAAATTATTCGGAGTGTAATAATACTTCCAACGTTTAACAGGGCTACGATTTACCGCAATTTTTGACAGAATTTTTTGAAAAAGCAATAACATTTATTACTCAAAAACAATTTAAGTTATTTGAATCTGAACTGTTTGGTATGTTTTCTGTTAAATTTCAAATTGTTCACAGGATTGTAGTTTAATATTCAGTAACTATTTTAAATGCACATGAAACTTTTGAAACCTAACAATAAAAATGATTACACTTCTTTAGAGAAATAGTTTTTACTTTTGGAAAAATTTATACTTGTAAGGAAGACGATTAATATTTTGAAATTTCTTATTTTAAAATGTTTCCTCTTTCAAAATTAATTTTACTTACTTTATCCCATAAAACTCTTTTCAAAAGTATGCTATAGGAACGAAGAAAAAGTTGAGACAGTGTAGTTTCTTCAATTAAGTATTTTCAATTTCCATAAGTTTTTATTCTTACATAAAATAACATAGAAATGAACTCACATTATATTCTGCAAAAAAAAAAAAAAAAAAAAAAAAAAAAAAATTCGAAGTGTAATAATACATCCAACTCTTAACAGGGCTACGATTTACCACAATTTTTAATAGAATTTTTCAAAAAAATAAAATTAATAACATTTATAGCTCAAAAACATTTTAATTTATTTTAACAAGAACTGTTTGATATGTTTTTCTATTAAATATAAAATTGTTCACAGGATTTTAGTATCATATTCAGTTACTGTTTTAATGACACTTGAAACTTTTTAAACCTAACAATAAAAACGATTACACTTTTTTAGAGAAATAATTTTTACTTTTAAAACAATTTAAACTTGTAAGGAAGACAACTAATGCTTCGAAATTTCCTATTTAAATTTTTGTTCTCTTTAATAATTAATTTTACTTCCCATAAAATATACTCGCATTTCTCAAATGTAAATGTATTGAGCGTGAAGTATTTTCAAAGATTTAATGTTTGTAAACTTAAGCTATAACAAAGCCATTAACTTATTTTCAAAAGTATGCTATAGGAACGAAGAAATGGTTGAGACAGTGTAGTTTCTTCAATTAAATATTTTCAAATTCCATAAGCTTTCATTCTTACATAAAATAACATAGAAATACATTCACATTATATTCTGCGAAAAAATTATTCGAAGTGTAATAATACTTCCAACTCTTAACAGGGCTACGATTTACCGCAATTTTTGACAGAATTTTTTGAAAAAGCAATAACATTTATTACTCAAAAACAATTTAAGTTATTTGAATCTGAACTGTTTGGTATGTTTTCTGTTAAATTTCAAATTGTTCACAGGATTGTAGTTTAATATTCAGTAACTATTTTAAATGCACATGAAACTTTTGAAACCTAGCAATAAAAATGAGTACACTTCTTTCGAGAAATAAATTTTGTTTTCAGAAAAAATTATACTTGTAAGAAAGACGACTAATGCTTTGAAATTTCCTATTTTAAAATGTTTCCTCTTTCATAATTAATTTTACCTCCCATAAAATATACTGGCATTTCTCAAATGTAAATATTTTGAGCTGAAGTATTTTCAAAGATTTAATGTTTCTAAACTTAAGCAATAACTAAAGCCATTAGATCTTTTCAAAAGCGTGCTACATGACCGAAGAAATAGTTGAGACAGCGTAGTTTCTTCCCTTAGGTATTTTCAATTTCGAAAAGTTTTCATTCTTACATAAAATAACACAGAAAAGCACTACATATTACCTCTCGCCAATCTTTATATTCTGCGAAAAATGTATTCGAAGTGCAATAATTTTCTCCAACTCTTAATTTTACCACAATTTTTAATAGAATTTTTTGCCTTATTTAACCGCAGAAAAATATTGTAAATTTTGTGAATAAACGATGCAATTACAAATTCTGCAATTGAAATATTAAATAAAAACTTCTTATCTTAAACAGCAATGTGTAGACTTCTTGAAAATTCCAAGGAGGATACGTATTTAGAATAAAACTTAACATTCAAACTATTTCAATGCATACTTTTATAAAATCAGACTTTAGCAGCTTGTCATAAACAAATTTCTAAATGTTTTCTTGGAAAGAAAATTATTTAATTCATTTGAAAACTTTTTTTATTTAATTAAAGTGTGTATTCTATTTGTTTCTCTATTAAATGTTAGCGTTATTTAAGCTTCACATAATTTGTACATTCATTTAGGATATCTGAAACTGTTTTCATCAAACAATATTACAAACATCATTAGAAGTTTTGAGAAGTAATTTTTATTTTATTTTTTAACTGAAACTTGAAAATTTCTCGTATTAAAATATATTTTTCTTGAAAATTAATATTTTGCTTATTTTAATCCATTATATACATTCACATTCCTGAAATAAAAACGCATGAACACTTATAAAGATTTATTAACTTAATGCAAACTTAATCAATAAATAAACCACCAACTCTTTTGAAAAATACGCTTTAGAAAAGATTATTTCAATATTAAAGAAGGAAGAATACAAAGAATATCCTTTCAGTTAGGTATTTTTAACTTTCAAAATCACTCGTTCTTTCTTAAAATAACACAGAAAGCCACTTATATTTCATCTCTTTAATCCTTGTATTTTGTAAAAAAAATCTCTCAGTTGGGCAAAAATATTTGTAACACCAAAATATACTTCAAAATGTGCTACTGCAATAGGGATTACTTAAATGATCTGAAAATGTAATTCCCTTAAGTGTGGACTCTCTGGTTTATTATCAACTAGCTGAACCGCCTGACGTTGTTTCGGTCCCGTGATAATAGCCTTAAATATATGTAGGATTTCAGTTTAAACACTTCATTTCCTTTATGACGTGCAAGATCATCAAATTAACTGACGCTCTAGTACTATTATTATCCATGATTTAAATGTACGAGTTATAAATATTTTGGATCGCGAGATCACGATTTGAATATCATCAAAATTGGAAAAAGAGCCAGTCTTCTAATTTTTATTGTGAAGCAAGCGTCGAAATGGGAAATAGCCAGTAAAGGCGCTGTTAGGCCTAGTTGGATTTTTGGAAAATAAACATATTGTATATGTTGGGCGAGAAGTGTATTAGCTGTGAAGAAATTATTAGTTAAGTATTGTAGAATTATCTGTCTAGGACTGTATTAAAGTTTATATTTTGTTATTCAACGTCTAGTCGTTCATATAATTCCAGCAAATCAACAGTTTACATATCATCTTCTTATAACTTTTTAAAATCAGTGTTAACGAAAATCTTTTCAAGCGAACCTAATGTTTGTGACCCCACTGCAGTGTACACCCACGAATTTGCCTGATTTCATGTTTTTTAACAAAAATCTATCGAAACGAACCTAGAGTTGGGGGTGCCACTGCCTTCTTCAGCGTACAAGGGCGTGCTACACACGCTCCAGTCTGTTTACATTTCATATTTTAACACGAAAGACTGGCGTATTGCGGGCCCATGATGATAAACTTAAATATAACTAACATGAGTGTTGAATGGATTTATATATTTAAAGGAAAATCTTTCCAAACAAACCTAATGTTGGAGACCCTACTGCCTTCGGCAGCTTACACCCTCGAATTTGCATGTTTTAAAATTTTAAATGAAAATATATCCAAACGAACTAAAGGGCCGCCCTCATTATAGTGATTGCGTATTTTAATTTCTGACGTTTAGATATATTAAACTTTCAGTTCAGACCAAAAGTTCCCGATAAAATCTAAATAATATAACCCCCCCCCCCCCCACTCTCGTTACTTCTTTTAAATTCAGAAATATACTTATATCTGTTGAAATTTTCCCAGCGCATGCGCATAACAGAAAATGTTTTAAAGAACGGAGGACTATCTACAAACCCACTGAGATAGAGAAAAAGGAGTGTAAGTGTCATTGAAAGATGTGTAAATACCGAATTAACTTTTAAAAAATATGTATTTCTTATTGTCCAAACTCTTGGAAATTTTTATAAGTTATAGATATAATGTATTCGAAGCCTGGGTATAAATTTCATGAAAAAATATTCATATTTAGATATAAAAACATGAGCAAAAGCCACCCGCGTATTCACGTTCCGAGCGAATATGGAGAAGATTTAAATTTTATAAAAATCTATACTTCTAATCGTCTGAATGTTTCGATATTTTTATACTTGATATAAATTAATTGTTACAAGAAAGTGTAAAATTTGTGTGTTGAGATACTGATATTTAATAATTGTTAGAATAGAAAAAATAAGAGTGTCTCAAAGAATCAAGAAGTGACTTCCATTCACGAATTCTATTCAAAGAGTTAATATTAATATTTTTTTAACCGAAACTTCCTTTTAAATCTAAATGTACGCTTGTTACGTGAGTGTGATTTTTCTTTTCGTATTTGATTTTTAAACCGGATGCAGAATTTTAAATTATGCACATAAAACTAAAGTCGGGAAAGTGAGTTTCGGAAAGGAATTTTTTAAAAGATTAATACTTATATTTTTTAAAACCACGTACGTTGTTTTACACTAAAATGTTCGCTTTTTAAGTGTATGTCATATATTTTTCCGTATTTCAAAGGAAAATAGCGGATTCAGAATTTTAAAGTGTGCGGAAAAAACAAAATTAGGCAAGAGTGACTTTCAGAAAGTAATTTTTTTTAAAGGATTAATATTCGTATTTTTTAAAGATAGATTGAATAGTTCTAAAGATAAATGAACATAGATGTGGTCTGATATTTTTCTTTTTTTTTTTGTCGTATTTAGATTTCCCGAGCCGATGCAAATTTTTAAACTTTGCAGAATGTAGCGAAAACAAAGAAACGTCGTACGGAAACGATTTTTCTTTTTTTAAAGGGTTAATATTTGTATTTTTCAAAGCAAATTTCATTGTTGTAGAGAAAATGTGCCCAGATTAAGTGAGTATTTTTTATTTTCTCATATTTCGAATAGTTAAACCCTTACCGGAATCGAAAAGCGGGAGGGAAAAAACACGAATTCGAACTTTAAAAGAAAAAATGAGCGGGTTAAAATTCGAAGTTTTAAGCAGATTGCGCCGTTCGAAAGTAAAAAGTACAAAATTTTAGAATATGTTTTTAATTTTTCCCTATTTTGAACGACTTTGCCGTTTCGGTTTCGAAACGCACGGCAAAAAAAAAAAAAAAAAGCGCATTTTCCCTCCTTCGGTTCTTCTCTTCTTCTGCGGAACGGAGTTCTCGCACGTCTTCGGCGCATTTTTTTAAAAATTATTATTGTGGGGTTTAAATAATATCCCGGCTAATTATCGAAAAATAAAAAATCTGAGCCTCAGGTGCATTAGGACCTGTCTTCGATAGTTCTAAAGATAATTTCAGGAAATTTCAGGCCGAAAATTTCGAAAATTTCAGGCCTCTACGCACGGTAGATTTTCTTAGCCATCACATAAATTCAGGTACACACACAGACAAACATCTTTCTTTATTTTCATTAGTATAAACTGAAAGTTCGTATTATTGAAGTTTCACATGAATATATTCAGTTCGTATGTGCAATGCATTTTGAAACTTTTTTTGCCAAACAGTAAGCAGCATTAAATATTTTGAAAAGTAAATTCCATTGCTACAAAAATTTAATCAGTAATTTTTCACAGAATATAATATTCTTCTTCAAAATTAATTTCGCTTAACCCATTAACACCTAGCGTTACCATACGGTCACGGAATAGCTTCCAACCATTTTTTTTGTTTGAACACAGGTATTTTTAAAAGAAATATTCTGCTCATTGGATGAGAGAAAATACCCTAATAAAAGGAGACAAAAGTTTCTTTTTAAAAAAATTGGTATGAAATGCCATTTTTGCATTTTAAAGAGAAAAAATAATTCCGTCCTTAATGGGTTAATTTACTTCCTAAAATTTATTCACATGCCTCAAATGAAAACATGTAAACACTTTCAAGAAATTATTGCTAACTTAATGTAAATGGAACCAATAAATAAAACCATTAACACTCTTGCAAAGTTTTTGTTTTTCTTTAGTAGAAATTACCTTAATGTGAACGATAAAATAGTATACACAAGATAACGTAATTTCAATTATGTGTTTTCAGTTTCCAAAAGCATTCGTTCTTACATTAAAACACAAAAAGGCACTTACATTACATCTTTCTAATCGTTATATTTTGTGAAAAATTTCTCCTGAGAACAATAATATTTATAACACCAAAATATATTTCAAAATATGTTTCTGCTAGGGGACTTACTTAAGTGATTTGGAAAATTAATTTTAGTGTGGAACTTTCAATTTGCTTTTCCATAACATGTTCGCGTTGGTTTATTTTCAAACAACTTTATATTCCATTAGAATTTAAATTTCTAAGGCATGTGAAATTTTTCATAAAATAATTCTATATCAGCATTTTTCATCAAACAATAAACAGCATTAGTTGTTGATGAAAGTAACGTTTACTTCCTTTAAGATTTACTCCTAGATCTTACTTTCAAAAGTAAGACGTCGGTAATGACAGTTGTATTTTTATCCCTGATGAAGGTTAGGTGTATAGCTAAAAGTGCTTGGAGTAATTGACATTGAATAATGCTAATGTAGTTTATCCTCTTTCTTACAATTTTATCATCTTTTAAGTAATAAAGCACATTAAGTGTAATTTAATTTTTTTTTTAGCTTTTTAAAGATGAATTTTAGCATCCTACTCATTTATTTGGTAGAGAAATAATAAACATGTTTACCATTGGTAGTCAATGGGTTAAAATAACATACCAAAATACTTATATTTGCTTTCTATAATCTTTACATATCATATCTTTACACCAATGCATAGTTCACAATACGTTCCTGGAAAGAGAATCATTTAAGTGATTTAGAAAACTAATTTAGCATTAAATATGAACTATTTGGTTTATTATCGATTAAAAGTTCGCATTATATAAGTTTCACATGACTCTATATTAAGTTATTAATTCTAAGACACTAAGACATAAGAAACTTTTTTGATCAAACCAATTAGAATCAAGTTGACTCCAACTAAATAAATATATGTCGATTCTAATCAGAAATTTGTTCATAAAATAAATTAAGTTTTATACCAAAAAAAAAAAAAAAAAAAAAAAAAAAAAGTTAAATAAATTAAAGTTAAATAGTTTTAAATAAAAATTCTGGTATGGAATATTTTTTTTCATAAAACTTGAGTAAAATTTCCAGTTGTTATTGTATTAAGTCTTTGAAGTACATGTAATTGTATTGCTGTAATGTCGAATTCACCTCAGAATTTTCAAAAAGTTTTATTTGAAAATATGAAAATACAATTTCACAGCTTTTGTCATCAAAACTATAAAAGTAAAATTTTGATAATTTTTTTATACAAATCTTGATTAAAATTAGGCGGGATAAAAATTACCCCACCACATCACCCTTAAAAAGTTAAAAATTAAAACTGAGTAGTTTTTTAAAATTTCCTATAATAAAATATATTTGTCTTGAAAATTAATTTATTTCTCTAAAAATAATTCGTATGCCTCAAATTAAAACGTATAAACGCTAAAGATTTAACCTTAAATTAATGCAAAATTAACATGTGAGTAAAACATTAACTTTTTATAAAATGCCTTTTAGAAAATATTACTTGAAGAGATAGTACAGACAACTTCATTTCAATTAGGTGTTTTCAAATTTCAAGAGCAGTCCTTTTTACTTCAAATAACACCGAAAAACACTTAATATAACTCTCTATAATCATTATGCTCTGTGAAGAGCAACAATATTTATTACTCTAAAATATTTTTCAAAACGCCTTGCTGCAAAAGAAATTACCTAGGTAAATTGAAACAGTAATTTAAAAGTGGAATGGCTGCGTAGAGGTGCATATTTGTTTGAATACCAATGTTTCCAAATACTAATTCTCGCCTTATTTAATTGCAGAAATCTCTTGCAGTTAAATAAGACGAAGGTTGCCATTCGGAAATGGTGGTACCCAAAATAACCACTTCTATGCACACTGTGGAGCATTCGTTGTGTTTTCCTATAATTTATTCGCATTATTTTTAATTTTGCATAACTATATCACCAGTTGTAATTTCTTAAGTCATAAAAAAATTCATTAAGCAATAAATAGTATTAACTATTTTGAGAAGTAAGTTTTACTTCTACAAATTGGAAACTTATTACAAGGTATGTGAGTAATTTTCATGATTTATCCCAATTAAAATTGGCCATTCTTCAAATTTAATTTCACTTGCTTCACTCCCTAAAATTTATTAGCACGCCTCAAACGAAAGCGTGTAAGCCCTTAAAAAGATTTAATGTTAACTTATTGTAAACTTAGCCTATAAGTAAAGTCATTAACCCCTTTGCAAAGTGCCATTTAGAAACGATTACCTCAATATTAACGATGAAACAGTGCAGAAAACTTTAATTTCAATAGGGTATTTTCAATAGCATTCCTCCTTACTTACATTAAAACACAGAAAAACACATTACCTTTCTCTCTGATCTTTATGTTCGTCGAAAATTTTCTTTAAAGAGCAATAATTTTTGTAACTCTAAAACATATATCAAAATGCGTTTTTCGAAAGTGATTTCATTTTAGTGATTTCATTTCTTTAAGTGTAAAGTTATTTTATTTGTTTTTCTAGTGAACGTTATTTTGTGATTCATATGGTACTTTAATCAATGTAAAAGAGGTGAAATGTTAGAATTATGATAGTTTTTGACATACATCAAATATTTTTCATGGATTTACAAACAGCATGAGTTATTTTACAATGTAAATCTTACTTTCATAAAAATTAAAGTTTAGTATTAAATTCAGCATTTCCATGTTATATTGTTTAATTATACAATAAATTTTCGCTGCGGCTCAAAATTATGAAATCTACAGAAGGTGTTTCGATATTTTCGGAGCGATGTTGATGGTGTCTGCATCAACTGTTCACAACATTTTAGAGTTTGAAATGTTTTATTTAAATTTAATAGAAACGAGAATAAACTTCAGTGGCGGCTCATGACTGTCTTTTTTTTTGGGCACTAAATGCACACTTGAAACACATATTACTTTCATACCATTATTTTTTAAAAGAAATCTTTTCCTTATTTAATGGCAGAACTTTCGGACAGTAAATAAAATAAAGTATTCCTTTCAATAATAGTGGTTAGAAAAGGAAAAATTTAGCAGCTTTGCATTTGGTGCCCCAAATAAAGTCAGTCATGATATTTATACACTATCTAAAATGATTTCTGCCATACAATGGACTAAATTAGCGACATGTCGCAGTTTGAGAACGCTATAGTCGGTGATAAATGTATATATTCTGCTGTAATTTTTTTGTTATTAAAAACTCCCTTGCATTCTGCGAAAATCGCATCGTGCGCGACTTCCTGAATGTCTAGTTATACATTTGGAATTACTGAGATATTACTTTTCGGTTACTTTTGTAGGGCTTGTACAATTCATAATTTTGAGTACCACTATTTCCGAATAGAAATCGTCGTCTCGTTTAATGACAGAAATTTTGCGTTAAATTAGGCAAATATTACTATTTGGGATGAGGTGGGGTTTTTTAAGTATCGGCCAGTTTAGGTCATGTTTCCGAAACTGGGGGTTGCCTTCAAGGAAGACTTTTGAAGGGAAAGTCCGCCCGAATTATCATTTTTGTAAAAGGAAAACCCCAAAAACCTTACACAATCTCCCGCACAGACCGCGCTGGTATCTAACCAACGAACATTGGTCCAAGCTTCTCATTTTGTGGCCATCATGATAACCACTGGGCTGAGTGGGTCCTTGATTGCTATTAGGAAACAGTGATACTCAAATTAGGACCCGCGTGATCTCTGCTTTTGAATAGCTAATCTTTTTATCTTACCGCAAGCAAATTACTAATATTCAGTACCTGGCGTAGAATTTTCGGAAACCAGCACATACATTCACTGATATTTCTGAATAGTAGTTTTCGTCTACTTATGACAAGTATAAGATGTTTTATCCTAGAACTACTAGAAATTTTACTCAACCTTGATGAAAATATTCCACACCAGAATTTTTACTTAAAACTATTTAACTTGTTTTTTACTTTAGTTCTCTGGGGTTTACACTTAACTTATTTTATTAAACAAATTCTGGTTCGAATAGTCATTTTGAATGTACCTGTCGGGTTCATTGGACCCAAAGCCCCGTCTGGTAGGCGGAGAGTTAAATAAAGCAACTGTTACTATTCAGAAATAGTGGTACTCTTTAACCAAGGCAGCCTCCCCTGCGGTTATCAAGCTTCTGCTAAAATTTCGTCTAAATTTATTCAGCTCCTAAAGAAAACATTACTTACCAAAATTACACAAAAAATCACTTCAATTTTTACTTCAGGAGAAACCTTGCAAAGTGCAATATTATTAATAACTTTAACCCTTAATTGCATAGTGATGTAAATTTCCATCACTTTTCATTTAACTTTTAATAAATAAATCAACTTCATCGCCACCACTATATTTATATAGAAATATAAATCCAGTAAATTTCCCGTGAACTATATTGCTGAACAAAGTTAAAAATCTATCTTAAAATTTCTGGTGTCTAATATTTAATATATGTATAAAATAACACAATTGTAAAAGAAAAACTCATACAAAGAAGGGTTAAAGTTAATTTGGAAATGTTATCTTTCGGGGCTAGAACTAAAAAGTAAATAGAAGTAAGATATCTTTAAAATCCCAAACATTAAGCTTGTTTCCTATTCTTTAGCTGCTAACTTTTTAGGGGGGTTTGTTACCCCTTTTCCTAAAAAAAAAGTCTCTGCCTCATTTAATCGCAGAATTTTTTGTGATTTAATAAGACGAAGATTTCTGTCCAAAATATGTCGTAATAAAAGGCATGAAAGTGTGCAGCTATGTCATTCGCTAACAAGCTGCATTCTCTATGCAAGCAGCATTATCACGCCACGTAATTGATTATTAAATAAGGTTCCAGAGAAAATTGCTGAAAAGTTTTCATTTCCAAAACTGTTGCATAGTTTTAGAAAGTATGTAAATACGGTTTTTTTTTTCCTTAAGAGAAGGTGTAAAACTACATATTTCTTTTAAAGATACCACGCTGTTATAAATAATAACGATAATATATCTTAAATATCCTATCTGAACGGGATGTTATTCAAGGTGTTTCGTACATAATTATTTTAGCCGAAAAGCCTAGCCGGATTTAGCCACGTGGTTTAGCACAAACCCTGCCCAAATTATCTTGAATCAGTTGATTTCTACCCTGCTCAGATATCGGATTGGTCAAACTTCAGTTTTGGTTCAAGATTTGCACGATTGATCAGAATTTTAATTGTAGGTTGCAGAGCCTTCTAGTGATTGACTTCACACATTATAAGCAAATGAATGTGTCTTCTTTATACCGAATACCTCGTTCAAGGGCATGTTTTTACTTTAAAATATGTGTAAGACACCCAGAGCCGCACAAAGGGTGGTACGTGCTGTGCCCCCGTACCAGGCACCATCAGTTAGAATAGGTGCTGACAAGCTTAATAGACATCAACAGTAATTACTACTTATGCATCTACCATCTGTAGAAAAACTAACAAGGGGTTTCGCACCAGGCGCCAAATAGAGCTGTTGCGGAGCTGACGACACAATTGCACAGTTTCCAATCTTTTCTCTTTTTTTTTTATCCAAATCAAATAACATATTTTGGACCAGCAATTTTACTCCATAAATGGAATCAAACAAGTACCACATAACTGAAACAAGATTCGTGTTATTAAATAAGTTTTCGGGTTTATTTAATTTGAAAAAGAACCGAAAGCCTCGCAACTATGTAATTACTTTCTGCAATTGCTTTCTACAATATTGTTATTTAAAAAAGTCTAAAATCCTTACAAATAATGCAAATTTAAAACGGTGTTATTAATAATTAAATTCATAAAGATACAACTAAATTTAAATATATTGCTTGAAGGTGCGTAAAAACATACATAAAACATTTAAAAGCACATTAAAGTCCTTTTAAAAATTCAAAACGTTTTCGACCGAACTTACTCGGTCATCATCAGTGAAAAACTATTAGTTAAGTTGAGTTGCTGTCTCTTCGCGTTTTCTAGCTTGCCTGGAACAACCATTTTACTTCAAGGGTGTGGAATATAAAGTGGGATGAGAAAGGTCATTCAACATTTCAAAAATAAGTACTGGTTAATCAATCATGTATTAATTAATTCCAGACTGCGTGGATATCATACGATAATACATCGTTACAATTTCTTTTTTAGATATTATTTCCAGAGAATCTCTTATGATAGCTTCCTGGTGATTACTTGTGCGGAATGTAATTTTGGATCCATTGAAATCTACTTTTACAGGTTCAGTTTGTGCTAATCTTGCTAACGCAGTGTGGGGTCTATTCAATCTCGAAACTGCTTCATGTTCTTTTATTCTGTCCCGAAATTTTCTCAGTGTCAAACCTACGTACATAAAATCTTTGTTATCTTTCTTGAATGGTATAATATATACCCCTGATCTATTGATAGCCTGGATTGGGTCAGTTTTCCTGTTTAACAAAATCCGCAACATTGGAGGAGGAACTGCGATTAATGTAATGCCAAACTTAAAATATGATGTTATTAATTTTGTGAATTATACCATTTACTAATCGTATCATCAATTAAAGACAGAAAATTTCGATTTTTCGAAACGAAAATTTCTTAAATGATAACTGCGAATCTGAAAATTTTGGGTTTGAGTTTAAAAAATGAAGAAAAGAAAACAATCAGTAAAACCCTAAGGAAAAAAAAATAGGTCTTCCTGTAAATTTATTTTAAGTTTTGCCTCTGGAGAAACCTTCGTAAAGCAGAACATTATTAATAATTCTAAAAATTATATTCGAAAATGTTGGCCTTCGAGGCTAGAACACAAAAGTAAATAGAAATACTATATATTTAATATCAGAACATTAAGCTTCATTCCTATTTTCAATTGCGAGCAAGATTTTCACTTCACGTAATCGGTTATTAAATTACTTTCCAAAGAAAAATGCTGAAAACATTTTTCATTTCAAAAAGTACTGCATAGTTCCCAAAAGTATGTAAATACGGTTATTTCCCCTTAGAGAAAACATAAAACTATTTAAAGAATTGATATGTATAAGAAACAATTGCTTTATACGATATTGTTAAAAAAATCTTAAAATCAGTACAAATGATAAAAAGTATTGATTTAAAAAAAAATAAATAAATAAAATCGACTTCAAGGTTTTATTCCTTACTTTATTCATAGCTGCCAACTTTCTGTTTTTTTTTTCAAGTCAAAAAGCATAAATGGAACCAGAAAATTTTTGTTATAATTTTTTTAGTAACATGCTTTGTTTCTATGGTATACTTACAAGGTGCATATACTATACTCCTCAAAATTTCCAAAGAGTATGGTCACACTATTTCACATTAGAAAATTTCTAATTAATATGTAACCCTCCGTCTGGCGCAGGATGCCGGACAGGCGTTTTTGCTTTCCTTTCCGGCGCATGGGCCTATCCCTCCTAGTCAGGGCCTGATTACGGACGGAACACACTTCCACCAGTAAAATTTAATAGAAACTTTCTTCTTATTGAGATTTCTGATTAATATTTAACCCTCCGTCAGGCGCAGGGTGCCAGACAGGCGTTTTCGCTTTCCTCTGCACCACAAGGGGACGCATGGGCCTGTCCCTCCTAGTCAGGGCATGATTACGGACGGGGCACACTTTCACCAGTAAAATTTAATAGAAACTTTCGTCGTATTGAAACGTCCTGTTCATACAAAATTACAGCCATGAATATGGAAAAAATTTCTATTCTTTTTTACTGGTGGAAGTTTGCCCCGTTCGTAATCAGGCCCTGCTCCTAGTACCTTCCAATCTCTAGGTGCTGTTAAAATCCACTCTGATCAGTTTTCCCACCACAGCCTGCGTGTAGTGGAGTAGTGACCCTCTTGGCCTATCAGGTACATAGCGTCCGAACTCGTCCCACTTTTGAAGCTTTGTATTTCTTTTTATTTTCATCACAATTGTTTATTTTGCTTTTTTTATGAATGAAACTACAAAAGTTGAGGATATTTGGTGGTTAATATGCAGATTTGTCTAGGGTAGCCCCTCAGGCACACTGCGCCCGAACTCGTCCGCCTTTTGAAGGTTCGTATTTCCTTTCGAACTCCTACGACGTTTGAAGCTTTGTATTTCTTTTTATTTTCATCACAATTGTTTATTTTGTTTTTTTTATGAATGAAACTACAAAAGTAGTGGATATTTGGTGGTTAATATGCAAGTTTGTCCAGGGTAGCCCCTCAAGCACACTGCGCCCGAGCTCGTCCGCCTTTTGAAGGTTTGTATTTCCTTTTATTTCTTCAAAATTATTTATTTTGCTCATTTTATGAATGAAAATTACACAAGTTGTGGATATTTTGGTGATACTTGTGGTGGATAATATGCATGTAAGTCCAGAGTGACCTCTCAGGCACACTGCGCCCAAACTTGTACTCATTTTCGTGGTTTCTCTTTCTTTGTTTCAAATTTGCTGCTGAATTGACCCGTAAAACCTACGATTTGATTAACTGTACAGGTGATGTGGTTAAGAGTACGGCAAAGCCCATATTTGCTTCTAGCGGCAACATTACTGCTGATAATTGGTTTACTGCTATAGATCTCATGGATGACTGTACTGTGCCTATATATCGATTTTCATTCGTAATTTTAATGTTCATTTGATTTTTTGCCTTACAAATTGAAGACAATGTGGCGGCGCGTCTTAAATTGCAGTATTGTTTGTTTTACTTTCTTTGAGATTAATAAATGAGATTTCTCGAATCAGATTTCTACTATTGTCTCTTTATACGTCCTTGGTCACTGATCACTTTAAGAGTGTTAAAATTGGGTTAATTAGGTGATAATGACGATAGGTACCTGTCACCGGGAGTCCCAGAAGTGGGCCTGATGGAGGATTAAATAGCAGTATTCGTAACCATGGCGTTAAATCGCAGAACTCCCAATGTTTTTCTGGGATTAAATAAGCCGAAAAATTCTATTAAAAATTTGTGGTAGAATTATAAGCACCCTGTACTGATTATATAACATTTAATAATAAAAATTCTTGTTTCAAAATATGTGTATATTTGGCTTTTTAAAAAAACAAAAAGTTGGTAGTTATTGCATACCTACTGATATTTACTTATTGATGCCAATTGGCATATTTCAGTGTGAGTGATTTAAAACAACACAGCGTTTTTTCTGGCAACTCTTCATTGTCATCCTCATTTACTTTAAATCCCATTGTTTCCAATATCACTCACTTTGACGCATATTAGACAATGATATATTAAAATTTTTGACATGTCTCTGTAAACAAAGCTATACACAAAACTACGACTATTTTGAAAACTCAAAGTAGTACTTCGTAATAGAAGTCTGCAAGGCCGGTACCGGGTTTGGGCCAATTTTCATTGAAGAGACTCGGACCTAGTCTTTACTTTTTCTGTCCCGGGCCCAGTCTTCACTTTTTCTGTCTCGGGACTAATTTTTTCTGCAGACTCCAGATTTCTTTTTTCCGGGCCAAGACAAGCATGCACTTCATTCTTTGTAGAAATCTGTATGGGCTGAAATTTTCAAGCCCAGTCCCGACCCCGCCTGTATAAAAATCATTGGCCTGGCTTTGCCTGTTCGTGCAAAAATCAGTAAAATCAGAGCTGGCACAACAATTCTTCTAAAACATACATACATTTTTAACTGGCTATTATTCTACAATTAAAATTATTTTTAAAGAATAGTACATACATTTATAGGCAAAAATATTAAAGTACGGTAAAACCTGTGAAATAGAGCCTGACTACGACAGAAACTTGTCCTACGATAAAATGTCTTGATACATGTAAAATGAATATAATAATCCGTGCGAAAAGAATATAATACATAATACATTTACAATAGACGATGTACCTGCTAAGAATTGAATCTGCCTATAACAGATTTTTCTTCTCTTACTAAATCTTCATTTGAATGTAATTGTCTAAGTTAATTTTTTTAATCATTGTTTAACCCTCTAGCCGTGGGCGATGTTTCCATTTTCTTATATAAAACCGCGGTCTATTTTTATTCGTCACTTATAATAGTTATAAGGATTGAATGTCACCGGAATTTACAAACAGATTTATTTCCAAATAAGTAAAAGCACTTTCTTCATGTACATTATAAAAACAAAGTTTTATTTCAAAATTCCGGTGGGAATGTGGCATTTATGGATTCAAAATATTTCAAAAACTGCAGAACTTTCAGAATGACCTAATAAATGAAATGATATACAGTGATCTCTCACTTATACACGATTTTCAGTAATTACTTTTTCATACCACTATTTTAAAACAGTAAAATTCGATTTATAAATTCTGCGATTTAAGAAGCCGAAAATTACCATATAAAAAAACTGGTTCGGAAAAATGATTTCCGTCTATCGCGTATAAGTGAGATAGTACATTCTGAATGTACTATAATTTGTAAACGAATCTCTCTATTTCTAAATAAAAGAAGATAGATTCAACGAAGAAATATAATCTCCCGATGCTTAAGTATTATAAAAATTGTAGGGAACGTCAAAATAGCGTTCCCCGTGGAAGTGTATAGAATAAGTGAAACGCGATAGAAGCGTTACTCGCGGCTGAAGGGTTAAGTACGTGATTGTCTAAGTGGTTATTCGTATTGTTGATAGTTTGTATTCCATGCATTTCGAACATAATATGAAAATAAAATCTATGCGTTACTAATTGTGCTATTTGAATAATTTTAACTGTGCAGATAATGTTACTTCAAAAATATCGGCATGTTTTGTATAAATTCAATACGACCGGGCCAGGCTGAGCCGGGCAGAACTTTTAACTTTTATGCCGTGAAATCGCCCTTGGTCGCGAGCTGCGAGATGCATCGCTTGCATACTTCTATGTTTAAAGCAAATATCTCTAGTAATATTGACTTTTGCACTGATGATGGAGCTTTAGAAACAGCTGTCTGCCCTTTTATACACACATGTTTACTTTGTGCTATTTTCATATTGCCCATTTACTTTTTAATATAACGGCACAAAGTTCGATCCTCCCATTTTCAGAAAAGAATTGTGAAAATCGCACTATTCACTCATGCGTGAACGTATATAAAAAATAGAAGACGAATTGTATAATTTCCTTTTTTGAAAGTTGGATAATAAGTTCGAAATTACGTTCGAGAATGGTAGCCTTCAGGGCTAGAACGCAAAAGTAAATAGAAATAATATATCTTTAAAATTAGAGCATTAAGCTTGTTTCTGATTCTCTAACGCTGGCAGAAATTTCGCTTCACGTAATTGGTTATTAAATTACTTTGCATCGAAAAATGTGCTGGTAATATTTTTCATTTCTGAAAATATTAGTTTCAAAATATACACTGTGAAAAAGACAAATATTTCTTAACATATATATACCAGGTAATATATACCAGGAATTTAACTCAAGTTTTATAAAAAAAAATTCACAGCAGAATTTTTATTTTAAACTATTTACCTTTTTAAAAAGAAAATAATAGTTAAAACGCACCATTCATCCATGCGTGTTTATTTATGTGCCAGAATTTTTATTTTAATCTACTTATTTTTTTTTTAAAGTAAAGAAACGTCGAAATCGTGCCATCCATTCCTGCGTAAATTTTTATGTGCCAGAATTTTTTGCTCGAATTTTTATATGCCAAAATTGTTCGAACGCAGAATTTTTATTTTATACTGTTTAACTTTTTAAAACGAAAATACGGTCAAAATCGGACGATTCATTCATGCGTAGTCGTACATGAAAAATAAACGAATTGTAAAGTCGGATAATAACTTTGAAATTACGTTCGAGAACGGTAGCTTTCGAGGCTAGAACGCAAAATTAAATAGAAATAAAAGATTTTTAAAATTAGAGCATTGAGCTTGTTTCCGATTCTCTAACGCGGGCAGAATTTTCTCTTCGCGTAATCGGCTATTAAATTACTTTTCAGCGAGAAATGTGCTGGAAATATTTTTCATTTCAAAAACTATTAGTTTCAAAACGTACACTGTAAAAAAGACAACTGTTTCTTAACATTAAACAAACCAGGAATTTAACTCAAGTTTTATTTTAAAAAATTTACCCCAGAATTTTTATTTTAAACTATTTAACTTTTAGAAAAGAAAATAATTGTTAAAAACGCACCATTCATACATGCGTAATCTATACTAATATTATAAAGGAGTAAAGATTGTTTTTTTGTTTGTTTGTTTGTAGGGGGTAATCTCTGGAACTACCGAACCGATTTCAAAAGTGATGGTGGCAAATTGATGGTGACAACCCCTGCTCCAACATAGGCTATATTTTATGTCGGTGTCACTAACCCCAGGGGGGTGCAGGAGCGAAAAACGTTCTAAAATTGCGATCTTTTTTATACTGAAGGAGCTAGAAATTTGAAATTTGGCGTTGTAGTTACTTATAACATGTAAATGCTCTCTAAGAACAAAATAAAAAAAAATTCGAAATTTAAAAGGGTGAAATGAGCGAAAAGCGTTCTAAAAACATTCTAAATTACAATTTCTATGGAATCTCTGGAACTACCGAACCGATTTCAAAAGTGATGGTGGCATATTGATGGTGACAACCCCTGCTCCAACATAGGATATATTTTTTGTGAGTGCCACTATCCCCAGGGGGGTGCAGGAGCGAAAAACGTTCTAAAATTGCGATTTTGTTTATACTGAAGGAGCTAGAAATTTGAAATTTGGCATTGTAGTAACTTATAAGATGTAAATGCTCTCTAAGAATTAAATTTAAAAAAAAAATTGAAATTTAAAAGGGTGAAATGAGCGAAATGCGTTCTAAAAACATTCTAAATTACAATTTCTATGGAATCTCTGGAACTACCGAACCGATTTAAAAAATGATGGTGGCAAATTGATGGTGACAACCCCTGCTCCAACAGAGGCTATATTTTATGTCGGTGTCACTAACCCCAGGGGGGATGCAGGAGCGAAAAACGTTCTAAAATTTTGATTTTGTTTATACTGAAGGAGCTAGAAATTTGAAATTTGGCATTGTAGTAACTTATAAGATGTAAATGCTCTCTAAGAATGAAATTTAAAAAAAATCGAAATTTAAAAGGGTGAAATGAGCGAAATGCGTTCTAAAAACATTCTAAATTACAATTTCTATGGAATCTCTGGAACTACCGAACTGATTTTAAAAATGATGGTAGCAAATTGATGGTGACAACCCCTGCTCCAACAGAGGCTATATTTTATGTCGGTGTCACTAACTCCAGGGGGGGGGGGGGTGCAGGAGCTAAAAACGTTCTAAAATTGCGATCTTTTTTATACTGAAGCAGCTGGAAATTTGAAATTTGGCATTGTAGTTACTTATAACATGTAAATGCTCTCTAAGAACAAAATAAAAAAAATTCGAAATTTAAAAGGGTGAAATTTGCGAAAAGCGTTCTAAAAACATTCTAAATTACAATTTCTATGGAATCTCTGGAACTACCGAACTGATTTCAAAAGTGATGGTGGCAAATTGATGGTGACAACCCCTGCTCCAACATAGGCTATATTTTATGTCGGTGTCACAAACTCCAGGGGGGTGCAGGATCGAAAAACTTTCTAAAATTGCGATTTTTTTTTATACTGAAGGAGCTAGAGATTTAAAATTTGGCATTGTAGTTACTTATAAGATGTAAATGCTCTCTAAAAACAAAATAAAAAAAAATCGAAATTTAAAAGGGTGAAATGAGCGAAAAGCGTTCTAAAAACATTCTAAATTACAATTTCTATGGAATCTCTAGAACTACCGAACCGATTTCAAAAGTGATGGTGGCAAATTGGTGGTGACAATCCCTGCTCCAACAGCCTCTTTAATAAAAAACTATGCGTTTCTGACGACTGGGTTTTTCGCTAATTGTTGCCACAGATTAATCTCGGAAAATGAAACATTTGAAGTTACTGAAAGAAAATAGTAACTCGAAAAGTATTTGTCAGAATTTTGTTAGGCAAACTGCGTTTGAAAGGTAAAAAATTGTATTTTTCTTGATATAAATTTCAAATCTAATGATTATGCCATTTTTCAAATATTGAATTTGAAAAATTACTAAATTTCACAATGGAGTACCATAGCAAAACCTTCATCCGTAAAAAGATAATGATAAAGGCGACGTGTCCTGGCGTGTATATTGGCTATAGCACGAGTCACAAATTATAGTAGCCTTATTATTCTGTTAAAATATAAAAGTGAATTATGAAATGCCAATATTTTGTTGGATTAAAAGTTCGTTATAAGAAATTAACCAGCGTAGCGGGCGTAGCTTGCTAGTCGTACATAAAAGAAAACGAATTGTATAACTTACTTCTTTTGAAAGTCGGATAATAACTTTGAAATTACGTTCTACATTCGAAATCGGTAGACTACGAGGCTAGAACGCAAAGTAAATATAAATAATATATCTTTAAGATCAGAACATTAAGTTTGTTTCCGATTGTCGAATGCGGGCAGAATTTTCGCTTCACGTGATCGGTTATTAAATTACTTTGCAGAGCGAAATGTGCTGGAAATATTTTTTTATTTCCGAAACTATTAGTTTCAAAATGTACACTGTGAAAAAGACAAATGTTTCTTATCATTAAATATACCAGAAATTTATCTCATGTGTTATAAAAAAAAATTCACACCAGAATTTTTATTTTAAACTATTTAACTTTTTAAAAAGAAAATAAGAGTTAAAAACGTACTATATATCCATTCCTAATTTTTTATGTGCCAGAATTGTTTGAATGAAATCTGCCAGAATTTTTATTTTAATCTACTTAACTTTAAAAAAAGAAAAGAATTGTCAAAATTGTAAGATTCAATCCTGCGTAAATTTTCATGTGCCATAATTTTTTGCTCGAATTTTTATATGCCAAAATTGTTCGAATGCTAGAATTTTTATTTTATACTATTTAACTTTAAAAAAAAAAAGAATGGTCAATATCGGACCATTCATTCATACGTAAACGTACATAATAGAAAAATAAACGAATTGTATAACTTCCTTCTTTTGAAAATCGGATAATAACTTTGAAATTACGTTCGAGAACGGTAGCCTTCGAGGCTAGAACGCAAAAGTAAATAGAAATAATATATTTTTAGAATTAGAGCATTAAGCTTGTTTCCGATTCTCTAACGCGGGCAGAGTTTTCTCTTCGCGTAATCGGTTATTAAATTACTTTTCAGCGAGAAATGTGCTGGAAATATTTTTCATTTCAAAAACTATTAGTTTCTAAACGTACACAGTAAAAAAGACAACTGTTTCTTAACATTAAACAAACCAGGAATTTAACTCAAGTTTTATTTTAAGAAATTTACCCCAGAATTTTTATTTTAAACTATTTAACTTTTAGAAAAGAAAATAATTGTTAAAAACGCACCATTCATAGATGCGTAATCGTACATAAAAGAAAACGAATTGTATAACTTACTTCTTTTGAAAGTCGGATAATAACTTTGAAATTACGTTCTACATTCGAAATCGGTAGACTACGAGGCTAGAACGCAAAGTAAATATAAATAATATATCTTTAAGATCAGAACATTAAGTTTGTTTCCGATTCTCGAATGCAGGCAGAATTTTCGCTTCACGTGATCGGTTATTAAATTACTTTGCAGAGAGAAATGTGCTGGAAATATTTTTTTATTTCCAAAACTATTAGTTTCAAAATGTACACTGTGAAAAAGACAAATGTTTCTTATCATTAAATATACCAGAAATTTAACTCATGTGTTATAAAAAAAAATTCACACCAGAATTTTTATTTTAAACTATTTAACTTTTTAAAAAGAAAATAAGAGTTAAAAACGTACTATATATCCATTCCTAATTTTTTATGTGCCAGAATTGTTTGAATGAAATCTGCCAGAATTTTTATTTTAATCTACTTAACTTTAAAAAAAGAAAAAATTGTCAAAATTGTAAGATTCAATCCTGCGTAAATTTTCATGTGCCATAATTTTTTGCTCGAATTTTTATATGCCAAAATTGTTCGAATGCTAGAATTTTTATTTTATACTATTTAACTTTTAAAAAGAAAAGAATGGTCAATATCGGACCATTCATTCATGCGTAAACGTACATAAAAGAAAAATAAACGAATTGTATAACTTCCTTCTTTTGAAAATCGGATAATAACTTTGAAATTACGTTCGAGAACGGTAGCCTTCGAGGCTAGAACGCAAAAGTAAATAGAAATACAGTAAAACCTCCATAACGGACACTCCCGAATAGCGGACACCTCTATTTAGCGGACATTTTTGTGATCCCCAAAACCTGTATATTTGTACATTTTTAACTCTCAATAGCGGACACCTCCAAATAACGGACAAATTCTGTGCTCCCGAGGTGTCCGTTATTCAGAGGTTTTACTGTAATATATTTTTAGAATTAGAGCATTAAGCTTGTTTCCGATTCTCTAACGCGGGCAGAGTTTTCTCTTCGCGTAATCGGTTATTAAATTACTTTTCAGCGAGAAATGTGCTGGAAATATTTTTCGTTTCAAAAACTATTACTTTTCTAAACGTACACAGTAAAAAAGACAACTGTTTCTTAACATTAAATATACCAGGAATTTAACTCAAGTTTTATTTTTAAAAATTTACCCCAGAATTTTTATTTTAAACTATTTAACTTTTAGAAAAGAAAATAATTGTTAAAAACGCACCATTCATAGATGCGTAATCGTACATAAAAGAAAACGAATTGTATAACTTACTTCTTTTGAAAGTCGGATAATAACTTTGAAATTATTACGTTCTACATTCGATATCGGTAGACTTCGAGGATAGAACGCAAAGTAAATAGAAATAATATATCTTTAAGATCAGAACATTAAGTTTGTTTCCGATTCTCGAATGCAGGCAGAATTTTCGCTTCACGTGATCGGTTATTAAATTACTTTGCAGAGAGAAATGTGCTGGAAATTTTTTTCATTTCAAAACTATTAGTTTCCAAAATGTGCGCTGTAAAAAAGACAAATGTTTCTTAACGTTAAATATACCAGGAATTTAACTCAAGTTTTATAAAAAAAAATTTCACACCAGAATTTTTATTTTAAACTATTTAACTTTTTAAACAGAAAATAATTGTTAAAATCGCACCATTCATTCATGTGCGATTTTTTATGTCCCAGAATTTTTTGAATGCCAGAATTTTTATTTAATCTACTTAACATTAAAAAAAAGAGAAGAATTGTTAAAATCGGACAATTCATTCCTGCGTAAATTTTTATTTGCCAGAATTTTTTGCTCGAATTTTTATGTGCCGAAATTTTATTATTCGAATGCCAGAATTTTTATTTTATATTATTTAACTTTTTAAAAAGAAAATAATGGTCAAAATCGGACCATTCATTCATGCGTAAACGTACATATAAATGAATTGTGTAACTCTCTTCTTTTGAAAATCAGATAATAACTTTGAAATTACGTTCGAGAACGGTAGCCTTCGAGGCTAGAACGCAAAAGTAAATAGAAATAATGTAGCTTTAAGATTAAAGCATTAAACTTGTTTCTGATTCTCTAACGCGGGCAGAATTTTCGCTTTACGTAATCGGTTATTAAATTACTTTGCAGCAAGAAATGTGCTGGAAATATTTTTCATTTCAAAATGTACACTTTAAAAAAGACAACTGTTTCTTAACATTATATATACCAGGAATTTAACTCAAGTTTTATTTTTAAAAGAATCACCCCAGAATTTTTTTTAAAACTATTTAAGTTTTAAGAAAGAAAATAATTGTTATAAACGCACCATTCATACATGCGTAATTTTAAAAGAAAACGTACATAAAAGAAAACGAATTATATAACTTCCTTCTTTTGAAAGTCGGATAATAACTTTGAAATTACGTTCTACGTTCGAAATCGGTAGCCTTCGAGGCTAGAACGCAAAGTAAATAGAAATACTATATCTTTAAGAGCCTACGTCTGTCATGCGAAAAAACGCGCAACCCAATGTTAAGTCTATGGGAAGGTTCTTGGCAGATTTCTCGCTCGCATTTTCATATTTTTAAATTATTTTTTTGCATAGCATAGCTGAGGTCTATCTCTAACGTTGTTAGTTTTTACTTTTTCGATTTTAGTTCCAGTTTTTTCATATAAGGGTACTTTCACTTTCCGAACCGGTTCCAAAATTGAAAATGCCCGCTTGTAATAAAAATAAATAAATAAATAAATAAATAAATAAATAAAATCAAAAAAGTAAAAACTAACAACGTTAGAGATCGACCTCAGCTATCCTATGCAAAAAAAAAAAAAAAAACATTTAAAAATATTAAAATGCGAGCGAGAAATCTGCCAAGAACCTTCCCATAGACTTAACATTAGCTTGAGCGTTCCTTCACGTGACTAGTGTAGGCTCTTAAGATCAGAACATTAAGTTTATTTCCGATTCTCGAATGCAGACAAAATTTTCGCTTCACGTGATCGGTTATTACATTACTTTGCAGAGATAAATGTGCTGGAAGTATTTTTCATTTCCAAAACTATTAGTTTCAAAATGTACACTGTGAAAAAGACAAATGTTTCTTAACATTAAATATACCGGGAATTTAACTAATTAACAAATTTTATAAAAAAAATTTCACACAAGAATTTTTATTTTAAACTATTTAACTTTTTAAAATAAAACTATTGTTAAAATCGCATCATTCAATCATGCATGAATTTTTATGCTAGAATTTTTATATGCCAGATATTTTGAATGCCAGAATTTTTATTTTAAACTATTTAATTTTTAAACAAGAACGAAAAATCATGCGTCAAGAATAGATTATGAAACACTTTCCAACACTTCCAGATAACTTTAACTAAACTTTACAGTTTAATAAGGTGAATTAAGCATTTTAGAAAAGGAATAATACCTTTGAAAATCTGATTTCCACAATAACCATTCATAGTCTGAAAAGTACTCCAATTATTTTATGGAAGCCGTGTATATGATCTGCATAGCATGCTAAAATTAAGTTTAGCAAGAAAACACATAACACAGTTGAAAATGCACCTTCAGCGATTTCTACCAATATACGGAAACGTACTTGTAGACGCTCTTTTGTACAGCCCTGTATTTTATGTACAGATTTTTATACACTTCATGTGCTAAGCTAAAATTTAATTCAAGCAAAAATGTGCCCAAAGCTACTGAAATCACACTTCTCGTAATTACTATTCATAACTGGCCATGTATCCTGTATTTGCATAGCCCTGTGTATGATTTTATTTGTCTTCTACAAATATCTTATAGTATACTAAATATAAATGACCTTGAAATGCATAACTCAATTTAAAAACACATTTAAGCAATTCACGTTCATGCTCGGTAATGCTTTCGAATACTTTTGTGTAACCCTGTATATAATCTGTATAATTTATACACACCATGTAGTATGCAAAATTTAGTAAAGCTTAAAAACGTATATCATAACAGAAAACGCACTTCCAGCAACTAGACTTAATGGACAATACTGCGGATAAAGTAATGTATCCGACATCTTTTGTGTGTCCCTGTAAATGAACGATAAATGCTATGCACTTCATATTCTACAGCAAGTACATTGTAGTAAACCTCAGTCATGTATACTAACTTCATCAGGTTTGAAATAATGCGACATAATTTAAAATACTCTACAATCAGTTTTTCCCCGTATCCATTATTCAACTGAATTATTTTGTGTGACCCTGTAAATAAATGATAATTGCTTTGCACTCCATACTCTACAGAAAGCACGCTTTACTGCATCCCAGAAAATCATATCAATTTCATTATGTTTGAGACAGTGTAACATCATTAAAATAAACCTCAAACGATTTTTCCTCATAGACGATCGTTTAACGGAATTCTTTCGAGTGCCCCTGTAAATGAACTACTGTAAGTGCTAAACATAATATATTCTAAAGCAACCTTCTTGTAGTGCACCTCAATAATGCATATGAATATCACTATGTTTCTAATAGTATAACACCATTAAAATACACCGCAAATGATTTTTCTCCATAGACCATAGTGTAACGGAATACTTTTGAGATCCCCTGTAAATGAACTATAAGAGCTACACACTTCATTTTCAATATCGAACATGCAAACTTCAACAACATATATCAGTTACATTGCATTCCGAGTATATTTACGCGCGATAGAGCTCAGACAGGCCGCCAGACAAACCGAATTTATAAACACTTTTCAACTATGTTGGAAAGTGTTAAAATGCATAGAAACGAATTGTATAACTTCTATTTTTTCAAAGTCGGATAATAACTTTGAAATTACGTTCGAGAACGGTAGCCTTCAAGGCTAGAACGCAAAAGCAAATAGAAGTAATGTATATCTTTAAATTCAAAACATTAAGTTTGTTTCCGATTATCTAACGCGGGTAGAATTTTTGCTTCACGTAATCGATTATTAAATTACTTTGCAAGAGAAATGTTCTGGAAATACTTTTCATTTCAAAAACTACACTGGTGTCCAGAAATTAAGGAGCAGTAACCAATTTCAGACGTTTCGTCGATATCTTACTGGAACTCTTGAGGAAATGTCCGGAATGCCCTTGAACTTTGAGAATGCAAAGAACATGCTTGACTTCATGCTTTTCAGTAATATTTTGTCGCGAGGATAATTAAGGGGGGGGGGACAATAATAATTTTAATAGTAAAACAATATTTTCGATCACCCAAGTAACGAAAAATGCTAAAAATGGTCAGTCACTGTAGCAAATGACTATGTAGGCATGTAGGTCCTGTTCAACATTTCTGTACATTTGTGTAAGCATAGCACGTATATTCGTGAAGATGTTAACGTTTCTGTGAAAAATGCAAAAGTTTTTTTTTATAGCATGCAGTTTTTAACCGAATTTAACACCGCATTCTAAAAACTTGACAAAAAATCGTAGAAATAGTATATAGTGATTAAAATATTAATATAGTGAATATTTGATGAGATATAGGTATTTTTATGAAATAAATTTTAACTGCGCATGCGCGAGCTACAGCAAAGATTTTTTGTCATGATTTGATAGTCAATACTATAGGGCAACTCATATAAAAAGACCAGTGAAATAGCGTGAAAACTCAAAAAGTTACAACAATAATTGAAAAATTGAGGAGGAAATCCCATATAATCCTATGGGAGTTAAAGAAACACTTATAAAAATAAAGCTTATTTCGCTGCCACTGATTTTCGAAAACATTTCCGAATAGCTTTATAGTATATTAATCATTTTTTCTAAATCCAGAATATGGATTTTTAGGATACTATCAAATTTTCAATTAAACATTTTCGGCTGCGTAACTGAATTTATACATGCAAGAGTAGCAAAATAACATTAATTTTTGTTAAAACAGAAAAAAACCCATAATTTCTTAATTATGATACGTATCTAATCCGTTTACGTTATTACGGTTACGTTAATCCGTTACGTCCGGAAACGTTAAGTTATTATTAATTCTAGGAAAAGGGCCGAAAATTTATGTATGGCAGATTTTTGATATCATTAAAAATGGCCCCAAGAGGGGAAAAAAGGGGGGTTTTAGAAGAAAAAAATTCATAACTTCGTCAATTCAGAAGATATCAAATCCGCATAATTTTTTTATAAATTCTCTTAATATTATCTAAAACTTTTATATTGACAAGTTTTGTATAGGACCAACCCTTGTAGCAAAGAAAAAATTAAAAACAAAAATATCCCTGCCGGCTCCACCTGCAAACAAGTTAGGTTTCGAAGTGGGAGTTTCCAAATGCCGCATCATGGCAAAAAGATCATTTCTTCCGCAATTCCCAACAAACAGGCGCCCCACGGTCTGCGTCTTCGAAATCTACCCGTGCCTGTAGGCCGAGCCGTCAAGGATTTTTTATTATCAGGGGCGTTCTTTGGGCCGGGTAAACTGAACAAACGCCAGTGGCTGCGAAACTAGGGGGCATCAAATCAGATTATATTAATGCGTTTTAGGTTTCAGATTTTGCTGAGAACGACACAAAAAAAGTAGTTTTTGTGATAACGTCAAAGAATCTTTCATAAAATGCTTTTCAAAGATCTTGTTTTAATCCGATTTTCGGACTCGGCGTCGTCATAAAGCAGCAGTCGATTGTAAATCACGATGTAAACGTAAAGTAATTAGAGTAAAATAAAAAAGCCATTCGAATCAGTACCTGATTACTACTGGGACAAACTTCCAACAGTAAATTTTAACAGAAAATTTTGACGTAATTAAACGCTTTCTTCATACAGAATTTCTGTCATTAAAGGCAAAAATTTCTATCAGTTGTTAGTGGTGAAAGTTTTCGTCGGCGGTAATTAGGCCCTGAATCGATTCCTAATCCTCCAATAACCATGACTTAGCGCAGTCTCTAGAGGTATTTGAGTAAGAAAAATATAAAAACCGGCAACTATGTTCAGATTCGTATATTTCCCAGGTAGCACCAGTAAAAAATCAGTGACCTACTTTTGAAACTAAACTTCTATTCTTTCAATAATAAAAAATAAAATTCTTATAAAAGGCGAAAATTCGAAAGCTATTTTAAAAAGTTAAACAAGCATCCACTTAAAAATGACATAAATTGAATTTTTTTTCTTGTAAAAACATTATTACAAATAGTATAAAATACATACTATAAAAATAGTCTAAAATACATCATATAAAAATTATATAAAAACATCTTTAAATTTTTTATAAAACACAAATTTTCTCATGCTTTTTTTATATACAAAAATAACTAAAGATTCCTACAAAAAAATTTTATATAGGCTTTTTCTTTCTGTGCAAATTTCACGCACGACGCCTCCATCAAATGCACATTGGCGAAAGCTACACAAATGGGCGGTCCTATAGAACTTTCCGTTCATTTCGGTCAAGATTACAAACTTTGTCAGATATGCTGAATGTCGACAGATATCTTGAAATGTCCGAAAAATGATAATTGTTTTTTATGAATGTCGATAGATATCCCTGAATGTTGTAATAGTAATTTCATTTTTTCAACATTGGACAAATATATCGCTCAATATCAAATGATGATATTCAGCAATGACAGAAAAATATATAACTTAATGTCAAAAAATGATATTTAGATATGTTGGAAATATTGGCCAACATTCACAGATGACAAAAACTGATATTCACAAATATTATTTTAGGGGGGGGGGGATCATTTAACGTTGGCCAATATCAAATTTTGATATTGGCCGTTATTACATTTTGATATTGGCCAATATCTTTGTGCTACCTGGGTAGTTAAAGGGACAATTTTCCTGTACCGACGGCTGCGATCAGTGCCACAATAGGCCGTTTTAAGTCCTAATAGTGAAACGCGTTTTTTGACGCATAAATTATTTGCCCTCGTCTCCCCGTTATCGAGATATGAAGTCTTAAAATTTGCTAATTTATTGATTTAATAGGATGGAAGGAGAAGTCGATGTAACACCATAATCAAACTCCAGTCCTTTTTCCATTTCCAGTTTAGTGCGCCGCAATACTCCGACATGTTTCGGTATGCTTGGTACAAATGTGGGTTAGTGCAAACTGGGCCACTTCCATTTGAAACGTCCTAGCAATTTGTTTTCCGCAGGAGGTGGACCATTGTAATCATTGCACTAGAATTAAGTTCATGAAATGTTCTTCGTCCCACTATTTTCTATGCTTCAATCATTTTTTGGTTCAGTACCATATTTGTCAATAGCATTTTTTTGCGGGCTTCTTTCATTTTTATATTATTATATCTAAATATGTTTTGTATTTTATATTAATTTGTTTATTAAAATTTCTGAACCATAACCACGCCTTTTCTCCGTAAATTAAACAAATAAATTAGCAGACATTAAGATTTACATCTCGATAACGAAGAGACGAGGGCAAATGATTTATGTGTTAAAAAACACATTTTAATATGCTATTTCAACTGCTGCTTATTTAGATTTTTTTCATTATACACTATGGCGTAGTATCGTGGTATGAATAATTGTCTTTAAAACTTCAACGAGGAGAACCGTACAGGTTCTCACTCGTTATTTACATGGATTATTACTATGTTATCTGGTATATGTATTGAAAGTACTTATTTTTTCTTTAATAAATTATTATCAAGCAGGGCGGTCGCTCTGCCAAGCCAAGCTTAAAAAAAAAAAGCCACACAAACAACGCCAAGAACTGGAATAAAGACCGCTAATGCTTATATACAGAAAGCAACTTCGCAATGTTAAATCGACAAAACATGCCAGATTAAAATATCAGATATCAAACAAACCAAGCGTCGTAGAAAAAAAAAACGAAAACTAGAAGAATCTAAGGAAGAATTTCTTCAATTTAAGACCAAACTCATCTTCATAAGTGATTTATAAACAGAGATATAGCTTTTTTTAAAAAAACGTCGAGTTACTTAAAATGATCACTATTTTCTTCGTCAAACTTTTTTTTTCAAACAAGCTACAGGCCTTAATATTGGGCAGAATAAAAAAAAGGATTGCATTTTTGGACAAGTAATTACGTAATCTATGTGCTTTTATAAAATTCAGTGTAAAAAAAAAAAAATATTTTCTATCCTTAATTAGCAAAAAACTGTTAATTAACTTGGCGATTAAAAAATTATGCCAAAACAGAGATAAAACCCGCCAACGACCATGTACCATCTGTATTAAAATAGCACAAATCAGTTACAGGTTATAATATAACCACATCAAATTTCATCTGCAAGTCAGCCATTTTCTTCTGAAGATATTTTTTTTTTTTTAAACTTCACAATTATAAGAACACATATTTTATCAAATAATTAAATATGACTGCAAACTGTGGCAGATGATTGTTTCTAACATGAATAAGTATGAGAAATTGCCGGCTACGGATATGGATCTGGGTAGCTCAGTCGCAGAGCGTCGGCATGGTACGCATAAGGTCCCAGGTTCGAGTCCAGGCCCAGGTCAATTTTTCACTCATGTTTGTTTAGTGTACTTAATTGTCTGATAAAATGCGTGTTCTTATAAATATTGTAAAATAAAGTAATCAGACGTAGTGTTTATGCTTTAAAAATATTTTAAATATATAATTTACGTTTTTAGAAAGATCTTTAAAAATAAATTAGTTTTTGAGGCAAGATGTACCTTCTAAAATGTATACATTAAGAGTTATCGCCATTTAAAATTTCTTTCCAAACGTAAACAAAAATTTTGAAATGAATTAAATGTGATTCATTTATTTCTAAAAATAAAAAAACACGGTAAAGGACAGGCATTTCGTTCGCAGGAATACCTTTCACGTCATCTACTATATATACGAGGCTAGCGAAAAAGAAAGGCTACCGCGGTGCTTTACGCGTATCTTTTTTTACAGACCGCGGGAATCACGTGAGGCTCGAATCCACCAATGCAGGTGTACGAAAAGAGCATCACGTCACTCTAGCGGTCTGTAAAAAAAGATAAGTGGAACGCACCGCGGTAGCCTGTCTTTTTCGTTAGCCTCGCTATATATATAAAACACAAACGGAAATTTCGTTCCGTTCCTTTATAACTCGAGATCTGCTGAATGGAATTTGATGGAACTTGCACTGTTCGAGAGATAATTTTTCAGGGAAGGTTTTAGTATGTAACACAACGTTCTACGTATAATAGCTATCGAATTATGATAGAAAGTTCTGTTATTTTGGCCGAAAAGGTTACCATTGCTAATTTTTTGGCGATCATTACTGTTGCAGAAAGAAATGAAAAGGCTATACATCTCGAAAAATAAAAGAAAAACTGTTACTAATTTTATTAAAAAAAAAAAAAAGAAAGAAAGAAAGAAAAAAAAAGAGTTTTGATGAGAGAATATTATAAAACGAAAATATTTAATTTAAACATGATTAGAAATGTTCATAATGCTTAAAACATTATTCAAGGGGCAAGATTTCTATTGATGGCGATTTATCTTTTGTTTTTGGCGATTTTGATTTTACTTTTGACCCCAAACAATTTGATTTTAAGCCAAAAAGTGTCTTTTTTTGTTGCAGAAAGAATTGAAATGGCTATACATCTGGAAAAATAAAAGAAAAAACTGTTACTAATTTTATTTTTTTTAAAAAGAAAGAAAAGAAAAAAAAGAAAAACAGTTTTGATGAGAGATTTTAGGCCAAAAGGTGTTTTTTTTTCAAGTGTACGACTGCATTTTCGCAGTATTTTTTTTTTTTGGTACTTTTTGGTTAGCCGGGCGCCAGTGATATATATATATATATATACACACATATATACACATATATCTACACAAATACATGTATATACATACATATATATATATATATGTGTGTGTGTGTGTGTGTTCATATATCACTGGTGCCCGGCTAACCGAAAAGTACCTTTTTTTATTCAAATGCAAACTATATTAATGGCAATATACTTCTATTTACTTCTACATATATGAAATTTCGTTCCGGCTGCTTATAACTCGAGTTCTGCTGAATGCATTTTCGTAGAACTTAAACTAAGATAATTTTTAAGGGAAGGTTTTAATGTATAACATATCGTTCTACGTAGCTTAGTTATATAATTATTCTGGGAAGTTTTATAATCAGATCAATCCGATTATGAAAGATTAGCCTTTTTAAAAGATTTTGCGGAATGTATTTCGATGGAACCTATACTGTTAAATAATTTTCTAGGGAACGTTTTATTATATAACGTTGCTTAGTTCTAGAATTATAGGGGGAAATTCGAAAATCGGGTGACCATTTTTTTTATCAAATATTAGCCTTTTCAATATTTGATTCCGATTATGAAAGATTAGCCTTCTAAAAAAGTTCTACTGAACGGATTTTGATGAGAATTGTATTGTTAGTTAGATGCTATTTCAGAAATGGTGTTAATGTACTATATATTGTCCTACGTTGCTTAGTCCAACAGTTATGTGTGAAGGTTATATAGTCAAGTGAACCCGATTCCGAAATATTAGCCTTTTTGATAGTTTTTACTGGGCGTATTTTTTGCGACTTGCATTGTTAAGTAGATAATTTGTAAGGATTGTTTTAGTATATTTTATATCGTTTTGTTGTTTTAGAATTATGTGGAAAAGTTCAATAATCAGATTATCAAAGATTAGCCTTTATAAAAACTTCGTCTGAATGGATTTTGTTAGTTAATTTGTTTGCATTGTTATTTCGATAATTTTTAGTGATGGTTTTAGTATATCGCATATAGTTTTATCATTCTTTAGCAAACCCTAACTGTAAATGACCAAATAAAAGAGTTGGTCCTTAACAGCTAAAATTTTGACTGCACATTAGAAAATATAATAGCGCAATCGCGTCATTTTTCAGTAATGTGGAAGGATATTCCACGTAAATATACAGATTGCTTTCAAATACAAGGTCAAATTAAACGATATATTTCGTTTGATTCAGGGTTCATTTGTAGAAACCGACCAGCGCAGCGGGCGCAGCGGGCGTAGCTTGCTAGTTTTCCTATAAATTAATGAAATCCAGTTGTTAAATTATTTTTGTTTTAGAAGTGAAGTTTCCATTTAAATTTATTGTAACAGTACAATGTTTAATTGAATAAAATAAGGTAAATCTAAGAAATTGCTGAGAAATTCCAAACATGCACAGGGCAACGCAAAACAAATAAAATAATAATAAACAAAAAATAAAAAATAGATAAATAAATAAATAAAAATCAGCTTTCAGAAATTCTAAAAATTGTTCCGCTATTCATATAATGTATCTTCGGGTTCCATCCTCCCACTTTCAGCCCTCCCACCCAAAGGGGGCACTTTTCTAAATTTTGCCGACACCTCTCATGTGATATATCGTTGGAAAAGTCTGTGAACGCTTAATCATAATATGCAGGGGGGGGGGGGGGTATTTTCTAAATTTTGCACATACCCCTCATGTGATACATCGTTGGAAAGGTCTGTGACCGCTTAATCCTATTATGCATCTCCGGTGTTCATCCCCCCCTTTTGCCCCCCAAGCGCGATTAGCTTTCACCACCAGGGGACGCTTTCCTATATCTGTTCCTACGAGTCGGATCACGACGGGGTATGGCTCATTCGACTGGACATCAATAGAGCTTTCCGATTTTAGTTCGTTTTTTCACCACCAGGGGGCACTTTTCAATCTCTGGTTCTATGGGCTAGATCACGACGGGGTACAGTTCATTCGACTCGACATCTATAGCCTTAACGATTTCAGTGCCCGAGGTTCATACAGAACAGATTGCGCTACCTGGTAGTGGAAGATGGAACTTGAGCGTGCGCAGCACGACTGCTATACGGTGCCGAAGGCAGCGGGGACCCGTGTCGGAAGTTAGTTTGGTTAGAGGTTTATACTATTCGATGTGCAAATTAAGGGATTATCCGGTGCCGAAGGCAGCGGAGAACCAGGTCGGAGGTTCGTTCGGTTCGAGGTTTATCTTATTCTAGGTTTTACAAGATTCGAGGCCCCGATATAAATTAGGGGTGCGCTAGCGGGCGAAGCCAGCTAATGCTATTAATAAAAGAGTGTGATATCACGTTTGATTTCAAATGCAGCGCTGACACGCTATGTACGTATTGCATTTTTATTCATTTCATCGATAAGTCAGTGATATTTTTTAACGATGGATAACAAGTATTATATCAAGCCACATTTAGTATGTTGTTATTAGTTTAATTTAAAAATCTACTGGTATTTCTAGTTAACCTTTTAAACAATGCCTGAAAGTAAAATGGAATTTTAAATTATTTCTCGTGTTTAGATTATTTAAATTATGTTTATTCTGTTTTAAAAAAAAGAAATGATATCTACAAAAACAACTTTTCAAAAGTAAAAAAAAAGCCAAGCGTAAAAAAAAAAAAGTTGTGGCTAAAAAATGGTGTGATATCAAATTTCCAAACTATTATGTTACTTTTTTTACTTTTTTCCATTAAATAAGTTATCATATATATAAGTCGAGTGCCTACGTATATGTTAATAGAAATCGTTTTCTCCTGTACTAAATACATCCTAACGAGTTTCTGAAAATTCAATTTTTTTCAAATTATGCATGATGGGCTTGGCGGCCATCTTTTCATATTTCTAAGCACCCAAATTTCTAAAGTAAAAGCGTAATATGTTTGCAATGTAATATGTTTATAACAATTTCGAACTTCAGATTTTAACTACGGACAGATAAATTAGATAAGACTGATATTTTGAGAAATTGATTTTTACTAGTTTGAAATTATTAATTACTGTAAAAAATAAATCATAAGATGAATCTTTAAGATAAGTCATCATTATCTTAAGACACAATTTTCAGATCATACAAATCTATAAATGAAACGCTTAAAATATTTGATTAAATAACAATTTTGAACTTCGGATTTTAACTACGGATTTGGATGCTTAGAATTTTGTGAATAATATGCAAAGATGGCCGCCAAGCATGCATAATTTGAAAAAAATTGAATTTTCAGAAACTCGTTAGGTTGTATTTAGTACAGGAGAAAACGATAGACGCTTTCAGTGTGACGTCAGTCATGACGTTTTGCTTGGATACTGACTCCAAATAAACGGTTGCTATGTGTCATTTCTTATTAAATATAAATCGTAGAAAATATTACCACTGCATATAATGTATTAAAACGCTTTGCCGTGAGATATAATCATAAGATTTAGGTATAATATACAAACATAATAGAAAATACAACATAGCAACTATTTGTTTGGAGTCAGTTTCCAAGCAAAACGTCACTACTGAAAACGTCTATTTCTATTAACATATACGTAGGCACTCGACTTATATATATGATAACTTATTTAATGGAAAAAAGTAATATAATAGCTTGGAAATTTGATATCACACCATTTTTTAGCCACAACTTTTTTTTTTTTTACGCTTGGCTTTTTTTTTACTTTTGAAAAGTTGTTTTTGTAGATTTAATTTTACCGGTATGAATAAATATTAGTATCGTCTTGTCATTACGTTAATTTGGGCAAAATAAAAAATAAACATTCAGATCCAATCCTATGTAGTTTGATTTAATGCGTTTTAAAGAGCCGTCATTTCTATATTATTTTAAAGGAACTAAACAGACAAATCATTCATTTTAATGAGGAAAATCTGCTTCGAAAGTATTTTCAACGAAAAGCGGCGATAGAGGTTCGGGGTCCAAGGCTGGGGAGCAAATTCCCGCCATCAAGGACAGAATTTAACTGTCGATGAAGAAAGTAATTTAGTCCAGCATCAGGTCAAATAACTGGAAGCATGACATTGTCACGAAAAAAATGTTCTAAAGGCACCTCATACAAACCTCCGAAGTTTTCCGTGACCTAGCCACCAGACTCAAACTCGACTCGCAAAATGAGTCGAAATGCCCATTTCTACCATTACCCGAGTAATCCTGCAAGCACAGGGAAAAATACTATACTTTTATAAAATTATTTTACTTATAGGTGGTGGGATATAGATTTTTCTGTTAATGGAAAATGTCAGACAGAACCATTATCTAATTCTATCATTATAAGTTATCAGCTGTACGAATCACAATCGACTTTTTTTTTTTTTTTTGACGTTTTTTTATCAAAGATTTTTTTCACTTTTTATTATTCAGTTTGCTAGAAATTTTGCAAGAAATTTTAAGGATTGTAAGAAATTTAAAACTCGTAAGGAATTTTAAAGCTTTCTATCTTAATAATCATGTGTTACACTTTTAGAAATTAAATATACATTTTGTATTAATTTTAAGTCATAAATATATGTACATTTCGTCAAATATTGTTGCACTCAGTGGCGGATCGTGACTGGCTTTATTTGGGCCACTAAATGCATGGTTGTGAAATTTATTATTTTCTCACTACTATTTTGCAACAGAAATATTTGCCTTATTTATTGGTAGAAATTCTGCCAATGAAACAAG
Organism: Maratus michaelseni; assembly: GCA_963931845.1. Classification (NCBI taxonomy): domain Eukaryota; kingdom Metazoa; phylum Arthropoda; class Arachnida; order Araneae; family Salticidae; genus Maratus; species Maratus michaelseni. The sequence goes on from OZ007595.1 coordinate 313,608,942, forward strand.
GAAATATTTTATTTTACAAATAATGGTAAGTAAAGAATAAAAATATCCGCCATGCATTTATTGCCCCAAAAAGACCGAGTCACAAACAGACACTAGATGCACTACTTACAAGTTAACACGGAGATATATTAGCCCTAAGAATTTCTTCTTCTTATTATTATTTATCATGTCTTTGGAAAATAAATTTGCTAATATAAAACATGTGAAGCATTTTCTCCAGTTTGTGTTCAGCATTCATACAGGCTCCTCCTACATGCGTGTGTTTCAAGCACAGTTAATTTAGGTTTTAAAAGAAATCTTCAAAATACTCTCCAAAAAATCACAGATCGCCTTTAGACGACTGTTAAGACCAGTAATTTTTTTTTAAATGAAATGCATAACGATAGCAGTAACGAACTCTTTTCATGGATTTCTCTTTCAATGTTCAAAATCACTCCTGAAAATCAGATAATTTCAATTTTTACTTCATTGAATGAGGTAATTTTACTTTCAGATTAAATTTATTTTAAAATTCAGTATGTTTTTATGACTTTTTAAATAATTTTTAGACATGATTTTTTTTTTTTAATTTTAATACACTGCTGTCCAAGAATTAAGGGGCAGTGACCGGGCGCTTTCGCTTTTTACACAGTTTGTCGAATATCTACTGAAAATTTTGACAAATTGTTTTTGAAATTCCAGGATGTAAAGCACATGTTTGACTTCAAGAATAGTAGACTGCAGTTTTTAAACTTCAATTAAAAATTAATATATTGAAAATTTGATGAGATATGCGCATTTGTATGAAATAATTTATAGCTGTGCATGCGCGAACTATACCAAAGAATTTTTTTTTCATGATTTGGTAGTCAATTATATAGAGTAACGAATATAAATCAGTCAAATATTGTGAAAACTCAGAAAGATGGCAGCAATACAGTGAGGTAATTGACAAATTCAGGGTAAAATCCCGTATAATTCCATGTGTATCTAATTCAAACCAGGTCCCATATAATTCAAACCGTGTAAAAAGCGAAAGCGTCCGGTCACTGCTTCTTAATTTTTGGAAAGAAGTACAGTAGAACTCCAATTATCCGAACTCTAACTATCCGAATCGCTGATTATCCGAATCGCTTTCAGAATTTCAGAAAAAATATTAAGACGGAAACGTACTGCGATTCGTAAAATAAAGATTCTGTCTACGCGCGCTATTGTCCTTGCGAACATTATTGGGATGATGAGTCACCGTCTCATAGTGCAGTTCGATTATTGGTTGTCGTCCGTCGCCAGGTGGCCGGCCCGGCCCACCTAGGTTTCAAATTCTAAAGGATGATGAACTTATTGAAAGTGTGAGAGAAGAAAGTGTCGAGGAAGTAGATGACCTTAGTGTCGAAGTTGAAGCATTCACGGGATCATCAGCTAGTGAAGCATTTGCCGGCCTTCAAACTGCGTTGAAGTGAATGGAGCGTCAGCCTGAGTGTGATCACATGCAACTATTCAGAGTCAAGCGGATGCGCGACTTGGCTGCCCGAAAACGGATGAAGACTGTCAAACAGCTTACTTCCACAGAGATGTTCAGCAAGTAATGACTTTCATTTACAGTACGGTACTTACATACTGTACTAATCTACAGCACTTGTAAGTATGCTTAACATGTAAAAGTGTTGCATTTTCATTTAATTAATTAAAAGATCTTTTTCTTTAAAAATAGTTTCTTTCTCCCGTTTTCAACATACATATAGTAATTAATTAAAATAGACCCTTTTTTCGGAAAAATCCAATTATGCGAATTTTTGATTATCCGAATGGGGCTCGGTCCCAATTGATTCGGATAATTGGAGTTCTACTGTATACTATCTGATTTGAAATTTTGTTTACAACAATGGTAGTGACGGGGTTCGTACGCTGTTACCACAATTTTTTAATATAATTTTTAGTCTTATTTAAATGCGGAAAAGTAATACAAATCCTGCAATTAAACGAGGTGTCTACTATTTCTGCTATTTAAATATTAAATAGAGAATTTTCATTAAAAAATTATGGTAAAAGCGTACGAATGCTGAGTGACATAGTTGCCACAATTGGGAAGTTGATTGCACGGAGATATGAAACAGCCTTTTCATTCTTTTTCTTTCTTTTACCACATTAGTTGCCCGTAATTGGAAGCTTTTATTTATTTATTTACATTTTTTTTTAACTGAAAATTTTCTGTGGGGCCTCCGTGGGGCCGAGTGGTTTAAGACATCATTCCGCTAACCGTTTGAGAGCGTAAGAGTTAGGTCGGTGGGTTCGACTCCTGTCAGCTCCATTGCACACACTTTGACTGCGGTTGTAAATTTCCTTGTGGCTATATCGTCATTGTATATAGAGCAGTTCACATTACGTGATTTTTATCGGAGAACAATAAAAAAAGCTGTAGGACACACAAATAGAAAAAGCATTGATAAAGGTAGCGATAGCTGTCGTCCTAAAGCGGCAGCAAAAACCTGTTCGTGACGTCACTTTGAACAGTTCTATTGACGATTATCTATAAGCAGGCACTTGATGTCAAGCACACAAGTCAGACCATGAACATACACTGTTAAAAAATTTCAGTGTTTGCTGCATAGTCACTCAACGCCCCCTATCTTTAGGGGGCGTTGAGTCACTCCACCGCTTTTATAGAATATCTCTATTTCGACCAATGAAAACCGTTTTCTCTAAAAGCCGTGGAGTGTGTCTGCAGCAAAAGCTGAAGATTTTTAACAGTGTAGATCTAAAGTTCTTTAGTTCTATGTTCATAAGTCAGATGTATGTTCTCAATCAAATCAAATAAAATGATATGTGTATTTATTCATAACTTGCATATGAGCCGAAGCTGAACTGAATTTCGCCTCGCAAAACTGTAATCGTAATTTAGGAACAATTTGAAATATTTCAGATTTTATTAAAATTCAGTTTGTAGGAAAAATAAAATATAGGATGTTCAAAAAAGTTAAAAAACTCGTTAATTTTGATTTGTGCATAATATTTATTTTTATAATATCCAAAGAATTGTATCGATTATTTTTTAATCGAATTTCAATCGAATGAATTTCATTTGTTTATGTTTTAAACCAAAGTACCGTCTTGTTCGAAGTGCCTTTTTTCTCACCGAAGTTCTTTTTAATATACGTCAGGTAATGTTAAACATAATCTATTGCTGTATATGTTTGTTTGTTTGTTTCTTAATCATGAATTTTGAACTTTAATCAATGCTTGTTTACGTGACTGTCATGTTCTTTTTAGATGGGCGTCGTGTGTTCGATCTACAATCTTGCTTAAAAAAACAAAAAAACTACTCTGTCTGTTCAATTATTCACTGTTTTAAATGAAAATAAAAAGTAACAGCGTTACAAAGAATAAAATGCTTACCTTTTGTTGTCTCATAATATTTTTTTGTTTTGAAACTTTCACTTTTTCAAGCTCATTTGTATAATGTTCTCGCTTTTCAAGCTTATCGTGAAAAAACTGTGTCAAACTTCGCGCTAAACTAAAAAAATTCGCGTGGGAAAAAAAAATAATAAATTAAAATGTTGTTTATTGTGAGCTTGTATAAATTAAAACCACCGCCTCTATGAATAAATAAATATGTAATATCTCTAATAATTCTATTTATTTCACGTTTATACACGGTGCCTACTAATGTCCAGTCCACCCCCATTAACTACAGAACGGGGATAGTTATAGGAGTCTTGAACATGGTGTCTAGGCATAGTAAAGTGACTACACTATGGTGAGACTGTTTACAGAGCCATTTAGTGGGAAACTGTAGGGTTAGCAGTTAGCATTCCTATCTCGAAAACGATATGAGATACAAGGGAAGGGAACAGATGTCGGTAAACTTAGATACAGTTTTCAAACAGATTGCATTTGAAAGTACATTTTTTTTCTCTATTCGCCATTGTAAAAATAAAAATTGTGTGAAATAATTAAATTTGCTAGAAAAGATAAATGGATTACTTAAATTGTTGCCACTGTCGATATGACATCAATGTTACTCACAGACATATTTTTGCTTTATATAATATAGATTACTAGCTTGTTTGTTATTCATGTATTGTTTCTTTATAATAGCAATAAAAAATCAGTCATCGTCCTTCCTAAAATGTAAGGATATCGGATATCTGAAGCTTATTTGCCTGCCGGATACGGATATCCGGCACTAGATATGTTTTTAGTTATGGTGTATGTTTATTTATTTCTTTATATAATGCCATCTGGTAACAATAAATTACAAACATGTTTCACACATCATTAAAACATTTGAGTATCTCTATAACAAACTTCCATATAACAAATTTCTCTATATATTACGAATTTTTAGCATGAACAGTTACTTTTTCCCATGATTACATTAAAAACAATTTCCATATAGCAAAAGATCTCCATATAACATTTTTTTTAAAAATTTGTTCAGAAAAAGCTTCAAAACCAGGTTGAATCAATTTTCCATTATTGATTCCTGGTTTATCTTTAAAGTTGAGTGCCTCTACCCCAGCCATTCTCAATCTGCGGCCCGGTGACCTTTTGTGTGCGGCCCAAGGTACATAGTCATTAATTCATATTTATAAAATTAACTGAGATGTGCATAAAAAGTACTTAAGACCTTCATTGTTGTTTTATATTTTTTCATAAGAAAATGAAATCTGTCCTGTCATTTTTTTTTTTTTAAATTATGTTAAAACATCTTAAATGCAGTTTCCTTAGTCAAAAGTTCTTTTTGCATGTAGTCCTATTTTTGTTACGTTACAGTGGTGTATACATTTCTTAATCTTCAACACTAATCCAATTAACTATTCTAAATTAGTTAAATTTGCACTATATATTTTTAAATAATAAAAAAAAAAAGTTTTTGCATTGAGCAAAAGATTGATAGAAAAGATAGATAAGAAAATATCCCACTTTTTCCTTTAGAACTTGTATATTCTGCATTGTTATATTATTTGATTTTACGGCTATGGCCCTGTATATAGCTACAGGGTGAATTTCTGTTGCGGAAATAACTGGCATCAAACAATTTGTACACCATTATTTCAAACTTCGTGGCGTATTTCTGCAACATTTGCAGTAAAAATATACTACTTATAGTAGGGGTGCACAACCTTTTTAAGCAAAGGGCCACTTACAAAAATGACTGGGTTGTCGAGGGCCACCATCAGAAAATTTTTGTGTCGAGGAGGTGTGACGGGGAGGGGGGGGGGATCAGATTAAAAAAACATAAATTTCGGAAGGGTAGATTTAGCCCCCTAGGTTCCTTCTTTCCCTGTCAACGTATTCAGTTCTGTTGGCAATGATATATCAACAGTTTACGTTTGTATTTATACAAGAGATATAGCTAAGATTATTTTCAAAGAGTGAAAATACTCCTTGACTTTATTTAAAGGAATAAATTTAGCTTTAAAAATTGCCAGTGCCGAAAAAAAATGCTGCTTTCATGAATGAAGGTGGAGAGGAGGAGAAACATATATTATTCTAAAGTGTACTTCTTAACATATTCAGTCATAAAATGTGGATATCAAAGGGGTGCACAACCTTTATAAGAGGAGGGCCAGTCACAAAAATGACTGGATTGTCGAGAGCCAACATCCATATTAGGGTGGACAAAATTTTGTTTCGGGTAAGGAGGAGGGGGGGGGGGGGTCAGCCTAAAAGTTAATAAAAATGCTTTTTTTAAAAGGAGGGTTAGCTCCCTATACTCAACCACCTCCTTAGCCAGCTTAACCCAATTCAGTTGGAATGGATGGAAAAAACTTGCATTTTTTTTCCATGCGCGATTGACAAAATTCACGATTATTACGCACTTGTTCGGCAAAATTTGCGATTTATACGGACTCGATTGGCGAAATTTGCAATTTTTACGCTCCCGATTGGCGAAATTTGCGATTTTTATGACACGATTGGCAAAATTTGCGATTTTTACATGCCGATTGGCGAAATTCATGATTTTTACGCACCCGATCGACGGAATTCGCGTTTTTTATGCGCCTAATCGGCAAAATTCGCAATTTTACGTGCCTGATCGGCGAAATTCATGTTTTTTACGCACCCGATCGGCGGAATTCACGATTTTACGCACCTGATCGGCAAAATTCGCAATTTTCACGCATCCGATCGGCAAAATTCGCACTTTTTACACAGACGATCGGCGAAATTTACAATTTACACGCTCCCGATCGCCGAAATTTACGACTTATACGCACCTGATCGGTAAAATTCGCGATCTATATGCACCCTATCGGCGAAATTCATGATTTTTACGCACGCGATCGGCAGAATTCGAGATTTTTATGCGCCTAATCGGCAAAATTTGCGATTTTTACGCGTCCAATCGGCAAAATTTGTGCTTTTTATGCAGACAATTGGCAAAATTTACAATTTACACGCACCCGATCGGCAAAATTCACGATTTAAATGCACTTGATCGGCAAAATTCATGATTTTTACGGGCCCGATCGGCAAAATTCACGATTTTTATGGGCCCGATCGGCAAAATTCGTGATTTTTACGCATATGATCGACGAAATTTATGACTTATACGCACCTGATCGGTAAAATTCGCGATCTATATGAACCCTATCGGCGAAATTCATGATTTTTACGCACCCGATCGGCGGAAGTCGAGATTTTTACGCGCCTAATCGGCAAAAATTTGCAACTTTTACACGTCTAATCTGGAAAATTTGCGATTTTTACGCAGATGATTGGCAAAATTTACAATTTACACGCACCCGATTGGCAAAATTCGCGATTTAAATGCACCTGATCGTGATTTTTTATGGGCCCGATCGACAAAATTCGCGATTTTTACACATACGATCGACAAAATTTATGATTTATACGCATCTGACTGGCAAAATTCGTGATTTATACGCACCCTATCGGCAGAATTCGCGATTTTTACGTGCCCGATCGGCAAAATTCACGATTTTTACGCAGGCGATCGGCAAAATTCACGATTTTTATGCAGGCGATCGACAAAATTCACGATTTTTATGCAGGCGATCAGCAAAATTCACGATTTTTACGCAGGCGATCGACAAAATTCACGATTTTTACGAAGGCAATCGGCGAAATTCGCGATTTTTACGCACCCGATGGGCGAAATTTGGCAAAATTCGTGATTTCTATGCACCTGATCGGCGAAATTCATGATTTTTTCGCATCCGATCGGCGAAATTGATTCACGGGCCACCAGTAATCCGATCGCGGGCCACAGGTTGTGCACCCCTAACTTATAGTTTATTGTTTGGAAAAAATTGTGTTAAAATGTTTTGGTCGCATTTCTTCCGCAAAAAATGTTCAACCATACTGATAATACTAACTTTGTTATATTGCTTTGTTATACTACCTATATTATCTTACTATTTTATGTTACCCATTTGAAGTGTGTTGCGGCCCGCGTGACATCACAAACCTTTGTTTGTGGCCTGCTAGAAAAAAAGGTTGAGTATGGCTGCTCTACCCAATTTTTTTTTTTTCTTTTTCAAGTTCATTTTCACAAAAATTTTGCGAAATTCGTTTATTTATCATTATTGATCTTGAAAATCTTTCCGAATGAGCATATAAAACTTGTCGATCTGTTTATTAAAATGTATTTATAAGCCTTTACGTGTACTGTTATTGCTTTAAGCCATATATATTTTCACTTAATAATCTTTTATTATGGAACAAGAGATAATAACTGATTTTCTTATATAATTCTGCATTCTTTGTTAAAGTGTAAAAATTTGGTACTTACATATTAACGCCACCGCAGCAGAAGTTGCTCTAATGTGCCAATAAAGAGCAATCTTGTTGTTCCCACGCGCACACAGTTATCTTTTGGATTCCTTGTTGCCTTGTTGTTTGCTAATTTTTGACGCCATTTTTTAGTGCTACAAAAGATTGATGGCACTTAAAAACTGCCAAACCTGTAGCTGCGGTTGTGTTAATATGTAAGTACCAAAAATTTTTATGACGGTGTAAGATGTAAGAGTTTTGAAATCAAAACAACTGAAAATTACAGCTTTCGTTGTTTAAAACAAATGTAAGTTTTCCCTATGCATTTTTTTACTATCATTTCAAATAAATGTTTATTTTCCATTTTAAAACTTTTTAAATAATTAAAAAATACAATATCAAGTCAATATTTATAGTTAAACATTAAACATTTCGAAATCTTATTTAAACACCTCAAAAACAATTTTCTTTCAAAATTTACAGATTAAGTAGGAATTTTTTGTTATTCTCTCTCTATATAACGAATTTTTTGTCTGGAACAATCATCATCATCATCATCATCATCATCAACCGTTTTCAATCCACTGCTGGATGTAGGTCTCCCCCAGATTTTTCCATTGTTGCCTGTCTAGTGCTTTAGTCATCCAATTAACACCGGCCACTTTTCTGATTTCGTCACTCCATCTTACTTGAGGTCGTCTTCTTGGTCGTTTTACATCTCTGGGATACCACTGTAGGGTGTTTGTGCTCCATCTATTGTCTTGTCTTCTTGCAATGTGCCCAGCCCATTTCCATTTTAGCCGTTTAATTCTCTCGATGATGTCAAAAACTTTCGTCTGACTTCTTATCCACGTTATTCTCTTTCGGTCTCTTCTGGTTATGCCTAGCATACATCTTTCCATACTTCGCTGTGTTGTTTGTAATCTTTGTACCATCCGTTTTGTTAGTGTCCAAGTTTCTGCTCCATAAGTTAGTGCAGGCAAAACACATTGGTTAAACACCTTTCTTTTCAAACAAAGAGGCATGTTACTCTTCAGAATAATATTGTTCTTCCCAAAAGCACTCCATCCATTTCTTATTCTTCTATTGATTTCATTCATGATACTGTTGTCTGATGATATTTCTTGTCCAAGGTACACATAACTTTCAACATCTTTAATCTCAGTGTTGTTGTAGACGATTTTCTTTTTTGATGCAAATGAATTGAACATCACCTTAGTCTTTTCCAAATTTATTTTTAATCCCACATTAATGCTAGCTTCTGCCAAATCTTTTAGCATATTTTGCAATTCTTCAGGGCTATTACTGAAAATTAAAATGTCATCAGCAAACCGGAGATGGCTTAAATATTCCCCATTTATTCTAATCCCTTTGTTTTCCCAATCCAGCTTCTTGAAAATACTTTCTAAGACAGCAGTAAAAAGCTTAGGCGAAATGGTGTCTCCCTGTCTTACTCCTCTTCCAAGCTTGATCTTCGCTTTTCCTTTGTCTAAACGGATGGTGGCTGTTGCTTTCTTGTAGATCTTCTTTATGATATTGATATAAGGTTTGTCTATACCAATGTCCTCCAGAGAAGTAATTACTCCAGATGTGTAGACCAAATCAAATGCTTTTTCATAATCAATAAAGGCAAGGCAGAGAGGTAAATTATATTCTTTATGTTTTTCTATAACTTCCCTTACTGTTTGAATATGATCCATTGTGCTAAATCCACTTCGAAATCCTGCTTGTTCTCTAGGTTGAGCTGAGTCCAGAGCTGATTCAAGTCTTGTCGTTAAAACTTTGGTGAAAATTTTATAAATCACTGACAGTAAGCTGATTGGACGGTAGTTTTTAATGTTTTCCTTTTCTCCTTTCTTATAAAGTAACACCATCACAGCATTATTCCAATCTTCTGGTACATCTGATTTCTCGAGACATTTGGAAAACAGTATGGCTAGCATTTTTTCAAATTCTTCTCCTGCTTCTTTGATAAGGTCAATTGTAATTCCATCTTCGCCAGGGCATTTACCTTTTTTCATGCCTCTAATGGCTTGTACAACTTCATCTGTCATCACTGGGATAATCTCTTCAGTTTCTGTTATGTTTACTAGTGGATCACATAGGTTGATTTCCCTTTGATCTTCACATTTATATAGATCGTTATAGAATTTTTCGACAATGTGTACTATTTCATTATTGATTTTGGTGATTGTTCCATCTGCTCTCTTCAGTGCAAAAATACCTTTTCTTCCAACACACAGTTTGCGCTTAGCTGATTTTAAACTTTTGTTATCTTCTAGAACTTTTTTGACAAGATCACAGTTAAATTTTCTGATATCTTCTGTAACACATTTTCTTACCGTTTTACATAATTCTGCATATTCAACTCTTGATTTAGGATAGTTTTTCTTCATTTTAAATTCTCTGCGTTTCTTCATCAATCTTCTTGTTTCTTCTGTTATTTTCTTTGTTTGCTTTACTTGTACTTCACCAGCTATCGTCCTTGCAATTTCTTGTAGAGTATTTGTTATTTTCTTGTTCATTACTGTAACATCTTGTTCTTCTTCTAAGATTGATTGAAGTACTTGAAAACGATTTTTAAGTTCTAAATTAAATTCTTCTTTATGTTTCTGGAGATTTATAATATCGACTGATTTCTTTGAGCATTGCAAAAGCTTCATTCTTTCCACTTTAGTATTTAAAAGCAGTTTGCATCTAACTAACCTGTGATCGCTTCCTGTATTGAAGTTATTGAGAACGCTGCAATCCTGAATAAGATGCTTTTTGTTTGTCAAGATGTAGTCGATTTCACTTGTTGAGCCATTTGCACTACGCCATGTCCATTTTCTTTGTGGCTTTTTCTTGAAAAATGAATTCATGATATACATCTGTTCACATTCTGCAAATTCAATCAATCTGTTTCCTCTTTCATTACGCACCCCATATCCATGATTTCCTACTGAGAATTCACCTTTCTTTTTTTCCCCAATTCTAGCATTCCAGTCTCCCATTATTAATTTTATGTAGCATTTTCCTTTTTGATGCATTGAAGCTACTTCTTCATAGAAATCCTCAATTTCTTCATCAGTATAGCTAATTGTTGGTGCATAAACTTGGGTAATTTGCAGCTTGTATCTTTTTGACACTTGTATAACTAATCTTGCAACTCTATCTGATGCACTATCATATTCTACGATTTGATTCTTCCACCTTTTATGAATCAGAAATCCTACACCACTTGTTTTTCCATCTTCTGTACCTCTGTAGTACAATACATGTCCACTGGCAAGATCAATCTTCTCTTCACCTTTTCTTCTTACTTCGCATAATCCTAGAATGTCCCAGTTGATTCTTTCTAATTCTTCTTCAAGTTCCTGTAAACGACTTTCAGAAGATAAGGATCGTCCATTATACGTAGCCAAGGTCATCAACTTATGGCAGCCAAGCCGAGCCCGGTGATTCTTAGCACCCTCTGTCTTCATGTTTTTCTGATCGCTGCCGTAATCAGGAACATGCAGACTGCCGGGAATTGAGGGCCGTGATTTGTTTTGTGAATTCATGGTAAAATAAGGGGGGAGGTGGCCAAATTCCTCCACGCTGGCCAAGCGGGTTGGAGGAAGCCCATCCGCGTTCGTTCCCCATGCACTAGGCAAGAGTACTAACAGGCTGCACCGATGGAAGGTGCGGATTGGACATTAAGTCTCTGCTCCCAGTCGATTCCTTTAAGTCCTCCTCTGAGGCATTTAAAGGGTTGTCTGGAACAATGGATTTCATTATATAGAGACTCGACTGTGTATTGAAATGGGTACTTCTCTGTTATCCTGTCGACCACTTTCCATTTAAAAAAACTATCGCCAAACTATAGGATTTAATGCCAAAAATGCATGATCCTTCTGTCCAAATAAACACTATATGACTGTAAAAAATACCTTCAAAATTTCTTTTTGAATTTAAAATATTTGTTTTAGAATAAAAGAAAATTTTATTCATTTGTTTTAGTTCACAGAAGAAGCCGTGGAGGTAATTTTTTTTATTTTAAAGATTAATTGTGAAAAAGTTTTGTTTATCAAAATTGCCTTTGTGTTAAATATAATATAAAATAATTTTAAATTTTAATTTTTAAACTCTGAAATATAGAAGTAATTGGCTAGCCGAATATTCTGTATTCGGCCAAAATCACTATTTGATGCACCCCTACTTGTTATCTCATCAAGTGATCTTTAATTCGACGTTTAATGTATTTTTAATGGTGTTTTACTGATATTTATTAGTTATTTCATTAACTAAAATAAAAATTACTTCTTCGATACCATGATATTAAAAGAGAAAAAGCATTGAAAAAATGTTGGATGCATAGTTACGTACAATACATCAATTTTAACTGACGTCACAAACATTTATCCAACAGTTGAGATTGATAATTAAGAAAAATAATGTAAATAAATCCAAGGTTATTTTTGTTTCTGTTTTCATTAATATATTGTAAATTTTATTGTAAAGTTACTGATAAATGATACTTTAATGAATGGGGCTTTTCCTTTTTTCTTTTCTTTTTCTCTCTTTTTTTGAGATTTTAATGAATACATTTGTTTATTGAGTGCTACAGTTTGTCGAATAATTTGGCGATAGTTTTTTTTTCTTTTTTTCAAATGGAAAGTGGTTGACGGGATAATGAAGAAGTACCTTGAAATGTAATTTACAAAAACTAAAACTCTTTAAATATATGTATATTAATAATGTTGTATAAAAAATGTAATTTAAACATTAAAATATTCTGTTTATTTGCACAATGCTGGCAGAAGTAAACACAATTTAACCATAACGCATTTATTAATATACCTATACTATATAATTGTAGAGTATTTTCACCAAGGAATGCATACTTTAAAAAAAAAAAAAAAAAAGCATAAAATATCTATTAATATAGTACCCATGGTTGAAGAGTTACTTTCTCTGAACATAGGTTTAGATCATGAATTTTTTTCTGTTTTAATTATTTAATACCATTTTACTTTTAAGTCACATTTAGTTTTATTTTAAGTTAAATTGCTTTTATAGATTTATAAGTACAAAGAAAATTACTTTTAATTTTAAATATTTATAATGAAGTTATACTTTCCCTTATAGTTTAATACAGGTATGAAACAGAATTTCAGGTTATGCATTAAAATTCCTTTATCAAAAATAATAAGTATAAAGTTTTTTAGTACTTTTCCGTTATACGGATACCATTGTTGCCAAGCATACATTTACATACATTGTGCATTAGCATACATTTTGGCATGGTGTTTTGTATAACAGAAAAGTACCTGTTTTTTAACATACAAGTTAAAAAATAAAAATAAATCTGTTTAATTGTTTAATTTAAAAGAAAGCAAATTAAAATCATACTTTTGAAATAAACAACTTCAAATTCTATTTTACAATTTGAAAGTAAAGGTACAATTTTCTAAAAGATGTAAATGTAAATTCTTAATTTTATTATAAAGAGTTCAAATATCAATATTCGGAAAGCTGGCAATAATTTAAACTGTTACTCATGGATAGGGAACTTACTCTCTGGGCGAAAAAAGAAGTTTTGGTACTTCTCTATTATCCCGTCGACCAGTTTTCATAACAAAATCTATCACCAAACTGTAAGATTAAACGCCAAAAATGCAGTCCCATTTACTTGATTTCAGAAGCATTATAAGTGTTTGTTATGTCATCAAGTGGTTTTTAATTCGACATTTGCATGTATTTTTCATTATGTTTTACTGATTTATTAGTTATTTCATTAATTAAAATAACAATTGTGTCCTTAAATTCTTATATTTTATTTATTTATTTATTGTGATATTCCAACGGCAACGTTCTCCCGTTTATTTGGCGTTACAGTTTGGCGATAGTTTTTTGTTATGAAAAGTGGTCGAAGGGATAATAGAGAAGTACCGAAGTTTTTAATTTAGTATTTACAATCTCCACTATGTTTTACTATTAAAAAAGTTACTTGAATTTCGATTCTTAATAAATTACTCAATTTCAAAAACTTTATCAAGTAAAAACTTCAAAAACATTATTAAACTTCATTAATCATTATATATTAATAGTAATGATTTGGGTGATGAATCTATAAAATTTATTTTGCCTGATGTACGATTTTCTTGATTCCTTTTTCATTTTTATGAGGACTTGGAATCTCAAAGCAATGAAATTGTAATTGTTCTTAATGCTGCACTGATTTTTAAAAACCTGACATAAAATTTTATAATATTCATTATTATCAGTCATATATTAAAGATTGGTTGAGATTGTTATCACGTCTTAATTGGACTGCAGGGTTATTCCATGGTAACTTACGTTACATTTAGAATAATTTTCTTTAGTAATTTTCATAATATAACACCAAAAAAATATTGAAAATGTAATGTTGATATGATTTGTTAATTAAACCTATCCAAAGCGAAATTTGGATGAAAATTACCTACCTTTAGTGCTATTTTTTGAACACTGGCCATTATATTTATTATGGTAACTTACGTACTTTTTGTCAGAAACGTAAGTTACCATAGGAAATATAATTTTTAGCGTTCAAGAAATAGTACTAAATTTAAGTAATTTTTATCCAAATTTAGCTTTGTTAGGTTTAATTGACAAATCATATAAACAGTACATTTTGAATATTTTTTAGTGTTGTATTACTAAAATTACTGAAGTCAATTATTCTAAATGTAATGTAAGTTACCATGGAATGAACCTGCATATGAAAAGACATATCAGTTTAAAAAATAAATGTATCTATCAGTTTTAAGTGTCACTTTTATCAAGGATGTTTGAATATGCAATTTGCCATCCTGTCCTATACATATTGATAGAACTTCTGTAGTAAAGACATATCAGTTTTATAAATGTATTCATCAGTTTTATATGTCACTTTTATCAAGGATGTTTGAATACAATTTGCCATCCTGTCCTATGCATATTATTGATAGAACTTCTCTAGTAGAGACATATCAGTTTAAAAAATGTATCCATCAGTTTTATGTCTCATTTTTATCAAGGATGTTTGAATACAATTTGTCATCCTGTCCTATGCATATTGTTTGGATGTAATATGATTTTGTAGGCATACTATAATTTGTTTGTTTATAATTTGATTATTGTAATGAAAAAAAAAATAGAAAAAAATGGGGAAGATAGGAAAGTTAGATTTAATGTATTTTTCTAACCTAGAAATTAACAGAGAATTTTGAATATTAAAACGTAATTTTAAATTTTGTAATTTTCTAAAATAGATGAACAATAATTTAGCCAATGATCGAAAGTGGTAGGAAATAAAAATAAAAACAATGCGTTGTGAAAAGAAGATAAAAATTTGGAATATTATAAAATAAATTAACGAATTCTTCATGGTAAAATGTAACAATTCTTACCTGAACTGAGAGATCAGCATCGCTGAAAACATAGATAAATACAATGTTTATAGTGCCACTAGAGATTACATTTAAAGAATTTAAGCGTGAAAGTTGAATTATCAAAAGAAATCTAAATTGAATATTTACTGTATAATTATAAATCAGTGTTACATTAAAATCTTCATATTATTAAATAATATTTATTCATGAGGTATTAAATTGTTTTTAAGTTTATAAAGTTATCTTTTAATTTTAAAGGCACTCTGTAAAAAGATACGTTATAAATATCAGATTGATAATAAATTATAAAACACCAAAGAAAGAGACATAGGTTGAACAACACATTTTTATTCATATATAAATAAAAGTTAAAAATAGATAGTTTGTATAATATTAATGGTATGTGCACAACCTTACAAAATATCGTATTGACTTTAAAATTAGCTAGTTAGGATTTAGAATTTAATATGAATATTGACAAAACAAAAATTAACAGATGAATTGATAAAACTGAGAAATTTAACAGATGATTTGACAAAACTGATTCGTTAACAGATGCTTGTATAGTATGAAATGTAAAAACTAAAAAGTTTATATTGAGTATCAGCTAAGTTCATTGGCCGCAAATCTATAGCTATCTTATCATGAATAGTAAAATATCACAATTAGTTCGTACAGTATTAACCTCAATTGAGGTTAAAATTTCAATGAATGGCCTTTTTTACAAGCAAATATCGAAACAGTGTTTATGCTTGCTGAGAGACAATTATTTTCAGTTGCAACATCAGACGAATTAAAAAGTGAATTATATGACCAGACTTGGATATCTTGCCAACTTATCATGAGAAAGCAGATCTTTTCCAGCTCAAAACACTTCTGTAAGCCTTTGAACATTTTTCTGGATACGAGATATCTTTCAAGAATCTGTCCCATCTACGATCCTTCATTGCACACATCTGTAGTCATTCTTGAGATTTATATATGAAGTGTTTACATACTATACTTATTCATTTTACTTAAAAATCATCCTTAAATTGCTGTTCAACCTTTATAAAAAAAAACTGTATTGAAAGGACTCTACTGCTGAACCCGTTTAGTTCAACCAGGGGTCGATGCAGGTTTTTTTTCTTGGGGCCCATTTTGTGAAAAGTAAAGGTTATTTTTGTGAAATTTATTATATTTTTGTGAAAAGTAAATGTTATTTTTGTGAAAAATAACATTTTGTAACGAAAGTTGAAATCCAGTTAATCAAATTCGAACCAAACATTTATAAACAAAAACTTTTTTAAATCCTTTTGCTGAAGTTTTTCTCTCTGGTGAACTTGTTTGTTTACAAATTACACATTTTAAAACATCACAAAATAATAAATAGTAAGTTTTTATGGAATAGAATTTTGTGAAGGAGCCCATTTTATCAAATTGATTTTTGTGAAGGGCCCCTTTTTATCAAATTGATTTTTGTGAAGGGGCCTATTTTATTAAATTGATTTTTGTGAAGGGGCCCATTTTATTAAATTGATTTTTGTGAAGGGGCCCATTTTATTAAATTGATTTTTGTGAAGGGGCCCCAAATTTTGCCTGGATCGACCCCTGTCAACAGTAGGCCAAACATAAAAAAAAAATTATTATTTGAGGAGCACTCAAGCGCCCTGTAGTCAAAGGGACCAGACGCTATCGAGGAAGCCTTGAAGAACTCCGTTTTGCGCCGAAACTATCCTAGCCAATCAGAGGCCACTACGGTGTTCAAAACTCCGGTGCAGATAATGCCACAAGAAAAATGCTTAAAGGTTAAACGTAACGACTCGCAACTCAAGTTTGCGATCGCTAAAGCGAGTGCGTCGATGGAAAAAAGTTAATATATGATTGGCAACCGCTGATGAATTAAAATGGCGTTTGTTTACAATTAAAAGAATATAGAAATTAGTGTTATGGTCAGGGTTGCAAAAAAGCCGGCTAAAATTAATAAAAGCCACGCCAGCGGCTTTTATTGGTTTTAACCGGCTTTTTTTGGCCGAAATTGGCCTTTTTAACTACTTTAAAAGACATTTTACTAAGTTTAATAAATAACCAATTTTCTCAATATTGAAGACATAAATGTTGGAATAACAGATAGCTGACTGGTGATTTGAGCCAGAATTGTGAATATGTTAGCTAAATTTTAAAAAGACATACTCATTGCTTAACTATGGCTATATTTTTAAACTAAAATAGGACAATAGTTGTTTAATTACATATTTTATTAATCAACTAATTTTAAGTGCTATTGACCCCGCTAGTAGAAATTATGCAAGCATTGCAGATTTTAGACTTGAAAATTAATCTAATAGTTTAAAAAATGCTGTACTTAAAAAAAAAAAAAAAAAAAATCTAAATTTTACTTTGTCTCTAGATTACTGTTATCTTCTTACTGTATTTTCTTTGTAAATGCAAATTTTGTTTATTTTATGGGTTACTATTATTTCTTATGGTAGTAGACATTGCTGTGTTATAGATGAATTTTGTTTTGCTGCAGATTGACACACAGATACACAGAAAAATCAGTTACTGGGGCTATTGATATGAATTTTGTTTTCTCATAAATATTCCAAATCATACATAAAGCTATTTAATAAAAACACTATTTATCACTATTAAAATCAGTAATATGAATAACATATGCATGAAGAAAATAGCAACAAGCTTTTCAAACTTTTATTTCAACAAGTTTTGAGAATTTTTTTTTAATTTGTTCTCTCTGTTTTATACACTTACATATATTAAAATATTATCAAATATTATGTACTCTTCATAATTCATCTTTCAACATTGATCATTCTATGATTTAATCTCATATGAACTTAACTGGAATGAGTTACGTAATTGCTTAGTAGATAAAAAACTTAAAAAAAAAATATATTTTTATAAGACATTAGAATACTAATTACTAACTAAATAAGGATGCCCTCAAGTATTATATATGATAATTTCATTTATTAAATATATAAATTATTAAGTTTTAATCAATTTTAAAAGTAAATAGCAGTATGTAAGAATTTTTCATTTTTGATGGTGGTGATTTGTTATTGTTTAATTAAATATAATCTTTAAAATGTATAGTTTATATGTCAAGCTATGTAAAATACAATTTCAAAAAAAAACCTTGCGGTCTAATTTAATATATATATTTTTTCAAAGTATTTCAATTTTCTTTCAGACGTATAGCCTTCATAGTTGCCTTCTAGCAGATATAAAGACTTGTTATTAGATAAAGTTTAATAGAAGTTTATAAATTTTTTAGTAGGAAATATTTATTGGCGCATTAAAAATAAATTAATGCAAATTTAATGTGAATTACCTGTAAACCTCTTTATTTTTAATAAAAGCCGGCTTTTTTTAAGTGGTTAAAAACAAAAATAGCCGGCCGGCAACCCTGGTTATGGTTGCCGATCAAATGAAAATAAATTTAGAAAATGGGAATTAATTAAAAAAGGGAAATAAATAATTTAAATTTAAAAATAAATAAGTTAATTTAGCATAAATAAATTTTAATAATTAAAAAAAAAGCAGATGTTATGTTCGTGTCATAACAATTATGATGGGAAAAACCCTCATAGTAAATACATTTTGAACTAATAGAATTATTTATTATTTTATAATGATGTTCACATAATTTATTACCTTATAATGACTTTCATATAAGTTATTATCTTATGATTTTCATCTAATTTATTGTTTATAATGTTTTGATATAATTTAATGTTTATAGTGTAGTAATATAATGATTTGAAGGTCATTTAATATAGATTTATTAGCTTTATACTAATTTTGGAATCTTAATGATGATTTATTAGTAATTTAATAACTTTGGGATTTCTTGATATAAATTCATTTTGGGATCATTTAAATAGATTTATTAGTTTTATAATTACTTGATGTCACTGAAATGAAGATTTATAGCCTTTTATAATAATTTAGATCTAATTTAATGTGTTTTATGATATTGGAAGTGAAACTGATTATAATCATGCATATTGTAATATTGATCTTGATTTTTGTTAAAAAGCTCAGTCCTGACTCTGCAACCAGACAGAGAAGTCATGTATCTTGGCTCTGTTTAATACAGATAATTTATACTTTAATATGGAAAGTTCAGCACTTGAAGCTGAATTAAAACTAATTGTTAATCATGAAATTTAAATTAAGTCTTAGTTCTTTTTGTACCTTTAATAAACTATATTAATCTTATTCAAATGTGCTCTCCCATCTTTTGAAATTGTGGACATAATACTTATTTCTCATGTATAATGATATCTGGGGACTGCAATGAATATAAAAAGAAAAATTAACAAAAGGGTGAATCACCAGTGACTAGCACCAGAGTGACTCCGAATACCTAAAAGTAATTTAGACAAAACATATATTCAATACTCTCCCCAAACACCATTATAGGTGCGAACGATAGTGGTAGTACAATGCGAAGCCATAAAAGTTAAAGTTTAATAATAAATAATTATAAGTTTGATAATATATCTTATATATGAAATTGATAAATAATATTATGAATAAAAAGAAAAGACAAAACTCCCCCAAATGAAGCTAAACAGATATTTATTCACAGAATAGTGCATCACAATAAATAAAACACTTAATAACTTCAAACGTAATATCATTATCACAACACTACTGATTGTGCTCCCTTTTAACAATGTTATTGAATTATGAAAATACAAGATTGTAAAATTTATACTACATTCCTAGTTGTCAACATCAAGAGAAATCTCTATTATTCATTATTCTATTCTATTATATCTACTCTATACAAAGTAATTAACTCTCCATGTATGTAATAAAGTGAGTCATAAGAATCAATGGTCCGATTCAGATTAGAGTATGGTATATTATTATAGAGATCGAAGTAAGTTCATCTTATCAAATCAGGATATTTAAAGTTAAGAGTTATTATTGAAGTAAGTTCATCTTAACAGATCAAAATATTCAAAGTTAAGAGTTATTATCGAAGTAAGTTCATCTTAGCAGATCGGGATATTCGAAGTTAAGAGTTATTACTTATGTTTAGGAAGATATGGCTGTAGTACATCATCAGTGAACTAAAGAAACGCTCCATCAGTAAGGTGAAGAAAACCATACACTAAATACGAAATGCATCTCGAATACAGAAGGATGAAGAATTAATCCAATAATCTTACTATTGACGGTATGTGAGCATCTTGACAGGAAGATGAAAGTTAATGAAGAAGGAATACTGATTCATCACTAAAAACGGACATCTTGAGATGAAAGCCAAAATGCAGTTCACGGAGGAAGTAGTATCAAACTTCTATGACTCTAGGGAGTAATTATTTGACAAATCCGGTATATTTTAGATTGCATTATTATTAAATTATTTATTTTATTAAGAATCATAAGATATTATTTATAATAAATTATTAGAACTCTGCACTCTATTGTTAATCATCATTCCTAACTCTCACCAACAATGGCTCAAGCCCGGATAATAAGATTTTCTGCACATGCTACATCTTGAAGATTTTTTTAGAAGACTGGAAGAGTCTTTACAGTTTACCACTCAGGTAAAACTTTCCGGCGGTTACGGAATAACCAATGAGAAAATAGGAACCGGATGAATGTTACTGAACAAGCCCCAACAGACCATAGTCAAAGTTACAACTAGAACTCTCACTGACGTGTCTACCCCTAGCAACAGCATTTAAATAGTATTTCGAACATTCAATCGCGACCTTGGAGTGCTACCAAAACGACCTTGCTCAAAATACGCGGGAAAAAAGGTTCTTGTTTACATGAAGACATCTGAAAATCTGTCAATGGACTCTCGTAGCGAAAATGTACCATCTTCAAAATCAAATAAAAGAAAATAATTAAAAATCGATAACTGCCAAACTTATGGATGAAAATAAATGAAATTTTAGCAAATGAAATAAAATAAAAAGTTCTTTCCACCAGATATGTTTTGAAAGTAAAAATATTTAATTTAAGTAATTTTGAAAAATGATTATTGGACTTAGAAATTTTGAAATATTTGGAAAAGTTTCGCGATTCTGAAAGATTTTGCATTGATCAAAATCAGTGAATTTGAACTTTCTGAAAAGAATAAAATTAGCGATTAACCATTTTTTAATAATTATTATTAAAAGGAAATACGCTATATTTTAGAATAATTATTAATTTTATACTGCCTGTTATTTAAGAAAAATGGATATTATTTAAAAGTTAGAAAAAGTAAGTCAGAAATATTTTTATTTTAGATAATTTGAAATGAAGTTTAATTAATATTGCAAAGTGAATAAAATGTAAATTAAATTTGAAATGAATATCCTAAAACATATGTAATGGAAAGATTCTGAAATTAAATTATACTCTCACCAAAAGTAAACAATTTAAAAATATGTTTGATTTAAAATGCAAAAATGAAACTTAGCTTAATTAATTTAAATGAATTTAATGAGTTTAATTAAATGGATGAATAAATTAAAGTTAAATATTAAAATACTGAATAAATTAAGAGTAAAATTTTAAATCATAACATCATGGATACACGATACATACATATGCTAGTTTTGTGCAATGCATATTATTGATAGAACTTCTGTAGTAGAGATATATCAGTTTGAAAAATGTATTCATCAGTTTTATGTCTCACTTTTATCAAGGATGTTTGAATACAATTTGCCATCCTGTCCTATGCATATTATTGATAGAACTTCTGTAGTAGAGACATATCAGTTTAAAAAATGTATCCATCAGTTTTATGTCTCACTTTTATCAAGGATGTTTGAATACAATTTGCCATCCTGTCCTATGCATATTATTGATAGAACTTCTGTAGTAGAGACATATCAGTTTAAAAAATGTATCCATCAGTTTTATGTCTCATTTTTATCAAGAATCTTCGAATACAATTTGCCATCTGTGCTTTGCATATTATTGATAGAACTTATGTGTAGAAAGCCAGATATCTAGCAGAGAAGTCCGATATCTGATGATTGTGATTCAGATATCTGATGATAGTTTGAATACTGAAAAATCAGCCGGATATCTGATTTTTTCCAGATATCTGTTGCATTTCTACTAAAAAGACTGATTCTTAGGTATAGAGTGGCGGTGAAAATTCAAACATTTTTCTTTTTCAGTTTGGTTGTTCTCACCCTTACAAAGATATACCTAAATTTATCAAATTGAAGTGAAATATTTTTATTGCTATTTCATTTATATGTATTGACTCATTTTATGCTTATATAAGGACATTTTTACTGCAAAAGTAATGTATTATATCATTATTGATTTATTTAGATGCTAACTGGATCTAAATTATGGCCAGCAAAAGCGGCTTTTTCATCGGAATTGACGTAGGTACTCAGAGTGTAAGAGCGGGTCTTGTAACTCCATATGGCACAGTTGTAGCCACTGCTACTGATCCAATTAAAACTACGAGTATCGAGCCAAATGTTTATGAGCAGTCATCAGAAGATATTTGGACTTCAGTCATTAAAGTGGTTAAGGTATTTTTTATGTGTCCAAAATTTTTTATTTTTTGTATTTATCTATTGTATTAATATAATGCTGTGATAATTGATGATATATTATTTATGTTTGTTTCAGATTAATATACAGAGTTTCCCCTTGGTTTAAAAAAGTTCAGGGTGCTGCTGGTGAAAAAAAGGGCACTTTTTTCATTCTTAAGGCACTTTTTGGATTCTTGAGGGCACTTTTCAGATTCTTAAGGGCACTTTTTGGATTCTTGAGGTCACTTTTCAGATTCTTAAGGGCACTTTTTGGATTCTTGAGGGCACTTTTCAGATTCTTAAGGGCACTTTTTTTAATTTTTAAAGGTATTCTTTGGTTTTTAAAGCCACTTTTGATATTTAAAATCAGGGCACTCTTTTAAAGACATTAATAAGACTCTTTTTAAGACTATATACATCTCTACTAGGGATGTAACGAATAGTGATTTGGCTGAATACTGACTTTAAAAAAAATTATTTTAATTGTTTGTTTATTTATTTTTTTCCATTTTAAATTTAAAAATTAAAAAAAGGACTAATTGAAATTAATTTTTTGTTTGAGTGTTCAAAAATCATCACAGCTGAATGTATGAAAACACAGTATATAGTGAACGTTTGTTTTCTGAAGCTGGTAATATATATGAAACCAAATGAAACAGACTTCTTCCTGAAAATGCTGAAAAGTTATTATTTTTGCATCACAATTTCAGGCTTTACAGTAATAAATAATTTTGTTATCCCTGTATGTTATTTAGAAGTAACTCATTAAATGTTTTTTCAGTATAGGTAATAGTTTTTTCTTTTCAATGTATCAAACCCATTAGTTCGTTTAATCAACATCTAATGTTTAATTTTTAATTAGTAAAGTAATTATATAGTCATATATTTATTCTAATATTTTTATTTAAAAGTAAAACTGAAAACTAGAAAATTGATTTAATGTGTGAAAGATTAAGCATTTTTATAAGACAGTAAAATATTTGTTTTTAATATTTATGAATTTTATTGTTTAAGAAACTTATCATCATTATAAATCAGATTAAAAAAATAGATATAAAGTTAATATTTTTAAATTCACTGATGATTTAAACTTTAAATGCAGTATATATTTTGCATTTTAATGTAAAAGAAATTAATGTTGCAATACTTATTTAAATTCACATGATGCCTAAATCAGGGTTGGCAAGTTTTTGACGCATGACGGTTTTTACCGGTTTTAACCATGGTTTTTACCGTCATGTCAAAAACCTCCTTGTCAAAAATGTCAAAAACTGTCAAAAACCCATTTTTTAGTAGTTTGTTTTTACATTTTTTTTCATTCCATCTTTAATATTAAGTTGTATTACATGAAATATTCAGTATCAAAATAACTCTATATTTATCCACCCAAGAAAAGCAAAAAAGAATTGCATTAGAATAATACGTGTACATCTCTGTTAGAAGATCTCTACAATAATCTTAAGTTATTTGGCATAGTCTAAAAAAATTAGATTTTTTGAAGAAATCCTGTAACCTATAAGTATTAGATTAAACAATATGTATATTTTTGGTACAATTTATTACATTGTTGAAAACAAAACTTTAAGATTCTACTTATTGAAGTGCAAATAAAAATCACCATAATTGCAGTTATGAAATACATAAGATATGCATTTTAAAATATTATATCTAAGATAATTCAAATTTATTCACTGCCAGTCTATGCTTAACATCTATTGTCATACAATGTAACAGCATTTTTGCATCTCTAAAATAATTTTAATGTACTTTATTAAAAATCTATATTGAATGTTATTTAATAATTATAATAACCTTTTATTATCATTTAATATTAATGTTAATTGCAGTTAGTAGAATCTATACTAGTGTAGATTATGACAAATATTGTTCTTTACTTTTACTCTTGTATTTTTAAATCTTTCCCATATTAGGAAATGATCTTTTAAATAAATTTAACAAATTTAATTGTAAATAATAACAAGATCAACAAGGTAAAATCAATTTAGAAATGTATTGTATGTTACACTTACACCATAAATTGGAGGACAATCGAAAATGATAAGTTTTTGACGGAATAAACCGGTAAAAACACAGTTTTTACCACTGTCATGTCAAAAACCAGTTTTTGACGTCAAAAACCCAACCCTGGCCTAAATATGCAGCAAGAAAAATATTTGTATTTATGTAATATCATTATATACAGTTATTTATAAGTTGTCATGAAGCTTTAAAATTGAGTAAGGATTAGGATTTCTTTTTCGTATAATAATTAATGTATTTAGATATAATTCTTTAATATTGTTTGTTAAAAAATATTTAAAATCACATTTTGTTTTGATTTACTGGAACTTATTTAACCAAATATCTTGGAATATTCGGCCAAATATGCAAGTATTCGGCAAAATATCTAATTAATTATATTTGGCCGAATATCTGTTTAATATTCGGCAAAAGGGCCGAATACCGAATAGTGGCCGAATATTCGTTACATCCCTAATCTATACAATAAGTGTTATGAGGTAACACCGTAAGTTGTTTGAAATTGAGTCAATTTTTACTATGATAGAAAAATTTTTAATGCAAAAAGGAGAAAGGGCATTTTTTTTACTGAGGGGCAAGAAGGGTGCTAATTATTTGACTGGAGGGGGCAAAAAGGGTGCTAATTATTTTTATGAGGGTCAAGAAGGGTGCTATTTTGTAAATCAAAGGGCAGGCAGGGTGCAGCACCCTTCTGAAACTGTCTGGGGGAAACTCTGTAATATATATCTTTTCTTTGTTGCAGTTCAGAGATGTTCATTTAATATTTTTTGTTTTGCTCAAATGGATTACATTTTAAATTAATTTAACTAGTCACAAACTGTGAAGTACAGGCCATTTATAATGGATTAAGGAATTACTTATTTGCAGTATTTTCTGCCCCTAAAAATAGAAAAACACATTTTATGTGCCAGCAGACATTGAAAATTTATAAAATTCTAAGTTTCATAACTCAGTAGGTTTTGGTTGTGAAGGAATTTGACTTTGTTTTAATTTCTTAGACACAAGGTAGCTTTTTTTTAAGTTAAGTTATTTTATTTATAGAAAAAAGGGGTCATGTAAAATATTAAATTTCATGTTTTAATATGTATACAGCCTCTTAACAAATGCCATATCTGAAAGCTATTATTCGATTATGTATACTTTTATATTTGAAGTATGTTCTATCATTAGTAGTTTAAGAGATAATTGCCATTACCTCTATTATGAACTTTCTGGTATAGTGTATAATATGGCTAAAATGATTGCTGTTTTCAGATATAGCTGTATTTTTAGAGAAAATAAAATTATTACACTAAATTCTTGCATTTGTATTATATTCCTTCAAATTTTAAAGGAAGTGTTTTAGTTAGCCATATTTCAAATCCAATAGCTTAAAACCATTGGTTGCATATTGAATTATAAATTCATCTGTGAAAAAAAAAAAAAAAAAAAAAAAAAAATAGCTGATTTGCTAAAATTTTAAGAATTAAAATGTCTACATTCTAATTTTTATGACACTTGTTTGCAAAAATTTTAGTTTTAAATATAAATCCAGTGTGATAAGATCAAACTTAAATGTTTATAATATGTGAAATAATATGACCCAAGAAACAAAGATGGAAAAAAAAACCTCACTGTAAATATGTAACAATAAGGTTCCTTTTTTAATTATTACCATTAAGCAGGACTGTCTAACCCACAGTTCAGAGCTGTAATGAATGTGGCTCTGCAGAGAATAAAAAAATTCGGCACTTCATTATTCCATTGATTACTTTCCATTTAAAAATAAACTATCACCAACTATAGGATTCAACACCAAACTATCACCAACTATAGGATTCAACACCAAACTATCACCAACTATAGGATTTAACACCAAAACTGCATGATTATGGTGTAACATTCACTTGACATCAGAAGTGACATAACTTATGAAAGTATGATTTTTAAATCAGTAAATTACAGGACTGGAATCTTCCCAAAAGTCAGTGCTTCATCACACAAAGCCAGATATGTACTATGATTGTTTGAGAATATACTTGCTAACTTTTTGGGGTTTTTTTTCATATCAAATAAAAGCAGAAATTTTATTTAATAAAAGAAATTATTAAATAACCACATAGAAACAAGAAACTTTTTGTTAAATATTTTTTCTGGTTCAAATTATACTTGGTACATTTCCACTAGCGGCTTTGACATTTAAAAAAAAGTTTGGTTCAATTCGAGCTTTAGAAAGCTAAAATGATATGAACAACTATGAAAACAAACTTGATGGAGTTTAATGCTTGCTTATATATATATATATATATATATATATATATATATATATATATATATATATATATATATATATATATATATATATATAACCATTAAATAAACGTTACAACCACCAACAAAAACTGTGAAATTATGAATAAAATTAAAATAACTAATTGACAACAAAACAGATCCCCCCAACAAACTGAACATAGATACCAAAAACATAGTATTAAAAAAAAACAGAAATTGAAAAATGGAAATTTGTGGAATTTAGACAGAATCTTCAGGCACCAAATGCCTAAATATCCACACACACACACACACATATATATATATATATATATTAACATTTTGTTTTTATGTACTTTATTATTGTTTTTTATATACAAATTACTTTTGTTTGTACATGAAATTAGATAAATGTCTTCTTTATATTAAATAAAATGTATAAATTTTAAAGAACTTATTTGTGTATTGCCAAATTACCATCTCTCACCGAAACCATTTTCTCTATTTCGTCATGCCCCCTATACTGGAAAAGTACCTTATATTTTTATGATTTGAAAAAAACTGGAAGGTTGGCATGCATGTGAGAAGTGGGATTAGGATTTTCATTATTACTGTTTCCCTAATTCCCTTGTTAATAGAATAACATTTGAAAAAGTCAGTTACCTATGCATTTATATATTTAGTTTGCTCTATATTCAGCAACTTTTATAGATTTTTACCTTCCAAAAAGAATTGTTTTGTATATCTATGTTGGACCAACATAATATTATGTGGCAATGTAGCTAATCATAATCTTCTGATTGGTGTGCTCACTGTTCAATATTTTTTAAAGTCGTTCTTAAAGAAAGGAAATCAAATATTTTCAGTACTTTGGCACATAACTCAGTCTTAAGAAAGTGTAATTTTGCCACAAATATTATAAACAGTCACAAAAATGAAATGGCAACCAATGAAAAAATTTCCAATATTATAGGGCTTATTTATGTTGATACATGTTATATATAAATAATTGAATTAATTTTTCAAATATTTTTCAGCAGTGAAAGTTGTTTGAAAGCATTGAATAATAAACATGTGAATTTTTAGCTTGCTAATGAAGTATAAACCGACAGAGTGAAATATGTCCAAGCTGGGAATCGAACCCGGACCCTTGGAATAATGCTCCAATACTCTACCATTGAGCTATGAGGACGATACCTAGTCGTATGCTGGGCTTTATGTGTCGTCTCAAGCTTGTCGCAGAATTTGCGACTCATGATGACATTAACAAATATAAGTGAGGTGCCAAGCTGGGTATCGTACTCGTAGCTCAATGGTAGAGCATTGGAGCTTTATTCCAAGGGTCCGGGTTCAATTCCCGGCTTGGACATTTTCACTCTGTCGGTTTATGCTTAGTTAGCAAGGTAAAAATTCGCATGTTTATTATTCCATGTTACATATTTTGTATTACTTTACTATATAGCTTATTTATATGTATATTAAATAAACTACTGCCCCCATTTATATATTAAATGGTAGAATTTGTACAAATTGCTTGTACATTTGATATATTGACAGTTATTTCATAAAATATATAATAACCTGATGAGATTTTAAAATGTAAATAAAGGTTGCTAAGAGGTGCTTTTGAAAATCTTACTCTTCTTGCCAAATTCAACCTTGCCATTTTCTCTGTTGCGACAAAGGCCCCTATAATAAAGAAGTGCCTTATTTTCTTTGACATTTTTTTTGTCTTTATCGAGTTTGATATTTTTAATTTTCTAACATTTTTGTTTGATAACTATCGTTAGTATTAATACAATGTGTTTGCAGAGAAAAATATTTCTCCTCAAATGTGGCTCAAGGCAAGGTTTAACCTGCGTTAGTTTTTTTCTTTTCTTTTCTTTTCTTTTTTTTTTTTTTTTTTTTTTTTTGCATTTTGCAAAATGATTTTGAATTTTACAAAAATATGTTAGTAAAATTTTTGCTAAAACATTAAAAAAAAAAAAAAATGAAAAGTTAAATTTTTCTAATCTTAAGAAGATGTTCAGAGGGCAATAATTACATAACATTTCTCAAAGTACTTGAGAGTAAGAATTGTTATGATTGTTTTTAAATTTTGTTAAACATGTCTGCTTTCCTAGGATTTAAAAAAAGTTTTCAAATTTTTATTGCAGCATAACAAAAGTAAAATTTAAGTTATCTATCTATATAAATAAAACTATCGTAAGAGAAGTGGTGTGGTTCTGATG
This sequence comes from Maratus michaelseni, assembly GCA_963931845.1. Classification (NCBI taxonomy): domain Eukaryota; kingdom Metazoa; phylum Arthropoda; class Arachnida; order Araneae; family Salticidae; genus Maratus; species Maratus michaelseni. The sequence goes on from OZ007595.1 coordinate 313,638,078, forward strand.
TATGCTGAGTAGCATTCTAGAGAATTTAGGGTTAAGAAAACATTGTTGATAAGAAACATGAGTATATATTTTTTTTATTTATATGCCTTTTATAACATTGATTAATGCAAATTTGCTTGTATTTTAAAATTTACTAGTTTATCTGATAGTAAACCCTCACTTGTAATAAATCAATCTGGTATTTTTTTAAAAATAAGGACCCTAAACTAAATTATATTTCATTCTTGAAATAATCCTTTATTACTTTTTTTACTGTATTTAAAATTTCTTCAAATCGTTAATAGTGATTGTATGTCATAGGAAATATTTGTAAAGTAAATTCATTTGCTTTGTTTCACAAATTTTGAATTAGAAATCTTGTCACTGTTATTTTATGCAGTTAAGTGAGATTGTTTTAATTCTTGTTATAATTTTATTTAGTGAACTATATATTTTAGGTCATTACCAAAAATGTGGACCCAGCTGCTATTCTTGGAATTGGATTTGACGCAACCTGTTCTCTAGTTGTAATTGATAAAGATTACAACAAGCCACTCAGTGTCAGCAAGTCAGGTATATTCTTGTTATATTCAAATCTTACATTTTTAATTGATAATTCTTTAAAGCTTAAAGTTCGAATATATTTTATGTTACATTGCAATCTACAGAGTCCATTTTATCTATATCTGTTAGCTGATTAGAGGTTACTTTTCTGCTTTCCCATCAACAACTTTCTATAAAGATATTCTATCATCAAACAGTCTGGCCATGAGAACATGCTTATAAGAGTTTTCCTTAATTTTATGTAGGATGAAAGAAACATTTTTTTAGGTAGCTTTCAATACAAAAAAGTATAAAGCTACCTATTGTAGCCGTTCGGAGGAAAGCAGTTCCGGAAAATTTCGATATATTTTCACCGATCATGACCCCCAGACCCCAAAACCACCCTCCGTTCAAATGTTGATTTATATATATAGATATATCTGACCTATGTCATACGATAATGCTCGCATTTATAAATCAATTTTGATGAAACTAATTATGTGTATTAAGCTAACCAATGTCTCGACTGAGTTCGTTGACCAGCTTGGTCCGCCATTTTGTTTCAAGATGGCGGCCATTTAAAAATTTAAAACTAAAATAAATATACAAAAAAGTTAAAAATTCAAATTTATTTTTTAATTACATGTTAGGCCTTGATACAAGGATTCCAGAGCATTTTTTGGTTTACCCCTATCTTAAAAAATGGCTGAGATAGAGCAGTTTGAAATTCTAGGGTGGCTGACATTTTGAAACAAAACAGCACATTAACGCGATTACTCGCAAATTATTTTCTTTCATTGTTGTAATAATTTTCCCAATCATACGCATAAAACTATATATTCATATCCGTTAGCGCCAACATTGGCAACATTTGGCGAAATATCGCCAAATTTGGCGACCAAAATAAGTCTTCATAAATGAAGCCATTTTGGCTATTGCTCAATAATTTGGCGAATTTCTTATTCAAATTCAGTATTAACGAATCTTTTGTAAATGTTTCTTTGCATTTTAACTTGCTGTTTTCGTGTAACATTAGCTAAAATTTTAAAACGAAGATATAGGAAAGCTACCTTTTCCTCCCGGTACAGGCCGGAAGGACTTATTTTGTTTTAAATGTTATTTACTTGAGCCAAGAATAAAATATGTTTTTTTAAGAAAAAGTAAAAAATAAAAATGCTAAACACTAATTAATTAATTAATTAATAATTTATTATTATGTAAAAAAGTTAAACTACTTAGAAAGTGCTCTGAAAATAAGTACTGGCTTGACAGCCTTATTAACTTTTAACTGATTCTCAGTTTTGCTTTGGACAAACTCAAATGTCGAGATTATCCATTCTAAGTCTGTATTTGCACGTACAGTGTATGCAATTGAACTGTGATTTGCATGGTATTTTTTCTTTCTTATTTTCCCTACTTATTTTATAAAGCTTATCAACTAAGATAAGATTGCAAGATGTTATATTTACAAAATTGACAAGTTCATTTAATTCTTATACAAAGATTTTATTGTTTGTAGCTGACAGCGCTTCTGTTTTTTAGGGTTTCGTGAGATGAACGAAACCCTATTACTCCCACTTCGTTGTCTGTCCGTCACAGAGCCGGTTCTCAGAAACTATGTAACTTACTGTCATGAAATTTATGTACTTATAGCTAAATACCTATTATGAAGCTCAAAATCATAAAATTTGAAAAAATCGTATTATTTTAATATAAAGAGATAAAAAAACAAAAATCTAACAGCCTTTTCCTATTAAATTTAAACATTTTTCGTTATAGCAGTTGCCAACAATTAAATATCCACAATAAAATTCTTTCTACAATATTTAATTTTCTATTGAAAGATTTCCATGTGAAAAATGAAAATGAAATAAAAAGTTTCACCAATTAAAAAAAAGATTAATAGGATGTCATATTGGTAATAAAACAAAAATTTTCACACATTTTTCAATAATACAAGGAGTATGAGTATGTGTAAATACTGAAAGCAGCTTAACATGGTGTCATTAGAGAATTAAAATGAAAATTATCTTACGTCTAACATTTTGAAGGTCTCTATACAACATGTTTAATTTTGAAATAGATTTTTTTTTAAATATCGCATTTAGTCCACATGAGAGATATTATTATGACAAGGTATAATAGCGGGGCTCGCCCGCTATCAGAGCGGTTCAGATTTTAAAAAAAAATGAGAAAAATAAACAGGTAAATTTTTACTTTAAAAAAACCATGACTTTTTACTTTTTGGAAAATGAAATTTATTTGGATTTATTAAAGGAAGGATAAAGTGTTTTGAAAGGAATATTAAACGAAATCCTTTCTGCGATCTTCGATCACACTTACCCACTTGTTTCTTTTACTTTTTGTACCATAATCCTGTTAATGGCATCAAATGTCCCTGGAGAATGGAGCTGACTTAACTTTATAATTATACTTTGATCAGCAAGAAAACTCCCTTTCTTTTTGGTCTCATGAATTGTATAAGACTGTTTTTTAAAGCTTGAATTAGTAATGTTAGCAAAGAACTGTGCAAGAGTCTTCTATAACTTTTTCAAGTTGTTTACTTGATGCCACATAAAGTTTGATAGCAGCACATACCTTTGTCATTTCCATTTATAGTTTTTCCTATACTTGTAACTTGTCACATGCATTGGGTTTGAATCACTAGAGATAATGCCAAAAGTTTCCTTTTATTTGAAAGCCTATGAATTTTATTGTAATATCATAATCAATTTTCTCACAATTATCTTCACAAACTTTTAAAAATAGTGGTCAGTTACTCAGATAAGATTCAGTTGTGTCCACCATGGAGTTGCACCTGATATATGATAGCAACTTGAGCTTTTGGGCACCTGCCTTTGCAGATTTACAAATAATTACTAAACATGTTTTCATTAAACATTGTTTTAAATACAATGTTTTAAATGTGTTTAAAGCATGTTTTAAACAATATTTTAACTGTGTTTAAAACATGTTTTAAACAATGTTTTAAATGAGTTTAAAATATCTGTTTGAAACATAGCAGTCCTGGTTTTGTGTAACCGGGATCAAGGTTCGATGATATATATCAATGGATATACATTGTGATAAATATACAATATTTATTTTCAAAATATCATGAAGTTTGATTATTTTTGATATTTTCATATATTTGATATACCAATGGATATATATTGTGATAAACATACAATATTTATTTTCAAAATATCATGAAGTTTGATATTTTCATATATTTGATATTTATTTTCAAAATATTGTGCATGATATTTTTATACTTTCATTCAAAACAAGTATAAATGGACTTTTTAATTGTTATCGACTGTGCCATTCTGTTGACAGAGAACTTTTGCCTCTTTCTGGCAGTGAATTTTTTTAGCACCCCCCACCTCTTCCCCCCTACAAAAAAAAAAAAGACTTTCTCAAGTTTTACATAGAACCCATAATTAGGTGGGACAATATTAACTTAAAACATTCATTCAAAGATAAACTTTTAATTTAGATAAATAGATATTTACCGCTTCATTAGATATAAACTTTTGTGATTTTGGTTTAAGTGTGAACTGCACAATAGGTTAAGAAATTAAAAAGCAGACAAGCTTGCATATATGTTCAAAATTTTCAATTAAAAAAAATATTTTGTGTAAAATTTTGTTGTATAAAACATAAAATTTTCTTGATACCTGATACTGAATTCTATAGGTTTTTTTTTATTTATTTATTTTATTTTTTTTATTAGTGTAATAAGCAATTTGTTTAATTTAGTGTTGCACAACCTTTTTGGCAAAAAGTCATTTTCTATCACATTATTTGAAAGTAATCTTCAACTTATTTAATAGCAAAATATCTGTCATTAAGTAGGGCAAATTATTTTGTGTAAAAATACTGGTATCTTAGTGGCCAGCAAGCGAGTTATTTCGCAGCAATCCTAGTTTCTGAAAAGAAAATTGTTTCTGATTTCAATTAGTTGATCTCCAGTTTGTTGTAAGTGAAAAAAAAAAAGAATATTGTTTTATTAAATTTTCATATTAAATGAAAGATGTTTTTTAGTTTCTAATTTGTAATAAGTCTGAAAATATTTATAATCAGTGGCAACTTGACTATTTTGAAAATATCGGATATATATAAAAAATATCAAATATCTATCAAAATATCCTATTTTTTATATTTTTGAAAATGAGACATTTACGAATGCTAACTTGGATTAATGTTTCACAAGCCAATTTTAAAAGGTTTCAAATAGATGTGCAGATGTTAAAAACAAATTGTGTCACCAACCAGTACAAGTTGATTCAAATAGTAATGGAAGTTTAAAGGAACAGATTGCTTTTTATTTAGTCACAAGATGAACAAATATAAGTAACAGATGTAACATATTTTTCTTTTTACAATTTAATCTGTGTCAATACTTTTGCCCAGCTATAAATATAAACCTTAGAAAGGGTGGGGAATTTTCAGAAAATCTTATCAGCCAAGGATTTTTTTCTACTAGCCAGTAAGATACATTGCACAGTCAAAAATTGTCATAACAAAACATGTGATTGCAAAAATAATCCATATCAGTGCATTTTTACAAAATTAAGAAATATATCAACAGAGGAAAGTTTGTTTTTCAGATTTGACTGGGGGACACTGCATGTAGGATTTACATAAAAATGAAATATATTTTACTTGTAATTGTAATTCCATTAAAGGGGATATATTTCATATAAATAAAAAATCCCTGACAGGTCGGCCTACAGGCACAGGTAGATTTCGAAGATGCAGACCGTGGGGCACCTGTTTGTCGGAAATTGCGGAAGAAATGACCTTTTTGCGATGATGCTGCAGTTGGAACCGCCTACTTCGAAACCAAACTTGTTTGCAAGCGGAGCCAGCAAGGATTTTTTTTTTTTGGTTATAAGAGCTGGTCCTATAAAAAACATGTCAATATAAAAATTTTAGATAATATTAAGAGGATTTATAATAAATTTAAGCAGATTTGAAATCTTGGGAATTGACGAAGTTATGAATTTTTTTCTTCTAAAACCCCCCTTTCCCCCCATCCCTTAATGCAATTTTTAATTATATCAAAAATCTGTCATACATAAATTTTTGGCCCTTCTCCTAGAAGTAATAATAACTTCAAACGGATTCGATACGTATCATAATTAAGAAATTATGGGTTTTTTTCTGTTTTCACAAAAAGTCTCCCCCCCCCCCTTGGTTCGATTTTGCCCATTAACGAACTTGACCGAGATTTTATGCCCCTTGATTTTCTGTATCAGTTTCGAAAAGATGCGGGAGTTGGAACCGCCTACTTCGAAAAATAACTTGTGGAATTGACGAAGTTATGAATTTTTTTCTTCTAAAACCCCCCTTTCCCCCCATCCCTTAATGCAATTTTTAATTATATCAAAAATCTGTCATACATAAATTTTTGGCCCTTCTCCTAGAAGTAATAATAACTTCAAACGGATTCGATACGTATCATAATTAAGAAATTATGGGTTTTTTTCTGTTTTCACAAAAAGTCTCCCCCCCCCCCCCTGGTTCGATTTTGCCCATTAACGAACTTGACCGAGATTTTATGCCCCTTGATTTTCTGTATCAGTTTCGAAAAGATGCGGGAGTTGGAACCGCCTACTTCGAAAAATAACTTGTGTGCAGGCAGAGCCGGCAGGGATTTTTTTTGCTATAACGGCTGCTCCTATAAAAAACTTGTCAATATAAAAGTTTTAGATAATATTAAGAGGATTTATAATAAATCTAAGTGGATTTGAAATCTTGGGAATTGACGAAGTTATGAATTTTTTTCTTCTAAAACCCCCCTTCCCTCCCCCCCTTAAGGCAATTTTTAATTATATCAAAAATCTGTCATACATAAGTTTTTGGCCCTGTTCCTAGAAGTAATAATAACTTTAAACGGATTCGATACGTATCATAATTCAGAAATTATGGGTTTTTTTCTGTTTTCACAAAAAGCCCCCCCCCCCATCCTCCCCCTTGGTTCGATTTTGCCCATTAATGAACTTGACCGAGATTTTATGCTCCTTGATTTTATGTATCAGTTTCGAAAAGATGCGGGAGTTGGAACCGCCTACTTCGAAAAATAACTTGTTTGCAGGCGGAGCCGCCAGGGATTTTTTTGTTTTTAATTTTTTTTTTGCTATAACGGTTGGTCCTATAAAAAACTTGTCAATATAAAAGTTTTAGATAATACTAAGAGGATTAATAATAAATTTACGCAGATTTGATATCTTGTGAATTGACGAAGCTATGATTTTTTTTCTTCTAAAACCCCCCTTTTTTCCCCCCCTTGGGGCCATTTTTAATTATATCAAAAATCTGTCATACATAAATTTTCGGCCCTTTCCTAGAAGTAATAATAACTTTAAACGGATTCGATACGTATAATAATAAAGAAATTATGAGGGTTTTTCTGTTTTCACAAAAAGCCCTCCCATTTCCCCCCCCCCCCCTTGGTTCGATTTTGCCCATTAACGAACTTGACCGAGATTTTATGACCCTTGATTTTATGTATCAGTTTGGAAGAGTTTTATGCAGAATTTTTCCAGTTATCATGGTCAGAAAAAAGTGACATAGATAGATAGATAGATAGATATATATAAAGTTTTGAACTGGGGGTGGTTTTGGGTTCTGGGAGTCATGATCGGCGTAGATCTGCAAAAATTTTTCAAAATTTCCAACTTAGGTGAGAATGTAATAGGTAGTATTTCTTACGAAATCTACATAAAGCAATGTGGCAAAAAAACTTTATATTTTAGTTTCTTCAAATATAAAATAGTCATTAAGGATTCTATTTTTTGTCAACACATTCTATTCTTAATTTTGATCTGTTAAATATAATTTTAAAATTAAAATAATTTTAAAAAGAAAGAAAAAGGCACCTCACTTGACTCTAAGAGGGAAATGTAAAATTTAATTTAATTTAAAGTAAAGCCATGTTTACATCATCACAGTCACAGCAATTTGGAGAAAAGCCAAAATTGCCAATGAGTAAATGTGTATATAAGTTTTTGGTGTATTTTGCATATCCAGCAGTTTAAAAAAAATTTCCAAAAATTCACTCGCCTTATTAGAAGATTTACTTACCAGCGGTGAGTAATTAGTATAAATCCCCACTCCTGAACCTCAATGCAGTTACATGATGTACTTTTTGAGCAATCTATTCATGTTTCTTTTTTAATAGATTATTTTATGATAATTTTTCACATTGCATCACCATTGTTTATCCGTTTTTAAATAAAATAGTAATTTAGTAAAGTTTAGATAAAGTTTATTAGGGGGATGCTAAAGTGTTTTTTTTTATGATGTCAATATGTATGTATGTATGTGTGTGAGTGAATATGATTGCACCCAAACTATGTTTTCTATTGAGTTTCCGTATTGTGCCTATCAATGCACTGTTTATTGAAGGCAAAATCCTGTAAATTTGTACCACATGCTATTTTGTGAATGGAAATGCAAAATCTGTTTCGTTCTTTTCAAAATGCTAGAGAAAAGCAGAGAAATAGCAATTATAATAAAATATATGTATTTCTGTGTGTATCTGTTTGTTTGTTGGTGATGGCTAGGGAAATATCACACTTTGAGATGTGCAAGTTTGAATAAGGATAGACAAAGACAGGATTGAATACATCTGAGACCTGGGAGAGGGGGGGGGGGGGTGCTAAAGTGTTTTTTTTTTATTCTATTGAGTTTCCATTTGGTGAATATGTTACAGGGCACTGTTGCAAAAACTGCATTCATTTTTTGGCCAAAAAAATCACTTGGTAAGTATTTCTTTTTTAACTGAATTATTCAATTAAATATTTTTATTGTTCCATTTTGGATGTTTTTTTGATGATGTTGCTATGTATGTATGTATGTATGTGTGTGTGTGTGAATGAGCATGATTGCACCCAAACTGTGTTTTCTATTAAGTTTCCATTTGGTGAATATGTTACAGGGCACTGTTGCAAGAACTGTATTAATTTTTGTACAAATCAATCGATAGGTTTGGTATCTAAACCATTTTTTGGCCAAAAAATCCCTTAAGTATTTCTTTTTAACTGAGTTATTCAATTAAATATTTTTATTACTCTATTTTGGATGTTTTTTGGATGATGTTGCTATGTATCTGTGTGTGTGTGTGAATGAACATGATTGCTCCCAAACTATGCTTTCGATTGAGTTCTTATTTGGTGAATATGTTACAGATCACTGTTGGAAGAACTGCATTCATTTTCGTACAAATCAGTCAATACAATTTTTCAACCAAAAAACCCCTGATAAGTATTTTCTTTTTAAACTCAATTATTCAATTAAATGTTTTTTTTTATTCACGCTCATCATATTTTATTGATCATCATTTTTTATCATCATATTTTAATACAACAGTCATATTTCACTAAGTCTTGACTTAATTTAGTAAAATATTTTTTTCCTTAAAAAACAAAGAAAAAAATTTGAGCTAATTACATTAATCTGATAAAAACATAGGAAAATTTAAATATTTTATGTTGTTGAGAACAATGCCAAAATATTTATATTTAAAATAACTTAGAACTGCCATTAGCATGACTATGCAAATTCAATTTCAATATTTATTTTAATTAAACAGGTCATAATTTCAACATGAGTGGAATTAAAATTTCATTGAAAATTACATCATAATTTTAGAAAAAAGTTTGAGTTTTGTGAAAGAAAGGCATTTTCTTCAGAGTATAGGGTTAGTTTTACAAGTGGGAACATTTCAACTTTTTAAAATTAGGACCTAAGTTTTTATTTATTATATTACTATTTATTTGAATGGATAGTATTGTGTAAAGTATTTGGAGAGTGGAGTCACTCCAGATTTTTACTTAAGAGCCTACGCTAGTCACGCGAAGAAACGCTCCAGCTAATGTTAAGTCTATGGGAAGGTTATTGCACAATTTCTCGCTCGCATTTTAATATTTTTAAATGATTTTTTTTTGCATAGGATAGCTGAGGCCAATCCCTAACGTTGTTAGTTTTTACTTTTTCGATTTTAGTTACAATTTTTTTATAAGCGGACATTTCTAATTTCGGAACCGGTTGGAACCAGTTCTGAAAGTGAAAGTACCCTTATATAAAAAAACTAGAACTAAAATCAAAAAAGTAAAAACTAACAACGTTGCAGATCGACCTCAGCTATCCTATGCAAAAAAAATCATTTAAAAATATTAAAATGCGAGCGAGAAATCATGCTATAACCTTCCCATAGACTTAACATTAGCTGGAGCGTTTCTTCGCGTGACTAGCGTAGGCTCTTAAGGAAAGTATTGTAATCATGATAATAAAAAAAACCTGATTATGGAAATATTGATATATTTTTACATTTTAAAATTAGTTTAATCTGTTTTCTCTATTTTTAAACCTATTCCATATATATGTGTGAATGTTTGCATGTATATTAGAATTTATTTATGTTTTTAGGTCGCCAAAGCTCCTTCTGGTGTGTTTTTTTTATGATGTTGCAATGTATGTGTGTGTGTGAGTGAACATGATAGCACCAATCTTCCAATGGCAGAAAATGTGTAACAAGCATCACAGATTTTTTTTGCCACTTGAAGCTGTCACCATGGGCAGGATTCTGATAAAGTTTAAAATATTAGAACCCTAGCACGAACCCACAATATGAAATTTTATATACCAGGAATATGTTCATCTGATCTCTGACCTGTTACAAATGTAACAATGACAATATAAATATATTATGATTTTTTTCTTAACATCATTGTCTTTATTTCTTCTGTGGATTTCACTAATTAGGCAAAGAAAATAAAACTATACATTGTTTTCAATAGATTTACACTATATTTCAATATAATTTTAAATAGGTTTCGTATTAACTTCAACCTTAAAACCACTTTACATTTATTATTATCTAATTTTTCATAAAATATTAGTTTTGTTATTTACTTATTCAGGTTATATTAAAATTGAAATATAGTTGTATTTTAATGATATTAATCAGTAAGAACCCTATTTATTTTAATGCTTCTAATGTTCATAAGAAAATTGCAACATGTTACTTACTCCCACAGACGATTTTCATCCCACTAAATTGATGTCACAGACACAACCATAACTTTCTGCTACTGCGCTCAAACTATGCTTTTGATTGAGCTCCCATTTGGTGAATATGTTACAGACCACTGACGCAAAAGCTGTATGCATTTTCATAGAAATTGAGCGACAGATTTAATATCTAAACCTTTTTACAACCATTCTGTGATGATAACTGATAAACATTTTCTCTTTATTTCAATTCAATTATTTTTATTGTTCATGTTCATCTTATGTCAATACAATAACTGCTTCACCAAAGCATGACTTTAGTAATATTTGTTTTTTAAAACTCCCAGTAAAATATTTTTACTTTGTAAGAAAAAATATTTTACTAAATACAAGCATGTAGAAGTTTGTTTTATGATTTACATATTATTCTTTTTGAAGAAGAAAGAAAAAATATCTGCATTTAAAAAACAAACAAAATGCTTTTGCAAAATATGCTCAAATATACTAAAATGGTCCCTTTTTGAGGAAAAACGAGTTGTTTGGAACTAGCTGCCAGAATTGTTCATGTTTGATGCTAACTTTGGCTGTGAATCCGATTATGGAAGAAGATTAGCTCTATAACTGAACTATTTTAATAGAATAAATTGCATAGGTTGTATTACATATTTTTTCAATTACTTATGGATTACCTGGTAGCTGAATGTAAATTATTCTATAAAGTGTTTGAAAAGTTGAATAGAGTCACTCCAGATTTTTTTTTTTTTTTTTTTTTTTTTTAGTAGATTTTTTTTTTTCAAAATGAGGGTGCATGTTTTACACAAGGATTTGGCATACATAGAAAAAAATATCAGTATTTTCATGTTAGAGTTTGAAAATTAAAATGCATTATATTTATACATTTGTTACGGGAAACTTCTTTTAAGTTTTCTTTTTAATTAAAATTTGCATTATGTATTTAAACTTATAACATTGTTTCTGAAGAACCTAAGAAACTCCTAGTTTATATCGCCTGCTCTGAAACTGTCGAAAAATGGTTGTAAACCTTTATCATGAGTTAGGACTTTTATTGTTTCTATTTTTATAAAAGTAATATTTTTTAACTAATGCATAATTGCTGTACTTTTTCTACAACACCATGTTTAAAAGTATCAATCAATACACATATTTAACCACTCACAAACTAAATAAAATAACAGAAAAATAAAGAAGAAAGTGTATGAAGATTGTTCTAGTTAATTTTAAATTGAAATCAGTCCAAATCCTTTCATATTGAACTAATAATTTTTTTTAAATGCATGAATAACAACAAATAGTTTATTTGTTGAAAAATAGTTGTGAAATTCAACATTTTTGTTAATCCAATTTTGGAATTTGTCAAGATTCTAATATGCTTATTAAACTAGATTATAAATATTTCTAAATTAGAGTTCTTTTAAGATCATTTTACATATGTTAATATTCCACTTTTGTTACATATTTTTTAAATATATTGCAGTTCTATCTATCTTATCTAAAAGCAATTTGTAACAAGTGCCCATACCACTGCAATATTTTGCTTTTTATGGAATGAAAATTTAAAAAATATTAGTTTTTGCTGTTAAATGTCTTGTAATAATAACACTACATTAGTGTGAATATACAATCAAGAATCTATTGAATTGTTTATTTTAAATATCTAAATATAATTTAAATTTCATTTGGTGCCCTTTCTTTGGAATATAAAAAATTATTCAAGAAAATTTATATATAAAAAAAAGGAAATTGCCTGTCTAGCAGATTTTATTTATGCTACTAAGTGCTTAAAATGAATAAATACTTTTAATTTTTAAATTGTATTTATTTTAAACGTTCTTCCTTTGTATATACAGTGTTTGTGTTTCATTTAAAGTTTTGAGTTCAGCCTGACTCTCTAATCAAAACTGAGAGTCAACCAACAAGAAAAAAAAATGCAAGTCAATTGAGAAAAATCACAAGTCAATTTTCAACAAACTAAAAAAAAAAAAAAAAAATCTATATTTATTAGAAAATTGACACATACTAATAGGTGCTGTAAATGGGTACTTAAGTAAATCTGTGATAAATAAAAGTTATAATTGAAGTTTTAGAAGACTTTTTCTCTTCTGACTCAGCAATATAGGTGCTGATTCACAGTCGCCACGTGGCGAATAAATTTTTTGCTGTGGCTTTCAGTGTTTTAAGTTGCCATGTGATTTAAAAGTAATCAATTTCTTGTATTCCCAGTCCCTATCGTGAAATGTTGATATTTTCTTTAAAGATTAAGACCAAAACACATAACAAACATTATTGTTATCTTTTAATAACATTTCAGAATGATGTATTTAACACAGCAAACTATTAGATATATTTGAATAGCAATGTTATTCGTAACAGTTTGAATCTGATAATTTTACATAGACTGGGATTTAAACCTTAAATTAAAAAAAAATTAACCTTAAAAAAAAAATATATATATATAAATAAATGTTTGAAGTGTGTTTTGATTTTTATACTGCAAAATAATCTCACAAATTCAGATTTTCTTTCATATGTTTTTTTGTCTGGCAAAATCAAAATAAGAAATATTGTTTTTCTGATATTCCCTACTATCATGATTGCTTAGCTTATATATATATTTTTAAAACCGTATCTTGCCCAACTTTATCTTCTGACTGTACATGATTTAAGATTTATTCAAATTTTGTTGCACATGTGTTTATATTAAATAAATTACTTTACACTTTGAATTCCTAAGTTTAGTTTTTTACCCCATATAAACACTATTGTTTTTATGCGTTTGTTTTACAATTCTGGCCACTGGATTTTTTGGGTTTAGGAGCCAGTGACTCCTTTCAAATTTTGGGAATCTGCACCTATACTCAGCAATTAAAACAATTCACCATTTCTCAGTTGTTTTTATTGTTGGTAAAAGAGAGAGTAGTGGTGTCAGTTTGTGAGTCAATTGTTGACTTCCAATTGTAAAATTTATGAGTCATGTCCCATGAATTTTCTAGGATTTACATGTAAAATGCGAGTAATCTCACTGCCATACATACATTACAAAAGGCACTTATTTTCTAAATTTCATGAGTTAGGACTTATGTTTAGAGTTGAACATAAACTTTTTAGTCATTCTCAGTTTTTGATATTTCTAATTGACAGTGTTTTTTTTTCTATAATTATGCTCCTTTTATTGTAAATGTCACCATTTCTTCTTTTATTTATGATGGGGGGGGGGAGGGGTGTTGTTTAAAGTCCCTTTTTATCAGAGGCTCTTGTGTAAAAGCTGGTAGAAGAGAAAAAAAAATGGTGGATATTGACTAAGAACAATAGTCTGGGCTCTGAAACAACGTGAAGTTCACATATACATTTCGGATTTGGCATTAAATGACTAAAAAAGTTACTAAGCTGCTAAACTAGCATTTTTCATTTTAATTCCATGGCTCCTTTCATACACATAAACAAAATATTCACTTTTCTGAACTTTTCATAATTTTATATTTTTTCTACACATTTTTATTATTTATTAGTTTTGTATTTCACTTGAAACATAGAAGTAATGTAATATAAAAATGCAATTAAATAATGTTTAATATTATAATGATTAATATTATAATAATTAATAATCTACTAATGATTTCATAAAAAGGAAGGTTCACAGCTATGTTTTATTGATTTTCCCAGCTTTTATTTATACATATTTGCTTGATGTTTGCTACACATTACCCTTGAATATGTTGCACAAAAATAGTTCATCATTCTGAGCAACACATAGGTGCAAATGTAGAAATTTAAAATTTCCTGTTGTTACAATTGTATTTTCATTGTGTTTATGTCTGTAATAATTAACCAACTTGATCGATCTTGTTCTCCAGGGTAAAAATTAATACTCTGAAAAGCTTCATCACTCATAAAGCAAAAAAGTTCTTTATTATCCTTTTTGGCAAAATTCTTCATAGATAAAGAGTTTTTGGTCTTGTACATCATGTTATATACATTGTATAATATCTGCAGTCACTAAAAGGTTAAATAATCCATATAAAACTCACGATGGCTAGCATAATATTTTTTCTGTTACAGGAGATGTTATTGCATACCAGAAGTTCAATGTATTCATCATTGAGTTTTTCCAATAACCGACAAATTACCTTTTTTTCTCTTTTGTTTTATGTGAAATACTATCCAGGTAATGATTGGGTCAGGGTTGGAGTTTTGGATGCCCAAAACTGGTTTTGGACAGGACAAGAAAATGTTTCAAAAAATTTCTTTTAAATAATGTTTAATTGTAAATTATCTTGTGAATTTGACATTAAAATACTGAGGGAATTTAGACAAAAGTTTTAAATTAATTTTTGCTTCTGATATGTATCAACTGAAGCTTAGTGATCCATAATCAGAAATCAACATTCTCTTAAGTCTCAAATTTCCAAGGCTTTTTATTATTTTAAAATTTAAAATTAGTAAGATTTTTGAAGATTCACATTTCAGGAGGAGCAACCCCATCCCTGTATATACTATCTTGAAAAAAGATAACGAGGTTGTATTAAAAACTCAAAGCAAATCTCCTGGAAAAAATTTTTGAGACTCCTTGAAAACTCTTGGAATTAACTATGTTAAAAAGGGTATGAACCCTGTGTAAACTATTTAATTTCTCTTAAAAATTGAATTGAATTCATTCAATGCAAGAGATTGTTTTTATACATTGAAATGTTTACATCACTTAATACAGACTTGGTTAGTGCAAACGAAAAATCACTGCCATTGGAAGTCCTCACTAATAGGAATTCACACTATACATTTTCTGTTAGGATTTTAAATGTGTAATTTGCAAACAAAACAAGCTCACATGAAAGTAAAACTTTATCAAAAGGACTTAAAAAAAAAACCTTAGTTTGGATTTGAATAACAGTGTCTGCTCTTGTCATTACAAAAGTATTATAAATTTCATCCACTTCTCCCCCCCCCCTTTTAACCATATTGGGACCCAAGAAAAAATACTTGCATCAACACCTGGTTTCAAAGTTTTCAATTTCGTTATTTAAATCTAATGTTGTAAAACATTTGAAAATGGAACCTGTTTAGTAGAATTCTGTCTGTCGTAAAGGAAAAATTTCAACTTTTCAACAGAAATAAAACCATACCTTTATATTTGTTTAAATAGAAACCTGTTTTAAACAGATTTTGTTTTCAGTCCCTAGCGATTCTATTGTTGCAGGTATAAGCTATATAAGCTCAATTTTTAAAATAATTAATTTGTAAAATTGTTTGAAATTAATGTTTTTACTGAAAATACTTTTTACTTACATTTTTTTTATTATTATTTTAGGTAAAGAGGATCTAAATATCATATTATGGATGGACCATAGAGCTTTCGAGGAAGCTGATATGATAAATTCTATGGGTCACAAAGTATTAAAGTATGTTGGTGGTAAGATTTCACCAGAAATGGAGGTACCCAAGTTGTTATGGCTCAAAAAGGCATGTAATGTTTTTGAAAAGTTTTGACCATATAACTGCTGGTATGCAAACAAACACATACTGATAAGCAAATTTTAATCCTCTAAGCTGTCATCACTTAATTTTCAGTTTCCTGAAATCAACCTAATTGTAGTCAATTATTTGTAGTCAAAATTTTTTAATCTGAATTATGTTTTAAGATTTTTCCAAGATGATGGTATATGAAACACATATTAACCCTAAATTATGAAAGAAAATTTAAGTTAACCTAATTTTTAAGACCATTTTTATAAGAATACAGGAAAGCCTTCAGATGCTCAGAGGGTTAAAATAGACAAAATACATTGTATTTAAGTGTATTAGTGATAGCAATATGCTCACTCAGAATACTATTAAATATTTGCTAAAAAGAAAAAAAAAATCTTGTTTACATCACTATTAATGTTGTGGTGCAGGGCATTTAATTATTTGTTAAGAAAAAAAAAATCACATCAAATATCAGTTAGTAAATCCTATGTATCTCGTATCAGGAGATATCAATGTAATAAAAGCTATGAAGAATAATGCCTATTTTAAATGTTTCTGTAATTTTTAGATCATAACTAATAAGTTATTTTTGTATTTAAAATTTATTGAAAACTGTAATGCATTTGAGTTTACAAAACTTCAGACTATATTTTTAGTGACAAAGTTATATTTTCTTTACTACAGGATTTTCTGTCATTATCAGAAATGTGTTGTCCACTTTTGGACAATTGTCAAAAATTATTTGTTATTTTTCTTTCATGTTTTATGAGTTTTCTTATTTATTCCAATTCTGTGGCTAGTTGACGGATTTTTGCAAAACAGACAGGCTCCCATTGAATTGTTTAGCATAAATTATGATTGATTAGTATTACAGATATAATAAATCGTGTTTAGGCCAAATATCAAATTTTAAAAAAAAGTTTATTATTGATGTTATTTTGATGGTCAATAATTTTTTTTTTCATTGTATTGGAACCCTTTCCAAGTGTTGCCATCATGGCTACAATGTCCTTTAAAGTGAATTTTAATGAATGTTAAGTGAATTGTAAATGTTAACCACTAAAGCTTTTAAAGAACACTCTTGTACCAAATCAGATTTGCTCAAATATGCCATTTAGCTATGTATCTTGAATACAGAGAATTAACCATAAAATATTGCAGTTTTGGTGCTAAACTGAAATATGCTGACAGAAAGAGAGATTTTCATTTTGTGTTGTGAACATAAAATTAATATCAAGTTAAGTTGAATTGGTTAAAAGATTCATTGCATGAGAATATGCTTGTAATTGTATTTTATACCAGCTGGCCCACTCAACATTGCCCAGGTCCGTGATGATAACCTTACATATACCTTAAATCAGTGTTGAATGATTTTATATTTTTAAATGAAAACCAGAAAGACCCGTGCAAAGCTTTCGCACTGCAATCTTTGAGATTATTTCCTAGTACGTTTTAGAACAAATTTTTAATTAACTGATTTTTTTTTTTTTTTAATCAAACAACGCGTTTTAACGAAATGTGACTGTACTATGTCAGAAATTGTTCAAAAACTTTTCGAATGATACCTCATTCATCATTATATGTTTTGTATGTGCATAGAAAAACAGATGTTGACAACAGAAATCATATGTGTATGATGATTGCTTGTGTATCAGAAAATCTGAATAAATTGGCAGAAAATTTGTTGCCAAATATTCTTCTCTCGCCAAGGTTATTTCTCTAGGTTGCCAAGACCCCTATACTAAAAAAAAAAAAAAACTAATTATAAAAAAATTGAAACACTGAATCAGACGTTTAGAGAATTCATATGAAAGAATTTTCTCAGATTTTGCAAAATTGTTCCAGAAATGTCTTAAATACATAAATCCATATTTGGTACACCACTTTTTTGCAAGCCTATGGGAACTTAAACATGAGATGTCCAAACTTTGTGGTCTGACAGCCATTTAAGTGACATCAGACTTAGCTGGCGTATTAACAGCTTAATGAAATATTAAAAAATAAATACTTACAATTTTTGTAAATCCTAACGAACTGTATACCTAATTGCGAAGATCCCACTCAAGCATTAAATCCTCAATTTACGTAGTCTACTGGTGCTCTGATACAGTATGCATATACACAGCCATGATTAAACAAAGAAAACAAATAAACAATAGGTGACGCACGCGTAAAAAATAATAAAAACCCGATTAAAAGCTCGATATTTTTTCAAAAAGCATGTACAAGAAATAAATTTACAATCGTATTTTAATTGCATTAGAGGATGACGTCATCCGATAATGCAGTATTTTATTTTTGTGGCAACACTGATTTGAGAAAACCTTTCATTTCGTTTATGAAAACAATGCTGATTTAATTTTTAATTATCAGCAAATTTTAATTAAAAAACATGTTTTAGGAAAATGTAAGTGTGCTATGTCAGAAGCCTATTCAAAATCCTTTCATATGGTATCTCATTCGTCGTTCTGTGTTTCGTATTTTCTTAGAAAAAGGGATGTTGACAGGAGAAATAATATATATGATCTTCCCAAACGAACCTAATAGTCCCACTGCCTTTGGCAGCATATAAATTCAAATTTGTATGATTTTACATTTTTACACGAAAATCCATCCAAATGAACCTAGAGTTGGGGGGTCCCACTGCCTTCAGCAGTGTACACCAGGAGTGCTATGTTCCAGTCTGCAAACAAACTTTGAAATTCTATGATTTCTTATATGAAATAAAAATCTTTCCAAACAAACTAAGAGGCCCCATTATACTGATTGCCAATTTAATTTCTGACATTTAGATATATTAAACTTTCAATTCTGACAAAAGTTCCTGAGAAATCTTAAATAATATAAAATGCACACCAGCCCCTCGCTCTTTTACGACGTGAAATGATTTATTTCAGTATATTGATAGAGGTTTCGCCGGACATGTATAGAAATGAAAACTTCTCCAAAAATGTTCTAAAGCACAGTTATCTTAAAATAGGAAACAATATCTGCAAAAGCACAGAGGGGGAAAGAAACAAAAAAACTGACTAATCTGGGAAATGATTTCAAGGAAATATATTTTTTGAAATAGTAAATATTAATATTTTTCAAAACCAAAGATATCGCCACAACTGGAAAAACATGCTGAATGAGTGTTTTTTTATTTTTTATATTTCCATCTGGAAAGCAGATGTGGCAGTTTTAAAATGTAGAAAACCAACATGAAATCGAACTTTAGAAAATATATTTTTTTAAATAGTAAATATTAATATTTATCTCTATTCTAAAAAAAAGTACCTAATGCTGCTGCTGCCATAATTGAATTTATTGTGACCTTTTCACTCTGAGCTCATAATAAAAAAAAAAAAACTTTTGCATATAAAAACAGGAAAACTCGTTGTTTTATAGAAAAATGTATGATAAACACACTGAAGCAGACAGTTTTTGAATCAAAGAATTATTTTAAGTGCTATTTAATGTTGAAATCGGTCAAAATAGTTCAGTTTAAAAAGTTTTATAGGATCAAAAACTATGCCTAGCAATTTAACCATCTTTTGCTGGCACTTTCATACTTTTCAGGCACATCATTTCAAAGAACATTTTTTTTCCTTTTTTACTGGTATAAAAATTTAAATTGTGCATTGTTTAAAAGCTAAAAAGATTGCAGTATAAGCAAAGTTTGTTGATCAGGTGTTGCCATCTTTAATACAATGTCAGCATTACGCACAGACAGGTTTTTGCTTTATAAATACATTCTGTAATGAATATCAAGAATTTAAATTTTGATAACATATATAGATTGTTGACTGTTGTTGGCTAATAATTCATTCTTTCATTTAGAATATGTGGAAAATGTGGAAAAAAGTTGGTTATTTTTTTGACTTGCCTGATTTCTTAACCTGGAGAGCTACAGATAGTCTGCAAAGGTATTTTTGATGTACTTTTTAAATGGATTTTGTTTGTTTGCATGTTGTTAATTTTGTCTTTTATTTGATGCTTGCTTGAATAGCTTTTGGATATATTTCAGAGCATTGAACTCTTTTACACATTATTTCAAAGCTTTGCTTTGCTATATAACTTTTCATTCTTTGTTTATAGTAAAAAACTAGTTGGCCTGCCTGGCGTTGCCCGGTTCCGTAATAATACATAAAAAAAAAAAAAAAAAAAAATCAAATTTTTATTATTTTATATTTTTAACCCAATTTTGTATAAAGTTATATTTTTAAATGAAAAATTTGCGAAAAAATATTGATATTTAGTGATAAAAGTGCTCATTTTCTTGTTCTTTTTGTCCAAACTATTTGAAATCTTTATGGGTTATAAATAAAACGGTTTTACAGTCCGTGTAAAAATTTCATGAAGAAAATATTGTTATCTAGTTGTAAAATAAATGTTTTCATCTTGTTTTTTTGTTTGTTTTTGCGTCAGCTCCTTTAACATAGCAATAAAAAAATAGCTCTCATCTTCTAAACTTTTTGAAATTTCAATCGGTTATAAGTATAACTGTATCAAAGCTCTCTTTAAAATTTTACAAAAAAATATGCATATTTAGTAGTGAAAACATGAGTTCTTAAAAGAAAAAAAGAAAGAAAGGAAAAGCTTTCAACGCAGTGGCCATATTATGCCATCCGTTTTCAATCAACCCTTTTCAATCTCCCTAGACTAAACACGTTTCCTGTTTCTGAGGGTAGAAGCCTTAACAAAACGTTGAAGCATGCACAAAGATATGATTTTCGTGTGGAACAGAGAGTGTGAATTTGGCAGAATGTGCTTTTCGCTTTAACTATATAGATAATAAATGTATATTTATTATAAAATATTAATAAAACTATATCTACACTGAATAACACAATCTGATGCATATAAAAAGTGCACTTCATTTTATCTACTCTTAACTGTTATCAAGTTTTGAATGGTAAAGTGAGTTTTTATCAAATTTTAGCTTGAAAGTCCTCCAGTGCTTCGAAGTATTTAGTAACTGTACATTAGAAATTTGTTAATCTTTTGATTTTTTCATTGCTTTCTTGACTTTTGACTTTATATATGCTTTTTTTGAGCTGTGGTCCTTGCACTCTTTAGAGGCTGTGCATATATAGTGTTATCACTTTAGGGGAAGGGGGGGGGAGTATGGCACTTGATATCGTAAGATACCTCTAAGAGGAGGAGGGGATATGTCTTTTGATATTGTTATAATTTTTGATCCAAACAAAATTTTCATTTCTTTTAAACTTTTTCATTACCTCAAAATTGTCTGTTATCTTTTTTTTTTTTTAAATCTTATCTACCTGCTCAAAACAGTTAAAGGATATTGCAGTTTTAGGTGGATTTTGTATCTGGGAAACTTTTTAGCTGATTGATACATGGTCGACAGACATAGTAGGTTATATGAGAATAAATTACACATGTTTGGCAGAAAAAAATGCATTTTATTGCGCATTTGTGTACAAAAGGAAAAAAACACAATTTGTGCATATGAGAAAAAAAGAATAAGAAAAGGTGTTTTCTTCAAAGAAAATCATTTTCAGTAGGGGGTATGGTTTCCACGGGCGGCCAGCAACGTTGAACACCTTTGAGGCATGGACTCAATGAGGCTATTAATGACGAGTTGGGGTATTCTGCCCCACTCTTCCAGAAGAGCTCTTTCCAGTTCTTGGAGAGTTTGTGGGGGTTGTTGGCGGCCAGAAACTCGTCTCCCTAGAGCGTCCCAAACGTGCTCGATTGGATTCATGTCTGGAGAACACGCTGGCCATTCCATTCGAATGATTCCTTCCTCGAAAAGGAAATCCTCCACCAGGTTTGCACGATGTGGCCTGCAGTTATCGTCCATTAAAATGAAGTTATCTCCGATTGCTGCAGCGTAAGGACTACAATAGGTCTGAGGATCTCATCCCTATATCGGCGACCAGTCAGAGCTTCATCTCGAATGATGTAGAGGTCAGTGCGCCCGTCAATGGAGATGCCACCATACACCAACACTCCTCCACCGCCAAATCTGACACTTTCGTGCACGAACGCAGGATTATTCCTACTGCCACGGTCCCTCCAGATGAAAATACACCTATTATCCGGATGCACAGAAAAATGGGACTCGTCAGAAAACAGAATATTGCTCCATTCATTTCTCCTCCAGTTGACATGCTCGGTTGCCCACTCCCTGCAGTCGCGACGATGCCTTGATGTTAATCTAACACATACTATCGGTCGGCGAGCATACAGACCTACAGCATGGAGCCGGTTTCGGACAGTCTGAGTTGAAATCGTGGTGGCTGTAGCCGAGCGAAGCTGTTGTTGGAGAAGAGTAGCGTTCATGTTTCAGTGTCTCCGAGCTGTTAACGCTAAATACCGATCTTCATTGGGCATTGTTGCCCGTCTACGACCTTGCCCTGGTCTTCGGTCTGCACATCCACTCTCCAAAAAACGGTTCCAGATCCTGGAAATGACACTTTGTGACACTCCAATGGCTTGCGCTACTTCGGCTTGAGTTTGGCCCCCTTCTAACCTACCAACAATTCTCCAAGCTTCTGAATCTGTCAAATGACTTCCCTGAGACATCGTACTCATCGAAACAAAGCAATCACTGAATGCCGATCATCCTTGTCTTCATTCTCTTTTATCCAGTTGAAAGTCAAATTTCATTCGCTGCCGCTGAAGCGACGTTTTTGACGTCAAACTCAAAATTTGCATACTCCACAGTTTGAAAACCAGAAAAATTTGCATTTGTGATTCTCTTCTTCTATTTTCGGCAAAAAAAATTTCGTTTATATCTTTATTTTATATAAAATTTCAAATATCCTTTAATTGTTTTGAGCAGTGTATTATTAAGAAAATAAACAATTATTAAAGCCATTAAAGGATTTTAAAATAATTTCATTCCAAAATATGGAATACCCCAACGTTCGGCATTCCTGTTCTTCTGCCATACGCACATATAATCTGCTGTTGGAGAAGCCAAATGCGAATATGTTTGAAATGATACTTGCGTTTACTAGTATTGAAAGGAAAACAATGTTGTCCAACTATTCTGCTTTTGCTCTCCCCGTGTAAGGGGCAAGTACAAAAAGACAGTTATTAATATTACTGTTGACTGTATTATATAAAAATAAGCTATTTTTAAATACTTTTAAAAAGTAACTATCTCTTTCAGATGTAATTTGATATAAAGGTATTTCATGCATAATAGTGATTTTTTATTGACTTCTTCTCATCATACTTCATATGAATTCATAAAGTATACGAATAATAAATGTATGACCCTATCTATATATCACTGCAAACGTATAAAAAGGAAAAAAAAATTGCAAGAATAAAAAAGAATGTTTTTAGATATTGATAATGATATCATTAAGGGGGGAGGGGTGGGGAGAATTAGTAATTACCAAAATGTTGATAACGTTATATATGTATAGCCCCTTATGTGCCAATCCTTGGACAAATGGCCATTTTGCAGCTTTATGGCATACATGCTTGTTGCTCATCCATCGGTAAAAAAATACTGTGTTCTAC
Organism: Maratus michaelseni; assembly: GCA_963931845.1. Taxonomy (NCBI): domain Eukaryota; kingdom Metazoa; phylum Arthropoda; class Arachnida; order Araneae; family Salticidae; genus Maratus; species Maratus michaelseni. Next base: position 313,661,589 of record OZ007595.1, read on the forward strand.
AGTAGTAGTATATTTTATTTTTATGATTGTCCGAACATTTAATCTGATAATAAACTACAAGTACAGCTGTATATGTTTCATGCAGTTGTTGTAACAACCTGTTCCTGGCATTTTTTGCTCTGTTGAAATAAATCTCAACTATGATACTCCAATCATTGAATATAATTTACCTAGTTGAAAATACTTTCCTCTGTTCATTATATCCTAATTATGTGGTATACAGGAGTTTCCGTGTTATTTCTGATTCATCATATAAAATACTATTAGTTTTAGCTATTGCTCGGATGAATGAAATTAGCGCTGCAGTTTGCAGCCTTATCCAGCAAATAAGAGTGAAATATGCCAGCCAGGATATTGTTGGAATTTGGGATAGCTCAGTAGGAAGAGTGTTGGCATGGCAAGCCAAAGTACCCAGGTTCGGATCCTGGTCCCAGCATTTTTTGCTCTGTTGTAATAAATCTCAACTATGATACTCCGACCATAAAATTTACCTAGTTGAAAATACTTTCCTCTGTTCATTAAATTCTTGTCTTGTTTGCTATATTATGTATAAAAATGTTTTATATGTAAAATTGTTCATTAGTGCTAATATGAAGATACTATTTTGTAAGTTAACAGAAGTTGTGAGTCTCTGTTATATCAAGGGTGCATCCAGTGGTGTAGTCGAGGGGGGATGCGGGGGGACGGCGTCCCCTCACTTTTTTATTTTATGTCGAGCGTCCCCTTACTTTTTATTTTCAAGGGGGACGCTAGAGACGCGAGAGGATGCCATCTTTTCAAACTTACTAATTTTTTTCAATTATGAGCACACCAATAAATCAACAATTTTAAGAAATAAGGCATTGATTTTTAATACTTTTCAACAACATGGAAAGTGTTTACGGTGTCAGATCGATTGTCTGTCTCCATCTTTTCGCATTCGACTTGTAACTTCCAAAAGTTTGCTTGAATTTCAACAAAATTTTATGTATATTTTTTCAATGTAACCTTATCACTATTGTGAATTATGTGTATAGCATTAGTATTTCGTTTACGAGTGATCAAAAAAGAGTTCTTTCATATTACTGTTTACTGGGCGGAGATTGTTTGAAATACACATAAGTGAAGTAATGCCATATGGTATTGAAATTCGTTACAACATATTCCCTATCAAAAATAGCATTTTTCGTTCGTTTACAGGAACATTCAAAAATATTTCGAAACACCAAAACACCATGAGCTATTAACAGTAATTGTTTGCAATGCATGGAAAACGGTGCACGAAACATTTATAGTTAATTTTACAAGGCCAAAGAATCCGGACACATTGTCATACGTGGGTTCAAGTTGCTCGAAACGTGTTTTCGATTATATTTTGTATTTTTCAGCTGAAGAAAATATTTATTTGCTAAGTGATACATAAATAATATTCGTATACCAGGGCCACACAAAAATAATCCAAATACACTACCGTCATGGCCGGATATTTCTTGAAATGCGTTTTGCAGCTGGTTTAAATTTTAGTGTATTATGTAGTGAGCATATGATCATTAATTTCTATACATGACCACTCAAAATAATTCGAATGAATACATTACCATTTATAGATAATTATTGCTTGGTATGTGTTTAAACTGAACGAAATTATATTTTCGATTTAAAAAAAAAAACGCTAGACATGCTTTTCCTTCACACATTGTTGCACCAAATTAATTTTACAAACATTTGTGTGTAATGAATATAATATATATTGGCCCTGTGTATTATAAAAGTTGACACGCACTTTAATTTGTTACCTGCTGAAGATAAGTAGATAACGTAAATTATAAAAAAGTTTAAAATAAAGTAAAAAAATAATAATAATGAAATAATATTGTCAATGAAATAATTATCTTGTTAATTTTCAAACATTTATACAATAACTCTTTATGCGACTCTTCTATTCAAAATTTGTCAGTCAGAAAAATTTTCCTTTTTGCTGCAATAAAATCATTAAAAATCTGCATATCTATGTATTTAAAATTAAATTTAAAAAATGAAGGAAGAAAGCTGACTTATAAAACCTTTTCGAACCATTTAAATATTACTTTATCAGTGAAAATGGTCCTGTACACATATTAGCGATAGCATTTTTAGAACAAAATTAAATATTAATAAGTGTAAAAAGGAAAAAAAAAATGTATCGCAAGTGTATCTAAATAAAAAGCTGCACGGGCAGAAATCATGTAAAGAGACAGTGTAGTTTTAAAACTAACAAATAAAAAAAAAATAAGAAGAAGAATTGGCTAATCATGCTCTATATATTTTACGTCAGCTGCAGTACATAACTGGGGGTCAACCGCACATGTTTATTATCATCTATGTTACTGTTACCTTCTTGTAATACCTCATAGCTTTTCTAATTTGATATATAGTCGTTGTCCCTTTCCTCCCCCTGCATATTTCCTACCTTATTTTAAACTTTTTTGCATCTTACATTGACTACTTATCTTCAAGTTTAAATTTTTTCGGACGCCCTGTAAAAGTCGACCTTAGCTCAAACTTGAAGACTTTGTCAAAAAAATGCAACACTTTGATAGCAACGTGGTTCAAATTGATTTTTAGTGACAAAACTTGATGTTTTTAATTTATAATAGTAATTTAACTTTAATGAATAATAATCTGTTTAATCTTCTAATTCTAATCTTTAACGATTCATCCTTATCTGAGTGAAAACCACAGCCTTACTCAAAATTTGGAAAGCGGTAAATCATAGAATGGTTACCATAGGCGTAGCGTGACCGAAAATTTTGGGGGGCACAGATGTTTATTAAACACACACGCACGTACGCACACATTCCCATATATATACAGTGGTATCTTGGTAAAAACGGCCTCTCAGAAATTTTTCACATTGGGTAAATGGAATTCAGTTTCAATCTTCTAGCCCCTTAGACCTAAAAGTTTATTTTTCTTAAATATTCGTCGTACAGAAATTTTTGCATTTTTTGCGAAATGTTTATGTGATTTTTAGCGTTTTTTCGCGTTTTTCGACAATTTCTTAACATTTGTGTTAGGAATTAAGTTTCAATCTTTTAACACAATATTGTAAAATGTGTCCTCTGCCTTTTTTTTTAATTTTTCGCGAAATTTTTATGTGATTTTTAGCGTTTTTTATCTTTTCGAGGCAATTTTTTAAACATTCGTAACGAGAAATCTGGTTTTATTTTTTCAGCCGATATAGTACATTTTCTACTCTGCGATTGTTTACTTTTTTGAAAATTTATTATGCAATTTTTCGCGTTTCGCAGCGATTTTTTTGACATCCGTAAACGGAATCTAACTTCAATATTTTAGTCCAATATAGCAAATTTTGTGATCTGCAAATTTTAGATTTTTCACGAATTTTTTTATGCAATTTTAAGCTTTCCGCGGCGATTTTCTTAAACATTCGTAAAATACATCTGGTTTCAATTTTTCAACCCGATATAGTAAATTTTGTCCTCAGTGATTTCAAAAATTTTCTGTGATTTTTAGTGTTTTTCCGCGTTTTGTAGCAATTTTTTAACATTTGTGATGCGAATCTGGTTTCAACCTTTTAACCCATTATTGTAAAATTTGTCCTCTGCGATTTTTAATGAATTTTTATGAGATATTTTGCAGTTTTTTCGCGTTCTGCTGCGATTTTTAAACATTCGTAAAAGAAATCCAGTTTTAATCTTTCAGCGAATTGTACTAAAATTTGAACCCTGCGATTACATTTGGTACTCAATTTTGTACTCACTGATTTTAATCGCGAATTTTTCATGCGGCTTTTTGCGGGGTTTTTTTTTCGCGATTCGTGGAAGTTCTTAACATCTGTAACAGGAATCTAATTACAACCTTTTAGCCCAATATAGTATATGTTGGCTTCTTTTCAATAATGTTTATTCGGAACACGTTATAGCGAATTTGAATTCGTTCGCGAATTTGTTATGCGAGGTTTAGCGTTTTTTCGCGCTTTGCGACGATTTTTTTGACATTCGTAAAATGAATCCAGCTACAATCTTTTAACCCAATATAATAAATTTGGTTCTCTACGATTTTTAAGTTTTTCGTGAATTTTTTTCAGTTTTTACGCATTTTGAAGCGATTTTTCTGACATTCTAAAATAAATCCGGTTTCAGTCTTTAAATACAATACCGTTAATTTTGTCCTCTGCAATTTTTTAATTTTTCGTGAATTTTTTCATGTGATTTTTTTTTTACGTTTCGTGGAGATATTTTCACATTCTTAAAAAGAATCCGGTTTTAAACTTTTAGCCCAATAGAGTAATTTTATTTTTTCTCTTTTCAATAAAGTTTATTCGGAATCCGTACTATGATTTAATTTTTTATGCGATTTTAACGCTTTTTCGCGTTCTGCGGCGATTTTTTGACATTCGTAAAAGGAATTCAGCTACAATTTTTTTAGATTATTTTTTGCAAATTTTACGTTTTTATGCGTTTTGCGGTGATTTTTCTACATTCGTAAAGGAAATCTGGTTTCAGTCTTGGAACACAATATAGTAAATTTTGTCTTCTGTGATTTTTGAATTTTTCATGGAAATTTTTTTTTATGGTATATATATATATATATATATATATATATATATATATATATATATATATATATAATTTTTTTTTTTTCACGTTTTGTAGAGATATTTTCACATTCATAAAAAGAAACCACTTTCAATCTTTTAGCCCAATACAGTAATTTTTTTTCTCTTTTCAATAAAGTTTATTCATAATCCGTACAATGAGTTTAATTTATCATGCAATTTAAACTTTATTTATTATTATTATTATTATTATTATTATTATCATTATTATTATTATTATTATTATTATCATTATTATTATTATTATTATTATTATTATTATTGCATTTCGCAGCAATTTTTTAACATTTGTTATAGGAATAGGGTTTAATTCTTTTAGCCCGATATAGTAAATTTTGTCCTCTACGATTAAAAAAAAAAAAAAAAAAAAAAAAAGAGAGAGAGAGAGATATTTTTAGCGTTTTTTCGCACTCTGCGGCGAAAGAAATCGGGGAGGGATCGTAAAAGGAATCCGGTTTAAATATATTGTATTAAAATCGCGTACATAAAAAAAATTACGCGATTTTCTGCGGGTTTTCGCGGGAATTTTTTAACACTTGTAAAATGAATTCTTTTCCAAGCTTTTAGACCAATATAGTATCTTTTGTCCTCTGCAAGTTTTGAATTTCTCGCGAATTTTTTAGTGTTTTTTCGCTTTTTCGGCAAATTTTTGACCTATTTCCTATGACCTTTCTGTTAAATTTTGCTTTCCTGCGATTAAATTAAAGTTGGAAGAGTACAAAATCCTCGTAACGTGAACTACGGTACTCAAAATATTAAATGAATTCGGGTCGAAATAAAAATTTTTAAAAAATCAAGGTTAGTTTGATTCGAGACCAGATCAGGCGTAGACTGCACGCGTGTACGCTGTTGACAGCAGTTGGACCCTACTACCAGGTTCATTTAATTCGAGGTTCACTTGAAAAAAAAAAACTGACCAAGTAAATGAGGAAAGCTCCGCTAGATCATTTTATTGAAATTAATATTTTTTGTAAGAAATATAATAAACAGCACCACAACAACTGTATCTGGCGCCTGGGGGGAGGGGGGCACTGCCTGCACCACCCTTGGTACGGCCCTGATAATAAATAAAAGACATTTATCAAACTTTTACGACATTTGAAATAAGTTTAAACGGCACTTTTAAGAAGTAACTAATCATTTAAGGTAATGTGCGCCAGGAAAATTGCATCTTCAATAGCAACGGTTTTGCTTAACAACGGTATTTCTGGAACGGATTACCATCGTTTACCAAGGTACAGCTGTATATTAACTTTAAAACAGCTCATTCAAGAAGGCTTACATTTTGAAAAAAAATCATAACCATTGCACCTCAAAAATGCGAAGATACTGTAGAAGATTAAGTGCTGTCAATACAAAAATAATAAGTAAGAGAGAGGAACATATTTAACAACTAAATGAAGAAAATATTAATTATTTTTTATAATCTTAGTGATGTGTGCTTGCATTCCACTGTAAATAACTCCAGTGACAAAGCTTGGAAAATCAGGGTATTTATGATTTGATTAAATTATAATTAAAGTTACAACAAATTAAATGAAATATATGTGTATGCGGGGAAGCAGAACTCCCGCTATGATAAACACAACTACATTTTCTAAAGTCTACAGACGGAATGATTAAAGTTACAACAAATTAAATGAAATATATGTGTATGCGCGGAAGCAGAACTCCCGCTATGATAAACACAACTACATTTTATAAAGTCTACAGACGGAATGAGAAGAAAAAAAAGTACATGTAGATACTAACCGCAGACAGCGGAAAATACAGCTGTAAGATAGTGATAGTTCAAACTTTCTTTTAATCAACGTTCCTATCAGGGTTTGTACTGCACAACACAAGTTTTGCTACCAAATTCATTACTTCAAAGAAAAAGAGCTGAGCTATCTATACTGATCTGACATCTGTTTATGTAAAAAAAAAAAATGAAGAAATATAAAATGAAAATTAGAGTAGTTATTTCATTTCCATTTTGGGTCAATACAAGACAAGTCTTAATTGACTGTATCATATTTTAGAAATTGATGCTCAGAAAGTTGGGGGGGCACGTGCCCCCTCGTGCCCCCCCCCCCCCGAGGCTACGCCTATGATGATTACTGATACAAAATCTAGAAAATATAAAGAGGTGAATTTTTTTTTTAAATAAGTATTTCTGTAAAGTTCATTGAAAGAGGGAAAATAATACATATTATTAAACTGTGAGAGAATTAAATATATTGCTGCTGTTTTCAACCCATTTCCCCCCTTTTATTTAAATATTTAATAAATAAAAGAAATTAATTTGAGCCACTTTTTTACCCGCTTTCTTTTATCTTACATTTCTGTATGTATGTGACAGTCAAATCTTGTGATTCATTTTTCACCCACTTCCTGTTGACGTAGAGCTTTGAAATTTGGAATATATATATGTATACCTGAGGAAAATACATGAATTGGACATTCATTTTTTTAAAATTAGATCCCTAAGGGGGGGGGGGGGTCAACGTCGGCACAAAAATGGCATTTACCCCCATAGAAATAACATTACGATTGCTTAATTGAAAAAAATAGCTCCATTGTTTCAAAATTCATCCATTTTCACCACATTGCTGCCCGCATCAGAATGACATCATTGAGCGACGCACACATTCGTGCTTTATAATATAAGTTGACTTTTTGTGAATTTTAATGAAAGTATGTTTTTTTTTCTATATTTAATTTATTTTTATTAACGTTAAAAGTAATTTTATTAGGAAAGTGTTTCTTAAATAAGTCATCTGGCACAAGCATAAGTATTATTTGCCATATAGGAACTCTACTTCAAAATTATATCTTTAAAAAATTTCCGCTCAATTCTTTAAACACTTATAGAATGGCATGGATTCAAATGAATTTATAACTAGAGTAGACTTTTATATCGCTATTTATAGTGTGGTAACATTCACTGAGACGATTTCCACATTAAAATTTCAATTCATCGTAGAGAATATTTACGAGTTAAATAACTTCTATGTCAAATTTGAAGTTTCTAGTACTGATAGTTTCAGAAGAATAACAACTTAAAAAAGTTTTCGGCTTATTTTAGCACTTAAAATTTCGAATATTTTAAAAGCCATTCTTCGTGAGCATCTGCATGTTAGCAGCTACCAGATAAATCGTGATGAAACGAGTTTAGAAGATTTATTTAACAATCAAGGCTCCCAAATGGTCCGCTTTTTGAATACCAGTATTTTCTTAGAAAAATTTTATTTTTAGATTTTTCTTGTAAATTTTGCAGAAACAACCTTCGGAAGTAAATTTTAGCAGAAAAGTTTTAGAAACCTACTAAGAAATTTTCTGTTAAAAAATATTGGTATTCAGTTGGCGAACCATTTGGAAGCCCTGGACAATTCATCCTTTTAAAATGTAAATTTAAGAAAAATAATAATAAAGAAGATTTTACGAGCATGTAAGTCCTGAAAGTATATGTGTGCCAAGTTTTAAGTCAGTTGCTCTTGCTCGAATATTTCCACACAAATCATGATGAAACCAATATTTTTGAACGTCTTTCTCCATTTCATCCCGTAACAAGAACGAAAAATCATGCGTAAAGCATAGATTATGTAACACTTTCCAACGCTTCCAAAATAATTTTACAAATCATTACCGTTTAATAAGCTGAAAGATAACATCTAAGTAAACAATTTGGAAAACGCATAACATATTTAAAAACGTAATTTCAGGAATTTCCAACATATATTTCCAACATATTCAATATTCGGAAAAATATCCGAATACTTTCATTCAGCCCTGTATAGGATCTATAGATTTGTATATATACTACATAGGATGATAAATTTTAGTTTAGTTAGGAAACGCGTAGCACAGTTTAAAATTCTCCTTCTGGAGTTTCTGTCAATAAACGGAAATGTGTTCGCGAACTTTTGTGCTGCCCTGTATATGAAATACAGAATTTATACACACCCAGTAATAGACAAAAAGTGAGTTCAATTTAAAATCGCGTTCAGCAACTTGAAACGCACTTCCAGGAATTATTGTTAACATACAGTAGAGAATTCTTTTGTGTGTCCCTGTAAATGAACGATGACTGCTATACACACAATATTCTGCAGTAAGCCTCTTGTAATGCACCTTAGTGATATATATAAATTTCAATGCATTAAAAATAGTGAAGCATTATTTAATTAAACCGCAGACGATTTTTCTCCATAGACGTAATGTAACAGAATTATTTTGACTGTCCCTGTAAAGTAACTATAGGTGCTATGCACACCCTATTCCATATTAAGCTCCTTCTAATGCACCTTAGTGATATATATAAATTTCAATGCTTTTCAAATAGTGAAACATTATTTAAATAAACCGCAAATGTTTTTTCCCCATAGACCGCAATGTAACGGAATTCTTTTGAGTGTCCCTGTAAAAAAACTATAAGTGCTACACACTTCCGTTGAAATAGGGAACATGCTATAGATAACGACAATAACATATAAACATTGCAGAGCAATCCGAGCATATTTACGGGAGTTAGAGCACGGACAGACGCCCATACGGCAGACAAACCGAAGTCATAAACACTTTTCAACTAGGTTGGAAAGTGTTAAAAATTAAATACTTACAGATTAGATGTAACCTAGTTACTGATTTAAAGAGTTACTAATTCTACAAAAATCTTGATGAAACGCGATTTTCAGAAATTTTCTTTATAAGGATACTGGTCTATTTCACCCCTTTCCAATTCGTATTGGGATGTTCGGAAAGTTCCTTCCATTTGGGAAAACTAATTCGTACCGGAAAATTCTGCCCGTCAATTGACACTAGATATTGAAATTAATGTCTAATAATTAAATGATAAAATTTTCCGGTACGAATTGGTTTTCCCAAACGGAAGAAACTTTCCGAACAACCCAATATTTTTACACGTTGTTCAAAATTTTGTACAGAGTTTGGGCAGTGGCATATATAATCCAGACTGTTAAATAATCTTTTCATCATATGTAACATACCTGCGAAATTTAATCTCAGTCGAAAACACCGTTTAAATGCTACCCTGCTCAGACACATACACATATTGACTCATTGCAAAACCACCTAACACAGACTTTGGGAATCTTAAAGAAAATACCGACTCGCACACATGCATACGCACATACATAGAGAATTGTTACAGAAATAGGAAAAGCGGACTCAGGGAACCTATAAAAGTAAAGATATAAATTTCATAGTCTTTTTTCTTGTCATGATTACAATATTTTCCTTGCATTATACGTGTCCATAATGTAAAAATGCAATAATTTTCAATGCTCTTAATATACAATAGTTATTCTATGACTATCTCAAAAATAAACAATGTCTAACAAAAGTCTCATTGCGTGGATTAGTGTTATTAAATTACGAATTCTATTTCAAATACGTATTTTCACACATGAAATAAGGTTAACAATATTTTAATTTATGGGAAGCTATGAACGACCAACAGATAAAAAACTTTAATTAATTTAATTTAAATAAATTTTAATTTAAAATTTAATTTTTCAATTACTTTTCTCTGCAATTCAAAATGAAAAGTAAGATTCATAATCAAGTTTGCCCTATGGGTGATACAGATACAGACACTAATGATCGAGACTATGAGCGTCCCCCCACTTTTTTCCCCAGGACTACACCACTGGGTGCATCTGAATTTCTTAGACATCTTTGTGGGTGAACCCATGCCCCAAAATCACGTTTATTTAAAAGTGTGTATGTTGGGTGCACATTGTATAAACATGCACATTGCACAGTACCATATATGTGTGGGTATTTGTGTATATTTGCAAAAAGAGATTCAAATGTTTTTTTTTAAAACTACCAAAGACACAAAGAATGAAATAATGTAACTAAAATTTCTCTGTTTGACTGTGAGTGAGTCTTTCAATATTTTGCTCATAGGAGACAACAAAAAAGCACAAAACAGAGAGGGAACTGTTTTTCCTTTTGAATTAAAATCAAGTATGTATTATTCATAAGTGCAAAGTATGTAGTTATACATATAAATTTATAGAGGCTTTGTAGATACAACAAAATTAATTGTTGGGCATAAGTGCACCAGCATTATTGTGAAACTTTTTATGTGAAATAAGATCATAAAGTGAGATCAATGGATTTTGTACACATATCCAAGATGTGTTAGGAAATCACTCTTCTGCACATTTTGTTTAAAATTATAGTGCCTCTTCAAATTTTAATGTTGTGGCTGACTGTACACATGAATCACAGTAAACAGGTCTTGTTTAAAAATTAGATTTTTCATTCAATCAATTTTTAATGTCATTGAATTATGACATAAATGCTGAACAGATAGTATTGTTTACAATTGTTACATTGCCAGAAAATATGCTAATTACAATTTGCATTGTGATTAGGGTTGAATGTTTGTTGAGGGAAAAAAAATGAGACAAAATTCCCAGAAGAATAGCACAAAACTTTAAAAGTTTCATGAAGTTTTTGTGTTAAAAATATGTTTGTGCTATCCGATTTTACTTATTGTAAGCTTGTTTGCATTAAAAAAAAAGTCACATATAACTAAATGAACATGTAATATTTCTATTTTTTTTTTTACTTTTTTTCAATATATTTTTTATTTTATTTTACTGAACATAAATTTTATATAAAGTACTGCACTTGGATAAATTATTTTTATTAAAGCTTCTTCTTTCAACCTGTAACACATTTTTAACACTTTCCAACCTAGTTGAAAAGTGTTTATGACTTCGGTTTGTCTGGCCGTCTGTCCGTCCTCTAACTCCCGTAAATATGCTCGGATTGCTCTGCAATTTTTATATGTTATAGTCGTTATCTATAGCATGTGCCCTATTTCAACGGAAGTGTGTAGCACTTATAGTTTTTTTACAGGGATACTCAAAAGAATTCCATTACATTGCGGTCTATTTGGAAAAATCATTTTCGGTTTATTTAAATAATGTTTCACTATTTTAAACGCATTGAAATATATATATATATCACTGAGGTGCATTAGAAGAAGCTTAATATGGAATAGGGTGTGCATAGCACTTATAGTTACTTTACAGGGACAGTCAAAATAATTCCGTTACATGACGTGTATGGAGAATAATCGTCTGCGGTTTATTTAAATAATGTTTCACTATTTTAAACGCATTGAAATTTATATAAGGTGCATTACAAGAGGTTTACTACAGAATATTCTGTGTATAGCAGTCATCGTTCATTTACAGGGACTCACAAAAGAATTCTCTACTGTATGTTAACAATAATTCTTGGAAGTGCGGTTTAAGTTACTGAACGCGATTTTAATTTTAACTCGCTTTTTGTCTTACGTGGTATGTATAAATTCTGTAGATCCTATACAGGGAAGCACAAAAGTTCGCGAACACATTTCCGTAGTATTTAACTCCAGACAGAGAATTTTAAACTGTGCTACGCGTTTCCTAACTGAACTAAAATTTAGCATCTTATGTAGTATATATACAAATCTATAGATCCTATACAGGGCTGAATAAAAGTATTTGGATTACTTAGATGTTATCTTTTAGCTTATTAAACGGTATGATTTGTAAAATTATTTTGGAAGCGTTGGAAAGTGTTACATAATCTATGCTTGACGCATGATTTTTCGTTCTTGTTGTTATTTGAAAATAATCGTTCACTGTCCATGCTATTTGTTAGAATGAAGGAACACTGGATTGCTGTTTGGACAGTATGGGATAGCATTCCATTTTCAGTTTTTAAAATTCTATGAATTTGCAATTTTTGACTTTATAATTCATTGCCTGTTATTTGATAAGTTTTATAATCAATCTTTCTTTCTTTCTTTTTTTTTTTCCCATTTGGACAGTATGGGATAGCATTCCATTTCCAATTTTTAAAATTCTATGAATTTGCAATTTTTAACTTTATAATTCACTGCCTGTTATTTGATAAGATAAGTTTTATAATCAATCTTTCTTTCTTTCTTTTTTTTTTTCCCATTTGGACAGTATGGGATAGCATTCCATTTTCAGTTTTTAAAATTCTATGAATTTGCAATTTTTGACTTTATAATTCATTGCCTGTTATTTGATAAGTTTTATAATCAATCTTTCTTTCTTTCTTTTTTTTTTTCCATTTGGACAGTATGGGATAGCATTCCATTTTCAGTTTTTAAAATTCTATGAATTTGCAATTTTTAACTTTATAATTCATTGCCTGTTATTTGATAAGTTTTATAATCAATCTTTCTTTTTTTCCCATTTGGACAGTATGGGATAGCATTCCATTTCCAATTTTTAAAATTCTATGAATTTGCAATTTTTAACTTTATAATTCATTGCCGGTTATTTGATAAGTTTTATAATCAATCAATCTTTCTTTCTTTTTTTTTTTTTTTTAGAATATTATCAAAAGCCATAGAATTATTTTTCTTATCGATAGTGTTCAAATATTTGTATTACTTTGGAGCAATAACTCTCTCTAAAAAAAAAAAAATCCTTATTTGTAAAATTAGCATTGTCATTTCGAAATACGTACTTTTGAATCATTTCATAACATGATATAAAAACGTTTTTAGATTTTGTATGCTCAGAGTTTTTACTTTTATAATTTCGAAAACCTTATGAGATTCTACATTTTCTTAAATATTGTTTATACAGTAGAGTCCCGCTAATCCGAGTCCTGTTATTCCGAGCTCCACTTAATCCGAGGTGGCTTGAAAAAAAAAAAAACTTTTTGCTTGAATTGCTTGAAAGAATATAACAAGAAAAAAATATTCTAAAAGTTTAAATGGACAAATATTAAAAAATAAAAAAATATGTTCTACATTTTCTCATTTCCTGTTTTAAACTCCCGATGAATAATTTCAGATGATTTTAATATACCGTTAATATTTTACAATGTAAATAGATAGGTTACCAAATGGAGATAGCAAAAAAAAGCCAAACTGTTCTAACTTTTTATATATTGCGAAATTTATGTTATTTTAAATCTTCGTTTTTCTTTCATTATTTGTTTTAATTTCATTCTCATTTAGAAAAAATAAACACAATTCTCTTATTATCTTTTAACGGATTCTTTTGAAATGCTACTGAGCATGTGCGAATTGTTGGCATTTCGTAAAGTATTTGGCGATTTTTTTTAACGCTGAACTGCCAATCCTGGTTATCATTTCAGATAGAACTGAATGCGCATTAAATAGGGAGACTTTGCAGTTTCGATCAGCCTGTTCTGACATGTGTATCATTTCAGTTCGAGAACTCATAGAAGTAACCATACGTTTGTGAGGAGAATGAGTGGGAAAAGGAAACACGTGTCTGTTTCGTTAGATATTAAAAGACGAACTTTAAAACAGTTAGATGTGGGAGAAAGTATTAAAAAAATTGCAAAGGAATTAGGTGTTGGAGAAGTGACAGTAGGTGACTGGAGATGGAATCGTGCAAAAATTGAAAAGTGGAGTGCCGGAGATCTAACATCCGATGATTGTTTAAGCGACAGAAGAACAATGCGTGAAAGTGATTATAAAAAAACAAGTAAGGCTTCCTTTATGTGGTTTTCTCAACAAAGGTCGAAAGGCATGCCGATATCTGATCCGATGTTGCGGGAAAAAGCCATATATTTTTGCCAAAAAATGAATGAAGCCGACAATTTTTCTGCCAGCGCCGGGTGGGGACGCACAAACTACACTTATTGGTGATTGGAAAATCAAAAAAGCCACGTGCTTTAAAAAACATTGCTATTCAAGCCCTACCAGTTTCTTATACGAACCAAAAGAACTCTTGGATGAATGGAGATATTTTTAAACAATGGCTTTTCGATGAATTTGTACCAAAAGTAGAAAAGCATTTAGAAGAATAAAAGCTTCCTCGTCAAGCACTTCTCTTGATAGATAATGCCCCTTCACATCCTGAAGAAGATGATTTGAAAAGTGGAAATATTAAAGCCATGTTTTTACCGGCGAACGTTACTAGCCTTATTCAGCCTATGGCCCGACCAGGGCGGGGTTATCAATGATCTTAAATTGAAGTACCGAAAAATTATGCTTACGCATGTTTTGTAAGAAGACGCTGCATCTTTGATTCAACAAATCAAAAAAATTAATGTAAAAAATGCTATGTATTGGCTTGCTGAATCATGAGTAGGAAATTAAATTGGAGACAATAAAGAACAGCTGGCATAAGATCTTGACAACTAAAGACCTCTAAGACAATAAGAAAAAAAAAGATAGAAAATCAAGAACATTTTGAAATAAAAAATGCAATTTTGAAGCCACCCGGTTGTGAAGAGGTAACAAATGATTGCGTCGAAGAATGGCTTTACGGTGATGAGAAAGAGGAAATTACCGATGATGCAATAATTCGTATGATTACCGAAGAAGAAGAAGAAATTGATGAAACTGAAGATTTAAACGATGAAACGGAGAAGATAATTTCGCATTCAGAAGGCACGACAGCGTTAGATGTTGCCCTTCGCTATATTGAACAGCAACCAGATGCTTTACCACATGATGTTTTTTTTTTGAAAGGCTTGCGAGACAACACAGCAAAAAAGAGACTTTCTGCTCAAAAACAAACAACTTTAGATTCATTTTTTAAAAATTAAATCAAGTAAGTGTGTTGTTATTTAAAATACGTTTTTATATTTACATGTCTGTGTGCTCGTTATTTTTTCGCTATTTGATATCTCTATTTTTTAGTTTTATGTATTAATACATTGACTTTTTTTCTTCAATTCTATTATGTAGTCCGTATAATCCGAATTTTCAGTAATCCGAGGTGGAGTCGGTTCCGATCAACTTGGATTATCGGGACTCGACTGTATATATTTTTTATTTTCCATATTCTCTCTAAAATTTTCAAGAGCTATGTATTGCATGTAATGTGAATGCAGTTTAAGAACGTAGATTTAAATTTTTTTATTTCCCCTTAAAGTTTGCTTATATAAAAAACATTCTCATGAAAATAAATGTTGCAGTGTAAAAGCAATGTTTATGTTTTTAGCAAGATTGAAAAATAGTCTCAGTTAGAAATTTCATAAATATATCCAAGAAAAAAATCATGATAAAGAAATTTCAGTGTCATTTTTATCATCTAGTATTTCACTTTTTATTTTGTTCCTAAATGTAGTAAAAATTTCATAAAATTTGCCTATTTTTTAATCCAAAATACTCCCATGGCTTCTTAATTATTATTATTACTTTTTTATAGAGTGAGAGAGTGGGGAAGGGATAAGTATGCTTTAAAATGGGTGATTTAAAGTTAAACTGTTAATTATTTTATAAATACCAGGGGATCCAACTCAACCCCCGTAGGTTATAGATATTTTAACAATTTTTACTTTCTAATTTAAAGTAAAAAATGTTTAATAAAGATATGCTGAATTGTCAAAACTTTTTATAAATTATAAAATAAATAAAAAAATTAAAAAACGCTATGAGACACATTGTTACACATTTGACATTGAAAAAGTTTCTATTTTATTTTTTATTAATTTTGTTAAGCTACTGATGTTATTTATTACTACTTCTTTTGTTTTTACTCTTCATGAAGTTTTCTTACATTTAAAAAAAAAAATTGTTTTAGATCTTTGTGCTCTTTAGTTTGCAAGTGGACTTACATAGCTGGTGTCAATGATTTGAAAGGCTGGCAAGATGATTTTTTTACCAGCATTGGATTAGATGATTTAGTGAAAGAAAACTATGAAAAAATTGGTAAGTTATTTTTCAATAACTTTTTAAAAATAATTTATTTTAATTATAATATATATAATGCATGTATTTATTTTTTCTGATATCAATTACTTTTTCTTTTTCTTTACCAACTGTACATTAAATCTATTTACCTTTTGATTTTTTTTCAATAAATTTCCCCGCTTTGTACTTTTTATATGTACATGGGAGCTTTGCTCCTGCATTGTTTACTCACAGCACTCTACCTAATACTCTGTAAAGACTAATTCTTTAAAATTTTATTTTGTCCTTCAACTAATGGAGGAATTTTCAGATAGACATTTTAGCCATTTTGTATGTAGAAAAGTGTAGTTCCTTTACTAGTAGGTACCATATTCTAAAACATTAAACACAACTTGATACGGAATGTTGAATGGATTTTCTGTTAAGTTTGGTTTATTTTTGTTATCAACTTATTACTTTTGACGCTTTCCCAAAATGATTTTTGGGAATGTATTTTTATTAAAAATATAAAACAATTTTAATTTTACCATAAATAATGTTGTGTGACAAGAAAACTAAATAATAAAGTTTAGTGTGTTTAACTTTTTTTTTTTTTTTTTTTTTTTTTTTAACTAAGCAAAATAATTCTTCAAATCAGATTTGCCAATTCTGTGTCCATTGTTTGAACAGGGTGTCTAGCCAACTAAAAAACCTGGAAAAATTTGAAAATTTTGAGAAAAGATAGAAAATTTCGAACTTTCAAGAAAAACATAGGAAAATGTTCCTTATAAAACTAAGGATTTAAAATTGCAGCCCCATTAAAATCAAACTTTGCTTTTCATAAGTCATACTGTAAAGAGTATTTCAACTTCTCGTGCAAATCATTTTGTTTACTTCCTTTCAGTCCTTCTTTGTAACTCAGAGATTCTGAGTTCCAGCTTCACTGAAACTTTCTACTGAATGTTGTAGGATTGATTAGGTATTTCACTTTGTTTACTTATCCTTTGTTTGGGAACTGGACATTTGTTAGTTTAATTTATTGAATATTTATTATTTGTATTAAAATATGTCAAAGCAATCTGTATTTAACTGTGACTGATATGATAAAGAGTTTCATCCTGATTAGACAAAATGGATAGCAGGGCCGTGCGAAGAGGGGGACGAAGGGGGCCTCCGCCCCGGGCACGGAAATTGAGGGGGGCGCCAAATTTATACAACCAACCACAGTTTATTTATTTATTTATTAATGTTTTGGCCGTCGATCATTTTCCCGGGAATTTCAGTTTCTCTTTTCGTCATTCTCTTATTTTCTGTTGCAAAACATCATGATTTCTCTAGGAAATAAGTGCAATTGTCTTATGTTGTTCAGTTATTTGGAATTTCTGAATTAAAATTAAATCTTTTAAATTTCCAAAATAAATGCGAAATATTTATTTTATAGAATTTATTTCTGTTTCTGCACTTTGTCAATTTCTTTGACACCTGTCACAAAGAGAAATGAATGGGGGGGGGGGGGGCAAATTGAAACTTTGCCCCGGGCACAGTTTTCTCTTCGCACGGTCCTGATGGATAGAACCTGATGCTAAAAGTGTTATCTACAAAATGTTTAGCATGTAAAATTTCAACAATTTGTAAATTTAGGCAAAAAATTATGTAACAAATCAGTAATTTGTTTCTCAGAATCAGTTATGGAAGCTCCACTCTCAAATTCACAAGTTTTAAGATTTTTTGTGTATGACATCACAAAATCTCGATACCTGGAACTTTTTTTTATTGGTTTGGAAAACCTGGAAATGTCAGGAAATTCATTGCTGATCTAGAATGTACACCCTGGTATGAAACACATTTTATTAATATTATACTATTTCAAATTCATCAAAATTTATATGTTATTTAGGTATATCATGAATTACATCATGCTTTGTATTGTTTGTATTAAAATGTTATTTGTAGTATCTATATATCTTTTAGTAAACTTCAGTTTGTCTGTCGATCAATTTGTTTTCAAACGTGTCTATTAATAACAGATGGACTGACAAATAGATGGCATGACTATTAATAATATTATAAAAATAGTTTTAATATTAAAATATGTGTAAATGTTCTTCATTTGTATTGTTTGATTAATAAGGTTGTCCTTTCTGAAGAATATTAAAAAAAAATTATTTCATTTAAAAAGACGTATGTCAATACAGTATAGCACAATAAACAATTATATTACATACAATTACAAATATAACTTTCTCTCTTAATAAGATCTCATTTAAAATAATTAATTATAATAAATAAGTATTTGAGCATAAATTGAGAAAGTAGAATATTTTATCTAAAATATTGGGTGTTTTAAAACGTATTAACACATTTTTAATAGAATTGATTGTAAGCCTGCTATTTCGACAACAACAGTTGCTTAAAATATATATTCTTCAGTTATGTTAATTACAGAAAAAGAAGGTTGCTATATTAAAGGTCATTAAGATAGGTTCTTTATCAAAATTACCACAAATGATCTACAAATTTTATTTACAAGACATATTCAATTTATACTATCATTAAAATATTTAATTCTTTTTTTATAATGAAAGAGCAGTTTTCAAGGTACTTAAAACTCAAGCTGAATAAATAAAGCACATAACAAGAAACTCCATTGCAAGACAAAATTTACATGGCTTTACACACATACATTACTTTACTAGGAGAGGGGGTGGTGACCATTTTAAAAGTTGCTGATTGAAAGGAGATTAATTTTGATAACACTACTATTTCTGAAAACTCTCCAGATTTTGATTTTAGAAAAACGTGATTAGATAAATTTCTTTCTCCAAATTTAAGAACAAAACGTGCTAAAGTTAGGCCTTGCATAGCTTCTTTTGGTAAGCCATGAATAAGAAGCTGTGAAGTAGCAATGCTACAGATCCACTATAGCATATAATTTATGCATAAAATTGAATAAAGAAGAAGAAGAAGAAAAAAAACATGTAATGGGTCCTCTTGGATGCAAAAATTTCTTGCTAGAAATAATAAAAAGATTGCACATTGGAATTACCAAAAGGAAAAAATATCCATTTTTGCATTAAAAAAAAATGACCCACAAAAATTTGGTGGAGAATGGCTTGAGTGAGAAAAATAAAATAAAATGAACCATATTCACAAAACTTTAGAAATCTGCTGGTAAAAATTCTAAACAAATTGAGAGACAAAATGATGTAACATTATTAATGAAATTAAATACTTTTAAAAACAGAAAAAAAAAAACAACAACATATATATATATAATATACTTGTATTAATATAATAAAGAAAATTATAACAATTAATTAGTGTGTCAACTATGTGTTGTTTATCACTATGGCCAAAAATAAATATTTATTGTCTTATAATGATTTTCAGATGATTTAATGTTGAATGATATGGCAAAGTGTTTAAATGTTTTAAGTAATGTGACAACATTATTACAATCGCTTTGATGATGATGTCATTTTCTTTTAAATGTTAACCTTCATGAAAAGTTTAGTCTTGTCCTGGATCTTGGTAAGTTCCAGCTATTGAAGCTGAACTAATGAGGAATAATCAGGATGTCATGATTTGATTTGTGATTTATATTATTAATAATAAACTATTTTAATCTAATAAGCTCTCCCATCACCTGACTTTATGTGTTTAAAAGTTTTTCGTGATATCCCTATTTTTCCCAATAACTTTTATTTTTTCTTTTGCTCCTTCAACATTGTTATCAACATATCTTTAATTTTCATATGATACATTTCTGTTCAACTAAATACGTTTAAATTTTTTGAACTTTTGAAAAAGTGTTACTTAGAAAAATATAAGACTATGCATTATTGTGAGTGTGTTATATCGCTTATTAGCTAACACAATACATGTAGTTGATCAAAAGAAATATCTTAATTTAAACTTACTGTCATGGCTGAAAATTGAAGTTTAAAATCCAAATAATTAAAATAATATAGCAAATGAAAAGCCATATGGAAAATTGATCATGTACTGCATTTCGTTTAACATTGGAAACTAAGCTGTACTGCTACTGTAGGATAAATTAGAGGAATGATTCATTTTATAAATCTAAATAGTACGTAATTTAAACATAATATAAAGATAGCATAAACATAAAAAAATAGGTACTTCTCTATTATCCTGTCGACTACTTTTCATAACAAAAAAATATCGCCAAACTGTAAGATTAAGCGCCAGAAATGCAGTCCCATTTACTTGATGTTAGAAGCATTATATGTGTTTATTATGTCATCAAGTGGTTTTTAATTCGACATTTGCGTGTATTTTTCATTATGTTTTACTGATTTATTAGTTATTTCATTAATTAAAATAACAATTGTGTCCTTAAATTCTTATATTTTATTTATTTATTTATTTTGATATTCCAATGGCAACATTCTCCCATTTATTTAGCGTTACAGTTTGGCAATAGCTTTTTGTTATGAAAAGTGGTCGACAGGATAATAGAGAAGTACCAAAAACTATATGCAGCTTTTGCTGTGGAATGGCAATTAAAGTAATTAAATTATGCAGTTGAACGCATTTGAAGCATTATGGTTGATTGCACACCAAACTCAGAATACTTAACACCATTCGAGACTATGGATGCATATATGCACCCTCAAAAAGAGCATACAGAATTTGTTTTAGGCACCAGTAAAAAATAAAAGTAATATTTGCTTTCTCTAATTAGAGCATTTTTTCTATAGTTTAAGTAAAGGTAGCTTTTTTTAAAAAAGTGGTGCCAACCGAATAAAATTTGTGTAAAAGCCGCCAGTCCCGAAGAGGTTAATGAAGAATTTTCTATTTAAGGACATAGTCATAGACATCAAGTTGTTTATGGGAATATCACATCTCCATCAAAATAGTCTTTCCCAAGATCATTAATTCTTTAGATTTTTATGGTGATTCTTTCCTCTAACAGCCACTCTGTCTTCATTAATATCCTGTGGTCCTACCGGTGAATCCTCTATTCTCTCTGCCATTGACTATGCGAGCAGTCACTCTAATGATGTCATCTTTACTTCAGCAAGCAATGTCAAATTTAGGGGTGTTATAATCCAATTTGTTTACATTGTAACTCACTAGATGGCGCCACAGGCAAATGTTTTCCCAGTCGTGATCGGCGATCAGATCCCAATCCCATCCTCGTCACCACTGAAATGCTTCAGGGGGGGAAAAAGAAAAATGGGGCAGATCCTGAAATGGCATTATTCTGACTCTTACATTGCTCACTCTTTTATCTCCATGCCTTCTCACTGCAAGCTAATGTGTGCATAAAAAATAATGCAATCACGTTTCATAATAGTGTTGACTCTATACTCCGTTCGCTGAAACGAGATAACGAAAGTAAACAAATGTGCGTGCGGATTGGCGATGCTTAAACCTGGCGTTGTGCCAGAAGCGCCAATTGTTTGAGCCTCTGCTTTGTTTCCCAAACGGCTGTTTGTTTCTTGTCTTTCACTTTTAAAATTGACGATTTTTTTCGATTGATTTGGTATTTTATATACACAAATGGAGTGTGAAAATTCTTCTTTGAGCCCGCCTAAGAAGAGAGTAAAAAGAAAAGCTTTGAGTAAGGTGGAAAAAGATATGATTTTAAATGTATATAAAACGGAACTTGAATCGAATCCTGAACTTCCGATTTCTCATATAGGAGATAATGCTGCTCGTATAACAGGCGTAGGTAAAGCTTCTGTTTTCGAGTGTTAAGAGAGTATAAAAAATGTGGTGTGTTAAACTCGCCGAAGAAAATAAAATTACGTAAACGTGTTTTAGAAAATATAGATGATTTTGATAGGAATGCTATTAGGAGAAAAATCCACGAGTTCTTTTTGAGGAATGAATTGCCCACTATAAATAAAGTTTTGGAAGTTGTAAATGATGACCCTGATTTGCCAGCCTTTAAAAGGACAACATTTTATCATCTCCTGAAAGAATTAAACTTTAGATATTCACGGAGAGGACGAGACAGTACTCTCATTGATAAAAACGAAATAATTGTGTGGCGAAGAAAATATTTAAGGCAAATCAAATCTTTCAGAGAAGAAGGGCGCAAAATATATTATATGGATGAAACTTGGTTGAATGCAGGCCATACAGTTAGTAAAGTTTGGAAAGATACCTCAGGAAAATCATCAAAACAAGCATTTTTGTCTGGTCTTTCTTCCGGATTAAAATCTCCTTCCGGAAAAGGAAAACGGATGATAATTACCCATATTGGTAGCGATTCTGGTTTCGTGGATGGAGGGCTTGACTTATTCGAATCAAATAAAAATAAAGATTATCACGAAGACATGAATTCAGAACGTTTTGAAAAGTGGTTTGGTGATATCTTATTTCGACTGGAAGATAACTGTGTGATAGTAATGGATAATGCTCCTTATCATTCCCGAAAATCAGAAAAAATACTGAATACTTCGTGGAGAAAACAAAAAATTGCTGATTGGCTTTTAACAAAAAATATCCCTTTTGAGGACGGAATGTTAAAAGCGGAACTGTTGCAGTTAGTGAAGCAAAATAAAAATAAATATGACAAGTACGCTGTCGATGAAATGGCAAAAGCACAAAATAAAACTGTCTTACGATTACCCCCCTATCATTGCGAGCTTAATCCTATTGAACTGATTTGGGCACAAATAAAGAACTTCGTTGCGAAAGAAAACAAAACATTCAAAATGCCTCATGTAAAAGAAATATTCTCTCAAAGTATAAGCAAAATTGGCACTGAAGAATGGAAAAGATGCATTCAACATGTAACAAATACAGTGGAAAAACAAATGTGGGATTTAGATAATGCTATAGATAATATAGTAGATTCCATGATAATCAATCTAGATTCTAATAGTTCCGATACTTCAACTTCATCTTCTGAATGATTTATGAGGTAAGTGGGCTTCAATAATGGAAGATATAAATAGTTTTGTACTATTTTGTATTTAACAAAATTAACTCCTGATGATGGTTTATAACAATGTTGAATTCAGAAAGTTTGCCCCGGGAGGAAATTCCGTTCGGGGCATTAAAATGTCCCCTCCCGGAATATTTCAGATTTTATAATTTTAATGGTCAAAAAGTATAATCCCCCCCCCCAGGAAAAAATATGTCTGAATTCAACGCTGTTTAAAATAAATAGAGAATAATTTATATTTTGACGTCTTAAACTTTTACATTTTTGTTTAAAATCTCGATGTAAGTCAGTTAGCAACTTGTGTTGTTTTCATATAGTTATCAAAATAAATGTTTAAAAAATTAACAAATCAAAGTAAAAAATAAAATTTGCCAACCTAGGGATTTGTGCCAAATGTGTGGCTCCTTGGCGATTTTTCTGCAACCCGTTTGTTTACTTTCGTTATCTCCTTTCCCTGAACAGACTATAGAACAAAACAGCCGCCATTCTGGAACTTAATAAAAAAGAGTATATTGTTCTTCAAAAAAGGTACTCATGCTGGAAAAACATATTTTGAACTAGTTTGTTCAAAGTCCTTTTATCAGTAGAATTTTGTGATATTTTCCCACAACCGATCAACGAATTTCACGATTTTTTTTACACATCCAATTGGCTCCGCTAGCATAGTGAGTTTCTGGATTTTTTTCTCACAGGTTTATTTTTTTTTTAATGCAACCACTGGGCCAGTCAGCCAACTGACGAATTTTCCAGTTTGTTTCTTCACGCGACCAATTGACAAATTTCATGATATTTTCATGCAGCCGAATGACTAAATTTACAATATTTTTTCCTGCGATTGACTGACAAATTTTGTGATTTTTTCCTCGTGACTGATTATCAAATTTCACTCTTTTTTGTGACGGATTAGCAAATTTTGTAGTTTCATCTTGCAACAGATTAATAAAATCCACAATGTTTTTCCCACACCCAATTGAAAAAAAATCATGATTTTTTCTGTGACGGACAGACAAATTTTGAGATTTTTTTCTGGTAATCGATCAACAAATTTTGCAATTTTTTCCCTCAGAAACCAATCAACAAATTTCACATACCCCCTTCCCTTGGTCAATTGAAGAATTTCACTATTCTTTTCCCTCGCCAGATTGATAAAATTCACAATATTTTTCCTATGGCCAATCAACGTATTTCATGAGGAAAATAACCAAAAGGGTGCTTAAAAAAAAGGGCTACCAGGCATATAAAGTAGTTAAAAAAGAGCCGCTGGGCACATAATATAGTAAAAATGAGCTGCTGCGCACTGCACCCTGCTAATTTGGACTAGAGTCAACGTTACATAAATAATGTCATTAAATATTCATATCAGTAAAGATTAGTTTTATCTTTGCATTATTTATTATTTGGCTCATATTTCTTTTTCAGCAACTTTTATTTTAAAGTTTACAAGATTTTTCTTCACCCACAATTGTTCACTGTGAAGGATGAAAGATTGCACTGTCTAGACATGTAAAAGCCACGTGTTACTTAAAATTAGTGAAGTTATATAAAATAAGTAAATATTTTTACATTAGACAAATACAAAATCATTTTAAACAAAATTGTTTTCGCATTTAATTACTAACTGAGCATAATATTATCTCATATATTCCAGAGAAGAGTCTCTTACATCGGCAGATGCCAGGCCTACAAAAATATACTTCCTCAGATTAAATTTAATGACAATAAATATTACATTTTCTCATGATTTAATATGGATTAGTTAAGAAATACTGCATTAAAATTAGTTTTAAGTCATTCAAATGCAAAATCAAATTATTATTATTTCTTCAGTCTAAATATTTAAATTACATTTTAAAATACTCTTTCATATATTTAAAATTATCAACACAACAATTTTATTGAACAGTTCCATTTGAAGGCCTTGAAAATTTCTCATATAAGAATATGAGAATTTAAATCACTTCTTTTTTGAGATATTAGTAGGAGTAAATATCCGACTTATCACTTAAAATGTGTTTAAATATGTAATGGAGCATCTAGCATTGCACAGCTGTACTGTTTACAAATCTTCAGATCTTTGGTTGTAACTTAGTTCATATGCTATTAGATTTCTTTGTTCTGGTATATAAAAGTTTAAAATTAACTCTTCCTTGTATTACAATGTAAAACATGCTTGAAAATATTTTTCATATTTTTCTTAAAAGCTTATTTCTATTTTATTTGTGTCACTTTACAAATGGGTTAATTAAAAATTTTGAAAAAAATATATGTTTTTTGTAATATTATAAACTTTAAATTCTGAAAGTTTTAGAGTGGGATCTCAATGGGATCAGCAGTTATGTTAAAAAAACTAATATTAAACACCAGTTGGGGCTAGTATTTAAAGTTGGCACCTTGTCAACTTTATGATTGTGCTAAAGATAGAATTCCTTTATTCATTTTAAACATAATTTTTTTATAACTGCTGATCCCATTGAGATCCCACTCTAAAACTTTCAGAATTTAAAGATCATAATATTACAAAAAACATATATTTTTTTCAAAATAAAGAAAAACACTATTTTAAAATTAAATTAAATTAACTTTTTTATTTTAAATCAAGCATAGTCAACTTGCATATCAAATTAAACCTTATGAAATTTTCTTTATAATGAGGGGTCAAACAACTCTCTACGCCTGATAGAACTTGAGAAATTCAAAATTGAAAACATTTATGCAAGCCAAAAAATGATGATTTTTCGAAATAAAAATAATTAATTGTATGAAAATTTATTGAGATTAAAAAAAAATTATAAAGGTATATTCTCATTTGTATCATCAGGTAGAATGATTCCTGAAGGTTAAATCTGAAATGGTTAGGTTAAATATTGAAAATTTTTGCTTGATTTGACATGGAATGACCCAAATACATGTATGATTTATCAAAGAAATTTTTATATTTGACATTATCTATTTGTTTGCAATAACAGTTCTTTAGCATGTTCTTAAGAAAAATATGAATATTTGCAAAGTATACTAATTGTTAAAATCTTAGGTACTAATGTTTTGGCCCCAGGAGAGCCTTGTGGTAATGGATTAAGTGCCTGTGCTGCTAAAGAAATGGGACTTTTACCTGGAACTCCAGTTTCTTCTTCAATTATTGATGCTCATGCTGGGGGAGTAGGTAATTATTTCCTGTCATATTTAATCAGTTGTTCTTCTGATGTTACCTGACCAAAATGAAGCTGAAAAGATGTATGTTTGTAGGATCCATCTGCCTGTACTGTTATTTTTCTCACTTGATGATTCATCATATTTTAGTTCGCTTCTCTGTACTTTGCCTGCTGTATAGATATTTTAAAACTTTACTTTGACAGGCCTTCTGTCAAATCAAATTTTGTGTTTTTAAAACATATTGGTCTTTATTGACACATTTAATTTTTATCTACATGTTTTTATGCATGATTTTATACTGTATTTTAGTTTTAAGTTTTTCATTATCAGTGTATTTTATAGTATTACTTGATATTTATGGAGTATCCCCATTCAGATGTATACCCAACTTTAAAAAAGAATTTCAATTTTTACAATTAATGATTTTACATTTTCTTAATTTTTTTTTCTCTTTATTCTGGTCTTTTTTTAAAGAGTTTCTTTTATATTTCCAGAATTCCTGTTTGGCACAGTGTGTCCATTTGTGGGCCTTGTGTCACAAAATCTAAACCAACTACAGTCAAACCTCGTTAACATGAACCTCAAGGGGAATTAAATTTGTGTTCATGTTATCCGTAGTTCATGCTATCAGTAAGAAAAAATCCAGATAAAAAATATTGAGAAAAATATATATGGGGAAGACTGAGGGCTAATGGAACATGGAAGCTAACGGGACAACAGGGTTTTCTCGTAAAATTTAACAGTCAAAATTTATCAGTAACCATCATTTCCAGTGTTATACAAGACCATGCAGTGAACCACATTTTTTCATTAGCTATTTGCTTATTTAGCACACAAGCTGTTTCAATTTTGTTTCTACCTTTTAAAATCATTGATACCGTACTTTTAGCGATTCCATATTTCTTAGCAATTTCAGATTTTCTTTAATTTCTGGAATCTACTTCATGTAATATATCAAGCTCTTTTTGCAAGCTTAAGGATTGCTGAAATTTGCGACTCATTTTGAGCAATTGTACTGTATATGTGAATGCCTTTATAAATTCATACGGGTAAACGAAGTAAAAACTAGTCGGTTGTGCCAATCCCAAAACTTTCTTCTATTTCGCATACACTAGAAAGAATCAGTACCAATTTATATCAAGGTCTCACTGAATCTGAAGTTTTATTAAATTCCATGCATTAGTTCTTGAGATATGACTATTGCTAAAATCGTGTAAATCCTGCAAAATGTAGCATAGCAGTATCACCTGTTGGGAGATTTACACCAAAACCTAATCAGCAACAACTTATGTCAACGTCTAACTGATGAAAATCCGTGCATTAGTTCTTGAGATATAGTTATCGTGATAATAATGAAAAAAATAGCATAGCAGCGCCACCTGTTGGGATATCTACACCAAAATCTAATCAGCGTTTATTTATGTCACGGTCTAACTGAATCTGAAATTTGCTGAAATTCTGTGCATTAGTTCTTGAGATAGAGCTATTGCGGAAATCGCGAAAAATGCAGCATAGCAGCGCCACCTGTCGGGCGATTATTTCCAAAAACTAATCAGAACCAATTTATATCAAGGAATAACTGAATATAAAGTTTGATTAAATTTCGTTCATTAGTTCTTCAGATAGAGCGCCCACAAAATTTTTGTCACATACAGACAGAGTCTCACAGACAGACATTTTCTAAAAATGGTCAAATCGTGTTCAAGACCTTCTGAAACGTATAAATCCATCGAAAACCGGAAGTTGAAAATTTTCATGAATCCAATACTTTCTTGTAAAGATAGAAGAAAGTAAAAAAAAAGAATAAAAGACTAAACGCATGCTACCTTTCATATGAAAGTTGCAATAATAAAACTGTAAATTTTCCAAGTGTAAAGAAAGAAACAATGCATAAAAATACCCCCTTTAGGTAGCATCCTTCCCTAATCCTGGTGGAATGTAGTTGATGACAGGTATTGTATTGTCCAAAAGTGAGAACATTCTAATGGCAATAGTACTCGTTTTTATCGCTCTAAAGTATAATCCTTTTCATAAAGCTCTAAAGAATAACCCATTGTTTCCTAGGGAAAAAGAAGCTTTCACACTTTTCTAGAAATTTTCGTTCACGTTAAGCGTCAAAATCTTTCATGGGGACATCGAGAATTGTTCATATTAAGCGAAATTTCACGTTAAATGTGTTCATCTTAAAAGGAGAAAAAACAGTAGAATCTGTATTCATTTTGACGGGGACAGTGACAACTGTTCATGTTAAAAGTAATTCACGTTAAGCGTGTTCACGTAAACGGGTTTGACTGTAATCGTATGTGTTTAGAAACATGTCTTTATTGAACTACATTCTAGAATAAATTAAATTCTAGATCTCGAATATAGAACTCTTTTAGTTCATTATGCTATTGCATGCACATTCTTTTTATTGCAGTCTGGTTTTATCTTAATCTGAACTAGTTCTAATGTATTAATAACAAGGATCACATATCATTAATAACAAGGATACATAGGCAAAATTTGGGGCCTATGTAGGGCCCCTTCCCAAAAATCTATTTAATAAAACAGGTCCCTTCACAAAAATCTATTTAATAAAATGGCTCCCTTCACAAAATTCTTTTTAATAAAACAGGGCTTTTCAGAAAATTCTATTCCATAAAAACTTACTGTTTATTAACTGTTTATTATTTTGTAAGGTTTTAAAAGGTGTAATTTGTAAACAAACAAGTTCTCCAGAGAGGAAAACTTCAGCAAAGGGATTTTTAAAAGTTTTTGTTAATAAATGCTTGGTTGGAATTTGAGTAACTGGGTTTCAACTTTCATTACAAAGTATTAATTTTCACAAAAGTATAATACATTTCACAAAAATGTCCTTTACTTTTCACAAATTGGGCCCCAAGAAAAAAAACCCTGCATCAATCCTTGAATAATTTATTACAGCTATTATATATCATTCTGTTACTCAGAAATGTTGGCATAGATCTTAGAAAATTTCTTTCTAAATTAAAAAAAAATCATTGTTACTTCACCAAACACTTGCAAATAGGCCGCCTTTTTTTGTGAATTGAAGTACATATTTAAAAAATTAAATAAGAATTTATTTGTTATTTTTAATTTCATTCATTGTCTTTTAAATATAGATAGATTTTAGTATTCTGATCAACAAACATGTTTCTGGATTTTACAATATTCAGATCTTAAAACTTGTATGTCTGTAGTTTATGGGCAATAACAAAATAAATTGAAAACAAATCAAATAAATAATATCT
This sequence comes from Maratus michaelseni, assembly GCA_963931845.1. Classification (NCBI taxonomy): domain Eukaryota; kingdom Metazoa; phylum Arthropoda; class Arachnida; order Araneae; family Salticidae; genus Maratus; species Maratus michaelseni. The sequence continues at coordinate 313,691,159 of OZ007595.1, forward strand.
TCCTTTTTTTTTAGTATTTTCTTTTATTACTCTTTTCATTCCAAAGATGGACAAATAGAGAATTTTAAATCATTTGTCATGGATGTAGAAAAGAAAAGAGGAAAGGATTGTTAACTTTAAAATTTACAATTTTAATGTATTAAATGTCAGATGTATTAAATGTATTCAGCATTATTTCTCAGCCTGAGAAAATCAAATATGTTGCTACTGGAATGACTATATTGAAAAAGGACAGTTCAAAATAGCTCTGTACTAATAAAAGAAAGTTTCACCCTGTGTGTATGCGATGCCTTTCGAAATCTAGCGCACCTAGAAGTCTGAAAATTTAGGTGAGGATAGTCCAAAACCTTTCCTGGTGCACCTGAGAATCAGAATTGTAATATTTTCAAAATTAACTGAAATATTAATTAAAACTCATCGCTTCCAAAATGCCATCTTTTTTTTTTAAATGGTGCAAAAGAAATGTCAAACCGCAAAATGAGGTGTGTGTTGGGAGGATGAAGAAAGATTTTAGGTTTACACGAAAAAAGGCAAGCTACCAGAATCCCTTTTAACTATGCCTTTTTGGAAAAGCATTGAAAAAATAACTCTATTCACACAAAATTCAGGATACAGGGGTGAAAAAAAAAAAAAAATCCTGATTTAAAAAAAATCAAATTTCGAAAAAATCAAACTAGAACTTTTCAAGATATCAATTAAAATTTTTTCATTTTTCATTCAAAAATCTGTTTTTATTTCAAGTCCAGACACCAGGGAATTAAAAATTCTAGATATAATTGCTGAAACATCAGTGAAGGCTCACTGTGGAGACATGAAAAGTTTTTGGTTTCTGTTTGTTTGTTCATTTGTCTGTTCAGCGATAACTGCTGCAAAAAATGTCCGATTAGGTTGATTTTTGGTAGGTATGTTGGTGAGGTACCCAGATTTAGCTGTATAGTTTTAGGTTAAAATTGGTTCATCTGTTCGAAAAATATAAAACATTTCTTTTTAGGTCATAATGCTTTCCTATGGGAATGCAGACAATTTTCATATTTCATTTTTAACTCAAATAAAAATCACATATTTGAGTAATGGATTTAAATGTAACATTATGGATGCTAAATTTTCAATATGCAGGTCTTAAATATATCCAATAGCTTTGAAAATTTGCTGATACATTTATTAGAATTTTTGAAATTAATTGTTTAAATTATTTGAAATTTTTTTTGCATCTGTTCAGGAACTGTAAAACTTTTTATTTTCATATTTTTTACAAATTTTAAACTGCATTTCTTTTTTCATTCCTCTTTAATTTATTAGTTGCTGAGCAACCATATTTCAAAGAATATCAAAATAATAAAATTCAAGTAACTCACACTATTTTGCTACAATATTTTATTAGCAAAATAATTTATTGATTAGTATTCTATTGATATAAATGGGAATTTATTTTGATACAAGTTACCTTTTTTTTAACTACTATAGAATGATTACCAAAATATTTTTTCCAAATGAAAATTACAAAAATTTTGAACGTGTAATTTGGATTCAAGTCTCGTAGTTTACATTTGTATGTTTCTTAATGAGATATTATTCCTTTTCTGGACCAGATGTGGAAGTTTCATCATTGAAAATATAATATTCTTTTAAAAATAAGATAAAATCACTCGTACAATGAGGTGGTTAAACTAAAGAAATTAGCGTAGTAACACGCATCATACATATTGTCAAATACTGAAATATTACAATTACTGGAAATTGAGAACAAAAAAGCTATCACCAAAAAATACTTTATAGTGCCAAATCACGTTTGCTATTCAGTGAATTGGCAGAAGACACAATTATGAATGGTTACCCAATAGGTTTAAAAGTTTCCAAATATGCCAATTTTGGGGAGATTTTAGTATGCTATTGCCATCAAGTTATATCAGGATGTACTTTGATAAGAAGAATATTATAAAATGACCATCAAAACTGTTTTTCCTATAAAACAAAATGTAATAGCTAGATTTCTAACATAGATATAAGTGAAATATTGTAGATTAAGCTTACAATTTCATAACTTCCTTTTGTACATGAGATATTATTCTACTTATCCATCAGATTCAGGTATTTTGTGGTTGGCAGGTAAGTAAATATTGCTATTTGAGTAATAGAATAACATGAAATTATTTTTGAAATTGTTGCTTATCCTAATAAAACCACTGTGTAGAACGAAATCCAAGATATACTAGAATCATTCACACAATCAATAGGAAATCACAAATATAAATTTAATATGATTATGGGCAGAACTGAAAAAATGTATTTTTGTTATCGAAAAATTTACAAGAATAAGAAGTTTATAAGAATCTCAGAATATCAGAATACAGTGTTTAATTTAACGCTTCTAATTTCTGAAACATCCGAAGTATTTTATTTGCCTATAAATATGTATGTAATATAAAAAAATTTAATTGCGGATTGTAAAATGCTAAATAATAAGAAAAGTGAGATTAAAAAACACTGATTTTCAGAGCTGACTGCAGATCAGAGGCTCCTGATCTGCAGATTTACTAGTTTAATTAGTTTTGAATTTATTTATGAATTGGGACTTCATAACCTTTCATATATAAAAGCTTTTTTTCTCAGAAGAGTATCAATTTTTTAAAAATATGAATGTCTACATTAAAAGATTTGATAAACTGTTATATGATTGTATACTTTTTTTTATTAATATTAATGTATCTCTTTACCCAGACTTTGATTATTTTATTTTACAGGAACTCTATTGTGTAACAATGGCTCTGTTCTAAACATAGAAGAAAGACTGTGTCTCATAAGTGGCACATCTACTTGCCACATGAATGTAAGAAATTTTTAAATTGTGTAGTAAATTAGTAGTTTTTATATTAAGATTAGCTCAGGGCTACCCTTGTTCTTATAAAGTGCTCAGAAGTCCTTATTTTTACTCGTCATTTCTTAGTTCCCTTATAAGTGACTTAATTTTCAACAAAGGTCTTTAAAAGTATTTATTTATTTTTTCTTAATATAAATGCTGGACAATTACACCATGAAATATTACAACATTAAAGAAGTGAATATAAAACATCACATATTTTTACTGAATGGTGTATACAAATTTAAAATTTTATACATACATTAATATTAAAAATATCGACGTTTCAACCACCATCTATGGTCATCTTCAGGAAAATTTTCTTATATTGCTTTTAAAATTTTCAAATGCGAAAAACAATCCGCCCGTTGCCACAATATTATTGCCGTCCACAAATTAAAAATTAACAAGAGTAACACTCAACCACCGTACCAACCAACCACAAGTAGAAACGATGCAGAAGCATCTCCTAACGGACAAAAATCTAACTGCTGTAAATGTATTATTAATGAAGAATATTAAAATAAAGAAAAGCGGAAGAAACTATTTCAAGATGTTCATCCAAATTTTAGGGATATTAAATGAAATGCTATCATTACAAACCTCATTTTTCCTAATCATAATTTCAATGGACTCCTTTCGCAGACCCAATAACGTCTTTGAGGGTCTGCGAAAGGAGTCCATTGAAATTATGATTAGGAAAAATGAGGTTTGTAATGATAGCATTTCATTTAATATCCCTAAAATTTGGATGAACATCTTGAAATAGTTTATTCCGCTTTTCTTTATTTTAATATTCTTCATTAATAATACATTTACAGCAGTTAGATTTTTGTCCGTTAGGAGATGCTTCTGCATCGTTTCTACTTGTGGTTGGTTGGTACGATGGTTGAGTGTTACCCTTGTTAATTTTTAATTTGTGGACAGCAATAATATTGTGGCAACGGGCGGATTGTTTTTCGCATTTGAAAATTTTAAAAGCAATATAAGAAAATTTTCCTGAAGATGACCATAGATGGTGGTTGAAACGTCGATATTTTTAATATTAATGTATGTATAAAATTTTAAATTTGTATACACCATTCAGTAAAAATATGTGATGTTTTATATTCACTTCTTTAATATTGTTATTTTTTCTTGTTGAAAACGGAAAGCTATTTTCAAGTAATGCAATATTCATCCAATTTTTTATCTCTTGTTAACAACAGATGGTAATAAAAGTAGTTAGCACAGAATTACTGATAATTTAGAAGTTTTGGTACTTTTCGGTTAGCCAGGCCTCAGTGATATATATATACATGTATGTATATATATATATATACACTCACACACATATACACATATCTATCTATCTATATATATACATACACATATATGATATATACATATATATGTATATACATATGTATTTATACATGTTCATATGTCACTGGCGCCCAGCTAACCGAAAAGTACCGAAAAATTTCTGTCTAGTGGAATTGCCATAATACCCCAGCATTTGGCATTCCTATTCTTCTGTCATATGTGTATACTAGTATTAAAAAATGCTCTGAAGAGCACCAAAACAGGTTAATATGTTTAAGTATGAAAAAGGGTTGGACAAGTGCTTCTAATTGAGAATGAGAAAGGAAAGGGGTTCCTTCTTGGCTGCAGCTCACTGTCAATGCCAACTTTTGAAAAAATCATATTCGCGCTTTTTCATATAAAAGAAATTTGCGGTACTATAGTAAAACTTTCCAATGTGCTTTATATGTCAACTGCACTGTTCTACTGTTGTACTGTGCGTGCGTCTGCAATGCAACTTTGTACAGTGCACTGTGTACCATTAATGATCTACAGACTATACTACACTGTACACTCCTATTATACTTTTGAGCCTCAGTGCACATCCGCACTGTTTCTTTGTACTTCCGTATTAAAGGTATATGCGCCTAATGTTCGTTTATAACTTACATATGCATTGCTGTACTGCATATTGCATTGTGGAGCCACAGCCACTTGCATATAATTTCAATCTATGAATGCATTATACTGTAATGCGTCCATATGTGAAATTGTTCCTGTTCAGAATGCTGCAACACTCTGCACTGCAATACAAATCAATTTTCTGCGTAGTTCTATACTGCAGGCATGCTTGGTAGCACTGCATGAGTGTGATACGCTGCAGGAACTAAGGTTTTTGGTACTGTGTCGCCTTATCAAGCTGCGTCTTTACTGGCTACATCTTTAAACTATACATTTTTATCGTAACTGTGAGTGATTTCATTTATATGGAAAAAGCGCGAATATGATTTTTTCAAAAGTTGGCATTGGCAGTGAGCTGCAGCCAAGAAGGAACCCCTTTCCTTTCTCATTTTCAATTAGAAGCACTTGTCCAACCCTTTTTCATACTTAAACATATTAACCTTTTTTGGTGCTCTTCAGAGCATTTTTTAATACTAGTCATTTAAATTTTTTGATAAAAACTAAAGATTTTTTAATATCTTGAAAAGCAAAAAATTTTGCTACTGTCAAAATTTTATTGTTACATTGTTTTTAGAACACTCGCCAAATCGTTGACTGTTCATCGCCAATGTAACATTTTTTCATGTCTACCTGCTCTCTCAAATGTCAGGAGACCGTCACATCAATAATTAAATGGTGGTTTTCCATAGCTATTACCTCATAAAGAAACTGGATTCTATAATTGTCTCGGTCGTATCCATGGACTGTTTCTGCTGCACTGAAGTCGCCTGCTATAGGCTGAGTTGTTCTTTCAGTGGTATCTTTCCTTACTACTCTTCTTAGTCTTTCTTAAAATTACTGAATGGGACCGAATACTAGGTTCTGATAATTATACTAACGATCAGTTCAGTGATGATGCTATAAAAATTGAGTTTTGATTTTGCATCGTTATTTGGTGCATGAGACTGTTATTTAAGAAAGTTATGCCGCGATATATATATATTTTTTTTATGTATATAACACAATATTCATTGTTAGCTCTCTGTATTCAAATTCGTACCAAAAGTTGAATGTACCAACACCACCAAACAATTGTTTCACTTTGTTTAAAGGCAGTTCCTGAAATCAAAGTTGGGCCTTTACAGGTGCTAGCTGCAATAAATACCCAAACAAAATAATGTTTTTGCCACCAAAACAGTAATCTCGCTTGTTTTTACAACATTCGCCATATCATTAGCTGATCATCGCTAAAGTACATTCGAAATCATACTGCACTCATCGACAATTACTAAATCCAATGATTTCCATTGTTGCTTAAATAATTTCAAATTGGCAGAATCAAGCTTAAATTATTCTGCTTCATTCGTATGTTGGACGGGCAATTTGAAAAACGTGTGAATTGTGCTTCTTCCAATGCTGAAGGCAGCAATTCTCGTTGGTGCTAGTACTGCAGCAGCATCATTATTGTGATTACTCATTAAACGAACTTTTGGACTGAGTAATTAAATTAGAAAGCTTTTTCCTGTACCAGCAACTACGCATACAATCAGATTTATGGGTGGAATAGACGGGTCTTTCTTTTGTTCTTCTATGGGCTTTATAATTGATTAGAATATTTTCCTTTGGTCAGCATTCTTTTTTTTTTGTTCAATTTATCTTCATTAATAACAATTTCCTCGTGAGTTTCAGTGTTATCAGAATTTGCGGCTATCATATCATCGTCTTCATTTGGTTCTTCGATATTTTAAAGCTGGTTGTGCAAATTACTTTCTTGTTGCAACTTTTCAGCCAAGTCGATTGCAGCTTGTAATCGTTGTTTTGTTTCGCGACATTCTTCCATCTCTGAAAATTTTTTCACATTGTGCTCAAAGGATTCATGGTAGAGTTTAAATTCTCCCAATAGGTTTTCTTCGTTTCGCCAAGGCTTGAACAACATCAGCAAAGAATGATGATAGTACAACTCAATTCCAGCGTCCGTTTTCGTGTTATGATAGGGCGTTTTCAAAACAACTGGTTTCAAACATTTTCTGAACCAACTGTGGTTCTTTTTTTAATTCGTAATATTCTACACACTTTGGTTTATTTCGTTCGTATTAGTACCTAGTGGCCAATTCGTATAAACACATGTTTTCCAATTTGTCATGTCAATTCATGTAATAATCATCAATAAAATTCCGACAGTAAATTTCAGTAGATTGTTCATCCTCTTTTGCCAACAAAACCAAATCATGGTGACTTTCAGTTTTCTTCGTCGGTCTTTTTTCATGCTGGTATTTAAGTATTGCACAGCATCCCATGAATAGAAACATTTATGGCCAAGAATTTTGTCTACGGCTTTGTAACTTCCAGTTCCTCGACTAATCAAGTTTTATCTGGCAAAAGTGCGTAATCTGGCACCGAGACTTTTGTTTTCGTCAATGGTATTTCAAATCTCTTCCTTACAATTTTTTTTTCTGGTTTGGTTATATAACGCGTAATGTAACGATTTAACACCAAACTGGGTTCTCCAACAAACTGGATGTCAATATTGGCGGCTCACATGAACAAAATCGCGGGATTATAATCATTCATCCAAGTTTGTTTTTCTGATCGTTTCAAACCACATAACTTTGTAACATGGTGTCCACCTTTTCGGGATAAAATGCAGTCTTTAACAGAATTTAAAGTTCAATGTTTCACCAAACCATACATGAAAATTATGTGTAATAATATGCAGCCTGATTATGGCACATTATCCATGACCGTTTAGATGATAATAATGATAGATTTTCTAATATTCCGTAATCGAGTCTACAGACAATGTTAGCGAGAAACAAAAAAATTAGGTACTTTTCGGCTAGCCGGGGGTCAGTGAAATATATATATATGTATGTATATATATATATGTGTGTGTGTATATATATACTTCACTGGCAGCTGGTTAACCGAAAAGTACCGAAAGATATTATATCAACAATATGGAAACAGTGTAAATGTGGATATGATTGAAGGTTTTTCACAAGATATCAAACATTTATCGCCAATAAGAGCCCACTAAATCTACCGGCACAGGATTTTTCCTTTTATTGTATAACAATTATTTCTTTTCTTATTTTAAATATATATTTGTGTTTTAATTTTAATAAAATAGTGCTTAAAAGTCTGTAATTTTCAAATGTTACATTTTTCAAATGCTCACTTTCGTTTCAACATTGTTGTTTTTTTTCAAGTGTTTTGATTCACGGGAATTTCATTTTGCGCTTACTATTACGCTTGGCGACAATGGTTTTTGTATAACGGAAAAGTGCCGAAAAATGCTTTACATTCAATAAATAACAAATCAAAATGTTTGGCACGGTTTGCATGACAACACGATTTGTAGACAACATCTGCTGGGTCAGGGTTGAAATAATTGGCACATTAGCAAACATTTTGGCATGGTGTTGGTATAAAGGAAAAGTACCAAAATAAAAGACACAGCACAAGCTGTACAGGAACGACTTAATAATGATGACATTGAAAATTGGGTACTTCTCTATTATCCCGTCGACCACTTTTCATAACAAAATACTATCGCCAACTCAAAGATTAAACGCCAAAAATGCAGTCCCATTTACTTGATGTCAGAAGCATTATATGTGTTATGTCATCAAGTGGTTTTTAATTCGACATTTACGTGTATTATTCATTATGTTTAACTGACTTATTAGTTATTTCATTAATTAAAATAACAATTGTGTCCGTAAATTCTTATATTTTATTTATTTATATATTTTGATATTCCAATGGCAACGTTCTCCCTTTTATTTGGCGTTACAGTTTGGCGATAGATTTTTGTTATAAAAAGTGGTCGACAGGATAATAGTACTGAAAATTGTTTGCCGCATATTTTACATGAATTAGATGAAATTATGAAACACAATTCTTTTACATAAGCATATAAAATGCTTAGTGAGTTTGAACGTGAGTAGCAGGAGCCATCATTTCAAAGTATCTGTTAGGCGATATAATTTTCCATATTTATTTTATATATATTTTCTCATTGTCGATGAATAGTATATGAGTATTATTTAAAATTTCATGTGAAAACCACGATTTCTAATAGTATATGAGTATTATTTCAAATTTAATGTGAAAACCACGATTTCTACCTACGATTACTGTCCTATAATAGGCATTTATGCTAGTATGAAAATAAAAACAAATAAGCATGTTTGTCACATGATTTAATTAATTTGAATGAATTCTGTTACATACATAATAATAATATTTATTTAAACTTTCGTGCAAAAGCGCGCATTTGCTATGATAAAAAAAGAAAAGAAAAACCAATGCTCAACCGAAGCTTTACAACATAAATTCGATTTTCTCAGCGACCGTCAAACATACAAAGATAAAAAAAAAACCTATTTTAAGTTTTACCAAGAGGAAAAAAATAAAACAAAAACGAAGTTAATTCAGCCAGTGGAAGTTTAGCTACAGTTTGTTGAACTTTTCGTCTTCATTTTTTCGTTTAAAGTTAAATAATTAACTATACAGTAAGCTACAATAATTTTTTTGAATACTATCATTTTATTCGTCTCGTCGAGTTCTATCTTTAAAAAAAAAAAAATCATTGTCGTATGTCAACTGGTTCTCCAGAAATTTCAGAAAAAGTTTACATTTTCTATTTCTTAAACATACAGGGTGTGGTAGATAAGTAATGAGACTGGCCGCCGCGCGGCGCCCCAGTCGCTCGCAGGGCGGTCTCCACCTGTACGTCACGTGGTGGGGGATCTGAGCTAACAATAGAACCGGTTCGCAGTCGCGTCGGAGCTCTGGTGCAGTGAGGGTCGAGCTTCGCGTATTACGTTGTTTGTGTGCCCGTGACACTTGTGAAAACGCTGAAGATGGATCGCTCAATAGAACAGCGGTATGCAATCAAATTTTGCGACGTGGACATTCGTGGACATTCCAATACGACTCGGAGACGAAAGCCCAGAGCTTGGAGTGGCACACACCGGCATCCCCGCGGCCAAAGAAAGCAAGAATGTCAAAGTCCCGCATCAAGACAATGCTGATTGTGTTTTTCGACAAGCGGGGGTTAATTCACAAAGAGTTTGTCCCTCAGGGGAAGACTGTCAATGCCGAATTCTACAAAGAAGTCCTTCAGCGATTGCACAGAGCCGTCAAACGGAAGCGACAGGACCTTGCTCAACGCTGGCGTCTCCACCACGACAACGCTCCGGCACACACAGCGTTCCTCGTGACCTCCTACTTGACCCGAATTGGAGTTGAAGTTCTGCCACAGCCACCATACAGCCCTGACTTGAGTCCTCCTGATTTCTTCCTATTTCCGAAGGTCAAAAGATGCCTGAAGGGTCATCGTTTCGACGATATTCCGAACATCCAACGTGCTGTCACGAAGGCACTAACTGGGATAACTCAAACGGACTACAGTGGGGCCTATGAAGCTTGGAAAACGCGCTGGCAACGTTGTGTCGACGCCCAAGGCGAGTACTTTGAAGAATATTAACGTTTTGTACAAATAGGATCAATAAATTTGTTTTTCTAGACTGAGTCTCATTACTTATCTACCACACCCTGTATTATAGCAAACACTACCGCGTTTACTATGATAATCCGCTGTTAGAGAAACTAAATGCGAAATATGTTTGAAATGATACTTTTGTTTACTAGTATTGAAAAGGAAACAACGTTGTCCACCTGTTCTGCTTTCACTCTCCCCATGCAAGTGGCAAGGGCAAAAAGACAATTATTAATGTTACTGTTGACTGTATTATATAAAAATAGGCTATTTTTAAATACTTTTAAATAGTAACTATCTCTTTTAGATGTTATTTGATGTAAAGGTATTTTATGTATAATAGTGATATTTTATTGACTTCTTCTCTTCATTCGAATCCCTAAAGTATATATGCAAATAATAAATGTTTAACCATATCTGTATATCGCTGCAAACGTATAAAAAGGAAAAACAAGAAAAAAATTGTAAAAATAAAAAGAATGTTTTTAGACATTGATAACAATATCATTAACAGTGTGTAAGGGAGGGAGGGTGTTCAAGGAATGATAACGTATGATATTGTAAGGGGGAGGGGGTTGAAAATTACCAAAATGCTGTTAACGTTATATATGTATAGCCCCATAGACAACTAAAAATCAACTATTTTCACTTCAAGAGAACTATGATGACATTTAAAGGCTTAAAATGCCGAAAAAGGAACTATTTTCATGTTAAGACAACTCTTTGGACAACTTTTCTATAATGCTTTTCTGACCCTTTTTTTTTAACACTTTCCAACATAGTTGAAAAGTATTTACAACTTCAGTTTGTCTGTCCTTCTGTCTGTCTGGCCATTCTCTAACTCACTTAAGTATACTCAGATTGTCATGCAATGGATATATGTTATTAAGGTTTATTATTACCTATTCACTATTGAAAATGAAGTGTATAGCATTTATAGTTTATTTACAAGGACACTCAAAAGAATTTTGTTACATTATGGTCCATGGAGAAAAATCATTTTCAGTGTACTTTAATGATGGTACGCTATTCCTACTATATTGAAGTTGGTATACATCACTGAGATGCACTACAAGATGCTCACTGTAGAATATGGTGTGCATAGCATTTATCGTTCATTTACAGGGACATACAAAAGACTCCAGTTTCTGTATTGTCTATGAACGATAACTGCTGGAAATGCTTTTTAGTTGTGTTATGCATTTTTAAATTTAACTGATTTTTTTTTTTTATATTACTTGATATGTATAAATTTTATAGATGATATACATACAAGACTACACAAAAGAATTCAAGTGCATGTCTGTATATTGACGGAGATTGCTGAAGGGAAAGTTCATCTGTGCTATGTGTGTTTTCTAACTCAACTAAATTTTAGCATACAGTGTAGTATATATATAAATAAATATATAGCTCATACACAAGGTTGCACAAAATAATTCAGATATTTTTTCAAGTATGGATGGTAGTTGCTGATATTCAAATGTGTTAAAATGGGTTTTGGAATGTGTTATATGTTTTCTAAATTATTTACTTAGATATCATCTTTCACCTTATTAAATGATGAAGTTCTCATTTTATAGCATTCTGATTGTGTTGGAAAGTGTTTCATAGTCTATGCTTGATGCATGATTTTTCTTTCTTCTGCTTGATTAGTTTTGTCTCTGAGCAAGCTTTCTTTCAAGAAGGACATTTTGTCTACAGCTAGCCATATTAAAATTTTCTCCTGAAAATGTTTTCATTATTTTTTTATATTTGTAATATCATTTCTAAATATTTTGCTCTAATATTTTGCATTTGTGCAGTCATTAAATTCTATATTGAAAAAGTAGAGATAAGTGTTTTTTGCGATTTGTAGGCTAATATGTATTTTTTAAAACTACTTTTGACATTTAAGTTACTATTTAGACCACCATTTCGATGATTTAAGCTACTTAAGCAATTATTTTTGTTTCACTTTTCTCATGGCAACTTTTAATGCATAAAAAAAAAGGAAAAGTGTAGTTTATTTTTTGTTTTGTTTCTTCATTACTGTTTGTTATATATTTTCCTTACTCTAGAGAACAATCACATGTTAACCTAGTGTTTTGTTTTATATAAGTCTTTAAAAAAAAATTATTTTTGTCCTTAATAAAAAGTGCTTAAAAAAAAAAAAACTTTTTGAGAAAAAGATGGGAACTTTGTTAGTTGTAATGTTGATTATTTGATTATTAAACATTTCAAAGAATTTTATAATTTTAATATTGCCTTTACATTGCAGAGGGGCTCTCCATCACTTTTTTTTCCCTCCCAAATTCAGTGTTTTTATCTAATCTTGGACACATTCTGCCCAATTGTATTAATTTCCATAAATTTTATAGATGTGTATTCTTTTTTCCTATACAAACAAACTTCTTTTATCGCCATAATATTTTGGATGAAGATAATAGATTAGAATAAATCTATGATTGATTAGCATCATGTTCGTATGTCTGACTTAAAACTTTGTTAAATGATAACATAAAATTAAACTTATAGAAACACAGATACATGTGTACAATTATATTTGAGACTTTATACTGGTTGATTAGAAGATTTTGTTTGCCTTTGTATTTTTCTTCTTTATCCTTTTCTTTCTTTCTTTCTTTTTTTTTTTTTTTTTCCAGCCACTTTTAAAGTTTTTTTCCTATTTTCCTATTTGTCGATTTAAGAAATGTAAACTACAAATCAGGTTTTTAATTATTAATTATTTCACGATTATATTAAGATTTTATTTTTTGTTCATAGTATTTCGCGCTATGTTTTAACTCCAACACAGTCATGTATTAATTGATGCACAAAAATTTCATTTTAGGTAAACAGGAATGCAATATTTACTCCTGGTGTTTGGGGTCCATATTATTCTGCTATGGTGCCTTATTACTGGTGCAGTGAAGCTGGTCAGAGTGCTGCTGGTGCTTTGGTATGTGCTTTATTTAAAGTATTTTTGGTCTGATTTTGAAAATTTCAGATATTAAAATTTGTTGTGTATGTATACTGTTTTTTCCCCTCCCTCCATTATTTTCTATTTTTCTAAACCCCTGATTTTCAGCTTTTTAAAAGGTTTTTTTTTTCTGTTATATTAATATTTTTTGTTTTATTAATTTATTATTTTTAGATGCGCTCATAATTGTATAAATACGTAGCAATATAGTTGTCGTCTGGTCCGTCCTCATATAACAGCGCAAAATCTACCCAACCAAATGGTTTGAAATATCATATATATAATCGTTGCAGAATTTTGTCGAGTCATTTCAAATTTTATGAAAATCGAATCAAAACTTAAAAAGATATTAATAAAAGTTTTCTTTATTCTATTAAATCCTACCATGCATAATCCATATAATAAAAGCACAAGTCATGGGACTGAGGAAAACAAATACGGCTAACCACTTCTTTTTCCATATGTCAGGCATCCATTTTTATTCAAAATTATTTTTTCGAATAAAATGGCATAAAAGTTACATTTTTAGAAAGATTGTTGAAAAAAAATGTTTGTTTGAGAAATGAGTTACATTAAAAAATGTATAGATTCTGAGATAACTTCAGTGGAAATTACGTTAATAGCCGAATATCTCAGTCCATTAGAGTAAATAAACACGGGAGATTTGTTCATTATGAGTCATAAAAATATTAAACCATGGACGTAATCATTCGCAAAGCAAGATCTGCATGGTGAATTTTACAGAGCTGTCTGGTGTAGAAAAAAAATTTGCATTTGTAAACGTGGCATACGTAATAAGAAAAAAAAAAGACATGCCCATTTTGCTCATAGCAGACGATATAATTCATTTGACTGAAATAATAAAGATTATTTTTTTTTTACATTGTAAGACTAGTTATTGTACGAATGCACCTCATTTGTCACATTTAACGTACAATTTCCAACTTGTTTATTTATTATTATTATTTTTTTATTTCTTACTTTATCCAACCTTTTGTTCTTATTTATCAGTGTTATTCAACATAACTGTAAGCTTTGATTCATTTCTTTATAACAATGATTTGAAATATTGTAATTTTCTGCAGGCTGGTAATTGTTCTTTTTTTTTTTTTTTTAAGTTATTCTTTAAATTGTTCTTTTTTGTAGCTAATAAAGAATATTTGGTGAGAAGATTTAGATGATTGATTATTTATTGTTGTTAGTAAAATATAATAATAATAAAATGTTAGTAAGAAATAGGCCAGAATATGAATTTTAAAGAATGTAAATTTTGTTGCTTGAGGGAAAGGGGAGGGGAGTGTGTGGATCTGATGAGCAAAATTTCTGGGATATAGGATTTAAACTTTGTGAATTTGTGTGGAGGATGCAAAAAGGAGATGCAGCAACTTTGAGCAGCAGCTATTTTAAATGATTGATTATTTATATATGGTCACTAAAGAAAACATATTTAAAAATAAAAGCAATTTAAAGCCTTTAAACAGTGTGCTCAGTATGGGTGATAGGAAAAGAGAAACAGAAATGTCAGAAGAGGGGGTTAGATGATTGATTACTTACAATAAATTAATTAGGGTTTCGTTCATCTCACGAAATCCTATTACCCCCGCTCTGTTGTCTGTGCATCACAGAGCCGTTCTCAGAAACTATATAACTTACAGGCATGAAAATTTGTGTACTTATAGCTAAATAGCTACTATGAAGCTCAAAATATTAAAATTTGAAAAAATCGTATTATCTTAATATATAGAGATAAAAAACAAAAATCTAACAGCCTTTTCCTATTAAATTTAAACATTTTTCGTTATAGCAGTTGCCAACAATTAAAAATCCACAATAAAATTCTTTCTACAATAATTAATTTTCTATTTAAAGATTTCCATGTGAAAAATGAAAATGAAGTAAAAAGTTTCCCCAGTTGAAAAAAAAAAAGATTGATATAACCTCATATTTGTAATAAAACGGAATTTTTCAAACATTTCTTAATAATACAAGGAGTATGAGTATGTGTAAATACAGAAAACAGCTTAATATGATGTCATTACAGAATTAAAAAGAAAATTAATCTGACATCAGAACGGATTTTTCAAATGTTTGAGAATAATTGAAAGAGAGTATCAGTATAAGGAATTTGAGAATAGTAAATATATAAGTTTGAGGAACGTATTGAATCATGATAAAAAAAACGATTGTGGAAATACTGGCATATTTTAACATTTTGAAGGTCTCTATAGAACATGTTTAATTTTAAAATTGATTTTTTTTTAATATCGCATTTTTTTTAATATCGCCGGTAAATTTTTACTTTATAAAAAAACAGGACTTTTTTTTTTTTAAATCAAATTTATTTGGATTTATTAAAGAAAGGATAAAGTGTTTTGAAAGGAATATTAAATGAAACCCTTTGTGCGATCTTCAATCACACTTACCCACTTGTTTCTCATTTAGCTTCCCTCCAGCACACAAAGGGCCTTTAAAACTGGATTAACCCCCCCCCCCCCCCCAAAAAAAAAAAAAAAAAAAAAATCTTCTGCCTTTTTTGTTACTTTGTAGTAATGATAAATATTCAATTATGTTCCCCCTTCCCATCTTTTTTTTTTACTTTCTTCTATCTGTACAAGAAGAAGGTATTGGATTCATGAACAATTTCGATGGATTTATACGTTTTAGAAGCTCCTGAACATGATTTGACTGTTTTTAGAAAATACCTGTCTGTATGTGACACAAATTTTGTGGGTGCTCTAACCCACAAACTATTGCATAGAATAGGATGAAATTTCATATGAAGTTCTGTATAATCTATCAAGAGTTATTGTGTTATGTACATACATAAGTGCATACAGAACAACGGGCATATTAGCTCTCAGGCTTTGATAGCCTGTGAGCTTAAAACCTATACAATGTTATTATGATATCTGTAAATCCGTTTTTCTTGTCTGTAGTCAGTCAGTCTTTAGTAAGTTTGGATCAATAAAATCTAATAACACCTTAGAATTTTGTTATTAGCTTTAATTTTGAAAGATATTGGTATACGATAAGACTATTAGTATATGAACTTTTGTAGTAAAAACATATACAGTATGAATATATAAAATACAGTCAGAATTAGCATGACTTTTAATCCACCAAATGTGCAGGTTAATTATAATTAAGTTATAATTATAATATATAATATATATTATCTTATAATACATAGTTCTAATACATAGTTTTTCTTTGCAATTTCAACATATTTCATAACACTTAGCTAACTCAGCATTTTAAATGTTATATTCGTTTTGACCATTCCTGAATTATATAGAAACATCTATTTTCGTGTAAGCAGCATTTTCACTATTGGCTAGTGTTATAGTTAAATGCTACTTAACTGAAACCAGTAGCTTTTTTTTCAAGAGAAGGAAACATCAAACATCTACAAACTTTCATTATTTATTTCTGTCATTTATTGTCTGAGTGAAAACAAAGACTCATACATAGCGCAATATTACTTTGCCCCATTTGCTCCGTGAATTCTGCAAATTCCTCTGATTAATTTTTGTGCAAAATCCCCCAAGATGGATGATTTGTTCAATTTATGATGTTTATATCTATAGTTTATGTGCACAGAATTCAACGAAACATCAAATTTAGAATTCTTATTATAGGAATAGATCGTCATTCAATTTGGTTGTGGTCATCTGAGAGAAGGTGCCAAAATTCATTGATTTGTTCGAAATATGCATTGCTTATATCACCAGTTTAAATGCACAGAATTTTTAAAAAAAAACTTTGTACTTAGCATCCTGAATACAGAAATACATTGTCATTCAATTTTGGTTGCAGACATCTAAGAAGGGGTAATTTATATAGAAGAAAGTTTTGTGATGGCCACAACATACTAGTTCCTTTTGTAGTATGGCTGTTCTTAGGCCTGATGAAAATTCAGACAGAAAAGCAATAATTTAACTGGAACTGCTCATAACACCAGGTTTTTCAAATTTAAATGATTAAAATGAAATAAAGAAAAAGAAAAATTGCATTCAACTATTAATAGTTTTTTTGTTTACCTAATTACATGAGTTATAAGAAGTTTGACCAGTAGATTAAAGACTTGCATTTTTTTTATAACTAATTGGAATTACTGTGTTTCATGGTTGATATTTTATAAAACACAATGAATATATACTATATAAATGAAAAATAATAATATTTTATGTATGCCTTTTTTATACAGAACATAATTGTCATAAGAATGTGACATTCTCCGTTTTAAAATTTTAATTTATTTTTCTCGGTTTAAAAAAAATAACAAATTTTTTTTTTTTTTTACAGTTTATTTTTGGCCATTTCAGTTTAAGTTTTAGCGTCAGTGTTTGCCTAGCTTGTTCAGAAATTAAGTCTGCTATTTAAATTTACCTTTTCAAGTAATCAATTAAAAATTTAACATAAAAAAAAGAAAGAAAAATAATTACACCACTTAGGTGCTCAATAGAATTGCAGCAGATGTTACAGATGCACCGGGGTTTGTTATTTTGTTTTTTCGGGGCTCTGATGGTAACTAACCAACACATGAATTCTGCTAAGAAACCCAAGGGTATATTAGGGGTTGACATTGTCAAAGTTGTAGAAGGGATTAACACTCTTACACGCTTACTCCTCTAGCAGTGCATAAGTCAAAATCTCTTCAGGGGTTTTGGGGTCTTTGGAAATAATATCCTTTCTAATTTCTGGGGCCAAATTTCCTAACAGCATAGAGTGGAGCATTGCATTTCTGCTTTTCTGTACTATTCCCTCTGCTATCCCATCAATGACAAGGGCCTTAAGTGAAAGGTCAGAGGCTCCATCAAAGAATTCCTGCACAGACATAGAAGGGGTCTGCTTAAAATTCAGGAATTTTATAAGCACAACATCAGGAAATTCCTGGTGTGTATATATCTAAGCTTAAGAATTTTTACTAATTCCTCACACGATTTGCCTTTGTGGATTTTGAGTAATTTTGCTGCTGTACCTGAAATTCTGTTTAACAGGGCAAACTTCTTTTCTTTGTCGTCCCAATCAAAAAAGGTTGAGAGGTCTTCAAAATTTTCAATAAAGTCGAAAACAGAAACAGAAGATTCTCCGCTGAAAAGGGGAATTGTGGATAACTTATCCACAAGGGAATTCTTTTTTTTGTAGTGCTGCTAACTCCTTGGTAACATCAGTCGCCATATTTACAAAATATTCAACAAATGCACAGAGGAGATAAAAAAAAAAATTCTTAAATTAACTCTACCTAGTACTTGAAGAAAAAAAAAATCCATTCGAAACTTAGTACTAATGATAAAATGTATAGTTTTTGCCACACAGGTCAGTGTCATGGCATCAATTCTGTTATGTTGTTTTTTTGGGGCTCTGATGGTAATTAATCAACACATGAATTCTGCTAAGAAACTTGATTAAGAAAGCAATATATTTAAAAAGAGGAGAGAAAGTTAAAATAATGAAAAAAGGGGGGTAATTGGTAAAAGAACACAAATGATATCCTAGTCATTGATAAGAATTTAAATACAATTATAGTAATTTTAGCAGAATTCTCAATCATCATCAAATCCCAAAATCATTAGCATCAGATATCATAAACTCAAACATTTATATAGCATAAAATATATTTATAAATATCAATGGATTATTTAGAAAAAGCTAGACTATTCAAGTCTAGAGAAAACTGAAATCTCCCTCAATTAAGGGAGCCAAGAGAGAAAGCATTTAATATTAAATTATAAAAGAGATTGTCAGTCAAAATTGAAAAACAATGTCTAAGTTCAATTCACCAGTGGCCGTAAATGTACAGTGTCATATGGAAAACATTTCTCTCTCTCTCTTTTTTTTTTTTAATCATTTGTGAAAACCAAGAGTATTCATAAGTATTAATTACTACAAAATTCTCATTATGGAAATTGAATTCTACTATCAAAATAGAGATTTACTTCTTCAATTGTAACTTAGGTCAAAAAACAATATCTACCTTTTGGTTAAAAAGGGAAAAATAATTTATTACTTTAAAAAAAAAAGCAAATTTGAAATCAAGTTAAATTAAAAGTTTGCTTCATTTGATTAAAAAACAGATTGACATTAGATATCGAGTATTAAGATTGAAAATTATCACAAGTCTTAAGTTTAAGTAGAAAATATAAATAGTTATTGCTATCACAAAAATTTTGCAGTTAATTAACAAACAAACAATAACAAGTCTTAAGTTTAAGTAGAATATATAAATAGTTATTGCTATCACACAAATTTTGCAGTTAATTAACAAACAACAACAACAACAACTTTTTTTCTTATTTAATTAGCTTACAAAACCTTGTATTAGAATTTCTCAATTGCTTAATATCAATTTAACTAATAAAAGAAAGGGAAGTAGAATTTAAATTTTGTAATGATCTAAAAATTTATTAAAAGGAAAAAGAATAAACAAAATTTTTACTTTGAGAAACAAAAATGATTGCACTTATTTAAAATTTAGCATTCTCATAAGTTCTCCTATATATATATATATATATTATATATATATATATATATATATATATATATATATATATATATATATATATATATATATATATATATGTATTTGTTTTTAGTGAATTTAATTAAATATAACTTAAAATACATGAAAATAAGGGATAAAAAAAAAGGAAGGAGAAAAATTTACTTATCAACATACAGTGTTTGTTAGCATAACTTAACAGATACATTCGAATATTCTGACTCTGTGCATAATAGATATAAGGTTTTTAGAAAAAGATCAATAAAAAGATAATCATTAACATATGCCGACTTACGAATCGATGTTTTGATGTTCCATCAGTGCCTATACTTATTCACAACTGTTGTAGTACATTTTCATTTGTTGTCACATATAACACTACATGTTGTAACATATTCTTGATATTGTCTCTTCTGATGATTACTGTTGAAGCCTAACGTTCTGCCAAAATAGAGTTTTAATTCTTTTCCATTCCACTCTAGACATTCTCTCTTTTTTTAGATGTTTTTAATCTGAAGTCATCATGCAAACTCTTGTTATTTAAAAAAACTCCATAGGACATAACTTTTCAGTGCTTCATATTACTTTGCTCATACTACTTTTCATATTACTTTGACAACTTACCATACAGAGGGATGTGATAAAGATATATCACAGTTTTATCTTTTTAATTATTTTTATTTCAGCTCTGTATTTTATAGCCTTTCCAGTTTAATTGCTATTCTTTTAAAAGCAATTTCACCGGCAGTGGCACGCCGCCCATGTTGTTTCTACAGCAGTGCTTTCACGGCAAGGCCGTCTCCCTCCTTTGCGCTCTGCATCGTTTCAATCGGCGCTGATATTGAGCTGTGACGTCATCGCATTCGGCGGCTTCCTGCTCCTGCATTTTACGCATGCGCCGCTCTTGTTCCCTGTGTTTTCGGGAGCTGTTTTGTTTTGGCGCTGCAGGCGAAAGGGGCGTGTCTTTCAAATACAAATTAGAATGGTTCTTTTAATTATTAAATGTTAATGAGTTTCTGATTTGCTCTTTTGATTTTCGCGTAATTCCTAATCAACAAATTAGTTTAAATTAATCTTGCTCTCACATTTGTCTACCCCAATTACCGGTATATATACTAATGTTGCGCATTTTTCCAACAGAATTTTAACAAAAATGATGCTGTGAAAATAAAGTGGAGCGCGTATCTTGAGCTGAGCTTCGGCTTGTTGTCCGAGATCGGCAAATGCCGATTCCTTTGGATATCAATTTCGTGTTTTCAGTTTTTAATTATTCTATAAATATGCTGTTGTAAAATTTAATTTAATATTTTAAAGGTTTAAATCAACTGGTAATTTAATTGACTCCTGAATTAATTCTATAATTCTTCATGGACGTGGCCAGAAGATATATTTGAAAGATTCTTCGAATTTTACAAAATTTGAGCCAGTACTTTTTAAAGACTTGATGTGCAGCTGATTTTATCCTCATCCTTCCTCCTTCCTCAAGAATTACAATAAAGATTTTATGGATCCAATTCTTATGGAGTATTCATCATTTATAGTCTGCATCTATTTCTTCACACAAGTAAGAATGTTTCATTTATTTTATTATCTTGATGTAATTCTTTTCAAAGAATTTCGACCTAAAGAACAGATGCACACATCGTGCAGGGTTATTTGCTTATTTAAATCACAACTGCAATAATAATTTAAAAATTCACTATATTCCTTATTCTTCCATCCCATCAATAGAATTATCTTCGTCACATTTTGGCGCCGTTTATTCTTTTATGAAGAGAAAAGTTGAAAATTTTATTTTGTTCTTAAAAATTATTATGAAATTTTGAAACTCATTTTTATGATGCAAACAATATTATTTGAAGATATGATGCTCTTAATTAATTTATATTAAAAATGAAATATTATTTGAGAATTGCTGATTTTTATTAAATTTATTTAGAAGTTAAAAAATATTCTTGTGCTGCTGAAATTAAAGAAATTTTTTTTCACAGAAGATCGATGTTTGCAATATATCGTTAATTTCGGAACTTTTATTCTTAACTGGCTTGCATATATTTAATAATTTATTTATAATGGAAAAGTTATATTTTAACAGAAATTAATTTTTATTCTGGTATTTTTCCATGATATTTCTTGAATATTTTATGCAAATTTTCATGAAGAATGAAGTTTTTAAAAATGAATTTATTCTTTTTTTTAACAAATGAAATTATGGTGCTTTTTATATCTATATAAAGTTAAAAAAAATATATATATAATTCATGATGAATTCAAATATTTTTGAAAAATGTGAAAATTGTTCTTGTTTTAAGTTTCGAGAACAAAATTTAAAGAGGCTATGGTTGTTCTTATTCTTATTTTGAGTTAATTTTTATTAATTTATTGGCACTTTTAAATGAAATTGATATATTTTATGAATATTAAAAAAATTTATTGAAGCAAATTTTATTGAAGTTTATGTTCTCATCATATTACTAATTTTACTGCACTTATTCTCAATATGAATGAAATGCCTCATAGAAGCTCAAGTTTTCATGTGATTTTGTAGTTGTTTTATCATACATAAATTTTTTGAGTTCTTGGTTGCTTCTACAAAAGTTAAATTACTTATTGCAATACCACTCCAAGTTCATTGACTCTCGCCATTTTTATACAAATATTTGTAATGATTATAGTGTGTAAGCAGTCTGTGTTCTTTCTAGAAATTAAAATTCAAGAACTTTATTTATATTTTGAAAATATTACACAATAATTTGCATTTTCTGTTCTACATTTTGAGAACTCTGTTTTTTGAATTTCAAGGAATTGTTGCTTCATCCTAATATAAATTTTATATTACACAGCATCTGCATCTTTTTATTAAAATTCTCATACGTTAATCACAAAAAGGAGACTGGTATTATTATTTTTCTTTTTTTGAGAAGTTGTAGCTATTACCTAACTGCTGCATATTCCTGTTCCTGAAATAGTACTGTCTACTTATGCTGCATTTTTAATATTCTACAATCTGAATATTATACTAACAACTTCAATAAACTGGTTATTTTTATCATCTGACTTTGCTTACCTGGTGGAAAAGTCTTCAGAATGTGTATATCCATTGTTGGCTGATTTTCTCTGCTGTCTGCAAGTATGATGGTTCCTGATAGTACAATAATTACTTACCTGCACTCTTTTGCGAGTTGAAGTGACTGTTGATGGTCGCCATTCATATAAGGCAAATATATCCGTGTGATTGCTCCTCGTCAGTCCTCTTCATCTTGTGGATCTTGTTTCTCCCTCATCAATATTACTCATTTTTATGGATCTAAAGTATTACAAATTTACAGCTGTGCCTATTTGCAATAGTTTTCTATCTTTTTCTACCCTCTGTTGCAAAACCCGATTATGGAAGTGTACTGTCATTTATTTTAAAGTTCAGTTTCACAGCATTTACAGAAATTGCTGCTTCCTCAAATGGAACTTCTCAAATTTGGAAAAATTATTATGATTATTTGAAAATTTTTAGTATGCTTAAATTATAGTGCCTTTTCTTTTCATTATAGTATTATTTCATAACCCAAATGTTTTCTAAATCATTTTTACCATATGCCTCACCTGAAGAAAATTATTTTATAAATGAAGAAAATTTTTTGTTGCATTAAATTATATTGCAAATTTACATGCAAAGCAATACTATTCTTAGAACTTTCCAGCACATTATAAAGAAATATTCTACCACTTGTGAAATGATTTTGGTGAATATTATTTTTTCCTAAGAATCTAAAATGCTTTTATAGTCTTAGTGACTTTGCAAACGTCACCATTCCCAATTTTGTCTCTAAAGTGTGCAAGTAGTGTTGTATTGCCTAAAATCTGCAATTTCTGCTTGAATACACCTTTACAAAAATGTATACGGGCAACTTAGACTTACCAGCGCCTCTCAACAAGAGTCCTTGTGCCCCTTGTGTTATTCTATTCTAAGTGCCACTTCGTCATATTATTCCTCAACATCATGGAACCACAGTTCATGATATAGTCTCTGCTAATTACCTGATGTGTCTTCAAATGCTCTTACCTGCTGTGTCTTCAAATGCTCTTACCTGATGTGTCTTCAAATGCTCATCATTGTTTAGTGCATCCCTTCATATGTCATTAAGTGCTTATTTTTTTAGTGCTAAAATGTTCTTATAAAGTCTTCAATTTTATTTTAGTGGTGTGTGTTTCAGGAAAAAGGCCAATTTGCTGCTACACTGCCATAATGTCAATCAACCAACCAGTGTGCCACTTAACTTGCAAACTTTTCAGCAAGTAGTTACTTTTTTCCCTCAGTGTAATCATCTTTTTAAAATCAAAACTGATTTTGGAACTCTTTAAAAGGTATTACATCTGATCATTTGTTATGTAAAAGCAGAACGTTTATATCCTTCATCTGTAAACAAACAATTTTTTTTTTTTTCTTCCTTCAAGCATTTTATTAGCAATATTCATCTGTTTATTTACAATAGTTTTAGCAAGAATGTTGTATATTTTTATCTAGTTTACATACTTGCTAATGGTTTAACGGGAAAAGCGCTATTAGCATTTTTGTTGGTTTTGATAAATTTATATTGTGTTTTATGCTTATTTGATTTACAGATTCGTCATCGGTTCTGGAGATCGCCTTTGACAGTCTTGTAAGTTTTGGTGTTTGTTCGATTTACAGATCTACTAATTGTTTAAAACGGGCTGCTATTAGTGTTTTGTGAATTGTAATGAATACATATTAATAGTTTATATTTATTTGATTTACTGATTTGATAATGGTCTCAAGATTGTGGGAGGCTATTAACACTTTTGGTAAGTTTTGTAAATACCACCCAAACAATTCATTTATTGTCAATAGCTGATTTTTCTATAGGATATATTATCCTTTTCAGTAATGTTATATAAATTTATAATAATGACATGCTTTACATAACGGTGCACTGTGTTTGTTTTTATACTCTCATAAAATGTGTTATTTGATTTTAACTTGTCTTTCATTATGAAAGTTAATGGTTAATTTTTTTTTTTTTTGAGGATCCTCACCTTCTCTTATTTTTTTCTCTCATTTTTACAAAAAAAAAAAAAAAAAAAAAAAAAAAACCATGGTATATTAAAAAGAAAATTTATTGAGTATTAAGAGAAAATTTATTGAGTATTAAAAGAAAATTTATTATGTATGAAAAGAAAATTTATTGTGTATACTAGAAAAAAATGTATTGAGTATAATTGAAGGAATTTTGTTGAATATTTCAGAAAGAGTTTTATTGAGTATTTCATGAAAAAATATTTTTACTGAATATTTACGGATTTTTTTTTATTGAGTACTTGCAAGTACATTAAGTATGAAGTATTTTAATGAAGAAATGTGTCATTGTTGGTTAAAAATTTATATATTTATAAATCCAACTATTTTGATGAATTTATTATTAGTTATGACAAATGAATTTAAATTTTGTTGCAACATAACTTTATGCAATTTTCATATAAATTTTGGGTGATAATTGTTATGCACGTATATATGCTTGTTTAGAATTGATATCAGTATTTTGTGCATTATATTGATTGCTTACTTTTATATGATTTGAATTATCACTAATGTAATACGTATGACTTAGGCCTTTGAATGAATTTAAAATCCTTCAATGGATTGTTTTTGTGCACATTTATGCTATTTAGAGTTAATTTTATATGCTCTATATTTTAAAAGTCCTAGGCATCAGTCAGAATTTAAAGTATTCTTGACTTTTTGTTGCTTTAAAATTGCAACTTATAATTTAAATATTTATGTCTAGACAAGTTGGATAAGAAAGAAATTACCGACTCTTTTTATGTTGCTTTACTGTTGCAACTATTTTGATATGATCTCATTGCTAATTTAAGTGAATACAGTTGGTGATCGGTTAACGAACTTAATCCGTTCCAAAACAATGTTCGCTAACCGAATTGTTCGTTAACAGATCATAGATTTAGCATAGAGTTGTATGGAAGTTCAATTAATTCATTCTTAAAAGCTAAATAATATAAAACAATTAATATAAATTCTTCCTAAATTTATTTAAATGTAATAATAATAAAACATACATTACATACATGTAGACTTGTCCTTCCTTGAATCATGCTTTTTTTGAGTTTGTGGGGCATTAAATATTTGACAAAACTTATTTTTTCTTTCTGGAGTTTTTAATCTCCGCATTTTAATAGGCTTAATATACGTCCGCATATAATATGGACAGATTGCAGTTTCATGGCTTTGTCCGTGTCGTGCCGTACTTAAAAAATATATGACATGCCCTTTGTAAAAACTTTAACGATAACATTCATTGACTACAGTATTAAATCATATCAGTTTATCACTTTGAATTGAAATGTCATAAACTTTATTAGTTCTCTAAAAGATCGTGTTTACTGCAGAGCCGCTAAAGCTCAAGTGGAGCCTAGAGCCTGTTAATTATTTAGGAACTAAATTTCAATTAAATTAATTAGCTTCCAATTAAAAATATTTCTTTAAAAAGGGGACGCAAAATATAAAAATTAATGTTTCTGTACTGTTCATTCTAATTTGAGGGCCCTAAAATGTAGGGCCCGAACCTCCGGTAGCCCTCGAATTAATTAGGCCTTAAGTATACAACTGTTAAAATGTTCTCAAAGTCAATAATAGTAGATGAAACTAAATACAGCTCTGCAAATTTGAAACAAAGCATTGCTTTTTCTTAGCTTTGCTTTGTGAGGTGTTCGTTAACCGAACATGTGTTCGTTATCCGAACATAAAATCTCTCCCAAAAGTGTTCGTTAACCGATCTGTTCGTAAACCGAACAGTTCGTTAACCGATTACTCACTATTAGCTTTTTTTTATATACATGATGATATTTTTTTAGAGATCAAGATTAATGGAAGGTATGCCTTTCTTTGCTAAAAATGCAATGGGGCTTCTGTATACTATGTTATATTGTATACTATAACATTTTGTATAATTTGTGATGAGATTTTTGAATGTACTACAATGATGTATATTCTTTCTCTTTTTCTTTTTGGTCGCTGCACA
Source organism: Maratus michaelseni (assembly GCA_963931845.1). Taxonomy (NCBI): domain Eukaryota; kingdom Metazoa; phylum Arthropoda; class Arachnida; order Araneae; family Salticidae; genus Maratus; species Maratus michaelseni. The sequence goes on from OZ007595.1 coordinate 313,717,979, forward strand.
TCACATCAAATTTCATTAATAATTAATTTACTTTTCATGGCTCTAAATTTATGTAATTGTGTTATTTTTACTTTGGCATTTAAAAATTTTGTCTTCCCTTTGTCGAAAAAGGCTTTTACTGTTTTTAACCCTTTTTCTCCTTCTGGGCAGTCAAAATTTTTTTCGGTGAATGCAGGTATTGTGATAAAGATATATCACAGTTTTATCTTTTTAATTATTTTTATTTCAGCTCAATGTATTTCTGTATTTTATAGCCTTTCCAGTTTAATTGCTATTCTTTTAAAAGCAATTTCACCGGCAGTGGCACACCTTGCATGTTGTTTCTACAGCAGTGCTTTCACGGCAAGGCCGTCTCCCTCCTTTGCGTTCTGCGTCGTTTCAATCGGCGCTGATATTGGGCTGTGACGTTATCGCATTCGGCGGCTTCCTGCTCCTGCGTTTTACGCATGTGACGCTCTTGTTCCCTGTGTTTTCGGGAGCTGTTTTGTTTTGGCGCTGTAGGCGAAAGGGGCGTGTCTTTCAAATACAAATTAGAATGGTTCTTTTAATTATTAAATGTTAATGAGTTTCTGATTTGCTCTTTTGATTTTCGCGTAATTCCTAATCAACAAATTAGTTTAAATTAATCTTGCTCTCACATTTGTCTACCCTAATTACGGGTATATATACTGTTAGGAAATAGGTTATATAACTGTTCTTATAACTTCTATCATTACTATTAATTGTCACTATCCTAGTTAAATTCCATTCCCATTACATCTATTTACCTAATTCTCTTATTTCAAATCTATCATATTAAGTTTAAATGTTTATGTTTAGTTTCATTATCTTTTAATATTCTTGAACATAATTTTATTCTATTTAAATATAATTTACTTTTATTAAATAAATTATAAGTTCAAATAAGTTTAATTTACCTTTTCTATTTAAGTTTTATCCTTTATAAGATCTTTATTACGTTTAAACTTCCCGGGAACATCCGTTGTTTACATTCTCCAAACATCCTCAATTCGCTCTTACCAGATGACAGAAGAGTTTGGCCGAAGGCCGGCAGATGGCGTCCTTCGATCAGTATAGGATTCTCACCACTGCGGCTGTCACGTATTGCGTCATTTCCCAGATGTTTCTGGAAGTTAGAAGGCACATGTAGGAGCTGTGTAGTATGTTTGTTTTTCTTCAACCGGGAGCGTATATAAGCAGATGGCTGGCATTTTTGAATTAGCTTCGTGTATGTTGTTTTTAAACCTTTAGTTTTGTTTCTTTAGTTATTAAGTTGATGTTTAGTTACAGGTGGCTTAGTAGGTCATTTTGTTCAGCTTTATAACAAACAGATATCCTCTTTTAAAGAACTTATTTTTGTTTCAAGTATAAGCTGCCGTTGTGTTGATAATGTGGTGATCCGTTTAGAAGTGTTAATTGTTTTTCGTCTGCACGTTCAACGATGGCCGTTATCAACTTCATGTTTAATTAGTGTCAGAAGTTTGGATAACGAAGTATTGATAGTGAAGATGTGCAGGAAAGACAACGAGTTTCCGTCTTCTATCGTTAAGAGGTATCGAGGATCGTTTCATCAAACATTAGATGTTTATTTTTCTTGTGATCGGCATCGTTATCATATCGTTGGTATATTAATTTTTTTCAATAGTTTTAATTGGGGTTTCTATTTATAATGAATATTTAAAGTTTACTTACTTAGTTTAATTTAATTTTTGATGTGCTGGAAATTGTCTTAACATTTAATTTAACCATGGTTCCATTTCAGTTGAGTTTGTATATCAATTAAATTAAATATTAATTGAAATGAATTTAAAGTACTTGCTATAAAAATCTTGATCTTCATAATGTTATCAATTTAGTTATGTTAATTTCTTTTGTTTTTATTCTATTTTTAATAAAGATACTTGGCTGATTTTAAAGTTGGACTTCCTTTTTATTTCTAGATTAATGCTTTATCTACATAAATCCTAATACACATTTTTACAAATAAATTTGACCTCAGCTAATACGCTTTCAGTCTGCGTGTTAGTCTTAATGACTAACCTCTGCTTAATTGTTAATCGATTTTTATGGTGATACGTTAAAGTATCAACCATCATATTATATACTAATGTTGCGCATTTTTCCAACAGAATTTTAACAAAAATGATGCTGTGAAAATAAAGTGGAGCGTGTATCTTGAGCTGAGTTTCGGCTCGTTGTCCGAGATCGGCAAATGCCGATTCTTTTGGAGATCAATTTCGCATTTTCAGTTTTTAATTATTCTATAAATATGCTGTTGTAAAATTTAATTTAATATTTTAAAGGTTTAAATCAACTGGTAATTTAAGTGACTCCTGAATTAATTCTATAATTCTTCATGGACGTGGCCAGAAGGTATATTTCAAAGATTCTTCGAATTTTACGAAATTTGAGCCAGTACTTTTTAAAGACTTGATGTGCAGCTGATTTTATCCTCATCCTTCCTCCTTCCTCAAGAATTACAATAAAGATTTTATGGATCCAATTCTTATGGAGTATTCATCATTTATAGTCTGCATCTATTTCTTCACACAAGTAAGAATGTTTCATTTATTTTATTATCTTGATGTAATTCTCTTCAAAGAATTTCGACCTAAAGAACAGATGCACAAATCGTGCAGGGTTATTTGCTTATTTAAATCACAACTGCAATAATATTTAAAAGTTCACTATACGATCTTATTCCTCCATCCATTAAGATAATAATATTATTACGACATTTATAATTTTTTTCAACGTCACAAGGGAGAGTGAAAAAAACAATCTCCTGTCCGGCTGGGAGTGTTTTTTTATCTCCCTATTTCCACCACGACTGACTTTCAATAATTCACCTCAGCATTTCTCTCTAGTAATAGGGGTTACAAAGGGGTTGCAGAAAGGGGTCGGGAAAAAAAGCCAGGGTCTCCATTCGCTAAAACTTAGAAGGACTGAACCATTTCTGAATTTGACATGAGCCACTTCAAATTTTAGGGAGAGGGTAATTAAAATCCCCTTGGCAACTGACAAGCCAGGTACAATCTTGTAGTAAATAAGGCCATAAATTGAGGGAGAGATTACACATACGGCTAACGAAGGCATTTCTCACGCGTTGGGTAAACATCTACCAATACCTTTTTTCCTTTTTTCCCCGACACAATAAAATCTGGAGAACAATGCAGCAGACTTTGTATCCAGGAGCTTTAAGTACATGGCCATCCAAAATGTTGCTTCACATGGGAAAATACAGAAATAATTGGGCTATAAAAAATTTTTCAAATGCTGGAAAGGATATATAAGTGGTATTGTGGTCTGTTTACAAAGACCACTATCCATGTAAGACTAAAACGAAATGTAATTTTAAAAGTAGAAAGAGAGAGTCGTAAAAAAAAGTGGGATAAGAGATTATAAAGGGGACCTATAGTTGTGAAGCAAATGCTTTTACAGATATAAAAAGAAAAAAATAAGTTTTACTAGAAATAAATTAGATTATAAAAATACTGTAAAATATATTTACATATAGAAAGACAAAAGCAGGGGGGGGGGGTTCCATTTAGATTTGTAGATTTGTAAATAATATAGTTTTTAAAAGACATTTTTAAAAAAGAGGAGATTTTAATTGCAATGGGTATTTATATAAAAAAAAGGACGGAGGGGGGGGGGGGGTTACAAAAATAATTATGCTTAGACAAATGGGAAACTTATAATATCTAAATAAAAACCAGCTACAGTAGCTTGGTGCACAGATAATATATTCTACCAGATAGGACACTTCCATAAGCTCAATGGTAACCGAATCGCAACTTCAGAGCCCCTAGTGACAACAGTCGCAAACGGTTCGGGCTGTCGCCACAGGTAGGTATTACTTATCTTATTTGTTTAGTATCTATCTTTTTCCCCCCCCCGCAGTTTCGGCGATGTTTGTTATTATTTAAAACATCAAACGCATTTTATTTTATCATACAAATACTAGAAACTAAGCAAATAAGTTCTGAATTATATATTTACACGAGTTTCTTACAGATTTACACACTTTTTTATAATAATTTAAACTGAGAAACTTTCAAATATTTAAACGATTCGATACTTGTAAAATTTGTTTGTTTATGTTATCGTAATACTTATGAAAATTATTTAAAACCACTTTTATATTTCTTAACGATGTATATGTGGTTATTTAAAAAATAAATAAATATAGCATATTTAAAAATACTATTTAGTGCTAAATTTTAAATGTTATTTTAATACGATTTTAAATATTTTTTATTTAAATATTCCATTTAGTGAAGCGTTTTAAACAACGTTATTTAATACGATTCTAAATATATATATATTTTTAAGTAATAAATATAACATATTTAAAAATACCATTTAGTGCCACATTTTAAACAATGTCACTTAATACGATTTTCACAATTTTAATGTCTGCAGTAAAACACACTGCTATTTATTATTATTTTTTTTTTCATATAAAAAGCTTTACTGAAGCATGATAAAACATTAAAGAGACAAATTTTAAAAATAAAAATTTATTGCACATTTTGTAAAAAATACAACTGTATAGTAGGATAAATTTATGAATGTTTTCAACATAAATACAAAATTCCATGCATTAAAAAGTAATATTACATGGAAAGCATATTTTCTAACTACTTACTAAAAAATTCAGTTGGAACATATTTTATATACAAAATTTTAATATCATAAATATTTGATAACATTAATTTTATACTTTTAAATAATGTGTTGTAACTCAATTTACTGTTTTTAGGTAGATTTCTTAAGAAATACTAACTATTTATTACATTCTCCCATAAGTTGGAATTTTTGAAAAATTTTTGCAGACCTACGCCGATTATGACTCCTAGAACCCAAAACCACTCCCAGTTCAAAACTTTATATATATATCTATGTCACTTTTTTATGGACACAATAACTCTAATAATTCTGCATAAATCTCTTCCAAACTGATACATAAAATCAAGGGGCATAAAATCTCGGTCAAGTTTGTTAATGGGCAAAATCTAACGATGGAGGGGCTTTTTGTGAAAATAGAAAATCCCCCATAATTTCTTAACTATGCTACGTATCGAATCTATTTAAAGTTATTACTTGTAGGAAAAGGAGAAAATTTATGTATGACAGATTTTTGATATCATTAAAAATGGTCCCAAAGGGAGCGGGAAAGGGGGGGGGGGGCAGTTAGAAGAAAAAAATTCATAACTTCATCAATTCACAAGATATGAAATCCGTTTAAATTTATCATAAATCCTCTTAATATTATCTAAAACTTTTGTATTGACAAATTTTTTATAAGACCAACCTTTATAGCAAGAAAAATAAATAAAAACACTCACTACCTATTACATTCTCCCCTAAATTGGAATTTTTGAAAAAAATTTGCAGATCTACGCCGATTATGACTCCTAGAACCCAAAACAACTCCCAGTTCAAAACTTTATATATATATATCTATCTATGTCACTTTTTATGGACACAATAACTCTAATAATTCTGCACAAATCTCTTCCAAACTGATATGTAAAATCAAGGGGCATAAAATCTCGGTCAAGTTTGTTAATGGGCAAAATCGAACCATGGGGGGGGGGGGGCTTTTTGTGAAAACTGAAACCCCCCCATAATTTTTTAATTATGATACGTATCGAATCTATTTAAAGTTATTATTACTTCTAGGAAAAGGAGAAAATTTATGTATGACAGATTTTTGATATTATTAAAAATAGCCCCAAAGGGAGCGGGAAAGGGGGGGGGGGGGTTAGAAGAAAAAAATTCATAACTTCATCAAGTCGCAAGATATGAAATCCGTTTAAATTTATCATAAATCCTTTTAATATTATCTAAAACTTTTGTATTGACAAATTTTTTATAGGACCAACCCTTATAGCAAGAAAAAAAATAAAAACAAAAAAAATCCCTGCTGGCTCCACCTGCAAACAAGTTAGGTTTCGAAGTGGGTGGTTCCAACTATCGCATCATGGCAAAAAGGTAATTTTTTCCGCAATTTCCAACAAATAGGCACCCCATGGTCTGCGTTTTCGAAATCTACCTGTGCTTGTAGGCCGAGCTGTCAGGAATTTTTTTTCTTTAAATAATTTACAAACATTTATTTTACAATAACAAAGTTTTCGCCAGATTAAAAAAAAAAGCAGGGTGCTGCTGATAGGAAAATGGCACTTTTTATATTCACAATGATGCATTTTTATCAGTGTTCCTAAATATCATTCAGATATTTTAGATATGTGTAGAGCCAGTTTACTCTGAACTTTTATGTTAGCCAAGCACAAATCTCGCTAAAATCTTTTTTTTTTATCCCCCTTGTCACTAACAGATTCTATTTTCCATGTGTGTAAATTAGAAATAATATTTTGATGTTGAAATAAAATGTTTCGGTTTATGGAATTCTTTTTTTTCCTGATGAAATGAGTGTAAGGCATGACTTTTAAGGTTCTGCATTTTAAATGGATGAAAGGTTTATATTTTAATGAAATAAATGCATTACAAATCATGATGATGGTAACAATATTTGTTGATTTATCATTTGCACCCAGCTATAATCCATATCCCCTTCCAAAAAAGTATCTTCAGTAAAATTTGATTACTCGAAACAATGCACGACTCTACTTATAACTATTTTTATTCGATGGATTTGGTTTAATCTTGCTTTTCAAAGGAAAGATCAGAATATTATTTCAGCTGAAAAAAAAATGTACTTGAATAAGAAAAACTTCGGTACTTCTCCATTATCCCGTCAACCACTTTTCATAAAAAAAAAAAAAAAAAATTAATGCCAAATAAACAAATGGAAGAATGTTGCCATTGCAATATCAAAATAAATAAATTCGAAAAAGCCCCACTCACCAAAGTGTCAACTATCAGTAAGTTTAAACACAAAAAAATTACAATATATTAATGAAAACAGAAAAAAAAATCTTCCGATACTTATTTATTTACATTATTTTTTCTTAATTATTCTTCTCGTCTGGTGAATAAATGTTTGTGACATCAGTTGAAATTGATCTATTGCACTTAATTATGCAAAGCAACATTTTTTCAATGCATTTTCTCTTTTAATGTCATGGCACAGCTGTTTAAGGACGCAATTGTTATTTTAATTAATGAAATAACTAATAAATTAGTAAAACATAATGAAAAATACAGGTAAATATTGAATTAAAAACCGCTTCATGACATAACAAACACATTTAATGTATAGGTGCAGATTCACAGTCGCCACGTGGCGACTAAATTTTTTGCTGTGGCCACTAACTTTCGGTGTTTAAGTCGCCATGTGATTTAGAAGTAATCAATTTCTGGTATTCCCAGTCCCTATCGTGAAATGTTGATATTTTTTTTAAAGATTAAGACCAAAACACATAACAAACATTATTGTTATATTTTAATAACATTTCAGAATGATCTGTTTAACATAGCAAACTATTAAATATATTCGAATAGCAATGTTATTCGTAACAGTTTGAATCTGATAATTTTATTTTACATAGACTGTGATTTAAATTATATAAACAAATGTTTGAAGTGTGTTTTGATTTTTACAGTGCAAAATATTCTCACAAATTCAGATTTTCTTTCATATGTGCTTTTGTCTGGCAAAATCAAAATAAGAAATATTGTTTTTCTGATATTCCCCGCTAGCATGATTGCTTAGCTTATACATATTTTTTTTAAACCGTATCTTGCCCAACTGATCTTGACCAATCTTCTGACTGTATATGATTTAAGATTTAATTAATATTCAAATTTTGTTGTACACGTGTTTATATTAAATAAATTACTTTACACTTTGAATTCATTATTATTATTTTTTAAGTTTTTTACCCTATATAAACACTATTGTTTTTATGTGTTTGTTTTACAATTGTGGCCACTGGATTTTTTGGGTTTAGGAGCCAGTGACTCCTTCCAAATGTTGGGAATCTGCACCTATAATTTAATACTTCTGATGTCAAGTGAATAGGACTGCATTTTTGCCGTTAAATCCTATAGTTTGGCGATAGTTTTTTTTTTTTTTTTTTTTGAAAAGTGGTTGACGGGATAATGGAGAAGTACCAAAACTTTTTACACATTAATTTTGAACATAAAATTGATATTAGATATTTGATTATAGGGTACTTTCGGTTAGCTGGCCACCAGTGAAATATATATATATATATATGTAATGTATGCATAAATATACATGTATATTGATGCAAGAACTTGTTTAATGTATTTTGAAATTCATAGGATACACATATATATATATTTCACTGGCACTGGCTAACTGAAAAGCACGGATTATAGACTAGTTTTCCATTACATTAATATATAATTCTCTGATAGTAGATTTTTGATCATAGAAAATTTTTTTGTCGGTTTCCAGGTAGATTCCTGCATTGAATCAGGTCGCTGTGCTGAATATGCCTAAAATAAGCTCTATCTGATATTATCAAAATAGTAAAGTTATTGATGATTATAAATATTTTTAGACTTACTAAAACATGTGAAGATTTAACAGATTAAAATTTTTCAATATTTAGTATTAGATAATTTCATTCTTAAAAAAAATGCAGATGTTTTACAGCAAATAATAGCATAACAAGATGATCTTTAACATTTTGGTGAAGCTGTAAAAGAAAATTTTCTCGATTGGAGAGATTTAAAAAAAAGAGAAACTTCAGATATGAAGTGGAATGAACATTAAAAAAAAATGGGTGTTAGCTGTAGCATTTCAATAATAACAAATGGGTGTTAGCTGTAGCATTTCAATAATAACAATCTATTTTTTTCTGTTACTTTTTGCATCTAATGGCCAAAATATGTTGACTTGGATTTATCACTTAAAAAACAAAATCACAAGGAGTATTTGAATATAAAAAAAATTTCAACTACCTTAGATACTGATATTTATATTAAAAAGTTAACCATTTGCAGGTAATATTTTGAAGTTGGATTTGTTTATAAATGTGAAGAAATAATTAGGTAAGATAAAAATATTAAATAGTTAAATAGTTTTCACTGCAAAAAAATACTATAGTCAGTCAAAATAGAGAAAATCATTTATTGGTGTGGGGTGGGGGGCTCCTGTAATTAAACTTGCACAAGAGATTGGATAATAAAAAAATTAGAAAAAAGTTCATTTTACCTTTCAAAGTTTTAAATCAAAATTCTGTTGAATAGGCAAGCACCTTATTAAAAATGTAATAATCTAATTGATAAAAATAAATAAAATTAAATACATTATATTTGGGTAGCTGTTGCTTAAAAAATATATAATTTTGCTATAAAGCTTCTAAGTTGAAATAATTTGTACATTACTCCTGTTTGATTCTGTTTACCTTCTATCCACATTTATCAAATAACTGTAAATATCAGAGTTGTGTTGTAAGAGGTATAGCTTTTTATTTTATCACTGATTTAGAAATATAAGGAATTAACATAAGATATACATGTTAAGTTGTAAAGTCCATACAGACAACATTGTATAAACTTTGAAGACAGTAACATAATTGAATGGGGGAGTGGGAAAAGGATAACATTTCAGTTGATGTAAATGTTGAGGAAGAACAATAAACATTTATGTAAAAAAAAAAAAAATTTTTTTAGAGAAATGTTCACTGTTATTAGATTGCAGGACTAGTCGATGAGGGTTCATCTTATAAATTTCAAAGAAAAATACTGATTAATATTGGTTACTTAAACTATCTCAATTTATTTTTTTTATTTTTAGAATGTTATCCTTTTCTACTCACCCACTGAATAATAGAAAATAAAAACCTACTTCTTTTTTGTACACTTTGAATAAAACTGTTTTTAAATCTTCATTTATTTTTTTAATGTGTTTGTAGAATTTCAATTTTTGAAATCATTATACTAACAATCTTTATGAATTTCAAGAACATTTACACTGTTGAAATCTATTATCTCAGAGAGAAATTTAACCATATTTTGTAGAACATTTGCAGACGAAAACATATGAGTTGTATCAACACTACACATTTTTTGCACAATATGAAATAATACATCACTAGCCTTTTTTAGACTATTACCCGAACAGTTTTTTTACTGAGTTAGCAAAGAATTGTGATTTACTGTATTTGTAGTGTTAAACAAAGTATTTTGACAATAATTCACAGTTTAATTTTAAACTTTTTCTTGCAACATATCCAGCCATATAATAAATGAAATTTTGTCTTTACTGTAAGATGGCAAGCATGGAATTTCATGAAGAGGAACATCTACATTTAATTTGACATGATCACTGAATATGGAAGTTAAATTTAAATATTTGGAAGCACTTCTATGTTTTAATGATATCAGAATTTCATCAAAATCTATTTCACCGTTCGTAGCCTTAGACATGCTGAAAATTTTGTTTACCGTCACTGCTTGTTCGCAACTTTTTAATTGTGAGCAATTCAGATTTTCCTCATTACCTCTTTTTGTTCTTACAATATGTTTGGAGCATTTTGAAATACAATCGTTTTTTAAACCAGTAAATTAAAGATTTATAGCTGTTCCTTTTTCATCTTTTGGTGTTAGTTTGAAAGAAAAACTGGATGTCTATTCTTGAGTGTTTTAAACTGTACTACAGATTTTGGTGTAGGTATCTGTACTGCAGATTTCAGTGTTTAAGTAGCTGGACCGAAGATTTTGGTGCATGCAACTGAACTGGTGCTAACAAAAGCAGAGCAACTAACCAAAGAAGCATTTTTATCCATGGGTGAATCTTCAACATCATTTAAAGAACATCTAAAAGATAAAGAATACATTGTTATAAAAAGCAAGTTTTTACAATTCTTTTTAAGAATATAGAAATTTTTAACATACTCTACTTTACTATTCCATTAAGTTCTAAAGATTAAAGTTATAATTAAGTAAAATAATTGTTTTATATTTATCGAAATACATACAACAAAATGCATTATACTGCAGCAAATTTAAATCAAAGCATAAAGTGTTATACTCTGAAAGCTAAAGTGTATAATGAAACCATATGTAAAAATATCTCTATCCCTTCTACACAGACATTAGTCAAAATAATCAAACATATATTTCAAGGGGCTGAACTGAAAACCATGAGTTATCATTATTTCTGAATAGTATTCTGCACATATTTAACTGCAGAATTCTGCGATTAAAAAAGGCTACAGAAATAGTGGAAATCTACAGGCTATGTCTTTACACCCCTGATATACATGATCTATTTATCGAGAAATTTAGTAGATAAGTATATGGATGTATAACACAAAAGATATAAAAATATTAGGGTACTTTTCGGTTAGTCGGGCACCAGTGTAATATATATATATATGAATATGTATATTAATAAGTATATATATATATATATATTTCACTGGCGCCCGTCTAACCGAAAAGTACCAATATTAATTCATAATTATTGTTTGTAATGAAAGGGTATTAAATAACTTACATTTTATTACCAATTACAGCACAACTTGCTTTCCTGTGGACATCAACATCAGTTACTTGAATAGTAGGCATAGATTCTGAAAGAATACTTTTCAAAGTATTTGTGAATGCTTCCATTTAAAATTGATTCGAGCATAAATATTGATGAGGTCTAGTAATCAGTTTCATCTGGATATTAGACATCCATTTCTCCAATCTAGAAACAAATATGTATGTAAATATACAAATCTATAGCAATAACAATGTCTAGTTTTACATAATTCTAATAAACTTTGGGTTTTTCAGATTTTATCGAAAGTTGCAAAGCAGTGAATTTAGAAAATTAATTATTTTTTATTAGTTACAATAAAGAATGGGGTTAATAAAGTTATAAATAGTTTTTTATTATTATTCAATAGGCTTAAGGATTTTGTGCATTGAGGGTGCAAATGCAAAGTGAAAATTATAAAGAAAGGGTGTGTATTAGGGGGGGGGGGGGAGTTTTAAAAAAGGGTAAATTTTTCATGGAAAGTGCTGAAATCTGATTGTTCATTTTATTATTTATTTTCTGTTACTGCAAAATAACAAAGGAGATTTTTTTTAGCTTAAATGTAGCATTCGCTTGTAGTCTGCCATCTTGTTTTTTTTTTTTTTATTATTAAATATAAATAAATGAGTCAATTAAATTAAATAACATGTTTATAATAAGTAAATATGGATGAAAATTATTTTGGAAATGAGAAACAAAGCAAATGTGTTTTGATTTAAAATATAAGATGGCGGACTGTGGGTGAATGGTACATCTGTTCCATTTTTTTTAACGTTTAATGATTTTAGACTTTATACAATTGGGATATGGGGAAGACAAAAAGCAGAAATTTCAGGAGCAAGAATAATTTAGATGCTTGATTATTTTAATATTACAATGAAGAAATAAGAAGCTGGTTGTTTATATATTGTTACAAATAAACAAATAAGATAGAAAAAGAAAATTTAAGTTTTAAATATTTTAATCTTTGGCAGAAATATGCAGAAAAAATTTCAGAGTGGAAAAACCCCCCCTTAAGATTGGGGGGGGGAGGGGAAGCAGAGAAAATCTTTGCAAATGTGGTAGATTTTCACCCTTGTAACAGGGTTCGTACTCATTTCTTTAAATAAAATTCGAGGACCAAAACAATAAAAATTTAAGGACATACAAATTGATAAACTATTGAATTAGGAAATTTTAACTAAATTAACTATGCTCTATTATTTATTTTTACAATAAAATAAAGAATACAGCAGAGAAGTTTTTTGCCCCTAATTTTGAAAAGATGGAGAAAAAGAGGGGACTTTTTGCAGATTTTTCTTAAAAATAAGGACCCTTAAGGATAAAAAATTACTTTTCAAAATTTTTAAGGACTTTTATGACCGTACGAACTCTGTGTAATTAAATTTTCGGAAAGAAAATGAAAATGGAAACGCGAATTAAAATAAGTATAAAAAATGGAAATGAATAAAAAGTTAAGGAAAAGGAAAAATTGTTTAAAAAGAAATCTACATTAAAGTAAAATAAAACTAGATTTTTAACATTCGTGCATTTATAATTTATAAATACAGAAATCACTTACCTTCTTTAATTTCCTGTAGGAAAACAGAAGAATGACATGATTGTGTTATTATAAAACACCTTATTTTTTGACGTTTTGCAATAATTAATTGCAAGAAAAACAGCCCTGAAACAAGCACAATGGCAATATAAATTAATTATATTTAAGAAAAATAGCTCTGAAAAGAACTTTTATGAAAATGAAATACTAAAATAGCTGTCGTGTCGATATTAAATAAACACAACTGCCAACAGAACAGGTACATGTGACCGCGACAACCTGACAGTTTATAGATCGCGCGCCTGTGCGTTAGTTCTTGACTGTGCTCAGTAGTGGCGCTTGTATCGCGCCGGTTCGGGTTTTCGCTCCATTGTCCTATCTGGTGGAATATATTATCTGTGGCTTGGTGCAACTTCAGTTTTTGTGCCATTTTGAAAAAAAAAAAAAAAAAAAAAAAACCCTGTTTTCAAATACATGTTAGACTTAACCTGCGAATACAGAGTGTTAGGTTTATTTTATTATGAAACAATTTATTTTATTATAAAACACACACAATTTTATTATGAAACATACACTACACAGTTTATTAGAAAACACACGGAATTTTTTCATAAAACACATGCAATTTCTATTATAAACACATACAGATTATTTTATTATAAAACAGACACAATGTTTTATTTATTATAAAACACAGACATTGTCAAGAGTACAACAATTATTAATACCAGAGGACTTCGATTAATATGCACTATCTGGTCTACCATCCAAAATCCCCAGGTTGCCATGCCAGACAAAAAAATCGCTATTTTGGCACCAAATCAGAAACCCTGGTACATCTGCAATATCTATATTATAGAATTACAGTCTAGTTTTATTTCATACTATAATTTATTGTGTTGAATTTTGTAATTTTTTTTATTGCATCATTTGTTTGTATGCTTTTTTAAAGTCTGTAACTATTTTTATCTGATTTTTTATTTATTTTTTCTAAATTTTAGCTTGACCATGTTATAAATTCCCACCCGGCATCCAAATCTTTAAGGAAGCAAGCTGTTCAATCTGAAAAGTAAGTCCTTTTAGGCATTATATTTACATACACACTAATATACAGGGTGTTTCTGAGATCATGGGACAAACTTGGAGGAGTGGTGCAGCTGACTAAAAACAAACAATTTTTGTATAGGAAAGCAGGACTGGAAATCCATTTATATAGTCAAAATTACAGGGTATCTCACCCCAATTCGAAGTGGTGTTTTCGTTCATAACTTTAACAGTAGTGAAGCTATTTTAACAAAATCCTTACAATATGCTTACAATTCATACAAAGACGAGTCTGTTAAGAATTTTGTTAAAATATCTTCACTACCGTTAAAGTTATGAACGAAAATGCAACTTCGGATTGGAGTGAGATGCCCTGTATTTTTGACTATATAAATGAATTTCTGACCTTGCTTTCCTATACCAAAATTGTTTGTTTTAGTCAGCTGCACCAGCCCTCCAAGTTTTTCCCATGATCGTCGAAACACCCTGCATATATCACAGGCCCGAGTGATGCCGGGCAGGTCAGCTAGTTTATAAAAAAAGTTTATTAACATTCATGTACAAAATATTTATCTAACATGTATTGATATTGAAGCATTTACATGCAACATGTTATTTCTCTATGTTTATGTATTTTTACATGATTATTGTGATTTTTGCAATTTAAAATAGAATTTTAAATATTCTGCCTAATGGTTTGTAGTGTTTATGATTGCATGTGTGTATTCAGTCTGTTTATGCACATCTTCCCTCATGTCATAACCATCACTTTTTAAAGTTAATTTATTATGTATGTGCATATATGTTATGTTCAATATTTACTTGTAAAATATTTGATTTTTTTTTTTCAAAGTTTGCAGATTGTTTTCATTTAAATTTTATTTCTATTTATTAAGCCATTTTTGTAATCCAAATCACAAGAATTTTTTTTTGTGTGTGATTTAAGGTAAAAATTCCATAATCATGGGAAAAAAAAATCATTGTATTGTGAAAGAGAATTTATTATTGATTCATTTCTGTGTATTCTTCATCTCAAATAAAAATGAAACATAAGCAAATTTTGTTTGAATCTAATAGATTTGTTACATTTTAGTTGAATTTGAATCGTGGAAGATTTGTCATCAGTCACTATTACCTTTCATTTGTTGCTAAAACGTTATTATACCTATTGAATGTATTGAAAATTGTTGTATGCAACTGCATATCTATATTATAAGATGTATGTAAGATGGGCGTAAGCATGTAAGGTGCATGTGTGTCTGCATATAAGTAAGAAATGGCTATTTCTAAGTTAATAAATTAAATTAAAGTATTCGACATAAATGTAATTTAAAAATTAAGAAATATTTATTAATCTTAATTAGTCTGAAATGTCGATAATGTCTGCTAATAAGTAAAAAGTATTTTATATATTTATTTTTTTTTAAAGTATTAGTTTTTGATGTATAATTGAGTTTGTTTGTTTGTAATAATTGTTAAAGCATTGTCAAAAGTATTATCGAAAAGGTTTACTAGACTATAAAAAATGTAGATGGCTAACATGAAATGAGTATACAGTTTAAGTTGATTTAAATTTTGAAAAAGCTGAAATTAAAATTGTGATAAAGCTTTAGAAAAATTCTAAAATATCAGTATGCATATGCATTCCTTCACTCTTTTTTATGTCTTGCTTGATATATTTCAGTTTCAAACTAAAGGCAAAATCAGTCATGGTAACTTTAAAGGATTACTAATAATTTACAAAACAATTCATAAAAGATATATTCTTAAATTATAAGAAGAAAAGGTAATTCTAATCTGTTCTTGTGATCAAAAAAAGTTTTAATTCTAATTACAATCATTTATTTAATTTAACTTGGTTCATGTGTGTAAAGATGGAATTCTGTCATTTCGATTTATCACTCGCTTCCTGATGTGCTAAAATTATAAAAATTATGTATACAGGTATGTTTCTGATAACACTACAACATTTTAATATTTTTAGAACGTAATTATAAATTAACATATTAATTTTAAGGCATTTTTCCATTATCAAGGCACAGGTGATAAATTGTCAAACATTCTTTATGGTTACAACTGTGTACTGGTTATGAAAACAATGGAGTGCCGAACCACACTCACCAAATTAGACCAATTGGCTGGGAAACTGCAACAATGAAATATTTTAAACACTAAAAAGTAGAAAATTTATATAAAGAACAGAGTGTGACAACTTTTTTTTGATATTCTTTAACCAAGTAATAGTTTAATATAATGTTCATTAAATTATAATTATATGGTGAGAAAACAATTTAGAAATCCTGAATAGATAGTTTAAATATATATATATATATATATATATTTCTTTCCTGTTGCTATATTTAAAAAAAGAAACAGAGAAAAAAATTAAAATTTTTTTAATAAATTCACTCGTTTGCACATTCTACCAAGCATGAATTTTCCACGCTAAATTAACATATTGTAACAGAATTTATTTAGGGATAATATCAATTGCATTCACGAAATTAGGCGTGGTTTTTAAAATAAACATTGAATGCTTATAAAAGGGTGTTTTTAAAAAAAAACTATTTTTACATATATTTTTACTTTACCATTTACAGACATTAAAAATAAATTTCACATATAAGGTCAGTGTAGATATCATTTACAAAGATATATGTTACTTTCTTCCAAATAGGAAAAGTCAGTCTTTTTAAAAACATTCATATGTGCTAAAAAATATTTTCGCCCATCGTCTTGGGCATCTTTAGTTTTACTGATCACAGAGTAAGGACAGAGATCCAACTTCGCCTAAAAAGAGCGACTGCAGTGGATGACTTATAAACTAAATCATCAGTTTGGCGATTTTTTTTGTTATTTCCGTTTAATTGTAACCCAATTCAGCTTGACTCCTTTTGCTGTTGTCATTTGCACAAGTGCAAATTTTCAGCGTTCGCTATTTGATTTTTGAATCTTGATTAATATTTATTATTAAAATTACTCTTTGAAGATCAAATAGGTCATTATAATTCTTCAAAATGTAAGTTATGATTTATTTTCATGTGTTATTTTTGTTCTTGTTTTTCAAGTTCTGTAATGTTTGAAATATTTTTTATATATTAAGTGTTGACAGATTTTTACCGAAACGTCATGTTAAGGCTCACTGTGGAGACGCGAAAAGTTTTTTGTTTCCATCTGTCTGTTTTCCGTAAAATTGGTCCAATTAGGTTGATTTTTAGTTGGTATGTTGGCCAGGTATCTGGAATTAGCTATATAGGCTTTGGTTAAATTTGGTTCATTCGTTCGGAAACATTTTTTTTAGATCATAATGCTTTCCTATGGGGATGCAGACGATTTTTCAAATTTCATTTTTATCTGAAATGAAAACAGAATATTTGCATAATGGATTTAGACGTAAAATTATGAATGCTAAATTTTCGATATGGATTTCCAATACTTTTAAAATTTTGCCGATAAATTTAATAGAATTTAGAAATTAATTGCTTAAAATATTTGAAAATGTTTTTGCATCTGTTCGGGAAATATAAACATCTTATTTTCATATTTTTTACAAGTTTTAAAAGCGTTTATTTTTACTTTCCATTTTAATTTATTTGTTGCTGATGAATACCTGTTTATTTTTAAAATTAAAAGAATAAGCAATTCATCAGAATTTTACACTATCATTGTATAACACCATGTTTAATTTTATGATTCTAGTTTCTGGAACATTCGAAGAATTTTATATGCTTATAAATATGCATGCAATTGAAAAAATAATAATTGCGGATTGTACAATGTTAAATAATATCAAAAATAAGATTTAAAAAACAAGCAGCAACAAGCAGTCGCTGTTTTTTTTTTCCCTTTTCTCATTTGTCGCCAAGAAAGCGATATATAGCCATTATTAGAAACCTCGCTTCTGTTATGGCCGTAGTTTCTGCATCATCCGCAGCTATCGCCACTGTCTATGTGTAATCCCATGTTAAAGAAGTTACCATTGAAGTCTATGAGAGTTGATTCTCTGTTTAAATCTCCTTACTCTGTGTTACTGATCTTCATCTTTGCCTCTTGATTTTATTCTAACTTTCCCAGTTTTTTCAAAAAGTAACAGATGGCACCATCTATTGTCTGTTGTTATATGCATTATATCATTGCAAGTCTCTGTTTTTTCTGTATCTATTTCAATGGCTTCATGCATTAATGCATAATTTAAATTGTTATAATTTCCAAGTTTCTGTACTTCTTTAAAATTTATCTGTATTAGGGATTTCTTGTTTAGTTGGGCTATTGCTGTGTTCTCTTTATTTAATCTTATATCTCTTTCGTGTTCTTTAATCCTTTCTCCTATTTTTCATTTAGTCTATATATGCACACTCTTTTCCTTCCTTGTCATTAAACTTTATTTTATATACTAGTGTAAATGCCCATCCTAGAATGGTGGGTAGAATTGTGGTTTTTACTAAAAAATTGAAATAATTGATAAAAATATTCATATATTATTCATCGACAATAAGGAAAACTGGCATGAAACGTTAGGTTGAGGGCTTGGATAATGCATGGGCCTCTGGATTACAAAAAATTTGTAATCTGATGTAAATAAGATGAGGGGAAATTGCAAATGTATCTTAATTAGTAAAAGGAAACAGATATATGTCGGATGCAATGTCAGTACAAATAGTTTTTACTGACTGACTTGTACTCTAAGAAATATAAACATGTTTACATACTATTCATCGACAATAAGGAAAACTTACCTGAAACATTAAGTTCGGATCCTCTAGAGTTTTAACAACAAATTTTTAATCTTGTGTAAATAAGATGACAGAATAGAAAAGAAATTGCAGATCTTTCTTAATTAGTAAAAATAAACAGATATAGACATAGTTCTCATTTGGGTACAGATGTTGCAGATGCACTGGGGTATCTTTTTGGTGCCAAAATGGTGATTTTATGCCTGGTGAGATTTTGCTTTGTATGGAAATACTTATACTTTATGTATAAAGTAATATTCTAATTGATAATAAATAATGAGAAATAATATAATTTTATTTTTTAAATTTTTATTATTTTCAAAATCTTTTAGTTTATTTTTACAATTTTTCTCTCTTCATGTTAGCCCATTTTAAAAAAACAAATTTTATTTTGTTAAATATTTTAGTAAAATGCTTTAGAGGATAAACTGAGAATAACTGAGCGCTTGAAAAAAATTAAGATAGATAACACACAAGAAAATGCTTTGTGTTCGTCTCCAAAATATTATTTTATACACACATTACAAATTTCTTAGTGAAATCAATAGAGTTATTACAATCTAGAAAATTACAGAAAAATAACTCCAAATGCAAACAATAAATAAATCTGTTGATAAAACAATTCCGAATTCATTATATATATATGTGAGAAACCCGCCATTAAAACAGGAAGATCTAATAATGAGTAAGTAGACAAATGTTGCCAGCAAGAAAACTAATTCCTTCGGTGGGTTAATACTTCATTTTAGCAGCAAGTGTCAATGGTAAAAATCTAACTTCATGCAATGTGTTGCTGTACACTGCAACTGAGATTTGAAACTGAGTTTAGCAAACTGTTAAGCAGGAAATATTTTACTCAAAAGATTTGCAGAGGGGCACATTTTCTCCCTGAAGTATTGTTAAAAGTAGCATCAGTTCTTGCTACAAACTACAGATTTTTGTATTGTGCTGCATGCTACACTACATTGTTCAAAATGTAGCATGCTACACTACAAACTACTGTAAAAAGTAGTGACTACTGTAATTTCGCTACATGTAGCACACTACTTCCGACCCCTGACCCACACCTTTTGCAGGTAAAATTGAGGATTTATTGAAATACCAATAACCTCTGAGAAATTCTTTTACTCCTGTAAATAAGTGATTATTGTAATTGTGAGTGAAATTTAACTATATCATTGTAACAAATAAGAAAAATCATGCACTTTTATTATATTACATTTCCATAGTTATGACCTGAGTACACTAACTTAAGCTGTTTTCATTATTATTATTTCTAATAACATATTTTAGTAAAGCATGCATCAAAATTTCTGTGAAAATATAGCATTATGAGCACTAATAGTCGGTTATTTATTTGAAAACTTTCTATAATATAGTGATAGTTCTATTAGTGATAGTCATTGAAAATGTCAGCTGTATCTAAACTAGTTATCCATAAACAACTTGGTAAAATACATCTGGATGTTATTCTGTTAAAGTAAAAATCTTCTTGATGTAATTTAAAGAAAATACGCACAGTAACAGAAGTAATTTGCTCAAATCTATACTAATAAAAGAAAGTTTCGCTCTGTGTGTGAGTCTGTTGGCGATGGCTAGGAAAATCTAGCCCACCTAGAAGGCTGGAAATTTAGGTGTGGATAGTCCAAGGTCTCTGGCCATGTACACCTGAGCCTCAGAATTTTAATATTTTGATAATTAGCCTAGATATTAATTAGATTCTCATTAACCATCACTTCTAAAATATAATTTTTTAAATCAAAATGACGAAAGAAACGGATAGGCGCATTGGATTTGCAACCGGAAATGAACAAATTCGAAATTATTTAACTAATTAGCGAATTTTAAAAAAACTAATTGAGATATCAAATTGAAAATTTCTGAGCATATATAAAAAAATATTCTGTATCTGACTATGTGATTTTTGAAAAATTCGGTTGGTAATTTTTTTTTAATTTACGCAAAAAACTGCCAAAAATCTGCCGGCGCCAGTGAAAACGATCCGAGAAATTTTCAGACAGGGATCGGCTTTCATTAAAAACTGAACTACAAAGAGATCTGTTTCTCTAGCCGATCCCTCTCATTTAGTTTGCGAAAATGAAAGGAAGTAATTGCCAAATTTTACTAATGAACAAATATTTAGGTAACTAATTAAGATACAGATTTGAAATTGAGGTCGGGATGAGATGTCATCTGCCGGCTATTTTAGCGTAGCGTCTTCGTTATGTTCTAATTATCAGAAAAATGTAATTCTTTTTTAATGATCGTGTTAATGTACGTGACGGTGGTTCTCTTGAACAAATTATTCATTATATTTGCGGTTATGGGGAGGGAGGGGGTTAACGCCTTTCTCTGAGATTGTAATTATCTCGGGCCCAGGCAACGCCGGGCGGGTTAGCTAGTTATTACATAAAGTGATCTCTTCCTTTTACAACTCTTATGAGATTAATGAAAAAAAATATATATACAATTGTGATAGTTTTATAAATGAGAGATAATCTTGTTATGTCAATTTAAATTCATATATTTGTTTTTATCTACTGTATCTATTAAAGTTAGCACTTCTTTTGATTGAATGATGCTGTTTTAACTTCTAGTATAGTATTTTGCTTGAAATATTAATGTATTTACTCAAAATAATTTCTGATATTTCTTGCTTGATTATATTGTGTACTATTTTCTCCTAGACATATTACTGAAGTTTTAAATGTGTTAGCCAGAAATCAGTCTGGTGAGGAAGCTACAATATCTCTATTAACTAAAGATTACCATGTATACCCTGATTTCCACGGGAATCGCTCGCCAATAGCCAATCCAGAACTCAAAGGAATGGTAAAAAAACATTTTTATATTTTGTAATTTAAAAGAAACATTAATTCAAAAATTAATATAATTATCTTTTGTATTTTATTAAGATTATTCTTAAAGTAAGGTCATGTTGAATTGAGCCATGACCACATAATTTTTTTTTTTTTACGTATTAATGCGTAGAAACTTTGATATTTTTATATTAATTCTTCTTACAAATGAATTGTTTCTTTTATTTATGTATAAAAGTAATGTATCTTTCATGAAACATTGCTAAAAGATTTAACAATGAAATATTAAAAATCATACCTGTGAAAGTGTAATAATTAACTTCCGATTAACTTTATTTGGAACTGTGTCATGTTTATATTGGGTCATCTGGAAAGTTTTGCGGTTTTTCAAAAAATGAAATGTGGTTTCATCTAGTTATTTTTTTATTGCTGATAAGGAGTGACCTTGAATGACCCAGATATGTACATTCAGTCTTTTCTGCTTGCACTACATGATTTTCACATGTGTTGTGGCATAATTTTGGTTTCAGTGCAGTGCTAAGAATGGAGAACCAAAAAGTTCATTTTAGGTAGATTTGGTAAGAAATACTACCTATTACATTCTCCCCTATGTTGGAATTTCTGAAAATATTTTGCAGATCTACGCCGATCATGACACCTAGAATCTTAAAACCATCCCCCAGTTCAAAACTTTATCTATCTATCTATCTATATCACTTTTTTATGGACATGATAACTTTCACAATTCTGCATAAATCTCTTCCAAACTGATACATAATATCAAGGGACATAAAATCTTGGTCAAGTTCGTTTGAGCAAAATCAGGCCAAGGGGGTGGGGGGAGGAGGGCTTTTTATGTAAACAGAAAAAATCCCATAATTTCTTAATTTTAATACATATTGAATCAGTTTAAAGTTATTACTTCTAGGAAAAAAGCCGAAAATTTAAGTATGACAGATTTTTGATATAATTAAAAAGTGCCTCAATGGGGGGAAAATGGGAGTATAAGAAGAAAAAAAATTCATAACTTTGTAAATTCACAAGATATCAAATCCACTTAAATTTATTATAAATCGTCTTAATATTACCTTCAGCTTTTATATTGACAAGTTTTTAATAAAATCAACTCTTACAGCAAAATAAGTTAAAAATTAAAAACAAAAGAAAATCATTGCCGGCTTCAACTACAAACACAGGTAGATTTCGAAGTGGGCGGTCTCAACTGCTGCATTATGGCAAAAAGGTAATTTCTTCTGCAATTTCCAATAAACAGGCATCCAACAGTCTGCATCTTCAAAATCTACCTGTGCCTGTATGCCGAGCCGTCAGGGATTTTTTGTCATATTATGCTCTGTTATTTCAAGAAAGGTAAATAACTAGTCAGACTGCTTGTAAAATTTGTACTGTATATGAAAAAGTGCTGTTTCAGATGACGCTGTTCGAAGGCGGTTTGAGAAGTTTATCCAAAAAAAATTCAGCCTCGAAGATGATGCCTGCTCTGGACGACCATCGTCTGTAAAGGAGGACGTCTGATAAAAGAAGCGATCAAATCATCATGCAATGTACTTTTTTGAATATTTAGTCTGTGTGATAACTCTGAATTGGATTTTCAGTGATAGCTTCTTTTAAGAGGCCGTCATTTACAGATGATTGTTGTCCAGAGCAGGAATCATCTGCAAGGTTGAAATTTCCGTGCGTAAACTTCTCAAACCACCTTCGAACTGTGTCATCTGAAACAGCACTCTGTCCATATACAGCACAAATTTTACGAGCAATCTAACTATCATTTTTACCTCTTGATGTAAAAGAGCTTAATATGACAAAAATGAACTTTCTGATTCTCCATTCTTAGCACGGTACTGAAACAAAAATTGTACCACAACACTAGCGAGTATTATGCAGTGCAAGCAGAAAAGGCCAAATGTACATATCTGGGTCATTCAAGGTCCCTCGTTATTAGCAGTAGCAAAATAACTAAATGAAATTGCACTTTGTTTTGAAAAACTGCAGAACTTTCCAGATGACCCAATATGTATAAAAAAATAAAACAATTCAGTTATGTGAAATCTAATCAAAATATCTGGATTTTTTTAATTAATGCATTTATAGATTTAAAAAAAAAAAGGATTTTACAAAAATTATTAAATTTTTTTATGAACAATCTTCAGTTTGTGCTGCAATCATAAAATCACTTCATTTCATACATGTGTAAAATTTTCTATAAAAAAAAAAAAAAAAAAAAAAAATAGATTCCTAATTATTATTTTCTTACCATTTATCAATGAATGCAACAGATCTTTGATTATACTTAGTAGTTGATTATTAAAGTTTTTATGCTTAAAATACAATGTGAGAAATTTATTTCTTGATAAATGGAAAACATTTTAATTATTTTAAAACTGAATTGAAAGCCCTTATCCTTTTATATTTGCATGGTTGGAATTCATTTTATTATTATGATTTTAAGTAATTATTTCGTTTTCAAAGAAACTTTAAATGAGTTTCATATTTAATTTTACCTGTATGTAGTCTTCTTTTTTAAAGTAATTTCTAGTTTATAATTAAAAACAAAATCTTACCCTTTATTTTTTATTGTTTTAATAAAATTTTATAACAGATTCATTTTAAGAGTTTTCGAGTTCTTTTATTATTAACTTTCAAAATTGCATTAGGGAAAAAAAATCTTTTACCATTTTCATATATTTATAAATTATTCTCTAAGAGGTATTGAATTGTTTTTTGGCTTGCAAAATATTTATTTTATCTTCGGTCTTTCTTAGAAGATCTCATTTAACTGAAGAGACTACATAAATTGGAACAAATAATTTGTGTCTTGTTTTTCAGTTGGGTATATATTCTTTAAAAAATTAATATTTCTTTTTTAAACTGACTTTATAAAAGTTTCCAAATTGCCCTTCAAACTTGTACCAAGATCTAACTGCATTTGATAACTACAGCTCAAATATATTCACTTCATCTATTTCTCAGTTTGCATTAAATTAAGTTTTGTATGCATATAGCTTTTTATTTAGCTGTCTTAAATTTTTAGGTGTGTGGATTGAGCTTATCAGCTGATAAAGAAGATTTAGTTAAGATCTATGTAGCTACTCTACAAGCACTTGCTGTAAGTTTTAAAATATAGATATTTTTATAAATTTCTCTTTGTGAGCTTTTCTTTAAATTATTATAGATATGTTTAACAGTTTTTTTTAAATCATTATTTTTGTTTCTTTATTTAACTTCCTTAAGGCTGTTCTCAAATCCAAACTGGCTACTTTTTTGGCATATTTTGTAATTCATTCTTGTTCAGAAATGCATGAAATTGGCAGGTGTTCTTATTCAAAAACTACATAATCGAAAGACGTTTTCTATTTTTTGGTAAAGGCAGAAGATCTTTCAGAAAGTATTGTCAAATTCGATGTTTTGAACCGTAGTCTCGCCGCGCTGAAGAGAGCAAGTCAAAAAATGCATTATCATGTGACATGAATCGTTTATAACTCGATAAGTAATCTCTTTTTTGATTCCAAAATGCTTCCATTAGCAGGCCTGCCAATTTTACGCCTTTTTTGCATTTAAAAATGAGTCTGAAAGTTTTGTGTTGGTAAGCAGGTCATTTTAGAAGCATCTTAAATACGCTTATTACATTATATTGTTTATTTCAAGTGATAAACCAGTTTAGATAACATTCATCTGTCTCGAAAGATAATTTCTTTATCTTTTTTAACTTAATCTTTTATTTGTCCAGTGATGTAATTTGACTTTTAAATGTTGCTACTTTGCAATATTTAAAATCTGTCTTTTACACATCCTAAGATTTTTACTTTGCCAGTTTTATTAAATGACTATAATTCCTGTATATACAGATTTTTTTACATTTTAAAAGCAATAACTCTTTTATCGAAAGCAGAGATTTCTAACATATATATGTTCACAGGGCACATCATCTACAGTATAGCAAAAATTTCTATGAATGAATTTCATGAGTAGAAAAGTACTTTATTTAAATACGTTTTAAAATTAACATAATTGAATGTGTAAGAAAATTTCTTATTTGCAAATAAACATTTTTTAATAGAGCGGATTAATTGGTGCAAAGAGCTCCACAGGCTTAAAAAGATAATCATTGCAGACTGCTAGTTAAAAACCCTAATCTACTAAAGCATTTTTTTTTTTTAGCTTCTATTGCTGCTTATTTTATACTTTATGTTTGAAATGTGTAACTTTTATAATTGTTAATCCCATTTTAATCAATCATAAATAAATATTTAAATTTTTGAAATGTTTTAATTTTAGTAATAAAAACTCAGAGAGGCAAATTGCACTAGAGTACAAATTTGCACTTTGCATTGATTACTTCAGTGAAATATTACAAATTTGATGCCTAATTTAGGAAAAAATATCCATCTTTCACTATCTATGTAAAAATTTTATTGAAAATTACATAATTATTTCTGTTTAAATCAATAAGGGATTGTACAATAAATAGTAAGATTTAGATAAAAAAAAAATATATACATATTTATATGTTTTATAAATCATTGAAACAGTGCTTTCTGAACTAGTTTTGAACTAATTTGAGACCCTTCTCTCTCTGCACAATATTATTCTGTAACAGTAAAACAAAACATCTTCAAAAATTTCTAACATGCTTTAAAAAGTACCTAGTTTTTTAGAACTATAGCTTAATGCAGGATGCATACAGACTCTTTTAGAGATCCCTTAGAACTCCTGAAATAAGCAAAATACTCCATAAAAACTCCTTAAAATGTTACAAACAAAATTTAGTGGCTTCAATCATTTAATTGAAGTATACAAGAGTAGAAAATGGAAACTTGTATCTTACATGATGAATAACACTTCCTGTATAATCAATCGCCTTTCTTAAGTATGTATGTCATGAAAGAGATTCACCTTTAAAGGATGTAAAATAAAAATCTTCTCATGCTTACAAAAGTAAAGTCCAAATAATTACTGCCATTCTTAAAATAAATAATAAATAAGAAGTTTAACAAGTTTTTATTTTATTTTATTTTTTTATTTTATTTTTTTGTATATGTTGCATGTGTTTTCCCCTTCAACATTTACTTTAAAAAATTTAAGTGCAAGTGATACATGATGAGTATTAAGGATTTCACTGGCCTCTGTATGTATGACTGTTGGTCATTGCATAAAATAGTTAGCTGGCAATTTTGTATACAATTTTATGAAACCATTAAACAATACATTGTGAATAGTGTCTAATTTATGCACTAATTGTTAGATTTTAATAGAATAGAATATTTTCAAAATGCTTTTTTCCTATTTTTATTTCTTCAAATGAGGTACAAAAATTAAGGTGTATATGTTACACAAGGGCGTGGAATGGAATCTATATATATATATATTTGTCTTACGTGGTGCAGAAATAGAGCCAGATTTCTAGCTTATTGTTGGCAACAACAGTAGTTTCCAGAGCTCAGACCAATGAAAAGACTAGATTGTGTTAGATAGATCAGCTCCACCTCCAATATGGCGGTCAATGTCAGAGCAGTGAAAATCAAGCTAGCAAATATTAAAAATAAAGTAACATGTACATAATCCAAAGCGTCTGAGATGATTCCTCATTTTAATTATGAGTAATATTGCTAATTTCAAATGAATTCTCAACTCTTATTTAGAATTTATTTATGAATTTCACTCACATGAAAAATCGGAGAGAAGTAAAAATATTCACTGTCTAGGTTGCACCTGCTGCCATCTATTGCAGAAATCTATAATCAATAAGAATAGTACAATGTCGAACGAAATTTAAACAATCATTGATGATAAACTATCTTCCTATTATGTAGTTTTTTTTAATGCATAAGCCGTGTGCTGTACAATATTATAGGTGCAATAAGTTTTAAACAAGTTATGTTTCCAAGATCCTTTATTCATAGTATTTAAATGATTTATATGCTCATTAGTAGCTCCAACTGAATGCATATTTAGTTGTGTTTTCAACGGAGTTCAATTACTTTTTTACATTAAAAAAAATTGTCAATTTCATATGTTCAAATGATTTATGGTAGTACTTATTCCGGCTAGAATTCTGCAAAAATAAAAAGGGGCGAGCGAGCGAAGCGAGCTGGGACCGCATAGTGGTCTCAATGCGAATTGCTTCGCAATTCACGGGGGGTTGGCGAGCGTTAGCGAGTAGGGGGCTGAGTCCTCTAGTACATTAAAAAATACGGTAAACCCTTTAAAATTCTTCGACTATTTAGAATTTTACTAACCCTTTGTCTTTTTTTTCTTAAGTATCAATCCTATTATTAGCTCCTCTTATCGGACAAAGTATCCATGTAATCCTTAACCCTTTAACGGGCGGTGTTCACAAAAAAGGACACCTAATTTTAATTCCAAAAGTGACAAACGGCACCAAGAATATTTAATTAAAAATTTCTTTTTATTCAGTACTGGAAAATAAGCAAGTTTTTATTTTCTAATAAATTCATTTGTAAATTCCAGTGTCAGTCCATTATTTCATCATTTTGCAAACTGACTTACTCCGCGCCAGAAAGGGTTAAAAGGTAAAACAGATGAGTTATAGACATACTTATTCTTCTGTAAAAACTAGGTTAATTTAACCTCTCTCAAACATGTTTTGAACCAGAAAATGTATTCAATGTTTACTTATTTTTTTAATTGTAAGTTTAATTACTAAATACATTTTCTGGTTCAAAACATGTTTGACTTGGATGAAATTTATCCAGTTTTTATGAAAAATAATTGAAGGTTAGCAAGTATGGGTAGACCTGTTATCTACTCTTTAGGGGATCAAATGGATGCTTTGCCTGACGTGTAGGAAATTATTTAGTTATTGCTCTCCATTACTTATTTAAATTAAGAAGTTAATTGATAATTTTTCGTTTAAATATTTATATATCACAAATTTCTACTATCAAAATATTGTTCAACAGTTTTAGTAAAATAGAAAGAAAAATAAAATTTCAAATAAAATAGGGAATATTTAAGAATGATACACAAAATGGTTTTCATTTTGAATAATGCAGTAGCCCCTCCCCCCCCCCCCCCAATTATGTTGGGCCTTCTTATCATTCTGTTTTCCATCTCCTCCAAAAAAGAAAAAAACACTAATAATTTTTCTGAACCTTTAAAGTAAATACATTTTAACAATAAAAGTTGTTATTGTTATTTTTATTTAAAAAAAAAAAAAAGTATTTAGTGTGTAGTGAAGACTTGGTTCAGGAGATAGAGCAAACAGAGATTCTTAAAATGCCTAAATCAAGACAGAAAATTAGAATAAATGTTTACTCTAAATCCCACTCCAACTCCTCAATACAGGTCGCGCGTATAGTGGAAGCACCAAATACGATGTTAAACCTAGCACTAAGAAAATTTAATGAAAACTCTAAAAATTATAATATATCTGAAAATTGAAGAATTTGAAAATTTACTTCAATGTAAAATATGAATTACATTTGCTAATTAAAAGATACTTATTTTCATAATAATCTTAACTTTACGATGAGATGAAAATATCTGAAAAATAAATAGAAAAAATACAACTCACCCAAATAAAGATGACAGGAATATGAGTAAAAGAATCGATTTTATTACACACAAAATACCTTATCCTTCATTGCAATGATCGCCTCAAAGACATACAAAATAATAATGCTAGTACAAACCATCTTCATATGAAATGTTTTTTCAGTTCAATTCTTATTAATGTTTAATGTCCAAAATGATAGTTCCTATTACGGTAATTATTATTTAATTAACTGGTTGATTGAAAGGAATGTTCAAAGTACAAGGAATTAATTTAGTTCTTTAAAACAGTTATATAAATTGTTCGGGAGATTAAATCTTGTATAAATATCGGAATTAGAGTCTGAAGTAACTGAAAATGCTTGATGAAAAATTTGGAATCCATTACCGCTGCCATTGCATATTCTTTTATGACGAGAGAATTCCTTCAAATCATTGATCCATATTGCCTCGATATTAATGGATCTTGATACAAAATATAGAATTAAATTATTTGTTGAAACATCTATGAAGAATACTTAAGAAGATTTAAGTTGAAGAAACTCTTTCACAAGAGCGCACAGATCTAAGAGATCATGAATTAATTAAACTATTACATGAAACACAGATGATGGAACCAACAGAAGATCTAATTAGAAGAAACTTTCTCACACTAAATCTTGTTAAAAATGTAGAAATTCATTATTTCTAGAAGCACCTACGATGAACTTATGAAGAACTTATAAGTATCTTGAATTTGAAAAATTTTCTCATTACTTTGAGCATATGGAAAAGAACTAGACACACATTATATGAAGACTTGTATCTAAAATAACTTCAGATGCCATGAGACTTTCAGATTTGTACAACTTAAGAAACTTTATACATTGTGTTCGGCCTTACGGCCAAACACGAGCTTTATTCCTTTTTTGCCAACTACATTCCAGTATATCAAAACCACAGACTGACTCAATTTGAATTTTAACTCCACCAAGTCAACTCACGCACACGCCAAAACAATCCAATCAGAAGAGTCGAAAAATTCCTCTTCTTCTTTTCGTACGGCTCAACTCTCAACCGTAACTGCTAAAAAGCATTAGTGCGACAACTCAACTCTACACGCGAACGATACTGGCGAAAGGAAAACACTTACCCCCTAGCAACAAGTAGCGGAAATTAAGATCTTTCGTTCGCGAATGTTCTAGAACTAATTTGAATTCCCCTTTTTCCCCACTGAAAAATGCACCCCTTAACCTTGGATGTCCACTCGAACGACCCCTAAACAAACATGGTTGACGATTGACCATAAAGTTGTAGTATTAACGACGCGCTAAGCTAGAATTCAAAATGGCCAGCGTCATTCCAAAACAAGATCAATGTAAACACTGATATTAGAAAAATATTTAAAAATTCATATCTGCCAAGATTTAAGTTGAATCTTGCTAGGATTTTGGCAGACTGCATAAATAATTTAGTTTAATCTTTTGAAACAATTTTAAAACAAAAATAATTAATATTTAAAAAGTAGAAATTATATATTTTAACTTAGAAGAAAAATCGCAGTACTTTACCGGAATCGATGTCAACAAACGGAAATCTTTAAATTTTCTATCCAGATATTTAAATGCATGATTATAATTTAATTTACAAGTGATTATTGATTTTTAAAAAGTGATTTAATTATAGAAGTTATTTTTAATTAATAATAAAATATCTTAGAAGAAAAGTTAAAAAGATTAATTTTAAAAAGATAGAAAATTTTGACTGTTTAAATAATGACTGTTAAATAATTAATTTAAATGTTAATTAAAATTACGAGAACTTAGATTAATTACGATTAAATATTTAATTTAAATAAATAAATTATTGAAAATTATTTAATTTAAAGTATAAATGGTATGTATCATAACATAGTGTATAAATTAGTACTTGGAGACATGTTCTGAGGCATTGGTAATATGAGACATTTATTTGTAAAATTCCATGTTTCTTACTTTTATTCAATGTTTTCTATTATGTCACACTTTATTTATTTTTATTTTTTTTGTATTTTTAATAAATTACATCCATAATTATTTTTTTCCCACAAACATGGTGGCATAAAAAAAATGGTAAACATTTTATAAGTAAATGTGTTGTATTATCTAAATGAGGCCAAAAAGTAAAGATTTCTACTACATGTGTGTATATATATATATATATATATATATATATATATATATATATATATATATATATATATATATATATTGTTCATTAGTTAAATTTTACAATCCAAATCATAAAATAAGTTTTAAGGTATCATCAGAGTTCAATGTAAGACTTATCTGAATAAATGTAAAAATAGCTACGTATTTGTAAAAAGTAGAAATAAGCAAATGGAAAGTGGTAGTCCAATTAATTCACTCACTCTTTAGTGTTTTTTATTGATGGAAATTAATGTATTTTTGTGCAACTGCCATAATAAAAATAAAAATATCCCTTTTCTTTAACCTCTTAGCAGAAACACTGTAATATTTTGTATAGATAGACGCTCATTGTATTTTTTATGCACAGTAGTTAAACTACTACAAATGTATGGTACTTTATATTGGTTATAACAATAAGTCAGGCAACAATTATGCATATTAGTAAAAATTGAATTTTAACTTAAGTATATGTGAACATGTAAGAAAGATCATATTAGTTGTAAAATGTACAATAGCTGCTTACTGAAATGTTAATGAAAAGACTCTGATGGGTACAAACCTACCTCGAAATGTTGCAATTTTGCTTGTTTCTGCTACTGACAGAGGATTCTAACTGCTTAATATTCTCACAACAAGCATTTGTGATGATATAATAATAAAAAAATTGCACATTTTCTCTCTTTTTCCTATATTATTTAATATTACATCTCTAATACTTCATTAATTATAGCTTTAGAAAGCTAGTGAATTTGTGTGTAATTAATAACCCTGTATATAATTTTTTATCTTTAGGTGTAAATGTCTAGACAGGCAGAAATATGATTTCATATTTTCATATGGTATCAAAAATGATAAATTTGACAATAAATAACTATGAAATAGATATTGAATTAGTTAAAATGCTACTTCATATGGTGACTTGTTATTCAAATCAATCTGTCATCTATCTACAGGGTACTTCAAAAGATGGGGAAAACTTTAAGAGGTAATAGAGCCCACCACAATTTTTTTTTTTTTTTTTTTTTTTTTTTTTTTTTTTTTTTTTTTTTTTGGAACCCAAAGTTGCAATTCATTTGTATAGAAGTGGTGGAAGTGATACTATCCTCATCCAAACAAACAAACAAAAATTTCTTTAAAAAAAGATTGAGGAATTATTTTCATATTTGAATATTGTATTTTAAAATTTGTATATGTTGAATGAACATTTCTAATGAAACTATGTCAAATTTAAACTTCTATTATTTATTATTATTATTAGTTAAATCTATTTTAATTTTTAGTGTAGTACAAAACACATCATCAGTGCTTTGGAAGAAAAAGGGCATGTTATAAAATGTTTGATTGTTTGTGGTGGCTTGGCAAAGAACCCTCTGTATGTTCAAATGCATGCTGATTTTACAGGTATATGTGTATATATATTTACTGATCAAATTTATTTTATTGAATTTTGTATTTTAATTATTTAAATACTTTGAAAATGTGTGTGCTGTACAACACAATATTATTGAATTTATACTAAATCATCAGCTTATTGTTTTAAAAATGCCATTTATTACAAAATATATACAACTAGCAGGCTAAGCTTGCTTCGGTGATCGATTTTTCCCAAATAAACCTGGAAGGATTAAAACATATCCACCTTCCACTGCCAGGGGGCTCATTTTGTACTTAACAAACCTCTTTCTGAACAAATCTCCAGAATGGGTACCGCTACCTACGGCACCGAATAGCAAATGTGCTGCAAAAATAAATTAGTCCCGCCTTACACTGCCAGATGTATATACCTGTAATATTAACACAATATTTAAATTGCGACTGAACCCCCCCCCCCCTCCCCCCCGCATCAAAATTTAACCAATGATCTTTAACATTAACAAACATTGGTAACTGAACATTTGAAACAGAAACAAAATGGTGCATTTTTTTGGTTTGGCCTCACACTTTATTTTCTTTCCTTTTCAGCCCTCTGGGGTCAGTTTTTTTGCTAAAATTAAGTAAAATTACTGGTCATTTTAAACAAAAATTCGATTTTCGTATGCAGAAAATGTTTCTACATATGTGTGGTAAGTTTTAAATCGATACCTCAAATACTTTTCTTAATATTCACAAATTAGTGTAAACAAACCACTCATTGCCATTGGCAAAAGAGAAATAACTGTTTTTTTGCTGCCATGTGCCTTAGCATTTTATATAATCATATATATTATTTCTGTTGTCAACATCCCTTTTTCTAAGTAAATACAAAATGTAGAAAGATGAATGAGATACCATATGAAAGGGTTTTTAACAGGCTGCTGACATAGTACATTCGCATTTCTTTAAAATGTGTTTTTTTAATTAAAAATTGCAGTTAATTAAAAATTAAATCAGCATTGTTTTCGTAAATGAAATGAAATGTTTTCTCAAATCAATGTTACCACAAACATAAAATACAGTAGACTCCCTTAAATCCGCATACCTTAAAACCAGAGGTTGTGCAATTAAGAATTTTCTGGATTTCTGGTCACTGTTTTACAATTTTGAAACAATAATTTGAATTTAATAATGCTCTTGAAATTATAATGAATGCTTACAATAAAGTAAAATAATAAAAATAAAGAAAATTTCAAAAACATTAAAAATATTAAAAGTAAAGGTCAAATAAATTATTAATAATGTATAACTAATTATGCATAATGATGATGAGATAATTTTTTCTTGAATTATTCAGTGAAACTTGCCTTATAAATGTGTACTAATAATTCACATCAAAATCTTAAAATAACAAAGTTTTCTTTCATGTTTAGCCATACTTAATAACCAAAAAAGCTTGATTAATACATAAATTATTTGGTACAAATATCGTGATCATCACTGATATCAGCACTATCTGAAATTTTTTTCAGAAATAAATATATACTTCCTTCATGAGAAAACACGAGTTGGATCATATTAACCAGAATTACATATTAAAATGTGTACAGAATGATATAAAAAAAAAGTTGAATTTTACACCTACATCTTAACTGAAAGTTTCATTGTTTACATCAGAAACAATGTGCAGATTTTAGGAATTTGTGGATTATAGGGTGGTGGATTTGAGGGAGTCTACTGTACTTCATTATATCATAATCAACAATGATTATAAAAAAAAAAAAGTACAAAAAAGATAAATTAGGATGTTAAATTGTATTTTTTATTTATTCAATTTATTTTTCTTTGTTCTGTGTTTTCCCCCGAAGCAGATGATGTCATCTAATGCAGTTAAAGTACAATTGATATTTTTTTTCTTGTGTGTACTTAGAAAAAAAAATATTGAGCTTTTAATTGGGTTTTTATTTAATTTTTAACCATGTGCATCACCTATTGTTTATTTGTTTTCTTTGTTTAATCATGGCTGTGTATATGCATACTGTATCAGAGCACCAGTAGATTACATAATTTAAAGATTATCTTCCAATTGGATACACAGTTCAAAAGTTGTAAATATTTATTTTTTAATATTTCATTAAGTTATTAATAAGGCAGCAAAGTTTGACATCATTTAAATAGCTGCCGGACGACAAAGTTTGGACATCCCATATTTAAGTTCTTATAGTGAACATCCTTTTTTCTATGCACATACAAAACATACAACGATGAATGAGGTATCATTTGAAAAGTTTTTGAACCAGCTTCTGACATAGTACACTCACATTTTGTTAAAACACATTGTTTGATTAAAAAAAAAAAAAAAATCAGTTAATTAAAAATTAATCTGATAAAAAAGAATCATTGGCGTGATGAGAAGTTTGGACAACTCTCAGAGATGCTGTATATAGGGTTGCATTGTTAAAAGCATGCAAATTGGAATATAATGGGGGGGAAAAAAACTTGTCAAAAGCAGCTAGATAAAATTGTTAAACTGGGTTTATCTCTAATTTTGATTTAGTTTCTGTTGGTGAAATTAGTACTTAACTTCGAAATCTACCTGTACCTGGTAGGCCGAGCCGGCAGGGATTTATTTTATATAACTGATATTTCTTTGAATAACTGGATATCTCCAAAAAACTTATAAAGGATTGTTCTACTAAAGTTATAGATTGAAGTTACAGGGTTCCTACGCGACTGGAACATATGGAAAACAGGGAATTGTCAGGAAAAATGACAAGTGCTCAAAAAGTCAGGGAAAATCACATTTTTTCCCTAAAACCGAGAAAAGTCAGGGATTAAAAAAAAAAAAAATACTATGTGCTATCATGTGTCAAGATTCTTCCAAGTTCCGAATTCAGTCTGCAAAAAAATCAGATTTTTTTTACTAGCAAATAGTATTTTTGCTACATTCATATTTTTAACATAGTGATGTTTTAGCCATACAAATTTTTTGCTAAATAGGTGATACATCTGCGAAAGAGATGTTGAGCCATGTTAAGGTAGCTAGGATGAGATATGAATATTTAAATAAGAAAAAGAAAGAAAATTATAAAGCAATCAAAAAAGAAAAGCTGTAGATAAAATTAAATAGTTAAAAGACAAAAAATTGAAAGTTACATAACAAACTGTTTCTGAAACAACACAAATAAATGACATGGTAGTAGAAATATAAAAAAATATTTGAATGGTTGATATATGAAATCTAATTATATCAATAAAATGTTACTTTGAATCCATCCAAATTGTATTTTTTTAATTGTTTTTCATTTTTTATATTTTAAATTTCAAATAATAGATTTTTAGTTTCAATTTTATAGATTACTTTTATTTTAAGAGGTATATTTAGTCATTAAGATCTAGAATTGCTATTCGTATTTATAAAAATGTTGTGAATTGTGGGCATGGAATTGTAGGGAAAATAATCTGGAAAAAACCTGGAAAAGTCAGGGAATTTTGTTATTCAAATAGAGTATGAACCCTGAAGTTATTGAAACTACCAATTATTCATTGCCAATCATAACAAAATTTTAATAAATTAAAGACAAAATTAGGAATACAGTAGAACCCTGATTATCCGAATCCCGGTTATCCAAAAATTGGCTTAACCAAAAGACCTTAAAGCTCTTTTTTTTTTAAATATGAAAAATTTTATTGTTAAACAAGCATGCTGTTTATGAAATAAATAAACAGCGTCAACTTACTTATTTGGACTATTGTGTAAATGCAGGTATTTTATTGCATAGCCACATACAACACTTCATTTCTTTACAAAATATGTTGTGATTTTTTTGGTTTTTCAACTTCGCATTGCTTCAATGCTGCTTTATCACGCTACCTTCTAAACAGCAACAGATCTGACCCTGTTGCATCTTCTTGCTCTTCAATATATTGAGGTGACAATATTAACTTTTTCAACTCGTTGAGCTCTTCATGCTTATAAAAACCCGATTGTATTTTAAAATATTACTCATCATAAATGAAGTTTGGAGGAAATTAAAACATGTGTAAACAGGAAGGGGGAATCGAATAGAAT
Source organism: Maratus michaelseni (assembly GCA_963931845.1). Lineage (NCBI taxonomy): Eukaryota > Metazoa > Arthropoda > Arachnida > Araneae > Salticidae > Maratus > Maratus michaelseni. Next base: position 313,754,708 of record OZ007595.1, read on the forward strand.
ACAGACTCTTGCAGCACCTGCAAGCACTAACACTTTACCTGACTGTGGGGAAGTGAGAAGGGTGAGTAGTGTCATCTGGTAGAATAAAATTAGGAAGCCTCCCGGTTATCCGAAAATTCCTATGGAACCCTGGTTAACCAAAAATCCTATGGTCCCATGCTTTTCGGATAACTGGGGTTTTACTGTAATTCTAAATGAAATTGTATGGCTCGAAATATTGAAATAATATGATTATATCATAAAAATTAGAATCTTTGTGTGTGTTTTTTTTTCTGTACTAATAAATTGTTACTTGTTCACTTACTTTAGGATTACCTGTTATTGTACCTCATACACCAGAGCCAGTTTTGGTTGGATCTGCTATCCTCGCAGCAAGTGCCTCAAAATATTATTCATCAGTTCTGACTGCTATGTCAGCCATGAGTGGAAAAGGGTTGCTAGTGAAGCCCAATTCTAAGCTTAAAGAGTAAGTATTAATACATTATTTTCAAATTTATTCTTTTTAGCTCACAGGCTATCAAAGCCTGAGAGCTTATGTGCCCGCCCGTTCTGTATGGATGTATGTACGTATGTACGTACGTAACGCGATAACTCTTGACAGAAATAACCGTTTTGCTTCCAATTTTGTTTATAGGTTCCTTGTGATAAGGCGCTTCCCTGATTAGTTTTGGGGATTGATTGTTTAACTATAAAGGGGGGAACGGGGGGCTAACCCCCCTTAATTAAGATAAATGGTTTTTTCATGCAGAATTGTCCAATTTTCTTCAAATTTTGTATATAGGTTCATTGTGATAAGGTTCTTTCCTGATTAGTTTTGGGGGTTCATAGGTTAAGTATAAAGGGGCTAACGGGGGGGGGGGAATCCTCCCCCTTAATTTAGATAAATGAATTTTTCATGCAGAGTTATCCGATTTTCTTCCAATTTTGTTTATAGGTTCCTTGTGATAAGGCGCTTCCCTGATTAGTTTTGGGGATTGATTGGTTAACTATAAAGGGGGGGGGACGGGGGGCTAACCCCCCTTAATTTGGATAAATGGTTTTTTCATGCAGAATTATCCAATTTTCTTCAAATTTTGTATATAGGTTCATTGTGATAAGGTTCTTTCCTGATTAGTTTTGGGGGTTCATAGGTTAAGTATAAAGGGGGTAATGGGGGGGTTAATCCTCCCCCCTTATTTTAGATAAATTATTTTTTTCATGCAGAGTTATCCGATTTTCTTCAAATTTTGTATATAGGTTCATTGTGATAAGGTTCTTTCCTGATTAGTTTTGGGGGTTCATAGGTTAAGTATAAAGGGGGTACCGGGGGGGGGGGGGTTAATCCTCCCTCCTTATTTTAGATAAATGATTTTTTTCATGCAGAGTTATCCGATTTTCTTCAAACTTTCTATATGGGCTCATTGTGGTAAGGGGCTTCCCTGATTAGTTTTGGGGGTTCATTGGTGAAGTGTAAAGGAGGGAAACAGGGGCTACACCCCCCCCCCCTTAATTTTGATAAATGGGTTTTTCATGCAGAATTATCCAATTTACTCCAAATTTTGTATATAGGCTCATTGTGATAAGGCACTTCCCTGATTAGTTTTGGGGGTTCACTGGTAAAGTATAAAGGGGGGAACGGGGGGGACTAACCCCCCTTGATATAGATAAATGGGTTTTTTAAGCAGAATTATCCGATTTTCTTCAAATTTTATATATATGTTCATTGTGATAAGGCGCTTCTCTGATTAGTTTTGGGGATTCTTTGGTTAAATATAAAGGGGGGACGGGGGGCTAACCCCCCCTTAATTTAGATAAATGGATTTTTCATGCAGAATTATCAGATTTTTTCAAATTTTGTATATAGGTTCATTGTGGTAAGGCGCTTCTCTGATTAGTTTTATGGGTTCATTGGTTAATTATAAGAAGGAGAAACGGGGGATGGTTCCCCTCTCTTAATATATTGTCGATTTCTTCATTTTTCGAGGGCTTATTTCAAATTCTTTGAAATAAGAATATAATTTACAGTGAGTGTGAATAGCCTGTGAGCTCAATGCCGTCAGTTTAACTGGGCAGTTTTCTTTTTTTATTTTAGCTCACAGGCTATCAAAGCCTGAGAGCTTATGTGCCCGCCGGTTCTGTATGTACGTATGTATGTATGTACGTAACGCGATAACTCTTGATAGAACTAACCGTTTTACTTTAAATTTTGTTTATAGGTTCCTTGTGATAAGGCGCTTCCCTGATTAGTTTTGGAGGTTTATTGGTTAAGCATAAAGGGGGGAAATGGGGGGCTAACCCCCCATAATTTAGATAAATAGGTTTTTCATGCAGAATTATCCCATTTTCTTCAAATTTGGTATATAGGTTCATTTTGATAATGCGCTTCTGTCAATAGTTTTGGGGGTTCATTGGTTAAGTATAAAGGGGGGATAACCCCCCCCCCCTAATTTAGATAAATGAGTTTTTATGCAGAATTATTCAATTTTCTTCAAATTTTGTATATAGGTTCATTGTGATAATGCGCTTCTCTGAAGAGTTTTGGGGGTTCATTGATTAAGTATAAAGGGGGAAAGGGGGGGCTAATCTCCCCTTAATTTAGATAAATAGATTTTTCATGCAGAATTATCCGATTTTCTTCAAATTTTGTATACAGGTTAATGGTGATAAAGCGTTTTCCTGATTGATTTTGGTGATTCATTGTTTAAGTATAAATGGGGTAACGGAGGGCTGCCCCCCCCCTTAATTTAGATAACTGCGATTTTCATGCAGAATTATGCGATTTTCTTAAAATTTTGTATATAGGTTCATTGTGATAAGGCGCTTTCCTGATTAGTTTAGGGGGTTCTTTGGTTAAGTATAAAGAGGGTAAAGGGGGGGGCTTATCCTCCCCCCTTAATTTAGATGAATGTGTTTTACATGGAGAATTATCCGATTTTCTTCAAATTTTGTATATAGGCTCATTGTGGTAAGGAGCTTCCCTGGTTAGTCTTGGGGTTCATTGATTAAGTATAAAGGCAGATACGGGGGGGGGGGGTAATCCCCCTTAATTTAGATAAATGGGTTTTTCATGCAGAATTATCCGATTTGCTTCGAATTTAGTATATATGTTCATTGTAATAAAGGGCTTCCCTGATTAGGTTTGGGGGTTCAATTGTTAACTATAAGGGGGTGGGGAAATGGGGGATGATCCCCCCTTAATATATTGTCGATTTCTTTATTTTTCGAGGGGCTTATTTCAAATTCTTTGAAATAAGTGTATAATATACAATTAGTGTGAATAGCCTGTGAGCTCAATGCCCTCAGTTTAACTGGGCAGTTTTCTTTTTTATTCTTTTATTTCTTGAGTTAACAAATTCTGTACATTATTATTCTCACACTATTTACTTTATTATTCTTTCATTTAATTTGCCATATTCATTAATCTGCTAAGGTTCATGGTGTAAATTTTATTTTTTAATAAGTTGAAGAAACTAGGAGAAAACCCTCTCTCATTTCTGTTGTTGTCATATACCGAAGATACCAAGTAATATTTGAAGAATATGAATAAAGCTTAATAAAATCATTTGATTGGATAAAAATTACTTTTCACTGTTAGAATTAATCAGTTTTGTAATATTAAAATGTTAAACATTCTATAATAAAAAAACTGTTAACTTTTAATATTTTGTTATATTAATGTATATTAATTTATATATTAAGACATAAATAAATATTGTTTACTTTCGCACTTTTAATAACATCTTTATTTTATAAAATACTACTAATAATAGAATATGCATTACTTCATTTAATGACCCTTTAAAAAAAAAAAAACAAGAAAGAAAAATCATGCGTCAAGCATAGATTATGTAACACTTTCCAACGTTTCCAAAATAATCTTACAAATCATACCATTTAATAAGCTAAAAGATAACATCTAAGTAAACAATTTGGAAAACGCATAAAATATTTTAAAACATAATTTTAGGAATTTCCAACATATACAATATTCGGAAAAATATCCGAATACTTTTATTCAGCCCTGTATATGATCTATAGATTTGTATATATACTACATAGGATGCTAAATTTTAGTTCAGTTAGGAAACGCGTAGCACAGTTTAAAATTCTCCGTCAGGAGTTTCTGTCAATAAACGGAAATGTGTTCGCGAACTTTTGTGCTTCCCTGTATAGGATCTACAGAATTTATACACACCAGGTAATAGAAAAAAAAACGAGTTAAAATTAAAATTGCGGTCAGTAACTTAAAACGCACTTCCAGGAATTATTGTTAACAGACAGTAGATAATTCTTTTGTGTGTCCCTAAAAATGAACGATGACTGCTCTACACACAATATTCTGTAGTAAGCCTCTTGTAATGAACCTTAGTGATATATATAAATTTCAATGCGTTTAAAATAGTGAAACATAATTTAAATAAACCGCAGACGATTTTTCTCCATAGACGTAATGTAACGGAATTCTTTTGACTGTCTCTGTAAAGTAACTATAAGTGCTATCCACACCCTATTCCATATTAAGCTTCTTCTAATGCACCTTAGTGATATATATAAATTGCAATGCGTTTAAAATAGTGAAACATTATTTAAATAATCCGCAAATGATTTTTCCCCATAGACCGCAATGTAACGGAATTCTTTTGAATGTCCCTGTAAAAAAACTATAAGTGCTACACACTTCCGTTGAAATAGGGAACATGCTATAGATAACGACAATAACATATAAAAATTGCAGAGCAATCCGAGCATATTTACGGGAGTTAGAGCGCGGACAGACGGCAGACGGCCAGACAAACCGAAGTCATAAACACTTTTCAACGAGTTTGGAAAGTGTCAAAAACGATTTAAATAATTAATTGTGGTATTTCATGAGGAATTTTCTTTTCCATAAAGCATTTTTCAAAGATTTTATTTTATGCTTTAAATTTACATATTACTTATAATGACATTAAAAAACTGTAACATTTATGCTATTATTTTTAAAATATTGAAAAGAAAAAATATGCATCACTTAATTGTTGATTCAAGCTTCTTGTTAAGTATTTATATTTCCTTTAGTATTTATATCTGGCAAAGTCGTTATATCATCAGCTATCAAAGTTTAAAATTATCATTAGATAAAGTTTCAGTTAATAATTAGTACGGTATAAAAATATTGTTTGCTTAAGAAAGGGATCTTTGAAAAATAAGTTTTAAAGTTTGGTAGCATACCAGCTATTATGGACAGGGGTATATAGTATTACAATTTGCTTGTGATTATTACAGATATGCAGCAAAAATCAGTCATAATTCAGTGAAGTTATGGATTATAATGAAAAATCTATACTATTAAATGCTATCAAGTGCATGCATGTGTTTATGTATGCATGTATGTCCAGAACAAAGCTCAGCAATCCCAGCAAGTTTGAAGATGTCACGTGTCTTAAAATTTTGCTTATGCTTCAGGGAAGCAATTTCGACCATTAGCTTTTTGAAACCTTAAAATATTATTAATGTTTTGTGGAAAAATTTGGCTAAATTTTGACAGGTTTCTTAAAATGTGTGGACAGTGTTATGCAGCATGTGACTCTTTTGATTGATTTATTTAATTTGTATGTTAAATATATTTAAATGTGTGTACTTTGTGTTTAAAAGACAATAAAAAATTATATTTATATTTTTTTATGATGTCACAAGAATATTGTTCATAAATTTAACATTTTTTGTCCAGGAATTATTTGCCTTATTTTTTGACAATGTGAATTTTTTATTAGAGTTTTTGTACAAGACCATTTTTCTTGATGAAATTGGGATTAATTCCCCCCACCCTCACATCACAAAGTTATTTTTACATTTTCATGTTTTATATGATCCAATTACAATTTTTATGTAATTTTTTTTTTTTTTACATGTAATACATTACCTCTTCTTTTCAATAAACTTTATTTGGAAGTAGCCATTTAGAATTTAAATTCTGATTGCCACATTGATGATTTACATCATAAAGCTCATAAATCATTTATACCAGCCCTATTATAGTAAGGACCCCTGTTATAATGATTGCTGAATTAACAGTTTATGGATTTGAAATATACAGACCCCATTGCAGTGATCACTATATTAATAAGTTCTGATCATGAAGAAGGGCGAAATCTGGGGATCTATGCTGCCAAAGGCAGTGGGGTGCCCTCATCACTGCTCAACATATGATTAATATTCAACACCTTTTTTTTATCAGGAAATTTAATGAAAGGCTGATAATTTATGAAAGTTGTAAAGCAGATGAAGCATTCAGGACAAAAATGGGTCAATGACATTTTTTTCTTCAACAAAGTTTCAGATGAATTCTTGTTCTAGAGAATGATTTGTTGCATCCCTTAACTAACAAAATCGTAGCTTGAAAATGTGGCAATAGTTTCCTATGATTCTGAATGAAATGCATGAGAGCTTTAAATCCAAACTAATACACAGTTGCATCCATACATAATTTTACATCCAAATATATCTGGATAATGTTTCACGGATTTGATCCACTTTGATTCTGAACACTCCATATAATCATTTGTTTATCGTAGTTTATAAATATATATATGTAGTATTATAATATTTGACAATTATATGCAAAATGTGTATTTATATAATTTTATTTTGTTTGGAAATGATATTTGTAATTTGTAAATTAATTTATGTGTATTTATTTATAAAAAGAAACTTCTTTACCATTATATGTGCACCAGTATTAACCAAAACATTTATTTCTGACAGTGTCATTTCACTTCCTTTCAAACTTTTTAAGAGTGTGTTATACATTTTTGGTGTAATTTATAAAACATGTTTTATTTACAATTGAATCCATTTGGACACTACACTGTTAACTAGTATTTTAAAAACACAAATTGCACAAATTGTGCTTATTAGTTGCTAAAATCAGTGTAAAAATTGTTTTAAACTCATAAAAGAGCTAAAATCCTACATGTTTCGGCTTTAAACTTAAAGCCATCATCGGGGAAGAGGAACAACACAAACGACTACTGATCTTTTAATTTTCGACACGAGAAAATTGAAATCAACAGTATGGAAAAATTTAAATAAAATAAGCGGGCGCTCTCTGTTGCCAAAGAGCGAAAAACAAAACAATGAATTAACAAGGGGTTAAAAATGTATCCCATAGACTAGGTATGTTGAAAGAAAAGTTATCATTACAAATACAATCTTTTCTAATTTTGATTTCCAATGATTCCCTAATGGCGGCTTTAAATGGGTTATTGAACCTATGGATAATTCTTGCTTTATCGAAATTAATTACAGTATCATTATTTTTAGCGTAAAACCGGGAGAGTGCAGTGGATAACTTTCCAAATTTTATGTCGTTTTTATGCTCTTTTAACCTTTCCAAAACTTTCTTTTAGTCATACCAATGTAAAAAATTATACTATTATTATTTAAGCTAATGGGGATTTCATAAACACCTGCGAATTGATCAGGGGGGATAGGATCTAATTTACATGAAACTAAGTCAACCAATTTTCTGGGAGGAACAGCAATAAGATGGATATTGTATTTACGGAGGGCCCTTTTAATCCTTTCAAATATAATAGGTATATATTGGAATTTACGATAGTTTGGTTTATTATTGCTAGGGACAGGATGCTGAATTAAATGGCCATTGAATTTTTCTATAATTTTCTGTACGTGATGAGCGGGGAAACCATGGTCAATGGCGATATCTCTGATAAAATTAAGTTCATCTTGGATGAATTCACTTGAACAAACCAGAAAAGCACGCTTGATGAATGAATTGAAGGCAGCAATCTTATAAGTGAAAGTTGTAGAGGCATTAAATGGGATTATTGTGTTACTTCTCATCGGTTTACGATAGACTTTACGTTTTAGGTTGTTGTCATCTTTAATTAATTGAATATCCAGGAACGGTAGTGATGAATTTTCTTCTATTTCCAACGTAAACTTAATATTTTCATCTATTTCGTTTATTTTTGAGAGGAAAGATAGGAGTTCTTGCTTTCCATGATTCCATGTGATAAAGATATCATCCACGTATCTTAGCCAAACTTCTGGTGTCAAATTCAAACTTTTAAAAATAAATTCCTCCATCGGTCTAAGTTTAAATTCAGCCAACAGACCGGAAATAGGAGATCCCATAGGTGCTCCATTATTTTGTCTGTAAAATTTCTTATTAAACATGAAAACGTTGTTATTAATGATAAGGTTAAGTCCTGACTTTAGAGATGTTTTTACGCTATCACTTAAATTATTTTGTTTATCAATTTCCAAATTAATATTTTGTACAACTTCATTTGTATTAATAGATGGGTAAAGAGACACAATATCTAAACTAGCTAGAATAGTTCCTTTAGAAATCTGAATATTTTCTATTTTATGGATAAAATCTTCTGTTGACTGTACAGTTTTGCTTGAACTTGGTAAAATTAATTTTAGGAATATAACGAAAGTGGATAAAATCTTCTGTTCTTAATTTTATCAGAGATATCGCCATTGACCATGGTTTCCCCGCTCATCACGTACAGAAAATTATAGAAAAATTCAATGGCCATTTAATTCAGCATCCTGTCCCTAGCAATAATAAACCAAACTATCGTAAATTCCAATATATACCTATTATATTTGAAAGGATTAAAAGGGCCCTCCGTAAATACAATATCCATCTTATTGCTGTTCCTCCCAGAAAATTGGTTGACTTAGTTTCATGTAAATTAGATCCTATCCCCCCTGATCAATTCGCAGGTGTTTATGAAATCCCCATTAGCTTAAATAATAATAGTATAATTTTTTACATTGGTATGACTAAAAGAAAGTTTTTGGAAAGGTTAAAAGAGCATAAAAACGACATAAAATTTGGAAAGTTATCCACTGCACTCTCCCGGTTTTACGCTAAAAATAATGATACTGTAATTAATTTCGATAAAGCAAGAATTATCCATAGGTTCAATAACCCATTTAAAGCCGCCATTAGGGAATCATTGGAAATCAAAATTAGAAAAGATTGTATTTGTAATGATAACTTTTCTTTCAACATACCTAGTCTATGGGATACATTTTTAACCCCTTGTTAATTCATTGTTTTGTTTTTCGCTCTTTGGCAACAGAGAGCGCCCGCTTATTTTATTTAAATTTTTCCATACTGTTGATTTCAATTTTCTCGTGTCGAAAATTAAAAGATCAGTAGTCGTTTGTGTTGTTCCTCTTCCCCGATGATGGCTTTAAGTTTAAAGCCGAAACATGTAGGATTTTAGCTCTTTTATGAGTTTAAAACAATTTTTACACTGATTTTAGCAACTAATAAGCACAATTTGTGCAATTTGTGTTTTTAAAATGTTTTATTTATTTTTTAATTTCACTTATTCATTATATTTTTACTTATTAAATTTCTATAATATGGTACAGGTTTCTTTATAATGCACACTTTGCAACAAAAGGTTGTGCATGTTATGGCTTTTTGTGTTATATAGCTCATTTCACACATAATTAAACTTTGTCAAATATGACTGGAACATATCAGTATACAGTAGATATTGTATATCTTATGACTAGAAGTTATCTAGATTATAAATTTTTACTATATCATTTTGCACATGATGATTAAATATAACTTGTAAACATAGTCCAAATATGCCTGTATTAATTTTATTTGGATTTGAATCCCAAGCAAGACTAGTTGTGTACTTATTATCTTTGAATTACTAGTTCTTTTCAAAATCTTCTATTAACAATTTATCCGTTTGAGATAATTCATCACTCTCGTCCAAAATACTAATTGAATCAATTTCCCAAAATATTCTTAACTCATTTACCTCAAGTGCATTTTTCATTACTGCAATATTTTGAGAATAACTTTTCTTTTCTCAATTCCTATCTCATAACTACCCATCCATCCAAAACTATTTTTATAGCCCCTGATTCATCACTAATCGATATTCTTTCGTTTCACAAAACAAGTCCAATCCAATTAGTATTTTAGCACTCATCAAATCTTTTACTAATGAGTGGGGGTGATTTAAATTTTACAACAGAATGTTAAGTTAAATCAGTCATATGAGAATTATAAATAAGCCTTTTTGTTAAATTTTGCTATATGTTGAGTATTTTATTTTTTAATGATTTTTTTTTTCTTTGAATCCACAGATATCACGAGAAAAAGTATGAAGCATACATGAGCTTACTAAAGTGCCAAAATGAAATCAACAAAATTATGAAAGACTTCCACGAAGATGATTCCTTTTTAAAAAAAATATTAAGCACGCCAGAAGGTCTTTTACAATAAGAGAAGTCTTCCAAAATTTTCTTGAGGGGTCAATATTAATTAATGACTTCAGTTGTTTACAACCAGATGATGAACAACAACACAGATTTATGTTAATCTTGTTTACCAAAATTAGAAAGTCATAATATTTTGTACATATTATTAATTATATTAAAAGTTAAACTGATAATAAATACCATGATGAGAAGATAAAGCTTCAGTTATTAAAAGAAAAAAAAAAGTTTAATTTTGATGTTTTTCTAAATAAACGAAAAGTTCTCAAAATCGAGAACAAATGTGTCATTTTAGAAAAGAACTAAACCCAAAGAACTGATCATTCAAATAGACAATATTTTTATATAATGAATGTTATATTTTTATATAATAATTGTATAATTTTTATATAAGAAGTATTTGATCATTTGTTACCAATAATTCTGAAGAGTCTTTTTATATATAATGTGAAAAAGTTTAAAAGGCTTTATATATGTTTTTTGTTAAATGTATACAATTTGTTGTTTAAAATTGTTTGAAATAAAATATTTTCGTAAGAATTATAGATCTCTTTTGTGAAAATGTGTGAAATGAAGTACATAATTTTGATTTTTCTTAAAAAATATATTGTACAGAAAAATTTTACCTTAACATTCCATTTCAATTAACATTTTCTTGAACAAAACTCTAATGACGAAACCTGTCATTAATTTAAACTACTACTACTTTTTGTATTTATTTAAATAAGTTTTACAGAAATAAAAAATATTTGTTGAACTGTAAAAATAATAATAAAAGTTTTAATATTGTACAGTACAACAAAAATAATCTTGGAAAACTAATTTTGCTATGATTGTGAAGTCTAAATTACGTATTTTTATTTCTTCTTTATACTGCTAAATACGTTATCTTTCAATTTTATCTAAAACACCAACAACAAAAAATTGTAAAAAATTAACAAAAACATAATAAAAAATTCATATTTTTTGTTATAACTTGAAAAAAAAAATTTTGTTTTTGTTTTTTTAGGTATAGTTTGGAGATAATTTAATTTCCTTTATTTAAAAAAAAAAAAAAAAAGAAATATGTAAATCCATTAACTTGTTTAAAAGTTATTGTGGCAAAACCACTGAAAAAGTGTTTTAAGATAAATGGGTTTAAAGTTTTGTCATTTGCAAGTATTGCCAGTGCATGACTTAATGTTTATGGCTCGTATGATCATAATTTTAAGATTTTTTCTATTAGATCAACTGTATGATATTCTTAAAAGTTCAAACATTATAAAAATAACAAAAAATACATTTTTCCATTATGTCATCTGCTTGCCTTCAAAAGGACAGTACCATAAAAAATAGCTATATCTATGCTTTATTCTGCATCGTTCTATTTTTACATTTGTATCCAACATTTTTAAGCCGTACTTAATCTTTTAGAAGATAGTAAGATTTTTTTTGTTTTACGGTGACACATATTTAACCTCTTGCGAGGTGCATAAATTTCCAATTAATGCAAAACATTATACTTTTTACAATAGTATGTATGGTGGAGTGCAAAATACAATACGGTAGGAATAAACATGTTTTTTAAGAAAAAAATAAATCAGATTAAAAATATTCATGTAAAAAAGGGGGCAAGTTCACTTAAAAATTTCCTTCTCTGAATAAAACTATGAATTCAGTATTTAAAAAATAAAGTGTATTGGAAGAAGTTATACAGGTTCAAACTTAGCATTTTTTTCACCCCTAGAAAATGAATTAATGGGATCTTATCTTCTGTAATAAGGTTCACAACTAAATGATGTATTTTAACAAATTTTGTTTGGCAGAAGAGTGTTTTATGTGGAAACACATTAATGGTATCCATATTGTAAATGTTGCTAGGTGCTCTAGGGATGGTATAATAGACATTTTATGAGCTAGCACTTGAGAACACCTTCTTTTAGAAGTGTCTATTTTAGAGAAGGTATGCTAGTTTAAACTGAAGGGGAGTGAAAACTCCGCCCTTTGAGTGTCGCCCATTCACCAAGAGAATAAGAAGTTGCAAAAAAAAAAAAAGTTTTTCATCAATAATTTCTAGGTCTCTCCATAGAAACTTGTTTTTCCATCTTTTTCAAAATCTTAAATCAATTTCAAAATATAATTAGCTAATTTTTTTTTATTTCCAATGTTTTTGAAAAAAATATTAAAATTTGTTTTTTTTTGTAAGTGAAATATAAAATAATTAAACACTAAAACAAAGAACTAAGAATTTTTCAGATTCAATTTCATTTATCTTAAACAAGTCTTTTAAGGGGGCAGATAAAAATTTTTAAAAAATGATTAGCAATTTATTATTTTCGGATAGATGAATATAGATAAAATGATTTCATTTTATTTCTTACTTTATCTCAGTTATTCTTTGAAATATGTTTTATAAAACTGTACATAAAATTAGTTGCAATATGTTTAATTACATGCAAGACCTTTTATTCCTTAATTAAATCCAAGACCATGAGTACTTCATGCACAATTTTTTTGTAGCATATCGCATTATTTATGAAAGTTGTAGCTATTATCATTGGCTTTATTTTTATATGTTTCATTCTTAGAATTCCAATTCCTGAGACTATTTCTTTGAATTTAGCGAACAAAAATTCTGATATTATATATTCTGATTAATATAAATTTTAATTTTCTGGAAAAAAAAATCATTTCTTAAACCAGAGATTGAAAAATAGATGGATAAATAAGCATTGATTTTTGCTTCCTTCTCCCAATAGGGTAAAAAATGTTATTCTTTTTTCTAGGATAATTTTTATTGTTTTAACCTCAGTTCTACATCCGCACACAAGTATGATTTGGGATTCTGTAACTCCAACTGCGTATAACTTAGTTGGCAATATAGTGATAATAAAATATAACACAATTCCTATATGAAATTTAATGAGGAATCAAACTGTAATATTTATTTTTATCAAAAATTTCATTTTGTTAATGAAAAATGCCAATTAATGAAAGCATGTTTACAAAAAATGCTGATGATTTGAAATTTTGGTCGGTGCGAATTTGCACTAGTCTGGAGTTCATGGGTTAATACACTATATTGCCAATGAAGACCGGCCACTTGCAATTTTAGACGTTTTGTTAAATATCTGGAAAGATATATGAGAAATTATCCTGAAACTTCAGGAGTGTAAACAACATGATAAACGTCATATATTTCCGCGAAGATTGTTTCCCGAAACCCCATAAGGGGCCGTCAACAAATTAAAGAAAAACTAATCTTTTGGATAACCCTGTAAAAACTAATATTGCAAAAGCATTCAAACTGTTGATTCATGATTAAGTGGATTATTGTAATAATTTGGGTTCATGTGTATGAAGATAGCATGTATACTCGAAGAGAAATTCAGGTTTTTATAAAAACAGTCCCAAATTTTACCAAGTTTTTTGCTTATAATTTGCAGAGTTTTTAATATAAAAACAAGTTTTTTTAGAAAATATGACAAACAAAATTATACACAATACCCTGCAATCAAAATTAAAAAATAATAAAAATTGTATGAAAAATGAGCAGGTTTACTAAATATTGTTTCACTGCGCATGCGCGAATTCAATCAAAATATACTGTGCATAATATATTAGCTAAATGTATAGAGCAACTTTTATGAAAGTCTCAAAAACATAGCTTGAAAATTCTGATAGTAATCGTCGATAGAATAAGCTCGAAATTCGCTGCTTCCAAAAGGAAGCAAAAAGATGAGGGGTTGTATCAAATATAGAATGAGAGACACTTCATTCTTATTATGTCAACTTTGATAAGCTAGTGCATTTGGATACAACCCCTCATCTTTTTGCTTCCTTTTGGGAACAGCGAAATTCGAGCTTATTCTATCGACGATTACTATCAGAATTTTCAAGCTATGTTTTTGAGACTTTCATAAAAGTTGGTCTATACATTTAGCTAATATATTATGCACAGTATATTTTGATTGAATTCGTGCATGCGCAGTGAAACAATATTTAGTAATCCTGCTCATTTTCCATACAATTTTTATTATTTTTTAATTCTGATTGCAGGGTATTGTGTATAATTTTGTTTGTCATATTTTCTGAAAAAAAAAACTTGTTTTTATATTAAAAACTCTGCAAATTATAAGCAAAAAACTTGGTAAAATTTGGGACTATTTTTATAAAAACCTGAATTTCTCTTCGAGTATACATGCTATCTTCATACAGATGAACCCAAATTATTACAATAATCCACTTAATCATAATCTACAGTTTGAATGCTTTTACAATATTAGTTTTTACAGGGTTATCCATAATATATTCGTTTTTCTTCAATTTGTTGACGGCCCCTTATGGGGTTTCGGGAAAAAATCTTCGCAGAAATATATGACGTTTATCATGTTGTTTACACTCCTGAAGTTTCAGAATAATTCCTCATGTATCTTTCCAGATATTTAACAAAACGTCTAAAATCGCAAGTGACCGGTCATCATTGGCAATATAGTGTATAATTTAGGATCTATAATTACTATCTTTGCGATTGATTTTTGTTTAAATGTGTTATAAAGATTACAAAATCTACTTTTATTTAATATTGGCGATTGACAACCAATTTTGATACTTTATATTTTTTTCACAGATAATACACAAGTATTAAAAATATTGTTAAAAGGTCATACTTGAATGGATGAAAATAAAATTTACAAATATTTGATACATCATATTTATGGCAATGAACATGTCCAATATTTTAGCTTTAAAATACCAGTGTCTAACGGCCGCATCAGAGTTAAAAATTTTACAATCAGTTTCATTCAAATTAATCATTGAAACATTTTGTAAGTTGTCAACTTCTATTTGGCTTCTTAAATTATTGCTTACCAAATTCATGTGAAGAAACTTTCTTTCAGATGCAGTTTCTGAAACTGGCACAACAGCTTATAAGATTTTTTTTTTCTGTGTTTCAAGATACTTCAAACCCATTTCAGACAAAAAAATTTCTATTATTTATTTGTTTTCATTTAATGCTCTAGTACCTAATAAATGGAGACAAATCTGAAAATCCTTCTTTCATGTCTTGAGTTTTCTCATTAATGTTATAACCAAACATTTTTTGGTCACTAGCTCTGATGTTTTAGTTGCCAAGGTGACTGGGATTTTTCAAAACCTGCCTAAATATCAATTTTGAAGATTTGAACTGTAGGATAAAGATTCGTTTACACATTTATGGATGGTGAGTGCAATGCAAGGGGATCTTCTATTTAAGGATATCAATATCCAGCTAATATTAACGCTTTTCCATATTTTCTCTCAAAGAGTCGATAAAGCCTGTTTTATGATTAAAAAAAAAAAATTCTATTTAAAGAAAAATATTTAAGTGTTTTAAATTAAAACACTTCTTATTTTATTAAATTCGGGTAAAGAATTTTATGGTCCTATAATTGGAATTTTTATGTTAATTGTGCAAGTTTTTTTTTCTCTTATGGTTATAAAATTAGTCTTTTTTGAAAATTTCATATATATTTTATATTTTCAACCATTTTTCAAACACATTATACCACAGTGATTTCTTTCATATCTTACGCTCATTTACAGGAGCTCTAATAAATAATTCATTGTGGTACAATTATTTAAATTTTCTAAAAATGAACAGAATAAATATAGAAAAATATCCATAAACTGTGAAATGACCTAAATTTATATGCATAAACATGAAAATTCCAACTATGACACATAAAATACAGAGCTTGAATTAATATCAGAAGGATTAAATAAAAAAAAGATGCATTTTGATTATCATAAGCAGCAAATAGCCTTTATCAACCTTTGTCTTTTCTTATTTAATACTAGTTGCATGGCAACCCGATATATTCTATTTACAGTGCATAAGATCTTTTGTTTTCCTGAGGGAAAAGTAAATCCAATATTATTATGCACAAAAAAAAATTATAACATTAATTTTATCAAATACTAAATTTCGAATAAGAAATCTTATTTACAATGTAGGTTAAACAGGAATTGTAAAAATTACGTTTTGCAGATTACACAATTTTTGATGCAAAACATTGTCAAAAGTATATTGTTATTTTAAGATTTCATTTCTAATTTCAGATTTGAAGAAATATAAATAATACCACTTTGATGAATTTTATTTTCATAAAAAACACGCCAGGGCTGTAGCTTGAAGTGAATAATAAGGGGGAAAAAATGTAAGGGATGCTCATATTTTTTCTCTCTCTCTGACACATGCACGCACAAAAGCATACACACAGATATATATGATCAGAGTATTATATAGAAAGATAAATTAGTGTGTATTCATATTGTAGGCACTATGTTTCTTATTAAACTGTTTATAATACCTTCATTTTATACTAAGAAAAAAAAAGGCTGCAGAATAAAAATTTCCAGTGTATAACTAGTGTATAATTATACTGGTGAAATAATAAGTGATGATGTCAACAAGTAAATAAAAAGGTTACAATTCACCTGTTTCATAAAGAGTTGCAATCTTATTTTTTCTGAATATTCCCTGTCCTTAAGGATTCTAAAGTCGTATTTTTATATGATAAAAAGCATTAAAAAAATCAAGGATGTATTTTGCATTTTCAAATTACTTATTTAAACTAATTTAAAATACTTATTTGCAGTTTTTATACAAATACTACCATTTAGTATTTGTGCAAAACTGTAAAAGAACTCAAAACTAAGTTCGATTTTTGAAAAGAGTTTCATTTGGTGACCTTGAAATCTTTCCAAGAGGGGGCTCAAATTTTGTTTAGGAGGGCTGAGCCCCCTGGCACACCTCTAGCTACAGCCCTGTGACACGCCCCAAGAATGATTAAGTCTAGGTCCGGCCAGGCCAGAGTACATAGAAAGCAAATTTAAGCCAGAGTCTGCTGAAAAAAATTTAGCCTGAACTCAGACATGATGTAACTGCCAGTACAGATCTTTATGCTGAACATGTTCTGTATTGATGTTGTCAAACTAGCATCAACTTGTGCAGCATATTTATACTTATTCTCAGCCCAGCTAGGTCCACTGAAAATTGGTTCTAGTATATTTTTCTAGTATAAATATTCTAGTATATTTTTTGTAAAATTATAGATACACTGATAAATTTTTATGGTTTAAACCCTCTGACTGTCCAGCAAAAGGTAATTGTAATGTTGTCTTCTCAGTGTTTTATTTTAAATGCTAAATAAGGTGATTATTCCAAAATTATATAAAAAAACTTAATTATAGATATGACTGTAATCCTTGAGGGTATCAATCATTACTCAATATATTAAAACTGCATTATACTATATGTAGAATTATATTAATTAAATAAAAATGCTTGTATTGCAGTTAAACGTGGAGCTTAGTAAACATATTAAGATGGGCTTGTCAGTGAGAAAGTTTAAAAAAAAAAGTTATACAAGCAAGTGAAGTTTAAATTTACTAGCTTTCATAGATTTTACAAAATATGTACAAGGGTTGATCCAGGCAAAATTTGAGCTCTATTTAGGACCCCTTCACAAAAATCTAATAAAACAGTCCACTTCACAAAAATCAATTTAATAAAATGAGCCACTTCACAAAAATCAATTTGATAAAATGGGCCCCTTTATAAAATTCTTTATAATAAAACAGACCCCTTTGTAAAATTCTATTCCATAAAAACTTACTATTTATTATTTTGTGACTTTTAAAATGTGTAATTTGTAAACAAACAAAGTCCACTAGAGAGGAAAACTTCAGAAAAAGGATATAAAAAAGTTTTATTAATAAATGCTTGGTTCAAATTTGAGTAACTGGATTTCCACTTTCATTACAATTTTTTTTTTTTTTTTTTTTGTCACAAAAATCAAGCAAATTTAACAAAAATAAACTTTACTTTTCACAAAATGGGCCCCAAGGGAAAAAAAACCTGCATCGATCCTTGTTGTACTACCCAAAGTTGTAAAAAATACATTCTGAGAAAAACTGAAAAAAAAAAAAGATTTAAAAATAATAAACATGGTATTATTGTTTGTTTACAAACTTAAAGGCTCTGGTTAGCAATTTCTATATTGCGAAACCATAAAATTTTTTTTTAATTTGTTAATTGCAAAATTGAATCATTTTATGTCACCTGTGTCCTTAAATTTTGCTATTCTCCTAAAAAAGGAGGAATATGTTTAAATATTGAGTTAAAAATGCATAATTAAAATGGGAGAAAAAAATGTATTTAAAAGGCATTAAACATGAACAATTAAGGGAAAAACAAAACTTCATTCATATATGATTAAATGTAACTTTTATATAATATATATTTTTAAATGCACAACTAATTTCCAAAGTAGAATATAACTGATATTAAAGTAAATATAATTCAGACATATTTTAGGAGGAAATAATAAATATATACAGTTACAGAAAATTCACATTATTCAATGTTTTATGAAAATTTTCAGTATTCTTACTCACATAATATATCAACATAAATATAAAGTTTTTATTGAAATATGTTGTGCTGTCCTCTAAAAAAAAAAAACCCCCACAGTGAAATGTTTCCTAAAAATAACCCGCCCTAGTACTACATCAAATATTTCACTATTATATATGTCATTTTTTTTTTCTGTTTTTCTGCACTATTTAGAATAATAAAAATAGTTAAAAATACCTAAGGAGTGCTTATTTAGTTTTAAAATAATTTAAATTAACAATTGCAGAATTCTGGCAAAACATGAGCTTCATTTTTAGAGATTTTCTTGTTATAATAGAATTTTACAATGATCTACATAAATTAATTATTATTATTATTATTATTTTTTAATGTTAAACCATTAATATGTAATAAAATGCTTCATTTTCAGCTGATTATGCCAGGTGTGGGTTTTTTTCAGGTAATATGGGTTAATTTTTGAAAAAGTGTTTTCTTTTTTTTTCAAATTCTCGCTTAATTGGCTGCCATTTTGTAATAAATAAAGTGATAAAATGAAAAATGCCCGACATTAATATCTTCGAACAAGCTATAAAAATTTTGCCATGTTTAATTTTTTTAAATTCTTTATTAGACTTTATATAGAGAAAAAATTTTAAAAATGGGTTTTTTTAAAAGGACAGCACAATATCATATTCCATTTAAAAATTTCTACAATTTTGTAAAAAGTGAAAGTACTAATTAAAAATTCGTGCATAATGACTTGCATATATTTAATTCTAGTCTTTACTGTAAAACTCCTATCATGTCATTGGTAATATCAGAAATGTTAGAGTTATCAATTAAAATCATAAACGTTTCTTCTCTTTTATCACAGTCTATGGTAACATTTTCATCCTCTGGCCTCATTAACTGTTTTTCAAGATCTTCAATACTACAATTATTAATCTTTTCAGCAGTTTCACTGTCTTTCGCTAAAAGATTGTTGTCATTTACAATCCAAGATCCATCAGTATCACTAGAAGTAAAATCCTCGCTTTCGTTTGTGACTAGGTCATCATCAGCACTTGGCAGTTCTGAATCAAAGTTTCCATCAGGAAGTCTTGTATGACTCTCAGAGTGTCTTTTATAACTACCTAACTGTAAAAATTGCTTACCACAAGCATTACAAGTATATGGAAGACATCCTGAATGTGTAATTATATGCTTTTCAAGATTTCCTATCCTTTTAAAAGTTTTTCCACAGTGTTCGCAAGCATGAGGCTCATCACCATTATGTGTAAAAATATGCTGTTTTAAACCAGCTTCGTGTACAAAACTTTTACCACAAATTTCACATGCAAATGGTTTAACACCTGAATTGTGACATAACATGTGTTTCTTTAAGTAACCAAGCCGGGCAAAAACTTTCCCACATATTTTACATTCTAGAGACATTTCAGCTTCTTCCTCATGTTTCTGTAAATGGCGACGCATTCCACCAATCTGTATAAAACCTTTGCCGCATATACGGCAAGAATGGGGTCGTTCACCAGTGTGTATCATTTGGTGTTTTTTTAAATCACTAAGTTGGTTACATGTGCGGCCACATATTTCACAAGTATGAGGACTTTGACCTAAATGTACCATTAAATGCAACTTTAAATGATGCAGTCTGTTGAATCTCCTGGCACATATGTAACAGCTAAATGGACGCTGATCTTCAGGCATGTGTATTATTGAATGCTGCTTTAGCTGATTCATTTGGTGGAAACTTTTGCCACATTCTTGGCACGAATATAGCTTTTCACGCTGCTGCATCTTTTGGAATAAATCAGGTCTAGAAACTTTTGATACTGTTCACATTAAATTGTTTGCAGCTTTTCAACTCTGGAAAAGTTTATTGATTGTAGAACCTAAAAAAATTTTTAGTATTGTTTTAGTGCATAATTTTACATTATTTAATGTTGAAACTTAAAAATACACTTTCTACAGAAGATAATATTTAAATAAAAAGTACTGGGTCATTCCATGGTAACTTACGTTACATTTAGAATAATTTTCTTTAGTAATTTTCATAATATAACACCAAAAAATATTGAAAATGTAATGTTGATATGATTTGTTAATTAAACCTATCCAAAGCGAAATTTGGATGAAAATTACCTACTTTTAGTGCTATTTTTTTAACACTGGCCATTATATTTATTATGGTAACTTACGTTCTTTTTGTCAGAAACGTAAGTTACCATAGTAAATGTAATTTTTAGCGTTCAAGAAATAGTACTAAATTTAAGTAATTTTTATCCAAATTTAGTTTTGTTAGGTTTAATTAACAAATCATATAAACATTACATTTTGAGTATTTTTTAGTGTTATATTACTAAAATTGCTGAAGTCAATTATTCTAAATGTAACGTAAGTTACCATGAAATGACCCTACTTCTCCATTATCCCGTCAGCCCCTTTCCATAAAAAAAAAAAAAAATAAAAAAAAAAAAACTATCGCCAAACTATCATGCCAAAGCCAATACACAAATGAAATAATGTTGCCATTAGAATCTCAAAAAAAAAAAAAAAAGAAAGAAAAGGTGAAAGCTGTCTGAATAAAGAGTCAACTATCAGTAAATTTAAGCAATAAAATTTACAATACATTAATGAAAACAGAAAAAAATAATCTTGGATATTTAAATTATTTTTCTCAATTATCCCTCTCAGCTGGTGTATAAATGTTGTGACATAAGTTGAAACTATGTTTATGGTACATAACTAAGCACTGCTACATTTTTTCAATGCTTATTCTCTTTTAATATCATGACGTCACTGTTTAATGACATAATTGTTATTTTAATTAATGAAATACTTCATAAATCAGTAAAACATCATTAAAAATACAGATAAACGTCTAATTAAAAAACACTCAATGATTTACCAAATACGTATATAAGATAAATCTTATATATTGGCAAAAGTATATTTTATGGAAAGTGGTCGATGGGATAATGGAGAAGTACCAAATAAAGATACAGTAAAACCTCAGCTCTAATGAATGCCTCTGCTGGCAAAATTTTCAACTAAGGAAGGTTTTTTCTTTTTGCCTCAGCTAACAAATTATTTATTGGATTTGCGAATTAACACAATTTAGCCATGTTGCATTTTAAATGGACAACAAGTCATGTTTTGATTAACAAAGATTTTGATAAAAAAATGTGATTTGGAACAAATTATCTTTGTTAGCCGAGGTATCACTGTATTTGATCCATGTATCCAAGGTATTTGCAAGGGCTGGTGAGCATGATTTGACACAATCATTTTTTATAATAAAATACTGAAATTTTGTAAGGAATTTTCATAAGAGCTGTAAAAGTGCTATGAAGGATAAGTAAAAGCTGTTACCATGACGACACACGTGGCCTCGTGGTCAGCAGTTTTTTCTTCCTACTCAGCATATGGAAAGAGCAGAGTTGGAATTTTATGCTTATTAATGGTCTAGAAGTGCAATTTCATCCCCAGAACTTCAGTGTCCTTCTTGGAGCGGTAGAAATATCTCCCAGAGCAAAATATGGAGCATGCCTGAATTCAACACTGATTTTAGGTATATTTAAGGTTATTGGCCCGGGCAGGCCAGCTAGTAAAGAATTAAAAAGAATAACATTGCAGAGAAACAGCTCTTTGTAGTTCAGTTTTTAATAAAAGCAGATCCCTGTCTGAAACTTTCTCGGATTTTTTTGACTGGTGCCACCAGATTTTTAGCAGTTTTTTGCAAAAATTAAGAAAAATTACAAATGGATATCTTAATTATTTGTCTTAAAATTCGCTAATTAGTAAATATATTTTAAATTCGTTCATTTCTGTATGCAAATCAAGAACAGGTGTTCTTTTCTTTAGCTATTTCGATAAAAAAGATGGTATTTTCGATGTGATGTTTAATGAGATTCTAATTAATATCTTGAGTAATTATCAAATTATTAAGATTCTGAGTGCCAGATGCATCAGATCAAGCTTTGGACTACCTAAATATATATTTTCAGACTTCTAGGTGTGCTAGATTTTGCTGGTCATCGCAGACAAACAGACACACAAACACACCAAAACTTTCTTTCATTAATATAGATATGCTATTTCTTGATTTAGTTCAATTTCAATGAATATTTATTTTCATGCTTTACATTTAAAATTATTTTCATTCCCAAATTATATGATATATTATTATATATATAAATAAAAATGGTTAAATGTTTATATTTTCTTTGTGAGGAAACTTCAGGATCACCATGTATATTATTATTTGGATTTATAAAAGAGTGTGTGTGTCATGCATATGCACATGGAATAGTAAGACGATTGACAATTTTTAAGTTTTTAACAATTTGGCATGTTCAGAAAGAAAAAAAAAATTAAACAAGTCCATGGAATCAATAGAAAGAGAACTGCACTTTGTTTGATGTTGATATTTCAAAACTAAAATCTGAGAAAGCATGCTTATTTTTTCAAATTTTTGTACTATTTTTTATGGATTTTCTTGTGATATATTATTAATTTACTTTTGAGGTGCGGTATTCATCATTTAGCCATTGCTCAAAAGGCGGCAAACAAAGAGAAGACTTCAAGGATTGCATCTTACCTGAAAGTCCAACTTCGAACTGTTCAGAAGATAATTTAAGCAGTGGAAATCAATAGGAAATGTTTATGTAAAAAAGAAATCAGGTCGACCATCTTCTGTCAATACCTGAAGAAATCACAACACCATCCAAGAAAAGAATTTCTGGTACTTTTCGGTTAGCCGGGTGCCAATGAAATATATATATATATAGCATGTCCGAGAAAGGTCTTTATCATTCTAAACATTAATAGCAATAATACTAACTGGTGAGATGAAATGCAGTTTGCTGCAAAAGAATGAAGAAATTTAAGAGGGTTTTTTTTTTTACAGTACCTTCAATAGCTGTACATGAGCTCCATTAGTAGAACGAAGAATGTCGAGCCTGTACTCGATTTCCCTCCAAGTATTTTTTAACATTTGCGGTGTAACAGTGAAGATTAATGAGTGATTTCATGATTTGTCATTTCATACTTCAGGCAACTGATACCAGAAAAAACTCTTAGATTTCTTCATTCTTTTGCAGAAAACTACATTCCATTTCACCTGTTAGTATTTTTATTATTAATGTTTAAAATGATAAAGACCTTTCTCGGACACGCTGTATTTCACTGGCACCGGGCTAACCGAAAAGTACCAAATTTCTTAATACGATACTAAGCTTAAATTCCATTGAAAAGAGTATGGAAATTTCTCGTCAAAGTGTACAGAACATTGTTAAAAAATGCCTCGGACATCATATTTATCGTTGATACCGTGGGAAACATTTGTTGAGCTGAGGAGACTAAGAAGAGGAAAGAAGATGCTCCAAAGTTTCAAGATGTGCTGCATTGAAGATGTTTTGTGGTCAAATGAGAAAATCTGCACCATCGAGAAGACGCACAACGGCACAACTACTGTCAAAATAATCGACAACTGATAAATTCAATGTAGACAAATGTAAACAAAAGAAAAATCTTTACACAATCCCTTTTGTTGACAGGATTAATGGTTTGGGATAGTTATCACCACCAAAAAAACACCTTTAATTTTTATTGATAAAAACGTAAAGATTAATGCTAAAATGCAGTAAAACAAAGTGTTGGGCAAGATCATGGGCCCCATGGAAGCAAAGTAACCCAAATGGAATCTTCAAGCAAAATTGGAGGCTGTGCATGGAGCAAAAGTAATATTGGCCTACCTCAATGCCAATCTGCCTGGATATTTAACAAAGTTTGAATGGCCTTCAAACAGTTGGATCTTAACCCACTCGATTTCTGTGTTTGGGGCTACTTAGAAGAAAAGTTAAAGAGCAAGAAAATCCCCATTTGGGCCGAATGTGGCACAAACTTATGAATGCTTAGAATGATTTAGATCAGAGTTACCTGCAGTGATCATCAGTTCTGTGATCCCTTGTTTGGTAGCTTTTGTAAAAAGGAATGGTGGACATTTTAAACAGTTAGTTTAAATATTGTTATTTGCTATATTTTTAATTTGTTAGAATAAAAAAAAAAATCACCAGGCAGCGTATATTTTAAAGAAAATAGAGGGGTTTTTTTACGCACCCATACTTTTCAGCCACTTTGTATTTTTTACTGTTGTTTAAGAACAATCAGCTTTTACCATGACTGATGTATTAATGTTAATAAAAATCTACTTCATTATTATTTTTTTTAAAATAAAAAACATTTATTTATTTTAAGATATGTTATTTCTTGATTTAGTTCAATTTAATGAACTATTTATTTTCACGCTTTAGATTTAAAATTATTTTCATTCCTAAATCTGTCTTGAAAAAATCATAAAATCCAGGATAAGTTGCAAATTATAAGGATACATTTTACAATTGTATGCTAAAAAACAGAACTGTTAATGCAATAAGGACTAATTTTCAATGCATAAATAAATGAACCAGTTATTTTAAAAACAGCTTAATATAAGAGATTGAACTGGGCATATTACTTTGAAACTGTTCAGTCTGGTTGAAAACTGGATGATTGACACACTTAGGCATAGACATGATACAAATAAACTAGAAAAATGAAATTTGACTTATTAGTTTTTCAAAAGGAGAAGGAGAAATTAGACCAGTTTTAAAAAAAAGCAGGGTGTTGTTGGTGAGAAAAGGGCATTTTTTTATTCTTAAGGGCATTGTTTGGATTCTTCAGGGCACTTTTTTTAATTGCTAAAGGCATTCTTTTGGTTTTTAGAGCCTCTTTTGATATTTAAAAGTCAGGGCACTCTTTTCAAGACAACATTGAGTCAATTTTTACTATGAAAGCAAATATTTTTAATGCAAAAAGAGAAAGGGCACTTTTTTTCACTGAGGAGCAAATAAGGTGCTAATTATTTTTATGATGGGCAAGCAGGGTGCTATTTTGTAAACCAAAGGGCAGGCAGGGTGCAGCACCCTTCTGAAACTGTCTGGGGGGAAACTTTGTCAGACATGTTGAAATAAAATATTCGAAAGATTCAATACCTCACATTTGTCTGAGCAACTGTGGTCTTTTGTGAGGAGTATATCATAAATTCATTCACTTAAAAGAAAGGCATGGGTTTCGAAAAACTGAACTTAAAAAATGTTTTCACAATACAATTATCTATGGTATGTATTATCACTGTGACAACAATACTAATTAAAGTAACCCCTGTGACCCCCCCCCCTTTTTATTCTCCCTCCTTCATTGTAACTGCGATTGGAGGCTTACAACCATCAAGAATCAACCTCTGAGGATAAAACAAACAAGTCCCGATCATAACTTGAGGCTAACACTAGTGCACAAGGAAAAATCAATGTAAAATCTCAGAATCCGAAGGACCTAGTTCTGGGCAAGTGTCCAGTTTTTTTATGTAGTATTGTGGTCTAAGCACTGAAGAAAATTTTATGAAAATAGTTATTTAGAATTACATCATATGAGTAAAACTGGAAGAAAAAAAAAAAGATTAAAATAAATATATAAGTTTAGTTATACGGATTCCTGTCAATCGAACGCATTTTTAAGGAAAGCGCTAATAAATAAACGCAAAAGGAAACAAAATATGTACGGTTCATAAATAATTTTTTGCCGAGTTATTTTACTAGAAAATATTCTACTTTGCAATTTTGTCCACATACACCAATAACTTATCTTTTGCAGAAATAAATACTTAGTAGCTAACCATTTATTTTTCAGTTTTAATTATATAATAAGTGATCATGGACACTTGAAATCAAATTTATGTATCGTTGTGAGAAAACATCTACCGGTTTAATAATTTACTGTCATTAGATTAAATAAAAAATACACTGTTCGAAAGAAACTCGAAAGATCATAAATACGTAAATAATGCAAATAAATAATTATGAAATCTTACTTAGAAGTATTGGTATAGCTGTGATTATAAGATTATTTTGTTGGGAAAGGATATACTTCTGCTATTTTAACGCCATTCTTGAGTAACGGGTACACCCCCATTGAAACTTAGAGCTCAAATATACTCGCAGTAGAGAAATAATTACTATAATAAAAAACAATTTAAATAGCTAACATATCAAAACATTCAAACAAGGTGGTCTGCTTTAGCAAACATTTGTTACCTTTTC
The DNA here is from genome assembly GCA_963931845.1 of Maratus michaelseni. NCBI lineage: Eukaryota > Metazoa > Arthropoda > Arachnida > Araneae > Salticidae > Maratus > Maratus michaelseni. The sequence continues at coordinate 313,781,477 of OZ007595.1, forward strand.
CAGATTTCAATTTGCTAACTATTCTTTTCAGAGCCTTTTCCAGATTCAAGAAAATGGTGCTTTCAACTGAAATCACACCTTGATTTTTCTCAAAATACGTTAAAATTGAGAATTCTTGTGCTTTAAATTAATTAAACGGTAAAAATAAACGCGCTGTCTATTTTTAGAGTCAAACAAAACCGCAATTAATGATATTAAATTAATACCTCTAATATCTTATATGCTAATTATGAGAACAGGCAAATTAAAAAAATATATTTCGTTTTAAAATAATTATTATGACCTATATTTTAATAATACATTTTAGAGTTTAGGATTTTTGTGAGTTTTTTTTTTTAACTTGAATTTGTTTTTTTTAATTGAATATTTCTGAAGATCAATGACAAATTGGCAACGATATTTTCACGTTTGTTTATTATTATTTGTGTTTGTTGTCAAATCGCTTACTTCTATGGTTTAATGTGATTTTTCTCCCCTACCTGCATTAATTTCGTTGTATTTATCTTTTATAATATAGCTGTTTGTTATGATGCCAACCTTCCGTGAGAAAGTTGGCGGATTTTTACGTCAATTTTCGACAGGACAAGAAAAAAAGTCTGACTCGGATTTCAAGTCGCCATGTACTTCACCTACATCAACTGGATCATTTATTCATAAATATCTATTAGGGTAAGAATTGGTAGCAAAATCAAAAACCTTTTTTTTATTGAGTAATGTTTTACAGTTTATATATAGGTATACCTCATAATTTTTAAAAAATATTTTTAACTTCACAAACAAAAGTTTACAGAGAAGGATGAATCATCTTTCATATGAAGTTGGATAATCCTTCTTATTATCATTCTGATGGTTTATGCAAGTATGTTTTCTGGATCCTGGTAAGCGTATTTTCTTATGTTTGTGATGCTATTAGCAGTTAAAATTTTCTATTACAACGAAAGGCCACTGCACTGTTTGTTATTTGATCACCGTCATTTTATGGTTTGTTAGCTAGCGTTGTTAGTTCCACCGTGATTTTCAAAATGTGATGATTTTTAAATTTTTCCATCATGGAAGCAATTTGTGCTTAAAAAAAATTGCGATTTATTGTCTAATATTATAAACAACCGTGGAATCTAAACTGATTATCATGTCATATGCTTATGACTAATTGTAATAGATAATTTTAATTTCAAATAAAATAGAAAACATAAGGAAATGTTTTAGCCACTATCTAAAAAATATTATGGGCATAAATCAAGAGAATAACAGCAAATGAGGTTATCTGCTTTGATATAATTGATTCTTTCTTTTGGGTAACCTTTTGTTTAAACAATGACTAGTGCTGAAATTTATAATCTGCATGTAGTTTATGTTTTGTCATCAAGTGCTAATTTGTTAGTGTTAAACTAATTTTTCGCTATGATGTCTTACACTCACGCACAGTTTTTTTTTAAAAAATAGGTTATAAAAAGGAAAAATGTCAAATTTAGGGGAATTTTTCCTTTTATGGCAACTCAGCAATTGTATTTAGTTATTTGGTTTGGCGCGGGCTTGAAAATCGCGCCAACCAAAAAATAGCCAAACAACGCTGCGTGAGTGTAAAGCATTTGTTCCTAATTTTTTTGTTGCTGAATTTGCAATTTGCTTTAAATTTGCTATTGATGGCAAAAAATGCTATAGACCAGAATGTTTGTCTTAAAACAATAATAATTTAAAATTGGACATCATTTTAAACGAGCATTTTTGTGCAAGATAAAAAAAAATTATTTGAAAAGATCGAAAATAAAAGGAAAAAAAAAACTCTCTAAAGGTCAGAGTTTTTTTCTTCTTTTAAATGTACAAATTAGTGTTAGAATCTTGTGTCCTGTAAGATGCTTTCTTCTAGTTTTCACTTTTTTTTTAGCTATATACACTTCTTTATTTTGTTTAATATCCAAATAACTGTTATGCAATGCTCTGCAGAAAAATATAATTTTACAAATTGCACATAACATTATATAACAAAGAATCAAAATTCCGTTTTATCAAGGAAAGTTTCTATATTTCCTTCAGATCCATATTAGTTCGTATTTTTGTCACTTTGTTTTGCCCAGAGCCATCTTTAGGGGTTGCAACAGCACAGGGCCTCGAGCCATATTTTTTTTTAATTAAAAAATATTTGAATATTTAGCATTCATTTGCACAAATTTTTAAATATTCAGCACTTGTTTCCCGCTAGTAACTCATTTTGTTTCGCACCTATTATAGAATGTGAATTTTTTGCTAAATTTTTAATACTGAATGTGAATAAGAATGTTGATTCTGTTCTTCTCTCAGTATATTGTATACTTAATTGGGGCTGTACATAACATAATCAACTTTTGGGAAATTTTGACCCCTCCCCCCCCTTATAATACCATACGTTAGGACAATTCCAAGCCAATGTTACCATTTCTAGTATTTTACATCAAATAATAGGTAATACTATATTTTTTTTCTGATAGTATTAAACCAAAATTTTTTATATTTGCAATGCATTTTATAAAATTTTGAATAATCAAAATCAATAAAATCCATAATAATCAGCATGACTTATTTTTATGTGTTTATTTGTTTGTCTGTTATATGTTAATGTTGGTCTGTTACAGGTACAGGTAAGGTTACATGTTTTTCATAACTATCTTATGGCAACAGTCACATTTTGTGAAAGATGTATGTTTCAGAACTCCCTCTGAATGAAAATACATTTTTATTTTAATAAATTGTAAGTTATTTTATAAGTAATATCGATAAACATCAAGGTATCCAATCCAAAAAGCATGGCAATTCCTGTTTGTCTGTTACATTATAATTTTTTTAATCATAATTATTTGCATTAAATAATTTATTCATAATAACTATATTAATTTATCGTCTAATAGTATATGCTGATTGTAGTCATCTTTGAATTACATAATTATTATTTTTTAAATGAGGTAAGGCCATTTTTTCTTCTATGACAATTAGTCTGTTATGATGGAATTGCCCATTATCATTCATTGCCTCCCCCCCCCCCCTTTTTGATATCCTTATCAATATCTAAAAATTATTTTTCTTTGTACACTTTTTGTTACATTTTTTTTTCTTTTTGTGTTCATCAACAGCAGATTATATCTACGTATGAACAGGAATGCTGAATGTTGGGGTATTTCATATTTTTGACTGAAATGATTTTTTGGTTAAATCCCTAGAACAAGCGAGACAGTTGGCGTTGTCGAATTTGGCAAAGCGATAAATAAGATATTCATGCTACAGGTTTGTTTCTAATGTTTCTTCCACGCCTACTAGGGCTGGGCGATATATCGATACATCATGAAATATCGATTTTTATAACATATCGTCTCAACCGATTTCAATCTTCCTTAAATATCGATATATCGGCTCTTGTTATATTCATTCATTAGTCAACACAATTTCTTATTCTCCAATTAATTCTTGAGTGTAAACAACGAAACAGCCAAATAAGAGGTATTTTTCACCTTTATCTCCTCTTCTCCCATATCTAGAGACCAGCCATTTACTATTATGCTATTGAAGTGATTTAGAAATGAATAGCATTTTCCATTTTTCGATAAAGGTATTGCATTTTAAGTTATAAGCAAGTTCTATAAGCTGACCATCTATAATGACCATTTCTGGGGTGTCGCGTTATGAAAATTGGTTCAAAACGTTTACTGTGACAGTTTTTTTTAAATAGACCCTTTACTTTATTGAAAAATGGAAAGCGCTATTCGATTTCGCCGTTTTTAAATAAATGCACCTTCCAATTTTGTGCGTCTAAGTTTAAGATTGACTTCACGAATGTGTCAGAAAGTTGAGAGCTTAGATTTGAGAACTGCCTTAACAATATATTATATATATTTCTTGAATTTCAAAAGTATAATATATTTGCAAATCTTTTGCATCCCCCCCTCCAAAAAATAACCTTAACTTGAATAGTTTACGATTTTTTTCATTTTCAAATCTCTATAAAGAATCAACATCACATTCATTAGAATAATCTACCTTCATTAGAATAGCTTAAGATTTCTGGCATTTTAAAATTCTAGTAAAAAAATAACATCGCATTCCTAAAGAATTGATTTTATAATCTTTAATAATGAAGTACCCGCACTGAAAGGCAAACGCTTATTCATATCGCAATCGTGCCACCTAGAAGAGAAGGAATATTGATAAGCCAAAACAGCCACTCGCTACGTTTCACTCACCGCATATCGGTTTACCATGGTTGTACTCGCGAGTATATTCTAACATTCAGATATCACGCCGTTTCACTCACCGCATATCGGTTTACCATGGTTGTACTCGCGAGTATATTCCAACATTCAGATATCACGCCGGTCGCTTCAGGACTGGCATGATATCTGTGAATATTTTAATATACTCGTGAGTGTGCGATTATAATCCAGCATTCGTGAGTGAAAAAAAGATATTCTTGACATTGTCTATATTTATTGGACTCGCTCATTCACAAATCCATTTACGATTTTGATGTATTAAGTGAAACTCCATGAATAGGTAGTTAAATTAGAGGGCCTGGGTCTAACATTTTTCTATAGGCTCGGACCGGGCCGGACTAGGCCAGACTTTTTTCCGGGCCAAATTGGGCCTGGACGTCATTCTTCCTAGTGGTGTGCGTGGGCCAAAATTTTCAGGCCCGTGCAAAAATCAGTAAAATGAGGCCCGGCACAATAATTTTTACAAAAAAAAAATGCATAGATTTTTAAATGGACATTATTCTACAATTAAAATTCTTTTTAAAGAATAATACATACATTTCTAGGCAAAAAAAAAAAAAAAAAAACTTCAGTAAAACCTCTTAAATAGAACCTATCTATGATGGAAATCTGCCTTAAATAAAAAAAAATGTCTTGATATGTGCTAAATGAAAAAATACAACAAACGATGTACCTGCTTGCTAAGAATGGAAGCTGTGTATAACGGATTTTTTTTTTCTTTCCTGATTTTTCTTCTCTTACTGAATCTTTATTTCGATGTAATTGTCCAAGTGAATTTTTTTAATCAGCGTTTATGTACTTAATTGTCTAAATGGTCATAAATATTGTTGATATTTTGTATTCCATGCATTTTGAACATAATTTGAAAATAAAATCTATCAAGTAAGTGTGCTTTTGTAATACTTTTAATTTTAGGTTAATGTTGTTTCAGAAATATCGGCATTGTTTTATAGAAATTCAGTCGGGGTTAGGCTCGGGCTGAACTTTTGCTTTTTATACCGGGCCAATAAAATTTTTATATGGGCCGGGCTAAAAAACAATGTGTGGTTCAGGACGGCCTGGAAATTTCGGACCGTTCAGACCTTTAAGTTGAATATGAGTATAAATGAATGTTGGTATGTTAGTACCAAACCTAAACTGTAAATAGAATAAAAATTTGAAAAAAAAAAAGTATTTTTTTTTCTTGCAAATGGGTATAATCAGTGGAACTGTTTTTAAGCAAAGGAATAGGACTTAGCGAAACTGGATGGTCGGCTATGTTATAACGGGATGCACGCCTAACAATATGTGTTTCGTATTTCTCTCTCTGTGTGTGTGTGCACGCGCGTGCGTCTGTCGCCGGCAGGGGGAAAATGCTTATTCGGTATTTGAACAGGAGGACTCATTAAAATCCTTATCTGCTATTGCATAAAATTATTTATTGCGCTTCATATATATACAGCATACATGAGCGTCGACAGAACGAAATCAAGAGTGAGATAAATTTTGAAACACGTGGGACTGTGGCTCGCAATATCGGCCGAGTTTTTATTTATTTATTTATTTAATGGAGAATATAAAAATCAATTAAAATAAACTAAGAATTTTGTTGTCGGAGACGCCGCACAAGACAATGTTTAAGCATACCAGCATTAAAGCAATAAAGAAATTTAACAAATATAAAATATAAACAATTCGAAAATATACCTTAGCCGGATTTTTGTTTTGCGTCTGTCAACGGAAAAGTTTCATTTTTTATTAGAGTTTAATTATTTCAATTCACTCCTAGAAAGAATAAATTGTATTTTTTCCATATATTAAAGAAAAGTAATTTATTAAATTTCAAAATCCAGGGCGGAGTAATGGCCCTCCTTTACATACCTTTTCCGGTGCCCCATGGAATCATATATTACATTAATACAGCAGCTACACGTTATATCTCGCCTATTTATATTGCTGATTTGGATATATCGCCCTTTTCACGTGTACCCTGAAAACTAATGCGTTTTACTTTAGCGGCAATTATAAATAGTTATGTAATTCGATTATAATAAGTGCATTGGTTTATCGTTATTTATTAAAATATTGTAAGATGATTATAAAGTATTATTTGGGAGACAAATATAAAAATTTTCTTGTTTGTTATCATATTTCTTAATGTTTTCTCGGTTATATTGCACTTTCTTCCCGTGTCTTTCAGAATGCGCCATGTAACGAAGGTCTACTGTATTTAGAATTTAGACGGGGTACAATAAACAAATAAAAAAAGAGAGTATGGAATTCGCATATTTTTCTTTTATTACTAGTACAGGCTAACGAACGAATGCGGCATTATTTGGCTTTTTTGCGTTCTCCTCTCTCTCTGAAAACACATCTGAAGTCACCCGATACTTTTTGCAGGTGTTAGCGGGGGCGAAGGGTTCAGATCCGAAGAGGGGTATAGTTCAGATTTGTTAATGATGCTATTGGAGATAGACGGATTTTATCGGAGAGAAACGAAATTGTTTTTCAGCTGATCACGTATAAAACTGCAGTGATTGTCTAACGGGAAATAGACTAGAAATATTGGTTGCGCGTTTAATTTTCAAAATTACGAAATATTCTTAAATGTGGCATGGCAGATATGAATTATCATCATTTAGTGCCAAAGAAAAAAACTAAGAGTAAGGTTTGGGCAACTTTGGGTTTGCCTGCCAATGAGCATGGCACTATTCTTAATTATGATATGTCAGTTTGTAAACTTTGCCAAAAATCTGTATGCAGTAAAGGAGGGAGTACGACAAATTTACTTTCTAATTTGGAAGTGCCCCATCCTCTGAAATTCACAGAAATTACTTCAAGGAGGACAGCTTCTTCAAATTCGTCTTCACCTATTTCTGCAGTAAATGATCCTGACAATCCACCGACAATGAATACAGCCAGTACTGCTGATGAATCTCCCCCCGCCCCCTCATTTAAAGTGCAAAGAACTATGATGAATCTTGAAGTATGTTGTTAATTATACATTGGAAAGTTTTTAATCTCAAATAATTTTTCATAACGAAATTTTTTTTAATATACTGTAATATCAATAATTTTCATTAGTTTTTTACATAACTTGATATTTTACTACTTTTTCTTTGTTCATGTATCACAATATCGATATATCGGAATATCATGATATAAAGATGCCGATTTATCATGATATTGAATTCCAGACATCGCCCAGCCCTAACGCCTACTGTGGTTGATGGGTTGGTTTATTATTATTTGTTCTGGAAATTAAATTGGGTTTAGATCTCAGAGTAAAGATAAAAGAAGGTCTTGATTGGATTATTGTGTGTCAGATTTGTTGAATTATGTTTGTGGAATGTATTTTGTGAAGTTTAATGGTTTGACATTTTGTCGTATGTCATAAAAGGATAATTCCTGTGAAAAAAAAAAAAAAAAAAAAAAAAAAAAAAACGAAAGATGAGAAATAAAGGTGTTATATATATTATTACAGTAGCAACACTATTTTTCTATAGACGTTTTTGCAACAAGACCGTTTATTTTAATATTCGATACATGCCACTGTGTTTGCTTGTATATATGTTTATTAATGCTGATTAAAAGATGAATACAAACAATAATAACAAAAGGTAAGTGAATTTTTGTTGATTTAATTTGATAAGATGCATTTTATGTACTCTAGAGACTGCTGCACATTGAGTTTCATGCATCCAGGTTTTTTTTTTTTTTTTGGTTAATGTATGCAAAACGTACATACATCTATAACAGAGTTGTATAATATAGACGCACGCCGTGCGTGGAAAATTTTATACAAAATTCAAAATTTGCAAAAATAATTTTAAAAAAAAAACATTTTTTTGTTAATATTAAAGAATTATAAATATTCCTCAATTTTATGTACAATTTTTTTACTGTTTGCACACAATTCAAAGTTTAAAAACGCAAAACATTGTTGTGACATCATAGACACTTTTATTTCTATTTTTCGCAGACTAGAGCTTGGCGCCGATCGGTTTTCCATTGACAGCTGCGAGGACTTTTTTAGGCCAGCGGCAGTAGTTAAATCGAATACTTTCATAGTGTTAGAAAACATTTTAAATTGAATTTCTTTAAAATGATTTAAAACTAAATTTAAATATTTCAAAATGCATCAAATTTTAATGAACATCAATGACTGACTGGTGGCTAGCCAAAAAAAGAAATCTGTGGCTGGAATATTTTCAAAATAGAAATAAAAATAATAATAGAAAATTGCAATAGAAAAAAATATCATAAATGACACAGAAGAAATGATGTATTATTTTTAGGCACATGTTTTTTTTTTTTTCTCAAATTAGATTGTGCCGAAAATTGTTTACTCAACATGAATGGCATGGCAACTGCCAGGATGTAGCACATATCTTAGCTCCAAAGTGGTACTTAGTGTGGCCCATATGTTCGTTCAATTGAACTTTAGGATTATTCTTCATTTCTTTTTTTATTTAAAATTAATTTAAATATATTGTGATGAGGAAAATTACAGTGTTCATTTACAAGGTAAGCACAGTCAAGCCAGTTCTGTTGATAAAAGAAGTGCAAATCAAACATCAATAATTGCAGCTTTTGTCAAACTTCAAAATAAGCATGGAAATGGAAATATTGATCCCATTTCTGAAAATATTGAAGACGGAGTATTTCCTGTGAATTGACTGTTTCTTGGAGTGAGGAAACTCTTAAAGTCTTAAATGATGCTTCTAAGCCTGCTCTCTCGCTCTCTGCGAAAATTCTGAAATGCTTGTTTCAATGTTGTATTGTTTTTTTAACCAAAATAATTATTCTTTAATTAATATTAATTAATTTTTAATATAAATGATAATTATTTTAAACTACTGTTTTTAATTCATAACGTCAAAATAATATAACATGTAATTTTATTAAACATTAAATTATTTTACAGAAAGTTTTTGACCCAATATTTATGTGCGCAGAAAGTTTTTGGTTTTATACAAGTATGAATCTAAGTTACTAACCGCTGCTTGTATGAGTTTTGTGCATTCTAGAGACTGCTGTATGTTGAGTTTCATGCATCCAAAGGTTTTTCATTTCGGTTAATGTACGCGAAGCGTGCATAAATATAAGTTACTAACCGCTGCTTGTATGAGTTTCGTGCATTCGAACAATCAGGAATCTCAAGATTCTCCTCAATCATAAACTGTGTGCTTTGTGGCCGAGAACTCATTATTTACACAGTTCCTATGGGAATTTTTTTCACGAAGTAAACATTGATTTTATTCTGTTTTGTGACAATTTACAAAGTTTAAACAAGGAGGAAAAAATAGCTTAAAATTTGTAAAAATACAGAGGAAAATATTACTAAATGCTTGTAAAAATCGAAATATCCGGAGGAAATATTGCTAAATTTTTCTAAAAATACAGAGGTAAATATTGCTAAAAGTTTGTAAAAATCAAAAAATCGTGAAGAAAAACTTGCTAAAATTTTGTAAATAGTCGAAAAAAGGAATAAAATCTATGTTTACTTTGTCAAAAAGCTTTCCGTTGAAAGCATACGTTCTGATTGGGTAGAATTTGGAAATTGCCAATTTTTGGGTTGCTGCGCAAAAATAAAAATTGCCAAATCGGGTGTCTCGCTTGTTCTAGGATTTTGCCAATTTTTTATAATCATTTAAGGCAGGCATGTCAAACATGTGGCCCGTGGGCCACAACTGGCCCGCCGACAACTTATTTGTGGCCCGCGAAGCCTTTGGCATTTTACTTGTGTTTAATTAAGTTATCAGAGTTGTTTCAGTTGTTAGTTAATTCAGAATGCTGCAACTATTTTTGAATAGTAATATTTGTCTTATTTATTCTGTCATTAAATAATGGACATATTTTTCTTCAGAACATGGTAGCATTCAGAATTTAAAATATCCTGTCCATCTGGTAACAGTGATGCATATAGACTCAATTTTACATTTTAGCACAATAAAATTGTCGACACAAAGATAACCGATTGGAACGTACAGTGCGGAATCTCGAGTCTGAAAATTTAAAGAATTGTAAATAATATTTTGTAATTTGCTCTAGGAATCGATGGCCAATTGTGGCAACTCTATCACTAGTTACTTTTATATTGTAGCAAACAAATGTTCACTGTTGAGATAGATTAAAAAAAATTCATGCTTGAAAATTATTTAAAAAGTCACTAGATTGAGTTACAGTTTGCAAATAAATTGTTCTCAAAAGTAAATTTTTAACTTATTCAATGATGTAAAAATTAAAATTACATGATTTAAAAAAAACTATAGCATTGGTTATTGTCACCTTTGTTATACATTTCTAAAAATAGCTACTGGTTTGTGGTAGTCATCGAAAAGTGAACTATGATATTTTGCAGATTACAGAAAAGTCCATAGTGAAAGAAATATGACTTTTTTTCTGTCACTAAAAAAGAAAAGAGGGGGGGGGGGTAATATGTACAAAATCGTTAAAGAAAGATAAGATCTCACCATCCACAAACAATAACTTACCATACATTCTGTGATATAATGTGTACTTTTATTTTAATAAATAAGTAGCACATTCATTAATATAAAAATATCAATTCTAATGCTTATGATTTTCATATGCAGCATATAGTGGCCGAATATAAACTTTGATAATTTTTTCTTGTATCCAAAGGGTGCATTATATACGCTGGAGTGTATTTGTGATATTCTGACTGATATTATTTGATAGTTTTTATGTATATATGTTTTTGTTTGTATTGTATTTTATATGTAATTAAAAAAAAAATATTTTTTTTATAGTGAAGTTAAACGAGATCACCCTGAAGTGTTACACAGCAAATCATGCTATGATTTGCCTGTTCAAGAGCTCGCCCCTCTTTCAAGAGCTATTTTAGCCGCTTGTACTGGCCCACAAGGTGGTTTAACAACAGTTGACCTCGGAGCCAAGCCTTTTGAGTTCCCTGATGCAGATGTCTATTTCATTGATGAAGATCTTCGTGACAGCTCAGAAAATCTTGCGAAAGAGGGATTTGAAAAGTCTAACAAACCTGATGATGGTAATTAATTTTTCTTCTCTTTTATATCTTAAAAATGTGATGTAATTTTTGTTCCTTAAATATGTTATACAAAAATGCTAGTTTACAAGTTGGGGTGTTACTTCTTTTTTATAGATGCCTTGGCACACCTTAATCTTAATAAAGTACAATTTCTTGCTGTATATTATAAAGAATCGTGAAACTGAAACAGCAATCAATGAAAAAATTTCTAATCTGCACATAGTTTGTTTTTTCTTCAGCTTGCAGAATTTGTCTCTAATAAATTAACGTTATTTCCATTTCTAAATTTTCCAGTATATTTACTAATTTTAAGTTACCAGCAATAGAAAAGGATACCATAACTGTTTTCTGAGAGAAAGTTATTTTATCTTCTGAAAGGGTGAAAATGGTCATACTATGCAACTGTATGTTGTAAAAAAATTATATACATATATACCTGCCAACTTTCTGTTTTTTTTTCCCAAATAAAGTAAAACCAGAAATTTTATAAAATGAAAGAAGTTTATAAATAGCCACTTAGAAACAAGAAGCATTTTATTAAGTTTTTTTTTGGTTGAAATTATGTTTGCTTGACTTGAAAAGATCCAGAAGGTTGGCAGCTATGTATGGAGGTTATGCAATATAAATAATTGCAAAAAGGAAAAAGGTTGTAGTATCATCATCAGGGTTGTAGTGGGAACCTGTCCGGGCTGTTTTTTTTTTTTAAACCTGGGTTTTTTACAACCATAAGGGTTGTAGTGTGGGCAGCAGGTAGGTAGCTGTCTGGGTACCTGCCCAGCTACCCGCCCGGGCTTTTTTTTTTTTACCGGATTTTTTACAACCCTGATTTGCATGGTGAACTAGTTTAATGCCTCGAACGTACTTTTCTTTGTGACATTGTCAAAAGTGTATTTGAGTACATAGAGTAAGTGCTCGCTCTAATCAATGTTGAATTCAGGAGTTGGCCCGGAGGGTCATCCCCCTCTATATTAACTCTATTATGCCCCCCAGGCCCCGGAGCCACAGAAATCCCTCCCAGAAAAAAATGTCTTAATTCAACACTGACTTCAATAGTTGGCCACTTCCCAGTAGTCACTCACAATGAGATAAACTTTTTTATAAATAGTTTATTTTTAGTTCAAAATGAAATATTAGAATTCTCATTGTGCAGCTATCTTTCAAAAGCCATCAACAAAGAACTGTTTTTTTTTTTTTTTTCATTAGTAATCAGCCTTTTTTTTTTTCCAGATATAAGTGGCCAACTACTGGTGCTTTTTATGGGCTAACTGGGCCTACATGCATTTCCAAAGTTGCTTTTGAATGCATGTATTAGATGATGTACATATTTTTAAAAATCCTTGGGCAGTTGATATATTGATAGATATTTTATAAATATAAAACATTTTATGATTATTATTTTATATATAACAATCTGAGGATTTTTAAAGTGTAAATTAATGTGTGCCAGAAAGTGAATTTGAAAAATTTTCCTTTCTTGCCAAATTTAATCTCACCATTTTTGCTATTGGGCCAAGGCCAATATAAACAAGAACGAAAAATCATGCGTCAAGCATAGATTATGTAACACTTTCCAACACTTCCAAAATGATTTTGCAAATCTTTACCATAAGGTGTAAGATGATATCTAACTAAACAATTTTAAAAACACATAACATATTTAAAAATCCAATTTCAGGAATTACTAACAATATTCAGAAAAATATATGAGCTCTTTTGTGCAGCCCTGTATATGATCTATAGATTTGTATATATAATAAATAGAATGCTAAATTTTAGTTCAGTTAAGAAACGCGTAGCAGAGTTTAAAATTTCTCTTCTGCAATTTTCGACAATCAACGGAAATGTACTCGAGAACTTGTGTGCTGCCCTGTATACAATCTATACAATTTATACACACCAAGTAATAGACAAAAAAATGAGTTAAATTTAAAAATGTGTTCAGCAACTGAAAAGGCATTCCCAGCAATTATTATTAATAAGCAATACTTTAACCGAATGCAATGTCTTCAAAAATTATATGAATTTATTAGTTTAAAAAAAAAAAAACTTTATATGCATATGTGTTTTTTGGAGAAGATTTCAAAGACAATTATACAGTTGATATCTTTTTTGCTGTTGTTGTTATAAAAAATCCCTGACGGCTCGGCCTACAGGCAGAGGTAGACTTCGAAGATGCAGACCATGGGCTGCTTGTTTATTGGGAATTAAAAAAAGAAATGACTTTTTTGCCATAATGCTACAGTTGGGATCACCCACTTTGAAATCTGTTTTCATATTATTTATTTGTATTAAACATTTGTATTAAAAAACAGGTTTTTTTTTTTTACCAAAATAATGGCAAAAGAAATTGGTGCTAATCCTGGTCCATCTGCGACATATATCTTCCAAATATCAATATGTTCTAATATTTGGAATGTATTATAAGTATCCCTGTATTACTGTGTTACTCATTATATTATTTATTTTCGTACATTACTCTTTTATTTTTTTCTCATGTCTCACACAAAAAAAGTTCTATAGCAACTGAAATTGTTAAATGTTTTTTAATTTAATTAGAATAAAAGTGATTCTTTATTTTCAATTTTATTAACAAAAAATTATAAACTGTTGTCTAAGAGACATCAATAAAACATTTACTTGTGTATTACTATTTTTAATGTCTTTGGCATACTTTCCAAACTTGCACAAAAGTGTTCAATTTCGCCAAAAGCAAATAAATATGCTTCTAACCAGAAATTTTACTTAATAAATTAAGTGAAATATGTACTGCATAGATGCAAAAGCATTTTATTTAATAATTTTTTTGGCTTAAAACATGTTTATTTGACTTGGATCAAATTGAAAAGTTTTATGTGAAGTTGGCAAGCATGCTTCGGTTATATTGGCCTTTTATGTTGGTCCTTGACATGTGTAATATAATGAGGAGCTGTTAATGAATGTTAATGAATGAGAAATATTTACTACTGCTTTCTTTTTAAGAAATTAATAATAAATTGTTCTATTTACTAATATTTAATTCATTTAAATTCTATAGACATTCAGCCATGGCCTGATGTAAAACAAAACCAATCGCCCGACCATATCCCTTTAGAGAAAGATGCAGAAGTTGCTGGAATTAAAGACTGGTATGCGCCATGTGAATCTGCTTATGGCATTGCTACGACTTTATATGAATGCCATCCTGTAACCAAAGAAAATGCAGGTTATTAATCTCTTTTCTTATCACTTTTTGCACTTTTGTATTTTTCTTGATATTATATTTTTCTACTACTACACATTCCAGTACAAAAAATTTCATGGGGCAATGTCATAATAATATTATTTTCATGAAAATAATAATTTTAAAGATGCCACTTAAAATTAAGAACATCATAATGAAAATTAATCACTAAATTTTTTTAGTGCAGAATAAGCAATGATCATGACTTGATTACTGTAGCATTATAGAATTCCAAATGAATGCATTGTGAATTAGATAAATGTAACAACAACCTGCATAAAGTTCTTTGAGGTTTGAATATTGAAGAGAAAATGATTATATCAAAATGGATCTTATTTAAATGCATGATAAAAGACAATGAAGGTCGGCTTGAGTAAATCACTCTTGAATTGGGAGCAAATTTGTCTATTGAACTTCAAATAAATCAAAAAGAAAAGAAGATTTGTTCTGCAGTTGGTCATTGGCTTTGTAATAAATATTCCAAGAGTGCTGGAAATCATCTTTAAATTCCAAAACAGCAACTTGTCATTGGATGCGTTTCTTAAAATATTAAATTTAGAAAATACACGGCAATCTCTTCTAATCAGAGCGCAGCATCAACTCTTCCACGAAAAACTAAAAATCTTGTTAAATTGGCATATTTAATCAAGCTCAGAGACTTGATGGTGATAAGATCAAACCAAATTCTAATTAAATTTTGAATGACACACTATTAAATACAAAAATATAGGGATGACAAAAGTGCTGAAATAGAAATTTACAAACCATTTGATAATTAACAATGATGAAAATTTAGGGAAAAAAATGAAAATAATTCGAAATTAAAAAGTTACTTTTAATACATGAACACTGATAAAAGCCATCGAGAGTAAATTGCGGTCAGCCAACACTCCTTTGAGAAGGGAGGAAACATCATGAATGGTGCAAATTTTCCAT
The DNA here is from genome assembly GCA_963931845.1 of Maratus michaelseni. Lineage (NCBI taxonomy): Eukaryota > Metazoa > Arthropoda > Arachnida > Araneae > Salticidae > Maratus > Maratus michaelseni. Next base: position 313,796,883 of record OZ007595.1, read on the forward strand.
CGTGGCCAGGAGAGGCGATATCTCCCATGAATAGCAGACGTCGTCAAAATGCCATAGTTAGGCTTAGAATGTGAAACTCCGAGGAATGAATATTGAAATTAAAGAATCATGCACAATCAAACGCAAAGTGATGATAAAAAATTAAATGCACAATTAAAAAGCAATGTGAAAAGAAGAAAGTATTTGATTTGGGAAAATTTTTGTCTTCTGGATTTTTCTGCTTTATACATTTTTTGATGTCCTGAACAGAGATCAGGGCTTTGGTCTGGCCCATGGGTTACTGTTTTTCTGCAGACTTGGGCTGGGTCTGGACTTTATTCTTTCTGTGTTGTGTCAGGCCAAAATTATTTCTTGTGAAAATAATAGCAATATCATATATTTGTTAACAGAATCATTAGAAATTTATTTTGGTATAGTCATTTTGTCATGACAATCATTTGAAATTTGTATCTGCAAAATTAAGCCATTTAACCCTTTCAAGGATAAAGTACATCTGTTGCTAAAATATTGAAATGATTGAATGACACCAGGATTTACGAACAAATTTGTTTGAAAACAAGTAAAAGTATTTCTTCACAAACATTATAAATGCCCAAAATTATTCAAAAATTCTGGTGTTATTGTGGCATTTGATGATTAAAATCAAGTCGGATATAGAATATCCCACCGCCCTTCAAGGGGTTAACTTCCACGGATGTAATGCTTTATGCAGCCAATGCGTTAATTGACCCATCTTTAAAAAATACCTTCTATTACTTTTTCGAGTCGTATGACTCTGCCCCTTGCTTTGGAAGAGGAGAAATTACATAAGGGAAATGTGTAGCGTGCACAGTGAAAAAAGTTTGTCCTGAATCCTGTTATTAATTGAATTCCTGTTATTAATTTTTACAACCATATTTCAGGATATGTTACACAAATGCTAAGTACTAACTCTTATTTTTAATTGAATTATGCATTATAAACCTTATATTTATATTTTTTTTTTCTTTGCAAAGAGTCTGATTGCTGTTCTCCAAATACACCGTGTCAGAATATGCCTGTGCAAAAAACTGTAGCACTGGAGAGTGAATCACATAAAATTTTGCCCTCAGTTAAAATATTGTATTATAATTGTATAAATGTCAAATTGGAATATTCTTCTTTTTTTGGGGTTTATATGAGTGCTTACTTTTGAATACCAGTATTTCTTTAAAGTAATTTTCACCTTATTGCAAGATTCTGCAATTAAATAAGGCAAAAGTTGTGTTTCACAAATAGTGGTATTCAAAAGTAAGCACAAGTACAAATCTCGCTTTAAATAAAAATTAAAGTATTTTATATAAATAAAATTTTTTTGTGTTTTCGTTTTTGAAGTTAAGTTTAGGGTGTTTCAAAATATTAAATGCAATTTTATTTATTATAACAAATGTTATATAAATGGTTGAAACACAACAATTTTCTTCTTATAAGTATTGATATATTGCATTAATTTATTAAATGTTAATCAAACTTCACTCATTCAAATTTTCTTTTCTAACTTTTATTACTTGAAAGCATTGGCAAATGGAAATGTTATGAAGTTATTCTATGTTAACTTTGTATAGATGTAGATAAATTAAGCATGTTCCATCATAGAAGGCTGAAATTATCAAATTGATTTTCTTAAATGAATTATTATTTGATTTATAATAAGAATCTACTCTTGAAAAACATGTTTTCTTCATACTTACCTTGAAATACCCTGTTTACTATGAGAAAATTTTAAAACAGAATTACTCATTACACCTAATGTATTTTTCAAAATTTGGTTTTCACTATCACGAAATTGATGTGCGATATCAACACAACATATCATCGCAGTAGCAGAATTTTTTGCATCTATCTGCAGCAAGCCAAAATTTATATGCGACCCAGTAATGCTGAACTAAGCTAATCTTACTATCATAAGAAATTATAGTAACCTATTAAATAAGCAAAATTTGCATCTATAAAGAGAAGGTGTAATAAATACATTGAATATAGAGACAAAGTGAACTTTAACAACTCTTTTAAAGCCCAGCTTTTCTTTTTAAGCTGATAGATTAACCTGTAAGTTCCTAAATGATCTGCTGCTGTGGCATATTATGTTTTAAAAATTGGATAGGTTTTAAAAACATAATATTCTGTTACTGGGCATATTATGTTTTAAAGACTTCTTAAAATTTAAGTACTTTTTAAAAAACAACCAGTTTTTAAATTAACTTTGGTAAAATTTATTTGAATATAATTGTAAAAAAGAAATTTCCTAAAAGAAACAAGTTGAAAATTATACATTAAATGTGACATAGGAGGTGCGTTCGTTTTACAACTAGTTTCACAATGTAAAAAAAAAAAACCATTCTTATTAGTTCAGTGAAATGAATTATATCGTCTGCTATGAACGAAATGAGCATTCCTTTTTCTTATCTTATTATGTATGCCACGTTTACAAATGTGAATTTTTTTTTCTACACCAGACAGCACTGTAAAATACACCATGGAAATCTTGCTTTGCGAATGATTACCTCCATGGGTTAATATTTTTATGACTCATAATGAACGAATATCCTGTGTTCATTGACTCTAATGGATTGAGATATTCGGCTGTTAACGTAATTTCCACTGAAGTTATCTCAGAATCTATACATTTTTTAATGTAGCTCATCTCTCAAACAAACAATTTTTTTCACCAATCTTTCTAAAAATGTAATTTTTATGCAATTTTATTTTAAAAAAAATAAATAAAAAAAAATTGAATAAAAATGGCCACTTGGCATATGAAAAAAGAAGTGGTTTTCCCATATTTGTTTTTCTCAGTCACATGACTTGCACTTTTATTATATAGATTACGTACGATAGGATTTAATAGAATAAAGAAAACTTTTATTAATAAAGTTTTGATTCGATTTTCAGAAAATTTCAAATGACTCCACAAAATTGTACAACGATAATAATATATTAAATTTCAAACCATTCGGTTGGGTAGTTTTTGCTGTGTTATATGCAGACGGACGGACCAGACAACGACTATAGGTGCTACGTATTTATATAATTACGAACACACCTAAAATGAAAGAAAAAAAACTTAAGTGTAACATGAAAGAAATAATATTGATGCAAGTAATAAGTTGATGGATATTTCTTCAATCATATGGAATAAAAACATATAGTCATGAAAAAATGTTGTCCTAACGAGTATAGTAGCATTTTGATATCATAATTTTCACAGCGATAGAAACAGTTAAATTATGAGATAGGTTTTAATTTTTTAAAACAACACAGCAATAAGGTATCAAATTCCACAAAAAATATCATAGCAGTAGACAGTGGAATGTTCCACAAGTTCACAGGATAGCTAGGAGTTTAAAACCGTAAAAACACAAAGAAAAGTCTCTTTAGTAAGAAGTGCAAGAAGTTTTATAGACATTTGCAAATGAATACTGAGATATAGATTTGATCCAATCTAAAAGCATAATTAATTTTTTTTTTCTTTGTAAGGATATGCTCCAAAAGGGTCCCAACAGATTTCTCACCAAATGGCTGTTACTGATAGCAACTTATCAGGGATGGGGAATTAACATAATTTTACTCACCTCTGGTGAGTGAATTTTCTGACAAGGCGAGTGAATCTTTAAGAAATCTTTTAAAAACTGCAGGTTGTAGAAGATTTGTTTTTTACTTGTTACCTATATTTTGCAACTCTACAAATTACTGCAATGTAAATATGATACTAAGTTCTATCCTGTACTAAACTTTCCTCTGTTGTATATATTTCTTAATTTTATTGAAAAAAAAATGTATTATGGTAGTATAATGAATTATTTTTGCAATTGTGTAAATTCTGTCATAACAATTTTCAGCTGTACATTGCTTCTTGCTGGCTGGTAAGATTTTCTGAAAATTCCCTACGCCTGGCAACTTGTTTTAAAAGTACTTGTAGTCTTTTTGATTTAATAAGGACTTAACTATTGGAAATGATTTTATCTGTAAGAACATTCTAAAACAGGCATTTCCAAACTTTTAGATTTGACATACCACTAACTTTTGTCGTACTACCATGTACCGAAGATAATGTTCATAGGGACTAATTTACAGTAGGACATTTGGTGTGTGGGTCCTCAAAACTTTAAAATAGGCCTTTTAAAAGAGTTAATATGAAAGACCATTTCTAGTTTAATTTATTCCCAAATTTGGTTTTCAGCTAAAGAAGGGAAGAAAATGCACTCTCACACAGATAAGTTGTAATAAACATAAACAAAAATTTTACAGCTTTTGAAGAAATCCGAGGTTATTCTGTTCGTGTCAGCAAACAAAACTCTGTTAATTCACCTTTTTAACAATATTCTCAAGAATTCCATCACTGGACTGCAGAATCAGTTCTTTTTTAGGGTTTCGTTCATCTCACGAAACCCTATTAGTCCCGCTCCGTTGTCTGTCTGTCACAGAACCAGTTCTCAGAAACTATGCAACTTACAGTCATGAAATTTTGTGTACTTATAGCTGAATACCTAGTATGAAGCTAAAAATCATAAAATTTGAAAAATTCGTATTATTTTAATAAATAGACATAGAAAACCAAAAATCTAACAGCCTTTTCCTATTAAATTTAAACATTTTTCGTCATAGCAGTTGCCAACAATTAAAAATTCACAATAAAATTCTTTCTATAATAATTAATTTTCTGTTGAAAGATTTCCACATGAAAAATGAAAATGAAATAAAAAGTTTCACCAATTGAAAAAAAAATTAATATGACATGATATTGGTAATAAAACGGAAAAATTCAAACATTTCTCAATAACACAAGGAGTATGAGTATGTGTAAATACAGAAAGCAGCTTAATATGATGTCATTAGAGAATTAAAAAGAAAATTAATCTGACGTCTAACATTTTGAGGGTCTCTATACAGCATGTTTAATTTTGAAATTGATTTTTTTTTAAATATCGCATTTAGTCCACATGACTTAGTATAATAGCGGGCTTTGTCTGCTATCAGATCAGTTCGGATTTTCGAAAAAAACGAGAAAAATAGACCAATAAATTTTTACTTTATAAAAAACATAACTTTTTTTTTTTTTTTTTTTTTTTTTTTTTAATGAAATTTTTTTGGATTTATTAAAAAAAGGATAAAGTGTTTTGAAAGGAATATTAAACAAAACCCTTTGTGTGATCTTTGATCACACTTACCCCCTTGTTTTCTCATTAGGAGTAGTGACAGAGTATCTTCAATGAAATCTGGTAGAAAAAAATTCTGTTTTCAAATGTTGTTTCCTGAAAAACAATTAATCAAATCTACTATATGCCATTCACACTATTAATTTGTCTCACTCACCAAATCAGAATGTACTTTTAATATTTTTAATACCTACCAATAAAATTCTAAAGAGTTGAATTGATATTGTTCTATTATTTATAAAGTCCGCAGCAAAGGGAAGATTTTTTTCTGAAATATTCCGTTTTGTCATGGACTGAGAAAGGTGTTATGTAGAGACGACCCTTAAAGCTTTTATTTAATTTGTCTCCATTTAGAATAAAAGGTTTATGTTCTAGTAAAGATTGCATACCAGAATTGGTACATGTACAATCGTTTGGGAATCCTGTTTTAGAATAAAAGAATGAATTTAGGATGGATGAAATTAGATTTTAGAATATATTTTAATACCTAAAAGAAAGTTAAATTTTTGAAATTTTTTTATTTTATTATATGTATAAAATGGACCTTTTTTGCTCCTTTTCATTAAATTTATATAATATTAATTATATTTTTGCAGTTTTACTAAATTTATACAGTTGATAAATTTTGAAAAAAAAAAATATTTCAGGCAATCCTATTGCTGATGCATTTGCTGTAGTCATGCGAGAAAATAGTGCCATATTAGCTTTAGCTGATGGAGTTAATTGGGGTGAAAAAAGCTGTTTGGCTGCTCGATGTGCAATTCATGGATGCATAAACTACTTGAACAAAGTGCTGTACAGAGAAAATGCTGGAACTACCACAACACAAGTACGATATTTATTATTTTAGATGTATAAATTGACATTTTCATAAAGTTTAGTAACATTAACTAAGCCTAAATATTGTTCTTTATTTTGTTTGTCTTTCTCTGTAAAAGTTTTGGGTACTTTTCTGTTAATTGGGTGCATGTGATAAATTGCCAAATATTGTTTCAATCTCTGTCATTAAGAGTGCCTTTGACCATGGTATTATTATGTAGAATATCTTGATATAACTAAGTCTAGTCATCATTGACTAAGTCTAGTTATCATTGGATTTGATTACAGAAGTCCAATGTTTTTTGTATCGTTATGTTCATGTTTATGTATTTTATCATGATTATTTTATAGCTATTGTAATTTTTTTTAAATAGATTTTAAATTTGCATTTTTAAATTATATTGTTTTCCACTCATTCTTTGTATGGATGTATTCAATAGTATGTCTCTTATCATTTCTAAAGTGATTGTTTGTTTAATGCTCCTTAAGTAAGCACAATGAAGAGTTTAACATGAAAAATGACAAACTTTTCTGTTGGAAACATGTGGGATATATAACCCAACCCATTCAGTAGTTCCAATAAAAAGAAAATTATCAGCCGATGGCTGAAGAAAGTTACACAATGATTACAAAATTTTACAGTCTGAGACATCTAGTTGAAGATTTAAAATTTAAAAATGCAGATCCAACAATAGGGATATGAAACAGAAACAAAACCACTTACCTTGCCAAGATTTTCAAGATGATAAAAACACTATTTATTTCACCATCAAGCTTGACTGATCTGGTTGGCTGGTCTCACCTGATTATTGGTGCTTGAGATGGGGTTCCAGTCATAGTTGATAAGATGCACCTTTTCACTACTAAATAACTGTAGGGATCCATATTACCAACCCCTCCTTTATATGTTTTGTTAATAATATATAGGGTAAAGTATCCGAATGCCGACACCCTAACATCAACTTGAAAAAAAATAAGGCTTTAAATAAGATTGTATAAATTCGAAATTGGTGCCATAATGTCAAAAAATGTTTTTGGATATTATGGCGTCAATTTTCAATTTGTACTATCATTTAAAGACTTTTTTTTTTTTTTTTTTTTTTTTTTCAAGTTGACGTTAGGCTGTCAACATTCAGATACTTTACCCTATATTTTTAACATTTTAAAATTATTTTTGTTTCATGAATCATCTTTACAGGATTTGTTAGCATCGACCAATTTTGGCTGTGCTGTTATAAAGGAAGGGTGTCATCAGGGAGGACTTTAGCAGGGAAAGTGATCTGAATGACTGGTTCTTATACAAGGAAAACCTTGCAGAATCATTTTGTCCAGACTATGCTGGTTTTGAACCCATGAACTTCAGTCAAAGCTTTTCATTTTGTCACCAGAATGTTAATGAGCCCAACATCCTTTTTGCACATTGAATTTTTAATTGATCCTTTAATTAATACATTACCCACCTCCTTTAAAAAAAAGATTAAGAAAAGTCTTGACATCAATATTTATTCAACCCTCTTGTTACTGCTTTTTTTTTTCACAAATCAGTCTTTGAATTAGCAGAATGAAAATGCTATTAAAGATTGCAATAAAAATTTAATTCAGACCATAAATGAAGCCTGGATCTGAATGTTTAAAAAACATCACTCAAAATAAAATTTAGTCGAAAGCCTTTTCTAAATAGGAGCCTCATATGAGAGTCAGGGAAACAAGAGGTTTAACATTATATTCCCCACTTCTTGTCTATATCTTTGAATATAGTGTATTTTTAGTTACTTATTGTTGTTCCTGACAGTCTGCTAACATACTTAAATCCTATGGGAATTCATAAAGCACATTGCCATTTGCCTTTATGTGTTGACAGAATGATGCAGATACCATTTGACAAACAAATATTGACTTTATATTTGACAACTCTATCATGCTGATTTTAATGAAAAAGAACTTTTGTATTCTTTTCTACATTTTATTAGACTAATCATCAGTTGATGGCTTATGTAGTTGCTTAAAAAACTCATGTAATTAACATTGCCCTTATTATTATTATTATTTATTACATGCTAATGCGAACACTTAACAAGAATGGTTTGGCACAATAGAGTTTTTTTGTTACAACCTTTTATTGTCACATTAAATCACATTGTTGCTAGCATCTCTCACGTTTGACATACAGTAGATAACCATGTATTAAAATTTTTGACATGGCTATGTGAAGAAAATTATACTCAAGATGTAAAGTAGTACTGTATACCTAAACATCATATTCAAATTTTTGACAGTTGGCCTATTTTTACTAAAGTTAGAATCTTGATAGACAAAAAACAGACAGCAAGCAGCAAGCATACCAATTTTGAATCGTAATGCTAGAATAAAAAAAAAAAAAAAAAAAAAAAAAAATGGAAAAAGTTTTTTTTTCTTTTTTCTTTTCTTTTTTTTTCTTTTTTTTTTTTTTTAATTTATTTATTATTATTGTTGAGGGGAGAGGGGGGGGGGGGGATTGAAAAAGTTTGTTTCCATTTGAAAAAAAAAATAAATTTCTTTTTTTTAAATAATGTATTCAAAATTTTATAACTTCATTCTGATTTTCTTTTTTCTTTCTTTTTTTAATGTTCAGTGTCCTATGTGAAAACGAAAACAGATAACTAATTGTTACTTCTCTCATTTATAATGAAAAATTAAATGCAAAATTATATCAACAATACCAATTTGTAAAAATGGTAAGATTAAAAACAGTATTTGAAAAAAAAAAATCTATTTATTGCTTATTGTTACTATATGTGCAATTTTTCATATAATCAGATAATAATCATCAGAAATATTTATCTATTATTAACAAAATACTAATAATAACATGCAGTTGGAATGATTTACTCATTTCTGAATTTACCTTAAATGTAGATCCTTGTCTAATTATACAGTTTTAAAAATATATAAGCTCATATAAATAAACTTTGCAAAGAAAATATAAAAAACCATCTTGCAAAATTTAGTTCAAAACAGCATATGTAAGTTACATATGCAAAAATACACAAAAATGTTTTATAACTGTTATTATTTTTTAAATTTTAAGTACTTTTATTTTAAAAATTATCAAAGAGCCTATAATAAAATTTACTCGCTTACAATTTTTCTAGTTTTTCAATTAACTTTGAACAAAATTTATATATTTTCTTTGACTGTTTTTATTCTGAATCAGAGTCTGAATTTGTTGATTCTACACTATTTGTAGCTCTGTTGGAATACTGTATTATTCTTCATTAAATAAACTTTAATTCCAGCAAATATTGAATAAAGCTTATAACTTTTTTCCGTTTTAGTTATTTTCACGAGTATCTTTAGTTATTTTAAAATTAGTTTTAATGGCAATTTAAAATAGAAAGTGCAATTGGAAATGGTAAGATTGACCATTTAAAAAGGTGAATAGTATATTACAAACAATAGTGTTAAATTAAGCAAGGAAAGCTACTGTGAGAATTTGGATACTAAAGGGCTAAAATTTTAGAAGCTTTTATTTCTTTTTGTAATATATTCATATAAAGTGGAAAAAAATCACTCAAATTAAAAAAAAAATGTTATTTTTATATATTTTCTAAGAAAATATAGCTGTAGAAAAGAAAAAAACCTTTTTATTTGTGAAAAATAAATTTTTCCAGAAAAAGAAAAGAAAATCCACCACCTCAAAATTTCTAGAAATTTTACATCTCTATACGGGACCACCATCAAAATGAGCTCTGTTCCCCACCCCCAACCTCATCCCCCAGAAAAAAGGACAATTATCAAAATTAGATTATCTATTCAAAATTTATGCATGGATATACTTTAGAAAAAAAAACACATTAAATGAATTGTAAAATCTCCTTTGTTTGGAATTAGTTAATAAAAAAAAAATTTGAATTTGAATTTTTGTTTGTTTTTATATTTATTTATGCTAATTATTATTATTTTTTTTTTTTTTTGTAGGATATATTTATTGGTCTATTGAGATCATTTAGTGAAGCACATAATTTAATTTTACAAGAACATGGGACCCTTACAACTCTCTGTGCAGTTGTAGTGGCTCAACTAAGAAATTCAAACAAGTTCATCGCTTGTGCATGCAATGTTGGTGATAGTTTAGCCTATATCTACAGCCCAAAATATGGTGTTCGTGAAATCACTCAAGGTAAGTTTTCTCTTTTAATACTTTACCTCACTTTCTTGATTTAATACTATGTGATTTTTTATTTTTTTATAAGAGCAATTGGCATAAAGCTATGATACCCTACTGCCTGCATAGCAGTGTTCCTCTTTTATTGGTACATTGGGTAATTTTTTTTTTTTTTTGTTAGAAAAGATGACATGTTGATATGAGGTATGCAAAATGGTATAAAAAAGTCCTTCCGGCATGTACCGGGAGGAAAAGGTAGCTTTCCTATATCTTCGTTTTAAAATTTGAACTAATGTTACACGAACACAGCAAGTTAAAATGCAAAGAAAATGTTTACAAAAGATTCGTTAATACTGAATTTGAATAAGAAATTCGCCAAATTATGGAGCTATAGCAAAGTTGGCTTCATTTATGAAGACTTATTTTGGTCGCCAAATTTGGCTATATTTCGCCAAATGTCACCAAGTTTGGCGAGAATTTGGCGCTAACGGATATGAATATATAGTTTTAAGCGTATGATTGGGAAAATTATTACAAAAATGAAATTTTTTGTAATGTGCTGTCTTGTTTCAAAATGTCAGCCACCCTAGAATTTCAAACTGCTCTATCTCAGCCATTTTTTAACATAGAGGTAAACCAAAAAATGCTCTGGAATCCTCGTATCAAGGCCTAACACTTAATTAAAAAATAAATCTGAATTTTTAATTTTTATGTATATTTATTTTAGTTTTAAATTTTTAAATGGCCGCCATCTTGAAACAAAATGGCGGACCAAGCTGGCCAACGAACTCGGTCGAGACATTGGTGAGCTTAATACACACAATTAGTTTCATCAAAATTGATTTATAAATACGAGCGTTATCGTATGACATAGGTCAGATATATATATATATATATATATATATATATATATATATATATATATATATATATATAAATCAACATTTGAATGGAGGGTGGTTTTGGGGTCTGGGGGTCATGATCGGTGAAAATATATAAAAATTTTCCGGAACTGCTTTCCTCCAAACGGCTGCAATAGGTAGCTTTATACTTTTTGTATTTAAAGCTACCTAATAGATATAATCAGAAATTAGTGTTCAATGATTTGTAAATATTTTGGCCTACATGTTTAAACATTGTGAATTAAAAAAATTTGTATGTCTTGTTAATATTTTAAATTAAATGTTGAACTATAGCTCTGTGAACAGGGTTCGCACAGACTCCTTAGAAACTCCTTAGAAATGAAAACATTCCCAAGTAGTACTTAGAACTACTTAGATAAGCAAACCACTCCTTAGAAACTCCTTAAATTGTATTGCAGCTTTGGACGCAAGCGATATTGCTGCCGAGGGAAAGAAAAATTCGTGATTGTAAAATGCACGGTAAATCCTTTATGCACGTCATTTATCTGAAACACAGCATTGATTGGTTAGGATAATCTTATAGCAGGGCTCCCACCAGGTCCGTAAAGTCCGTTTTTCAACACTGTACTTTACTTTAAATTTTATCGATGTTTGGCATTTAGCCAAGAATCTCGGAAAAATCTTGTTTTTCGCACATATATCCCAAAAAATATCGTCAAATTTCATCAGTCGATCGCGGAAAAAATTAGTAAATTTTGTCAAAGGATCGTGAAAAAACTCGAATTTCTCCAACAGATCACAGAAAAACTTGAATTTCTTCAAAAGATCGCAAATTTCTTAAATATCTAAAAAAAATCTTTAAGATTTCTTAAAAACGCGAATTTTCTCAAAGGATCACGAAAAAACGCGAATTTGGTTAAAAGATCGAGAAAAATGCAGATATCCTCAAAAGATAAAAAAAAATGTGAATTTCATAGAAAGATCGTGAAAAACACGTAAATTTCGTCAAAGGATCACGAAAAACACGCGAATTTCGTGAAAGGATTGCAAAAAACACGTGAATTTCATGAAAAGATCAGGAAAAACATGCGGTTTTCATCAAAAGATCGCGAAGCACACACGAATTTTCTCAAAAGATCGAGAAACACCTGCAAATTTTCTCAAAAGATCGCGAAACACACACGAATTTCCTCTAAAGATCGCAAAAGCACACGAATTTTCTTGAAAGATCGCAAAAAACACGCGAATTTCCTCAAAAGATCGCTTAAAACGTGCCAATTTCGTCAAAGGATCATGAAAAAACACACAGTTTCCATCAAAAGATTGCAAAAAAAATGTCAGTTTCGTCAAAAGATCGAAATAAAACGCGAATTCCATTAAAAGATCACGAAAAAACACGAATTTCCCCCAGAAGATCTCAAAAAAAGACGCGAATTTCCTCAAAAGATCGCGAAAAAATGCTAATTTTCTCAAAGGATCATGAAAAAACGCGAAGTTTGTTAAAAGATCGAGAAAAATGCGGATTTCCTCAAAAGATCGCAAAAAATGTGAATTTCCTAGAAAGATCACGAAAAACATGTAAATTTCATCAAAGGATCGCGAAAAACATGTAAATTTCGTCAAAGGATCGCGAAAAACACACGAATTTCATGAAAAGATCAGGAAAAACATGCGGTTTCCATCAAAAGATCGCGAAAAACACGCCAATTTCGTCAAACGATCGAAATAAAACACGAATTCCATTAAAAGATCACGAAAAAACGCAAATTTCCCCCAGAAGATTGTAAAAAAAAAATTCTAGAATTTCCTCAAAAAATCACGAAAAACATGCGAATTTTCTCAAAAGATCATGAAAAGCACGCAGTTTCCATCAAAAGATCGCGAGAAAAACATCAGTTTCATCAAACAATCGAAATAAAACGCGAATTCCATTAAAAGATCGCGTTTCTCTCAGAAGATCTTGAATTTCCCCTTGAAGGTAAAAAAAAAAAAACGCGAATTTCCCCCAGAGGATCACGAAAAACACATGAATTTCGTCAAAGTTTCACCTTCAAAGAAATCGATTACAGCTGTTCTAAAAGTATAAACTTGTTATATTTTTTCTTGTATGTTGCGTTTAGCATTTTTTTTTTTTTTTTTTTTTTTTACCTTTTAAAATTTTCTTTAAGATGTATCATGTATGTGATATACATAATATTTCTTTGGGGTTTGTCTAATCTCTGTTTATATGACCATTGGTTGCTGCATAAAAAAGTTGATTGTCTATTTTGTATTTAAACTTACGAAATCAGTAAGCAATATTTTGTGAATACTGTGCAATTCCAGCACTAACAATTAGATTCTAATAGAGTAAAGTTTGTTTTTGTCTCCAAATTGTCCATTAAAAATTGGAGTGTGCATACCACATAACGATGCAGCACATAAAAGTAACAACAACAAAAAATGGCAAATCCTTAACATTTTTTGGACTCCTTGGATTTTTTCTTTCCAACTCTGTATGAACCCTGGTGAAGAATATCCAAACTCAGATACCAGCTGATAAAGGCATTCAAATTTAAATTAATCTAATTTAGGGGTGCACAACCTTTTTAAGCGAAGGGCCACTTTAAAAAATGACTGGGTTGTCAAGGGCCACACCATCAGAAAATTTTTGCTTCGAGGAGGTGTGACCGGGGGGGGGGGGATCATATTAAAAAAACACATTTCGAAAGGATAGATTTAGCACCCTAGATTCCTTCCTTCCAGTCAATGTATTCAGTTCTGCTGGCAATGATTATGTTTGTATTTATACACGAGATATAGCTAAGATTATTTTCAAAGAGTAAAAATACTCCTTGATTTTATTGGAAGGAATAAATTTTACTTTAAAGATTGTCAGTGCTTTCATGAATGAAAGTGGAGAGGAGGGGGGGGGGGGGGGGGTCAGCCTAAAAGTTCATAAAAATGCTAATTTTAAAAGGAGGGTTAGCTCCCTATATTTAACCACCTCCTTAGTCAGCATAACCCAATTCAGTTGGAAAGGATGGAAAAAACTTTTTTTTTCCATGCGCGATTGACAATATTCATAGTTTTTTCCTAGTGATTGACGAAATTCACAATTATTACGCACACGTTCGGCGAAATTTGCAATTTTTTTTTACATCCTATCGCCAAAATTTGCAATTTTAAGCGCCCGATTGGCAAAATTCGCGATTTTTTACGCAGCCAATCGGCAGAATTCGCGATTTTTACGCGCCTGATCGGCAAAATTTGCGATTTTTACGCGTCCGATCGGCAAAATTTGCGATTTATATGCACCCGATCGGCAAAATTCGCGATTTTTAATGGCCCGATTGGCAAAATTCTTGATTTTTACGCATACGATCAACAGAATTTACGATTTATGCGCAACTGATCGGCAAAATTCGCGATTTATATGCACCCTATCGGCAAAATTTGAGATTTATATTTATACGCACCCTATCGGCAGAATTCGCGATTTTTACGGGCCCGATTGGCAAAATCCACGATCTTTACGCAGGCGATCGGCAAAATTTGCGATGTTTACACTTCCGATAGGCAAAATTCGCGATTTTTATGCAGACAATCGGCGAAATGTACAATTTACACGCACCCGATCGACAAAATTCGCGATTTTTACACATATGATCGATGAAATTTACGATTTATATGAACCTGATCAGCAAAATTCGTGATTTTTACGGGCCTGATCAGCAAAATTCACGATTTTTGCAGGCCTGATCGGCAAAATTCACGATTTTTGTGCAGGCGATCGGCAAAATTCACGATTTATACACACCCGATCGGCAAAATTTGCGATTTATACGTACCTGATCGGCAAAATTCGCAATTTATAATTTATATGCACTCGATCGGCAAAATTTGCAATTTTTACGCACCTGATAGGCGAAATTTGGCAAAATTCGCGATTTCTACGCACCTGAACGGCAAAATTCGTGATTTTTTCACGTCCGATCGGTGAAATTGGTTCGCAGGCCACCAGTAATCCGATCGCGGGCCATTTTTGGCCTGCAGGCCACAGGTTGTGCACCCCTAATCTAATTTATATTTAATGTTGTTTCAATATGAATTCATCTTTGTGATAAAAAATTGTGTATGTCTTGTTTACATTTTTAATTAAATTTCACTTCATGTTGAACTATAGCTATGTGAAAAATATCCAATGAACTCGGATACCAGCTGATAAAGGCATTCTATGTAAATTTGAATTAATCTAATTTATATTTATTGTTGTTTCAATATGAATTCATCTTTATGGAGAAAAATTGTGTATGTCTTGTTTACATTTTTAATTAAATTTTACTTCATGTTGAACTATAGCTATGTGAAAAATATCCAATGACCTCAGATATCACCTGATAAAGACATTCTATGCAAATTTAAATTGATCTAATTTATATTTATTGTTGTTTTAATAAGAATTGATTTTTGTGATTTGGGTAAAAGCACCCGAAGTTGGTTATTTAATTGTAGTAGTCTGCCACTTATAGAAGAAAAAAAATGGCTGATTACTAATGAAAAAAAGAAAAGAATTATTTGGTGATGGCAGATGACTGCACATTGCGAAATTCTAATATTTTATGGAACCAAAAATAAATTATTTATAAAGCATTTTACCTCATTGTGGCTGACTATTAGAATACTTACCCTATATATATATATATACAGTACACTCCCTCTAATCCGCACAGCTTGGGACCAAGGGTTGTGCGGATTATAGGATTTTGCGGATTATAGGTCATTTCTTTGTTTATGTTCTAATATTTGGAATTTATCTACAAATATAGTAATCACACTATAAATAATTAACAGGAATGATTATTTATACATAAAAAAAATTATATTTAATATTAGAAATAGATTTAAATGTTATTAGAATTTATATTTTATATACAAATATAATACTCACACTATAAATAATTAACAGAAATGATTATTTATACATAAAAAATTTATATTTAATATTAGAAATAGATTTAAATGTTATTAGAATTTATACTTTATATACAAATATAATACTCACACAGTATACCAAGTATATAAATAAGTGTAGTAATACAGAAATGAAAGAAAATATTTTATACAACATTATAAACACATTTAAATGATATATGTAATATGCAAAATTAATATAATTTACTAAACTTCTACTTATTTTTAAATTTGTCAAACATTGCAGTTATTGTGGTTTGCTTCAAAGATTTTTTTTTTAATGCTGCAATTTTATCTTGAAGCCTTCTTAGAGTCATGATTTCTTGATCAGAAACAACATCTTTAAATGTTTCTTTTTCTAAAAAACTGAGATATTTATCGCCATGAAAGAGTACTTCATCAAATGCTATTTTTTCTTCTTCAACATCAGATTCTGTGTCTGAATCGGTCTCTCCTGAATTCAGTACAGAAGATATTATTTCCGCATCTGTTACTTTTTGCGACTCCAAGATTTCATCTTCCGAAACCATCCAGGAAACTAAATCATCTTCTGATGCAGAATTCAGAAGAGAAGCTGATGAATCCTTGGCAAACCTAAGCAATTCAGCAGCTTTTTCACGCGCAACACATGACCTAAATCCATTAAATTCTGAATCATCATTCTGCACATCAAGGAAAAGTGTAGCTGGCCACAGATTTTTCCAACCATTAATTAATGTTTGCTGAGAAACTGCCTCCCACGCTTTTGCAACTAAAAATATGCAATCTTTTATAGTGAAAGTTTTTTTGAATTCATCAATTTTGTCCACAGTAGGATTGAAGGCAATTACTTTTTGCAGGAATTCAAAACGATACTGGCATTTCATACTGTGGATAATCCCTTGATCCATTGGCTGAATCAGGGACGTTGTATTAGGAGGCAAAAAAACAACAGAAACATTATTTTCTGTCAATATTTCTGGATGTGCAGCACAATTATCAAGTAGCAATAAAATTTTTGTATCACTTGGTAAACCAATTTTATTTCCATGAGCACGGACTTCTGGAATAAAATTTTTCTGAAACCATTCCAGGGTCAACTCCCTGGTTATCCATGCTCGCTTATTAGCCTTGTAAGTGACTGGCAGACTTTTAATGCTTTTCAAGGCTCGGGGGTGAGCACTCTTTGAAATGATCATTAACTGACATTTGTGTGTGCCAGCAGCATTGCTACACATAACAACCGTGACTCTCTCTTTTGCATCTTTCACACCAGTTGGGGCAGTTTCATTGGATGCTGCTAATGTGTTCCTGGGTAAATAACGCCAAAAGAGTCCCGTTTCATCCATATTGTACACTTGTTCAGGAGTTAAATTTTCGTCATGAATCCATTTAGAAAATTCGTCAACAAAATCTTCAGCCCCTTGTGTATCAGCGGATAATTTTTCACCGCAAGATTTTAAGTATCGAATTCCATGGCGCTGCTTAAATCGCGTGAGCCATCCAGAAGAAAAATTGCATGGCTCTTGTATCTTTAATTCTTCGTGGAGCATTTTTGCTTTTTCACACAGTAATGGTCCTGTTATAGGCACACCTTCATCTCTCCTTTGCTTAAACCATTCATAAATGATGGCATCAAAATTCACATCCTTAGCAGGACGCATAGTTTTCCTTTTGGCAATCCCTGTATTGCTGTCACTATTGGAGTAGAACTGCAGAATTTTTTGCTTGTTCTTACTAATATCATATACAGTTCTTGAACTAATACCAAACATGGAAGCTAAATATCTGACTGATGATCCACTCTCTAGCTGTTTTATAATATCTACCTTTTGTAGAAGAGTTAGCGTTACATGTTTACGCTTTGCGATCTTTTCACGATCTTTAATTCCCGACATTCTTTTTTTCTTAATTTAGAAGATCAAATAAAATCTAGATAATATTAAAAATATTACAAAATAACATTAAATGTAAATGCAATAACGTTACTCAAATTTAATTTGCTCTAACAACGATTAGCACGTGAGTACGCAGCCGAGATTTGTTGATATAACAACGATGTTACACCCGTTTCCATACAGATAACACTAATAATATGACTGACCATAAATTATATTATATTTGTCTATTCACTGCAGTGGCAGTTGCAATCGCTCGCAATTTATTGATAGGTTGCCCCTCAGCTACATGTCTTAACCCCATGCTTTGGGCATGAAGCGATTTGATTGGATGGGACGCTGCTCTGGTGTTCGTTATTTACGAACATGAAAGCCAACGAATGCATTCTGAATTCATGTCAGATTCGGCGACACCGAACAGAGCAGACGTGTTTTATCAGTGCTTGACCTTGATTTTTCTCTCCTTGGATCTTCGTTTCGACGTCTGTTCACAGCGGTCGCTCGTTAATCAATAACGTTTTTATCTGTTTTTTGTTTTTAAGAATGGCAACGTTTGATACATAGGCTCCCGTGTATCGAAAATAATGTTAGTATATTTGAATGGCACACAAAAAATTTCCTTCTATGCATGCAGAATTGCCTTTAAAAACAATCTTAGTAAATTTATCCATTCAGTAAACTTTTATTATGGTTGAAAAAAAAAAAAAAAAAAAAAAGTTTGGAAAAAAGAAAACGTTATGAAAAAGTTTGTTTACATCTGAAATACATCGCGGATTATAGGCGTTCGCGGATTATAGGGTCGCGGATTAGCGGGAGTGGACTGTATATACTTCATTTATTAGGACTATATATTACATTTTGTAATTTGACACTGCTATATGGTATAGTGATTTCATTGTGTATGGTCAGTTTCTTATGTTTCAATGATTAATTTTTACAATAAGTTTATATATATATATATATATATATATATATATATATATATATATTGTAAATTCTGGTGAATTACTGATATATATATATATATATATATTATGTATGTCCATAAGTTTTAAATAGTTTTTTTATTTGTTGTTGTTGAAGGGGCTTGTTTTAATTATGGTCCTGTATAACTTTCACCATAGTTTAAATATTGTTAGATTTATCTATCTGAACCATAGCTTTTGTAAAAATAGGTTAATCGCCATGAAACTTAAAGTATATTGTTGCAGTATACAGCACTATTTTACATTTAAAAAATAATCATCATAACAGATGTAGTTTTTTTTTTTTCTTTTACAGCGAAATGTCAAAAATGTTAATATAGGATTCTGTGCTGCATAGTCATGAGTGATGCTGGCAATAAAGTAATGTTATGAAGACATTCTATTGTGACAAACCACCACCCTCTTTAAAATAAACAAACTGGTCTTCAAAAAAAAAAAAAAAAAAATTAGGCTATATTAATCATATGAATGTTTATGCATAATTATAAGCAAGTCTTGAGTTAAGAAACAGTCACTTAAAAATGTTTTTATTTTTTCCTTAAAAATTTCCTTGTAATTTATTTATTTATGTTTCAGTTATAAACACTTACAATGTACTACATTTACTTATTGGTAAGCTTGATATATTTTTTTTGTTTTTCTAGGATCTCATGATATTTATTCAATGAGGGATATGAGAGATGCTTTAGGTGCTCTGGGACCCGTAGATGGCATAAATCCAGAACTGAGTAATTTAACGGTGTCTATGTCTGAGCTTGATCAAAATGACATCGTTTTTCTCGCCAGTGATGGAATATCTGATAATTTTGATCCCGTTGTGGGTAAATTTGCCATTCCCAGGAAAAAAGAGAAGAAAGCAAAGACTCCTACTGATGCCATGATCGATAATCCCTGTCCTTGTCCGCAACATCCTGATCGGATAAACGGTCAGAATGTGGAAAAAGAGACATTTGTTTTGGACTTCAATCTTCCTGTTGTAGAAGCCCATCAGCGGCATGAATTAACTCTTCTCCGAATGGAAGATCTCATTATCAATGGGGTCAACGAAGGTGATGGTCCTTGCAAGACTGCTCGACAGATATGTGAGCAAATGATTGACTTTGCTGAGAAGCTCACGATAGCGAAGCGACGTATCCTGGAAGACCCTGAGCTTTACAAGAATGACGATCTAGAAGTTAATCAAGCTGGTCAGCGTCTGCGACGTAGGAAGGTTGGCGAAAAGTTGGCTATGGTTCCTGGTAAACTAGATCATGCTTCCATTGTGGCTTATACAGTAGGGCTACGCTTTCAAGAAAAGGTACCTCTAATAGCTGAATGTGAATCATACACTGATCTTAAGTGCTAATTCATTAGATACATTTTTTGTACTTTTCCATTTTACTATTTAAAAAAAAAAAAAGAAAAAATTCCATTTTTTAAATTTTAATATTATTTGTACAATTTTATAGTTCTACTTCTTGAACATGACAAATGTAAATAAGCGTCTATGAAAACAATAGCTATGTCGTTTCTTCCAATTTTGATTTCTAGAAATACTTTAATCATTTGCATGATTCCCACAATGAGTAAATAAAGGAAAAGTTGGAGAAACATGACAATATGCTTTATGTATTAAAAAGGATTGCTGGATAAGAAATAGGAGTTAGTTAAGAAAAAGCTGTGGACAAATGAATAGTTAAGATTTTACTAACTTTGTAGATTTTTTTTTTTCATTTTTAAGTGTTATAATAACAATTAGTATAAGACATTTTATACAAATTTGGATACTACTTTTTTTAAAAAGTCTCGCCGCGATTGAGAAAGTAGTCTTGGAAACAGAAGAAAACATTTTGCGAATACTTTCTGTCAACTTATTCAATATTTCAGACACAAAAACAATTTGTATAATATTTACACAATTTATTTAGTGTTCACAAATAAAAGCAATTTTTCTAATATGTATAATTAAAATCAAATTATTTAATTCATACGTAAATAAATATTAATACTTTATCAGCTCAGAGGTGTAATTTGGGGGAGGTTAAGGTGTGGGCAATTAGTCCCTTCAAAATTTTTGTGTTGTACCTATTACTCTAGGTAAACACAACCACATGGTAGATGAAAACTATCTACCCGACGGAAACTTAGTTAATGTTAGCCACACATTAAATTCGGAAAAACAGATTTAAACAAACTTAACATAGTGACTTATTACTTAACCAAAAACACATAAATGAAAAGTAAAATATATTAAAAAGTACTACTGCTACTGTAGGGGAGAAATATAGATAACAGAATAATATTTTTTATATGAATGGCAAAAGCTTTATTTTAAAAAAAAAATCAACATTAATTTAAGTATTCACTTTTAAAATACTGTTGATATTAATTCTGTTCTCTTAAATAACAACTATGCAGCAAAAATTACCAGCTATTAACAACGTCATATTACATCTTATTTAGGAAAACCCCGGGTTTTTGAAGCAACAGAAGTGCACCAATTAATTAAACATCATAGCCAATCTTCAACCACATTGTTTGCCGATATCTTGCACCATCTCTAGAAATTCCTTGACCATCTGCCATTTGACCAAAGTTTGATTCTTTGACCAAAGGTCCAAAGTCCCCATTCAGCACTTTTTTTTACATTTAAAAAAATAACAATGTTCAATTTTAAGCCTAAAATGTTCTCAAATATGCAAGAAAAGAGTCTTTTATATAGTTAAGCACCGAGTCAATATGAAAAAAACTTCCTCAAACAGTTAATATTGAAGATTACATTTCCCCCCCCCCCCTTTAATATGGAGTAATATATGGAAATATTGCCTGACAAATAGCTCTGAAATTTCCAAAAGTAAAAATAACCTACTCTTATTACAATAACTTGAAAAATAATTTAATTTTAAAATACTGTTTCAAAAACTTAAAATTATCAGTGTAACAAAATATATCAGTCAAAATGTATTTTAAAAATGTATCGGTCGTCATATATCAGACTCAGAAGTTTTTCTTTCTTTTTTTCTTTAGAAATTGCCCAAAAGTCAAATTAATTTGTCAGATTTGATAAAAATAGAAACGTTATCATTAATTAAACACTTTAAGCACAGAAACTACTGATATTTGCTGAAGTTTTGCTCTTACAACATTCTTGCAGTGACACACTATTATTAGTGAGTACTTTGACTAATTTTTAAAATATGTGTGAGCATAATAGGCACTTTTCTGTTAGCCGGGTGCCAGTGATATATATATACACACATATATACATACACATATATATATATAAACCTTTGAATTCAAAATACAAAAAAAAAAAAAAAAAAAAAAGTTTTATGAACAAAACTGACCAAATCTCCAATTTTTTAAAGATAGGTAAGTATAAAGTGTATATATATATATATGTGTGTGTGTGTATATATATATCACTGGCACCTGACTAATGGAAAATCACCGAATAATAATATCAATAGCTCATGATGTGTTCAACAAAATCAAAAGTAATTTTTGCCCCCCTTCCTCCCAAAGAAAGTTCTGAAATGGCTCCTTGTGCCAGTTTTGCTTTCACAGCTGTGTATATCATTTGACAACAAATCTCATTTTCTTAAATACCAAGGTGCTTATATAACAGAGAAGTATCCAAATTTGAGTTAATCTATTTAATTGCCATGGTTACTTATAATTGCTGGCAGTCTCAGTATGAGCTTAGATTTATATTGGAAGATTTTATTATAAATTTTTACACTTCTAATGAATTATTATAATACATTAGATTATGTATAAATATTATAATAAACTAAATGATGAACAAACACATTTGCACTTGCAAAAGGTTCATTTTTAACTATTGATGACCTTAATCATTGCTCTCTTTTAATTTATGCTCATTAATGATTGAGATTTTAATATATTATCATATGTAAATGAATAAATGTTTTTCATCAATGTAATTAACATTTTTTTTAACTTAAAATTTTAGTAATCAATTCAAAGCACAGGGTTCAAAATTGCTTCTATCATTGGTTTGTCTGAAATAATAATAATAATAATAATAATAACCTGATTTTGAAACCTGATATGTAAAAATCTTAAAATTATAATAATTAAATCAGAATCAAAAGGATAATTTTTTTTAGTGACGTTTATCTGAAATAATTATTATTATTATTAATGTGTTTAGTAATTTTCATCTGTTTATTATACTTTTTTACTTTAAATTGTGGGAATCTTGCGATTCTTCTTGAAATAGTTTGTAAGAAAAGTCTAATTTTATTTTTTTGTTGTCAGTTGTTTCAAATAATGAAAATTTTATGAATTTGATATATGAATCTTATGAATATGATATGCATTTTATTCATTCCACTTTTAAATGAAGGTTTTTCTTTTCTAAGTAATATATATATATATATATTAATTCTGTGTAACATAGGTTTTTCTTTTCTAAGTAATATATATATATATATATATATTAATTCTGTGTAACATAAAATGTTTTCTTGAATGATTTTTTATTTGTACTTTGTTAAATTTCCATTAACATGCCTGCTTAAGATGCTTACAGCAATTTTATAAATTTTAAGAATTTAAACTTTATCACTGAAAAAGCTATGCATTGAGTATTATAGTAATTTTAGTTTAATTTTCATGTTTTAGATATTTTTAAATTTTACTTCTTTTATAAATAACCATAACTGAAAGTTCCTCAATTTAAAAAATTTAAAGTTTTATCACAATAAGGACTATCTATTGAACATTATAGTAATTTTAGATTAATATCATAATATTAGGCATTTTTAAATGTTAACTATTCTATGCTTAAAAAATTACATTCATTTTCATCATGCCTTTATTGATTATCATATCATCATTATATTGTTTTTGTTTCACTTTAAATGTATAAATGTAACTTATCCATCTTTGCATTTACTCTCTTTTCACATTGATATATTATTAATTCAAATTAGTAGAGTTTTCAATATATATCAAATGTAAAAAGAATTTAGTAGTTAAAAAAGAAAAAAAAAAGACAAAATATGTTTTCCTTTATAAAAATTTTGGATAATGATAGCTCTATGATTATACATCAGTCTAGTCCTATAACACTTTTCCAAAAGTGTTCCAGAGTGTTCCAGATTCCTAACTAAGGTTATTCCAAATATCACTAGGGGTTACATATGCAATTAATTTTTTTAATCCTTAAAATTATTAAAAATAAAAGAGAAGGTTAAAAAAATTTCTCTCTCTCTCTCTCTCTCTCTGCCTCTCTCTCTCTCTCTCTCTCTCTCTCTCTCTCTCTATATATATATATATATATATATATATATATATATATATATATATATGTATATATATATAACAAAACTTATTGTAATTGATATAACTATTAAATTTGAAGATAATCGACACAAAATAAATTAATCACTAATAAGAATTCAAAAGAAAAATATACCCAATATTGCTAAATTTGCTGATTTAAAATCTAAAAGAAAAAACGAATTGAGTAGAAATGAGTAAAAACATAAAGTATTAACATTACAATAAAAAAAATTAAAACTTATATTGTGAAACATGTTATCAAAGGAATATTCCAGAATATAAGTAAGTCCCGTTTGATTTCTGTTTGAGCATAACAAACCATATTCCCTAAAATATATTCAAATTGGCTCATCATTTGCAACACCACATTTGAAAAAATTGAGAAATATATATATGTATGTATATTAAGCATACCACAAAAATGATAAAGGTTAAATAAAAATAATTATTAATTCTGTTTATTTAATATCAGTTACAGCAGAGATCTGTTTAGGAAAAAATTGGGTCCTTTAAACGACACTTCCCAATTTTTTTCAATTCAAAACAGGATTCTTCACAAAATACTTTATCTGAAAAATAGACCTTACACAAAACTTTCCCCCCTCCAAACTGAACCGTTTACAAATTTTATCATTTAAAACTAAAATCTGACTGTCACTTTTACATATATAAAGAAAATATGTGTATTTTACAAACATATATCTTCTTAAAAATGTATAAACAAGAATCTAAATATAACAATAATTTCAAATTCACAAAATTCTGACTCGATAGATTTTTCACAGACATTAAAAACTGTTCACAATTTCACAGAAACAGGACAATGGGAGAAAAGTCTGTACAGACCCCTGGTTATAGTTATAGTGGCTAAATTATAGTTAGTGGCTAAGCTCATAAAATGCTGGAAGACTCCCAGTTTCCAAAGGTCCCATGGAAATTTATATGTGACCACAAAGTTTTTGATCATGGACAATAATTTTTTCCCCCATACTTTGATAATGTAGGGAATTATGTTTAAACATATATGTACTAAAACATACTGAGACCAAATCACAAGGGACAAAACAAATTTCTGTTTTAGACAGATTTATGTCTTATAGCAGGTAAAGTTTTGTAGTATTTTTTCACTGGGACCATGAAAATTTTCTGTTATAGATAGATTCCATTTTCACAAATTTTACTGTATCTTTTTAAAAAGCAGGTTCTGATATCATACTTAAGGCTCATATTCAAATCATTACCAATTATCTCTCTGCGACCTTGATCTAGAGTAAAATCATTATCCAATTATACAGGTAAGTACAGTAAAATCTGTTAAGATAGAATCAAAATGAACTAAAGGAAAATTATGTTTTAGATAGGTTTCCATCTTACCATCTCTTATACTATCTCTTATGAATGAATTATCTCTTTTTACCTGGGACCATAAAAAGTTTTTCATTTAAGACGAGATTCCATTATATACAGATTCTGTTTTCACAGGTTTTACTTTATATATACAGGGTGTCCAAAAATTATTGGACACATTTCAAAATTATGTAAAACAAAAACTAGATAATATAGAAACAAAATGTGTCTACTAACTTACAATAGAAATACATTTCGATGCGAGATCCCTTGGTTATGTGTAGTAGCTATGTTCTAGCGATACTCAATTTCGTTCCATATATTTGAAAGTATCTGAGGAGTTATGGATGGGACAACAGCTATGATACACTGCTTCAGTTCCTGCAAATTAGTACAAGGCGTATGATACACACAATCCTTTACATAATCCCACATAAAAAAATCCAATGTTTAAATATGGAGATCAAGGAATTGGACCACCATGACCAATCTATCTTTTGGGGAAAATTCTGGAAATAACAATGCTGTGAAAAAAAAAAAAAGAAAAAAAAAAAAGACTTTTGGAAACATGTTATTAATACATGACATTGAAAAACCACCACTGTTCTTAGTTTTTTTTTTCATAATTTTGTAATGTGTCCAATATTTCTCAGACACACCCTATATTTAAGTATGCTTTATTTCAAATTGTGCAATTTTCGAAATAATATTTATAATAAATTATACCCTTATTTTTTGTGCATAGAACTATTTATAACAACTAACATTATATGCTTAATATTTTATTATTTTCTGCAGAAAGTTGTGCAGTTTTGCTTTTGCTAAAATACATGAAGAAAATTAGATGTGAAAAACTTCTTAAGCAGGTTTTATGTGGATTCATGTATAACCTTTTAATTTAATATTGCTTATTTTGATTAGCTCAGTATTTATATACATATATAGCATTCATAACGTACCAGCTGTGTAATTACAGTGTAAATAGTTTCAGCTTGTGAATAATCGCAAATTTTAGCTTTTCTGACTGTGATCTGAAAATTGTTCTCTTATTGCCATATTTAAAAATGTTATTTGTTATCATTTTAACTGTAAGAAAGTCCAAAATAAAATTTAAAACAAATCGCTAATTCTATTTAAAAATGTATATTCAAGAAAATTAAGATAACGTTAAAATTATTACCCTTTTCCAATTGTTGTCGACTAAAATTCCTCTATTTATGTAATTAAATGTTTGACTGAACCAAATTTGTAGGTGTTATATGTAGTAGTATTTTATTTGATAAGATCATTTATTTTTACCTGTAGATATATTGTTAAAGTTAGCTGATATTGCTGATGAAATCAGGCTTATAAAAAAATATTTTTAAATGCTCAAAATATTTAAGAATTTCTTTATATTTTCCCTCCATTTATATTGTAAATACTTTTAAAAAAAGAATGCCCATTTTTTCTTTGTGCGTTGGCCGTTGGTGGATAACTGGCAATTAAAGATTAATGTTTACATTGTTTGAATATCTCAGAGTTTAAAATACTAGTAAGAAGTATGCTGCCACTCATTGTTAAACAATATTATATTTAAATTTTAAATAATTAAATATTGTTGTATTATTATTTTTTGATGGGATGAAAATAAAATAAAATAAATAGCTCTTATAAATAGACTGTACCTACTTTGTAATGTACATGTATGTCGATAATCATATATACAACTATGGCAATATAAAAGAAACTTTTATTTTTTGTAAATTTGAAATACCATGATACAAGTTTGAGATACAAAGATTTAGATGCTTTCGTGTTATACTGTTTTTTTTTTTCTCTGAACTACTGATGATTCCTTAAATTAATGTTCCAAGCAAATACTGTCTACTTTTTTTATAAAGAATAAAATACATACATTTGAAAATTAAATCTTAGTAATACAGAAAAAAAAAAGTATTTTTTGTATTTTATTGTTAATTCTGTTAACATAAAGATAGGAACTATTAGCAGAATGACAGACTTAAAATTGTTAAAAATGGGCATTCTTTTTTTTTTTTTTTTTAACAGTTATGTACTTAATTTTTTGATGATACAGGGTTCCCAGCATCATGGAAAGTCAGGGAAAATCTGGAAAGTCATGGAATTTCAAAGTAGTCAGGGAAAGTCAGGGAAATTTTTAAATATATATAAAAAGTCAGGGAATTTACAAATATTTTCTAAAAAGTCAAGGAAAAGTTTTAGAGAAAATGAAAAATGATGCGAAATTCATCATATAGTCTTGGAGAAAAATTTTTGAAGAGCGATCACAGGAAAAAAATCGCTAATTTTTGACGAAGGATTGCAAAAATAAGTAACAAATTTCGTCGTATACCCATTTGGTCAGAGAATTTTTTTGAGATTTTGTCATGGAAAGTCAGGGAATTTTTTGAGATTTGGTCAGGGAAAATCAGGGAATTTGCAAGTCATTTTTTGCTGGGAACCCTGTGATATAAAAAAATATATTAATTTATTTTATTATGTGTGTTTTTTAATTTTTAATTTGTCTGTTTTTTCATAAGTAATCTAGTGAATATATATTGTTTTAAATTTTTTGTCTAATAATCAAACTTTTATTAGATTTATTTCCTTTTTTCTAGAGCTTTGCAATATTTATATTGCTTTTTTTAGTTTCCTCTTAAGCGAGTGCTTGCCTTCTAGTCTCTTTTAAGAAATAATTATTTATGTTTATTGTCTTGTTATGTAGTTATTTTATTACTGATTTGTGATTTGTTATGTGATTTGTGTAGCTGCACTAATTATTGTTATAAATTCACTGCCATATATATATTTTTTATTATTTTATGTGCTTTTTTTTTTTTTTTTTTTTTAATGTCTTTGCTCATAAATATATATTTGTATAATTTTTTTTTAATATTCAATTTTTATTTAATATTGAAATTTTTATAATTTATTTGATTCATCTATTAACACGTGAATGCAGTGATTTAGCTTTTATCAATGAAATGGTTACATAATTAATAAATATAATTGGAAATGCATTGTGAAAAAAAACAAAATATATAAATATATTCATTTTTCCTCAATGATAGCAATATTAATAATAAGAAAATTGTAAATAGTATTAGACAAATTATTTTGCTGCATTTTTAAAAATGTTTTTTAATGCATATTTTAATATAATTTCCAGCAACTTTTTTTTTTTTTTTTTTCTGATGTCTATTTCATATTATAGGATTGTTCATATTAAATTTATATATTACAGTTCTTGTAATAAATCCAGTTAAATGTATACAATAGAATCTCATTTTTTACATTTTTATAGGGATCAAACACATAATGTACAAATAGCGAAAATCATTTATAAATATGAAACAATCTATAGATGTTGAACCTTAATTCAATATAAAATATTTTTATTAGAATAATTTTATCCATGTAAATAATAACTTAATTTTCGTGTATAGAAAATCTTTGAATTCAGACATATATAAATAATTTATTGGAATGATTTTTAATTTTTTTAATTTGTACTCCTCTTACTGTAAACCCTCCTGAAAATTGAAGAAAAACGAACATAATATGTGGTATAATTATTTTAATGTATAATTAACAAAGCAGTTGCTTCGATAATATAATAATAATAATAATAATGCCACAGGTTTCAATATTTCTGATTTACTCTGAAGGTTTCTGAATTTTAATCTGTCTTCTCTGATTAGAGGATAAATTATTCCAAATTTAAGAAATTAAGATTAAAAAAAAAAAAAACACCTAAGAATTTCCTAAATATCTAAGTCATTAATTATTACTCCTTATACGTATCTAATCCTGAATATATATATTTTTTTCATTCCTTAAATTAAATGTTCTTGGCTTATGTTATAATTTTTCATACAAAAGTAGTTGTTTTCTTTTTGTATTTTTAATAAAGTAAACATTGAATTTATTTTTCAAATGCATTTACATTTCACCTACTGGTGTATGTATTTGAATTCCTTAACCAGGGATAGTGTGATGTGCCATTATCAAAATGAAAAAATATCTACTGTTGCCAATATTTCTACTCAGTAAATGAAAAAATACCAAATTTTCTATATTTCTTTATGATCTGTAAAAAGTTGAATTATTTTATCACCCATACACAATGAGATAGAATCATATATCTTGAAAGATATGTCTCTTTCTGGAGTTTGTACAATAAATAATAATCTCTATTGTTCCAAAGAAATATGCTGTTGGTAAAGATGTTATGAAAAGATAACTGAATGTGATATATATTATCCTATAATCAAATTTTTTGAATATTGATAAAAACAGATTTGTTCAAACGTTGAATCTTGTTCTTTTTCTTCTGTTATTATTTATGTTATATTTTTATAGCTGTATAAAGTTCAAAATAGTTTAGAATTATAGTTAGGTTTTATGGTATCTGAAATGTTTTGCTTAATTAATAAGACAAAAAAATGTTAATTTTGTATACCTTATTACCTGTTATGAAAATTGTGACTTTTGTATTATTGACACAAAGAAAAAACCCTCTTAGATCTCAAACTAATTTATATGATGAGCATTTTATAATATATGTACTTTTGATGTATAGCACTTGTTTTTATCCTGATGAAGGAAGCTTGGAAATTTGCATAACTCTTCTATTATCATTCTGCTTGATGTATTCTAAATATGCAGTTATGATATTTACATCCTTTGCATCAGTGTCTGAATTGCTTAAAAAAAGAAAAAAAAGTGATAGCTTTATCCTTAAAAATATATATGTATGTATAAGACAGTTTGTGTATCTCCTACTAAAATTGTCATGATTAAAACTTAAAAAGTTATTTTGTAATGATTGTATACGTGTGAAAAAATAATTAGCATTTTGAAATGTACTTATATCTAATTTAAGTATTTGTTAAGCAATATTATTTCAGCAGTTCATTGAATTTTGTATTTAAAAGTATATTTAAAATTTGTAAATATTTTCTTCTTTCGTCCACTATTCAACTTATGAACTTGTTGCTGATCAAAGTCATATCATTATCTCTGTATTTATTCTTCATATTACTTGAATAATCCTTGTGTATATATTATTAATCCTGCCAAGCAGCATTTTTAGTGCTAATTGTTTTTGTTTTCTTTCTTAATAATATAAAAATTTACAAAAATATTTAGAGTTTCTGGGAAAAAGTTATTTATTTCGGTATTTTTATGTTAGCTTGGCGCAAGTGTTAACCTCTTAAGACCCGAAGTTAAAATAATAGTACAAATACTCATTCTTTGCTTTTAAACAAACAAAATGATATCATAGATGACAAAAAATATATTTTATTGAAATCTATTGTTTTAGGGGGCTTGTAATTTAGGTTCACAAATATGAACATAAAATTACTAGCCCCCCCAAAAATGTCATTTTAATTATCAATAACCTAAAATTACGCAATAAAAAAAAACAGCTTTAAATAAGTGAATAATCTGCAAATTCTTAATTTTTTTTATTATAAAGTTTTTAAGTTAAAGAATTGTGAAAATTACCTACTTTCTTGGATGCACTGTTTCAAAAGCATTTTGCAAACTCAGGTTAAATTTTATTTTTTTAAATTTTTTTTTTAATTCAACTTTATAGAAGTGAAGTTAAAATGTAAAAATATCAATCATTTTAGTTTTTATGAGCAAAAGAATCTAGGTACCCATTTGGGTACCCAGGACTCAAGAGGATAAATCACCAAATATTGTTCCCATTGCTGTCTTTCGTCCTGCATTCATTTCACTTATAGTTTAAATCTTTCACTCATTTCATTTAAAATACATAACTTTCATTAAAAATACATGCCTATCACTTGTTTTGTTTAAAATACAAAAAGAAAAGGAAGAAAGAAAGAAAGAAATAATACCATAAATCAAAACATTTTATTTCAACATCAAATCATTGTTTCTAATTTACGCATGTAAAAAATAAAAGCTGCTATTGGCAATATTTGCACCCGGCTAACATAAAAATTACCTTTCTTTCAAATTAGCATAGTAAAAATTCTAGAGATTAAAAAAAAAAAAAATCTGAAACATTCCAAATTAATTATGAAAGAATGATTATATTTTATAAACTCAACGTTAGATTTATTTGCCACTAAAATATTTTCTTTATTGGGATAGTTGTACATTTTTTTCAGATGTTTGCAGTATATCTAAGTAATAGTTTTCAGTATGATATTTCAGTACTAAGTTTTTAAGTGATGAAGATAAGAGTATTTTCTTTGAGGAGTAATTTTAGGATTTCTGGTTGCTGGTTAAAGGTATATGCATGTCACATAAGCATATGATAAAATTGTGTACAATTCTAATGCTATAAAGCAACATTTTGCAAGCAGTTAGCAACAAAATGTTTTGTTCATCCTTATCATATGTTGAAATTGCATTTTACGGCTGTGGCACAGCCATATCAACTTGTTATTTCTAAATTAGCGAACATCTGAAATTAAATTTCTGATAGCATTTCTGTTATTATTAATGTAACATTAATGAAAATAGAGCTTGCCTAATCTAATTGTGTGACGGAGGACCAGTCCTGTAAAATTTAGCACAAAAATATTCCAAAATAATAATAATAATTAAAAGAAAAATATTTTATTTACTGTTAAAATAAAATTTTATTATACCTAGAAATATAGAACTCTAAAGTAATTATTCATTTTCGGTTCTTAAAAATTGAGTTTTGTATGTTCAATTTGTGAGTGTCTAGATAGTGGTTGTTAAGGTTATTATTTAAATATATTCATTATTTTAATTAATTTTTGCAACAGATGTTTTTCATAGCTTTTTATCTTTATAGTACAATCATATAATTTTGCTTCATAAGCAGTAAATATTGTAAATTGATATGGAAATATGAAATGGTTTTGTAATCTGATTTTGAAATTTCTAATGAGCTTTTCAAATAATTCCATGACTCTTTTATATTGCTTCTCGTTAACTTCTACTTCAATAATTGCTTATATATTTTTTTAATGCTTATCAGTAAAATTTATTAACAATTGTGAATGTTCCTTTGTTAATAAATTGTTAGTTTCTAGATGATATCTTGATAAAGATGAGATTAATATGTTAGGAGTTATAATGTTTACTCTTCACCAGGAAAAAAAAAAGTTCCCTGAAATGTTAAGAATTCAAAATAAAAATCTTTATTTTCTTTTCCAGTGAAATTTGAAAGTTATAGTTAATTATTGTGAAAGTTAAATACTATTATGCATAGAAAAATGGAACCCTAGAATATTTATTTATTTTAGGTTATTGAAAATTGATTTTTTTAATACACTGAACCTGTGTTGTCTAGTGACTGATTTATTAAAATATATTCATTCTTTTAATTCATTTTTGTAATAGATCGTCTTTTTAGCTGTTAATAAGAGTCTCAGCATCCTAAATTTTAATTACCACAATCTTCAAACAATAATTTTTGTGGTGCATTTCTGTTACAAATTTTAAAAAATTATGCCGCAAAGATTATTGTTTGAAAATAGTATTAATGAAAATATAGAATGCTGTAACCCCTTGTGTTTATTGTTGAAATAAAGTCATATCATTTTTTTTGTATATACATTAAATTATCGTACACTGATATTGAAATTTGCCAGTTTTGCAGTGTTATTTTGTAATTCGAATGAACTTTTTTGACAATTCCATTAACTTTTTTCTATCACTTGTAGTTAATTTTGGGCTATATTTTATCTCAATAATTGCTTATAAAATACCATTTTTAAGTCTAAAATCTATTAACAGTTGTGAATATTCCTTTGTTAACAAATTATTAGCTGCTAAACGATCTCTTGATCAAGATGAGATTGATATGTCTGTGTTTTATGTTTTTATTTAATAGAAGCAAATTTTATTTATGTTCAAAATATGTAAAATATATTATTTAGATGCATATTTAGGTAATTTGTGATGTCTTGTTAGATTGTTGATGATTTTATAGTATAGTAATCAACATAATCAAAATATGAGTTTAAACACTATTTTCTATTAGCTGTTAATAATTTAATTAGCTACCTATAATATGTATCATATCGCTGAAGTATGTCTATAAAGCCAATATCATTCACAAGTATCATATCAGATTATATTTATTAGAGTTTTGTATTAGAACTTAGTTTTATAGATTTGTGAATTGTTCAGTTCATTTCTTTAGCATTGGAACACTGTTCATAACATGAATGCCAGCGAAGGGTTGTGGACAGGAAGGGCACTTCCTTCCCTGATATGAATTTTATAAAAAATTAATAGATTGAATTTTCTTTCGCTTTAATGATTTCTTGGAGAAAAGAAAACATTAAAATTTATTCTTTTAAGTGATTTAAAATAATTCAATTCTAAAAATATATAAATAAATCAATAAACTAAACATTTTTTACCAGAAAAGGCCTGCCTCCTGAACCCTTATTTTAGAAAATATATAGTTCTGTTTTCCATTTACATTCATGTATTTAAAAACTATCTTGAAAACCGTGTACCCCTGACCTAATAAAAAAAAAAAAAAAAAAAAAGAAAGAAAGAAAATTGTTTCAATACTTCATTAAAAAAAAAAAAAAAAACTGGTAGAAGTTTAATAACTAAAATATCTTCTTAAAACACCATCGAAATTTTTAAAATGCGCTAGGCCTTTCGAAAGATCTGAGTCTTTCTTCGTCAGGCGCAAAAGGACGTGCTTCTACTATGAAAGCAGCAGCAAGACAGCCTTCCTTGGATTCCGTTCTGCCGGCACTCATGGTTCATAATATATACATATAAATTAGCTTTTATAATGGTATCAAGTATTTTTTATTATATGTGTACACATCTGTGATTAAAAGTAATTAAGTTTCATAGAATTGTATTCAACACACTCATATCTTTGTAATGCATTATCATGTTTGCACTTTCTCATTGTTAACCTAAAAAACATATAAAATGTAGTTCAACTAGCAATGCTACCTAAATAACAGCATTCTCCTTTTCTTTGCTGTAGTAATTTGGTGCTGTAATAATCATTTTGCAATAATCACACAAAGGGGTGGCACTAAGTTAAATGATAACACTGGTTTTTATTTAATAAGCTGTTATTGATTTGTAATGCTAGTACAATTTTGCACTGCAACAGTGTCATGTTTGAGGATCCGTTTGATGTCAGCTGCCAATAAGATAAACTAATTTATTAACCTTTAACTTTATTAGCCTTATTTCATTATATATTATATTAACCTCATTTTCTTTGCCATGAAGACACAGACAGTTTGTACTAACATAATGACAAGGGTGACATAATATATGCGCTTTCAGCTTTAAAGCCTAAATAACAACCTTTAACCCTTTCACCGTTAGACCTGTGTTTTTCTATTACTAGAAGTCATATTAAAATGGCTGTAGAAAAAAATATCTTTAAGAATTCTTTTTTGAACTGTATATAGAATGAGGGGATATAAAAGATATAGCATCAAACTGCAAGCAAAAAATATATATCCTTGGATTTACAAGCATAGTTATGAAAGTAGAGGAAAAACGCTCAAACGGTGAAAGAGTTAATAAGCCAGAGTTAATACACCATCGAAATTTTTAAAATGCGCTAGGCCTTTCGAAAGATCTGAGTCTTTCTTCGTCAGATGCAAAAAGAAGTGCTTCTACTATGAAAGCAGCAGCAAGACAGTCTTGCTGCTGCTTTCATAGTAGAAGCACGTCTAGTAGGGGGGGGGGGGGGAGAATGGTATTTTTAAGAATTCTTTTTTGAACTGTATATAGAATATGGGGATATAAAAGATATAGCATCAAACTGCAAGCAAAAAATATATATCCTTGGATTTACAAGCATAGTTATGAAAGTATAGGAAAAACGCTCAAACAGTGAAAGAGTTAATAATATTTTTGTTTAATCCAATGTCCAGTAGTAATATAAAAATAATAAACATAAATTAAAAAAAAAAAAAAGACTAATTTAATTATAATTAATCACATAATTACTTTGGAATTTACAGCTGATTATTCACTGAGTGAGTGACACATTCAGTACGCCATCTGTGTATTTAAAAGTTAATAGAATTGTTACCACTTTTAGAATCCTAGGTCCTCCTAAAAAGCAGGGTACAAAAGTAGGTCCTGTTTTTAGAAATAAGATAGAAGTTAGTGTATTTAATGCAAAGGCTTCTTTTGTGATTATAGACAAATTATTTTGTTCTGTGCAAGAGAAAATTATTTATCCATTACATTTTTTTTTATGCATCCCTTCATTTTTTTGTGCCATAAATAAGAGAGATTTTGGCATTAATAGCCATCAATTTGTACATTTAGAAGATAAATTAACACTCACAAACTGATTAATTCTTAAAGTGGTTAAGTTTGTTGCAATTAAATTTTAATTATTTTTAGAAATAATTATTTTTTTATATTTTTTAATTAGAAAACTAATTAGCGTCTCATATTTTTCCTTATTCTTGTGTTTAAAAATATAGTTTAAATGAATTTCTTAAAACAATTATGGATTGATTTTCAGTCCTGGAAGCAGTGACATTTTTAGTGAACAATTTCATTCTTCAATTTTCCAATTGATCATACTTAATCAATCACAAAAACAGCTGCTGTGACAGCAGTGGATTCAGTCTTGGGAACTGCAACATCATACAGTTAAAGTGAAATAAATGGGAGCTCGATTATGGATGTTCCAGTGGTAATAATTCATAATCGAGTACCTGATCATTTCACTTTGACTTAGAATCCTGCTCAGGTTGGGTACAACCCCACCCACACCCAAAAATTCTAGTTAAAGTCAACTCAACAAAAAAAGTTTCATGAACCCAAAATCCAACACATTTCAACCTGAACCTGAAATTGAAATATTCAAACCTGAATCCGAAGTTATAGAAAATTAATCTACATTTTAATACAATTATGGAAAAAAAAGGTCTGTCTAATATAAATTTTATCTTTTTTATATGAAAATGAACACATATACATCCACTAATATTCAAATATATAGGACTTTCTTTTCGAAAATTGGGTCAACCCAAACCCGACTCAAAAGAATAAAAATTCAACCTGAAACTAACTGGACTCGCCATGAAAAAAATTAGTGTCGACCCAAACAGAACTGCTGGTTGAGTTCTGATATAATCAGGTTATCCAACCCGATGCAGGATTCTACTTTGACTATGTGATATTGTGGCCCCTGATGCCAGGGCAGTTGATGGCTGTTTTTGTGATTAAGTAAGGTCATTTGCATATTTGACGATTAGCTTCTATGCAGGGGTTAACTAAAATATGTAGTTGCCTCCCGAACTATTATAAATTTCCAAATAAATGAACCAGCTAACGAGATGATTTTGGAGGTTGCAGCCTCCCCAGAATCAATGTTTTTATCTAGTCATTGGAGAGTTTAATTCCATAATCTGTCCATATCCATAACCTCACATAAGATCCCCCTTGCTCACCTCAAAATAAAATCCTGGATATGTTTTGGCTGAGAGAATAGTTATTTAATTGCTCCTGAAACTAGGTTCTTTTTCCATTTTTACCCCTTCCCCCATCCATTTCCTCGAGATAATGTTTTTTATTCTCTAATCTACTCTCATTCAACAATATAGAGGCATGTTTGCCATTCATTTTATATTCACAGTTTCATTTTTGCTTTTATTACCAGGAGTCAATCCAGGTAAAATTTGGGGCCTGTTTAGGGCCCTTTAAAAAAATTCATTTAATAATACAGGTCCCTTCACAAAATTCTCTTAATAAAATAAGCCTCTTCACAAAATTCCATTCCATAAAAACAGACTCTTTATTAATTATTTTTATTTTGTTAGGTTTTAAAATGTGTAATTTGCAAACCAAATAAGTTCACTGGAAGGGGAAACTTTATCAGAAAGACTTAAAAAAGTTATTATTAATAAATGCTTGGTTCAAATTTGGATAACTAACTAGATTTCACCTTTATTACAAAATATTTATTTTTCCAAAAAAATATAATAAATTTCACAAAAATATAATAAATTTTACAAAAATATAATAAATTTCACAAAGATATAATAAATTTCACAAAGATATAATAATTTTCACAAAAATATAATACATTTCAAAGAAATAACTTTTATTTTTCCAAAATGGGCCCTAATAAAAAATCCCTGCATCGACCCCTGATTACATTTCATCATATGTGACATAGAAGAGTAAGACTGATTTTTTTAAAAATCATCTTGATTAGTATCATCTATTAACTCCTGAAATAAAATATGGTGATGGACTTGTTATTTATGTATTCTTTATTTATATTTTGTTTTCAAGATATTGCTTTTTATTATCTAACTTTTCAACAATTATGAGGCGTGTTTATGACTCATTTTATATTTCCAGTTTCATTTCTTTTCATTATTTACAGGGTGATTATAATTAAAGTCTCACTTTCAAAATGCTGTAAAAAAGGAACCACTGGTCAGAATGACTTCAAATTTGAACTAAATATACTGGAAGAAGGGGGAACAGTAAAATAAATAAATGTGTCATAAGAAAGAAAAAGTTCCAAAGTGTATCAATAGATGGCGCTGTAAGCGGCATAACAAAAGTGGATTTGGCTACAAGTGACTTTTTTTATCAAAATATGATGACTTTGGCATGAGTTACACAGTAAACCAACCATACTGTTCAATGTGCATGAGTGTTTCGGTTGTTGGACGGAAAAAATGACTTCAAATCAGTCAACAGTTGTGTTACTGTTAGTGGAAAGCCCATCCACCACGGCAAGGTCATACCACATTGGATGGGAAAAATCTGTTTTTAACTGTCCTTGGGCCAAAAACCACATAAAAAGTACACAATGATTCATTTTTTTATTGTGCATGAGTGTCTTTTAATTTGCATAGTATGCCGCTTACAGCTCCATCTATTGATTCACTTTAGAACTTTTTTCTTATGCCATACCGTTTCCCCTCTTCTCCCAGTATATTCAGTTCAAATTTGAAGTCATTCTGGCAATTGGTTCCTTTTTTACAGCATTTTGAAAGTGGGTCTTTAATTATAATCATCTTGTACTATTTTATCATCATATGTGTCTCATAAAAGACTTTGATTGAACTTCAGTTTAGTTTATCATGTTGGTTACTGGCATCAGTTAACTCCTAAAAAAAAGTATAGTAATGGAGTAGTTGTCATTTATGCAGTGTTTGTTTAGAGATCAGTGGTTTTACTGATATTAGTATAGTTTAATAACCTTTTGGTGTTAGTCATGAAATAATAAAGCTCCTACCTCAGCAGCATTATAAACATAACATTTGTTTTGAGTTTCATTTTTTCTTTGTGATTTAAATGTAGTGTTCATGTTTTTGTGAAGTGTATTTCATTGTAACTAAATATTTCCACTAGTGCTGCATTTGTTTTCTTTTCTTTTTAACTTTTCTATTTTTCTTAAAATGCATTAAAATATTTTGTATTTTTATAATCTTCAACATTGCAGAAATGATTCTTAATATCTTAAAATGTACTTAAAGATTTTTTTTTTATCCTTTAATTTTATTCTTATTTATTGAATTAGTATATTTCTGACATCCTAATCCCGAGATTTGAAAAATATCCCTCTTTTCTATCTTCTTTTGAAAAAATAAAGGAAAAAAAACCCATTTTCTACAATTAAAATATTAATGTAATTCCATCTAGTTAGTATATGGTGGAATCAAAAAGTTTTCATTCATTGAATTAATCAGTTTGGACAAATGGAATATTACTTGAATTATATCGACATGAAAGTTTTCAATGTTTTCAGTTGAAATCAGTTTTTTTAATGACATTTTGGCTGTTTCTGGTATTGATGCAAAAACATGGAGAAATCATGACCAAAAATAAGGAGATGGGTGAATAGATAAGTTAAAATGGTGTATAAATTCAGTGCTTTTGCAAAGATACTATTCGAAAATTCTGGTAGACTTTTAAATAAAAAAAAAACATGCTTAATTGGTAACATTGATGCCACCCGATATCATAAGCAACACATACTAAACTGTGAAATAAAAAGAAAAAAAATAAACAATTTTTTTAATCCCACCAAGAAAAGTATAAAGGCTTTCTGACACATTTTTAAATTCATTTTTGTTCGCAAATGTATCAGATTGGCAGGTACTTTTATTAAGAAATTATGTAATCAAACTTTTTTTTTTCTGTTTTCCTGTAAAGACAGGAGATTTTTCAGAAAATGCTGTCAAAGTTGGTATTTTGAACAGAATTTCCAGATGCAACAGTGTAGGAAAGGAAATAACTTGCCGTCCTGTGACAACAATCGCTTATAACTTGAGATGAAATTCATTTATTGGAAAATGAAAAAAAAAAAAAAAGAAAAACTGTTTGATTACAAATCATTTCAGTAATTATGCCTGCAAGTATCATGCTTTTATGTTTAAAAATGTGTCAGAAAATATTTCAGAAAGTTTTGCATTGTTGAGTGGGAAAAAATATTTTTTTGAGAACTGCCTTAAACAAAAGTCTTCTCATCTAGATCATTTCAAAATGTTTAATTTACATAGATTTGATGAAAAATAAAATGAAATATGAAGAAAATGAAATGCAATTTCAGGATTCTGTATTATCAACCTATGTTGAATCAGCATTTTAAAAAGTTCCTGTTAACAGTCATTATTTTTTAAAATAACTAAGCCAATGTCAGATCTACCAGCCTTCCCATTTTTTTAGTACCACTATTTCTGAATAATAATATTCATGCTATTTAATTACAAAATTTCTGTTATTATATGAAGTTAATATTTCTATTCGGAAAAAGTGATACCCAAGAAACAGGTGGGTTTGCAGCTATGCAATATGCTTATCATTTGTCATTCATATATTTTTCAGTCTGTTCAAATAGATGACATTTCAGATTGTTTTACATTCTGTACCATATCATAATTGTTATTGAGCTTAAGTGATCATTTCCAGAGATTTCAGATTAACATTCATCATCAGAATCTGATCTTTGCAATGACTTTCCACCAGTTTTACTAATTGAACATATACAAGATGTCCGAAAAATATTAAAACTTTTAATTTTTTATCTGTTGGAGATACATATGCAATGTAAATTGCAAAAGTGTTCAAAATAAAGTTATATCTAAAATTATGTTGAATAGTGAGATACATATGCAAGATAAATTGCAAAAGTGTTAAAAATAAAGTCGGCTCTAAAATTGTGTTGAATAGTGAGATGCATACGCAATATAAATTGCAAAAGTGTTAAAAATAAAGTTGGTTCTAAAATTGTGTTGAATAGTGAGATACATACGCAATGTCAATTGCAAAAGTGTTTAAAATCATATCAGATGTAAAATTATGTTGAATAGTCCTGTCATTATTTTCAAAAAGTCTCACTTCTTAAATTTTTATATAGATCCTATAAGTTATATATAAGTATATCCTATAAGTATATATTTAGAGATCTTTTAACAATGCTCTGATAAATACAGCTTCAAAAATTCCATTCTTCTACTACCAAAACTCATTCAGATATCAAACTTTAAATTTTATGAAATTTCAGAGCTTTCCGTGATTAAAAAATCATCTGTACATTTTTAGTGCTGGGAAGCTCCAAGATTTCATAAAATTCTCAGTATCATATCTCAGTGAGTTTTGGTCCTAGAGTAATAGAATTTTTAATTTTGTAATTATGTAATTTTTTCTAAGTATGACTTATAGGATCCATATAAAAATTTAAGAAGTGTAATTTTTTCAAAAATAGTGGCAAAATAATCATCAATGTAAACTTAAATCCAATCTTATTTTCAATATTTTTGCAATTTACATTGCCTACGTATTGTCAACAGGAAAAAAATAAAAACACTTTTAAATTTTTTTTAGGACATTCTGTATGTTGGTCTAGTTTTGTGTCATTTGGAAATGTATTCTGTGTTTATGTTTCATATTTGTATTAAATCAACTGTATTTCCACATAGGATTTTTATATATTTTATTATGGAGAGGGTATCGTGTGTACATATTATATGAAAACTTTTTGAAATCGCCGTATATATATTTTTTCTTGTTAGGCTTTTTCTTTGTAAAACTTTAAAAGATGTCACAGCATTTTAAGAATTTTGGCTCATTTATTTTTAAAATAATATTAGAATTGTTAATAAAATTGAAAAGATGATGATGGTGTAATTAAAATAAATCTTTATAAAAAAAAATATGAAAAGCCAGTTATAAATCAGTAAACAAAGAAATCTTACCCTTTTGAAAATAGTAATTATTAGTTTATTGTATTTCATCTGCTTACTTTGTATATCAAAAATATTCGATCTTGTAATCAAGCTTGTAATCCTTTTTTTAAATTCATTTTAAAGATTTAAATCATGTTATATTCAATCTTAAAAAAATGCCATGTTTCCTAAAATATGTTGTTCTATGTGTCTGTTTTTTGATTATTTCCATCCAATTACAGTGATTTTAAAGCATACAATTTTTTATATGTAAGCATATCTCATATTTTTTTGTATTTTATATTGAATGATATGCCGTTTTAAAAATGCAGTTTGATGTTTTCATGCACTTGCATTTTAGTTTCATGTATGCAAGCAGACTTAATCCAGTATTTTTTTATTTATTTATTTTTTTTTGGTAACATTTCACCATATTTTTTTTTTCTTTAACTTAAAACATAAGAATACATATCATGCTTCATATATAATCTATTTATTTATTTCTGTGGAGATAAATATTGTTTTCTTTAGCTTTTCATTAATCCCCTCCCCCCCACCGTTTTTTTTTTTTTTTTTTGTAAATTTACGTTTAAGAAAAAATTCTGGGATTCCAAAATTTTTTCTGTTATTACAAACAAGTTACTGAACGGTAATTTGAAAAAATTAAAATATCAAGTGAGAAAGAAGTTAATGAATGTTTGTTAGTTTTCTAAATATAAATTATTTCTTACTGAATTTTTATTCTGTTGTCTCTGAAACATTTCAATTTGCACGTTGCAGCATTATAGATTGTTTTTATTGGCCCTGATAAATTACAAACATGAAATTATTAATTAATACATTTAGTCATTAATTCTAACTTAAAATTTTAAAGTTTAAAATGTAACCTTTTATAGATTTTTTAAAAAAAGTCTGAATCTACATCAAAGAATTTATACAATAAAATTATCTTTAAGATTAATTTTGGATGAAATTTGGTATTTTTTCTATTCCATGTAAATCTGTGGGTTATATTTATATGTTTAGTTAATTGAAAAATTGCAATTTTTAGTGCTTTAGTGCACTTGATAAACATGCATCTTGAATCACCCTAAATTCAAAGTAAATGCAGAAAGTAGGTCAAGGTTTCAAATTATCAGATCATTTTTTCTATTCTTCAAGTTTCTGAGTATGCATATTCATACATATTTAAAAGTTGATTATCTAGTATGGATCACTAAAGATCAAATTCAATTTTGTTCAATATTGCAAGTTTTCAATGACCTTTTAGACCCAGCATTAGAGGTCTATTTCATTGAAAGGCAAATTCTATTTATTGTTATTATTATTATTTTTTTTTTTTGGTGTCTTTTTACTATGTTTTATAAACGCTTTGTGCTAAATGACCACTGAAACAACATTAAAGTTAAATTTCACTCATTACATATTTTGAATCTCCATGATTCTGCTATGTAAGGTGCTGTATTGCATAATATTATTCATTATCATTCATTGAAATATCTAGATTTCTTTTTTCCTTTTGCTTATTTTTGTGACTGCAATCCATTTCAGTATAATCTCATTTCAATATAAGTTA
The DNA here is from genome assembly GCA_963931845.1 of Maratus michaelseni. Classification (NCBI taxonomy): domain Eukaryota; kingdom Metazoa; phylum Arthropoda; class Arachnida; order Araneae; family Salticidae; genus Maratus; species Maratus michaelseni. The sequence goes on from OZ007595.1 coordinate 313,840,077, forward strand.
AAACAAAATAGTAAATCTCACTAAAGATCAAGTTAGATTTTGTTCAATGTTTCAAGTCTTCAATGACCCTTTACACCAAGCAGTAGAAATCTATCTCATTGAAAGGAAAATTCTATTTCATTTTTGCACATTTGGTGTCTTATTACTATGTTTCATAAACATTTTGTGCTAAATGACCACTGAAACACACATTAAAGTTAAATTTCACTCATTGCATATTTTGAATCTCCATGATTCTGCTATGTAAAGTGCTGTATTGCATAATAGTATTCATTATCATTTATTGAAATTTCTAGATTTCTTTTTTTCCTTTTACTTATTTTTGTGACTGCAATCCATTTCAGTATAATCCTATTTCAATATAAGTTAAAACAAAATAGTTAATCTCACTATAGATCAAGTTAGATTTTGTTCAATATTTCAAATCATCAATGACCTTTTAGACCGAGCAGTAGAAGTCTGTCTCATTGAAGAGCAAATTCTATTTTTGCACACATTGTGTCTTATTACTATGTTTCATAAACATTTTGTGCTAAATGATGCCTGAAAAATACATTAATTTTAAATTTCACTCATTGCATATTTTGAATCTCCATGATTCTGCTATGTAAGGTGCTGTAATGCATAATATTATACATTATCATTCATTAAAATTTCTAGGTTTCTTTTTTCTTTTTACTTATTTTTTTGTCTGCAATCCATTTCAATATAAGTTAAAACAAAATAGTTAATCTCACTAAAGATCCAGTTAGATTTTGTTCAATATTTCAAGTCTTCAATGACCTTTTAGACCAAGCAGTAGAAGTCTGTCTCATTGAAGAGCAAATTCTATTTTTGCACACATTGTGTCTTATTACGACATTTCATAAACATTTTGTGCTAAATGATGCCTGAAAAATACATTAAAGTTAAATTTCACTCATTGCATATTTTGAATCTCCATGATTCTGCTATGTAAGGTGCTGTATTGCATAATATATTTCATTATCATTCATTAAAATTTCTAGATTTCTTTTTTCCTTTTACTTATTTTCGTGACTGCAATCCATTTCAGTATAATACCATTTCAATGTAAGTTATAACAAAATAGTTAATCGGATTTTAAAAAGCCGTGTTTCACAGGGGGAAAAAAAGAAGCATAGAAACTTCTAGTAAATTAGTCTGGGAAGGAAAATTCCCTGCTTCCTGAGAGACCCCTCATCCTTTTACCAGAAGATTTCAACTTTTCTGTTGTGTTAATGACCTATAAATAAAATTTTCCCCATCCTGCTATTCATGTATTGACCAAGGAACAAAAATTTAAACACTTGTGATGAATTTAGGAGGTGGTCCAAAAAGGAAAGTGTCCCACCCAGGAGACCAAAATGTCTACTTTCTGTCATTTTCTGTTCTGTTAATAACATGAATAAAAAAAATTCCACCTGGCAGAGATATTTCTAGAATTTTTTCCAAGGCATGAAAATACTCCTTGACTTATTTTGCGTCCATGAATTTAGGTTATAAAATATACAAAACCAAACATGGAATTAAAAAGGGGGAGAAAAAAAAGATGTTTTTTTTTTTCACATAGTGGGACGGGGGGAAGAAATGTGTAGTATTCTATATTTGACTTATTAACATATTCAGCCATAACAGGTATATATCGCATTTAATTTTTAACTGGAAATGACCAATTTTAATATCATCACTACTTTCAAATCTACGTTTTTACAGTATAATGTCAGTATAATATCAATCGCCTTACAATTTTTTATAAGATGGAAGAATCACTCTTAATGCCTCTTTTTAATGTAAGAAATTAAAACAACTATATTTAAAAATGCAAAGTATGAAACACATAATTAAATTTTTAAGTTGTATATCTGTTTTGCAATGTGTGAAAGTATGCTTGTAAAAGGTGTGAAAAATATCTCTGCCCCCTGGAATTGATTTCATAGAAGTCCTTTCTGAGGGGAAAAAGTTCAAATTCAACACTGGATACTCACCTCAAAGTGTTTTGATTTATTTTTAATTGTATTACAAGTGTCTCTAGCAATAACAAGCTGGTTTTTATTAGAGTACTAGATTATGTCTGCTTGTAGAAATTTAGTCATCATTCACTTGGATGTTTCATTCACAGATTTTTCTGTAAAAAACAATCCTAATGCTTAGGAATCACCTTTGGAACTTATATGCATGATTTAGGGAAAAACATTTTCCTTCTTTTTAGCTCACCAAGACAGCCCACCTTTCACATGGCCATTTTGTAGATTTTTTGCATATAGCATGTATATAGAAGTACCATATTGCAGTTTAGGTACTGTTGTATACTAGAAAAATGCCCTAATGCAAATAAATTATTTTATCTCTTTCGGATTGTTGTTGATTCTTTTGGTCTCTTGCTGTTTCAGTTGTCAATAAAAGTTCTCTCCAGAGATACAGGGCAAGGCTAAAAGTCCTATTACCCCATATGTATTTTGCAAAAATTAAGTTTATGGATAATAAACAATGCACTTTATTTCCAATGATGATCGGTCACTTGCGATTTTAGACGTTTTGTTAAATATCTGGAAAGATACATGAGGAATTATCCTGGAACTTCAGGAGTGTAAACAACATGATAAACGTCATATATTTCCGCGAAGATTTTTTCCCGAAACCCCATAAGGGGCCGTCAACAAATTGAAGAAAAACGAATATCTTTTGGATAACCCTGTAGAAACTAATATTGCAAAAGCATTCAAACTGTAGATTATGATTAAGTGGCTTATTGTAATAATTTGGGTTCATTTTTATGAAGATAGCATGTATACTCGAAGAGAAATTCAGGTTTTCATAAAAACAGTCCCAAATTTTATCACGTTTTTTGCTTATAATTTGCAGAGTTTTTAATATAGAAACAAGTTATTTTCAGAAAATATGACAAACAAACTTGTACACAATACCCTGAAATCAGAATTAAAAAATAATAAAAATTGTAGGAAAAATGAGCAGGTTTACTAAATATTGTTTCACTGCGCATGCGCGAATTCAATCAAAATATACTGTGCATAATATATTAGCTAAATGTATAGACCAACTTTTATGAAAGTCTCAAAAACATAGCTTGAAAATTCTGATAGTAATCGTCGATAGAATAAGCTCGAATTTCGCTGTTCCCAAAAGGAAGGAAAAAGATGAGGGGTTGTATCCAAATATACTAGCTTATGAAAGTTGACATAATAAGAATGAAGTGTCTCTCATTCTATCTATCTACTATATATATAAAACACAAACGGAAATTTCGTTCCGTTCCCTTATAACTCGAGTTCCGCTGAATGGATTTTGACGGAACTTGCACTGTTCGATAGATAATTTTTCAGGGAAGGTTTTAGTATATAACACAATGTTCTACGTACATAAGTTATAGAATTATGATAAAAAGTCCTGTTATTTTGGCCGAAAAGGTTACCATTGCTAATTTTTTGGCGACCATTATTGTTAACAGAAAGAAATGAAAAGGCTGTACATCTCGAAAAATAAAAGAAAAACTGTTGCTAATTTTATTAAAAAAAAAAAGAAAGAGAAAGAAAAGATAAAAGAGTTTTGATGAGAGATAATATTATAAAACGAAAATATTTAATTTAAACATGATTGGGAATATTCGTAATGCTTAAAAAATTATTTAAGGGGCAAGATTGCTGTTGAAACACAACATTTGGCGATTTATCTTTTGTTTTTGGCGATTTTGATTTTACTTTTGACCCCAAACAATTTGATTTTAAGCCAAAATGTGGTTTTTTTTGTTGTTGTTGTTGCAGAAATAATTGAAATGTCTATACAACTGGAAAAATAAAAGAAAAAAACTTACTAATTTTATTTTAAAAAAAGAAAGAAAAGAAAAACAGTTTAAATGAGAGATTTTAAGCGAAAAATTGTTTTTTCAAGTGTACGACAGCATTTTTGCAGTATTTTTTTTGGTACTTTTCGGTTAGCCGGGCGCCAGTGATAGATATATACATGTATATATATATATATATATACATATATCTACACAAATACATATATATACATAACATATATATACACTTATATGTATGAATATATACATATCTATATGTATATACATATATATTTATATATGTACATATATTACTGGCGCCCGGCTAACCGAAAAGTACCTTTTTTTTTATTCAAATGCAAACTATATTAATGGCAATATACTTCTATTTACTTCTACATATATGAAATTTCGTTCCGACTGCTTACAACTCGAGTTCAGCTGAATGGATTTTCGTAGAACTTAAACTGTTAGATAGATAATTTTTCAGGGAAGGTTTTATTGTATAACATATCGTTTTACGTAGCTTTTAGTTATAGAATTATTATGGGAAGTTCTATAATCAGATCAATCCGATTATGAAAGATTAGCCTTTTTAAAAGATTTTGCCGAATGGATTGCGATGGAACTTACACTGTTAGATAATTTTCTAGGGAAAGTTTTATTATATAACATATCATTCTACGTTGCTTCGTTCTAGAATTACAGGGGGAAATTCGAAAATCGGGTGACCATTTTTTAAACCAAATATTAGCCTTTTCAATATTTGATTCCGATTATGAAAGATTAGCCTTCTGAAAAAGTTCTACTGGACGGATTTTGATGAGAATTGTATTGTTAGTTAGTTAGATGCTATTTCAGGTATGGAGTGTAGTACATATTGTTCTACGTTGCTTAGTAAAACAGTTATGTGTGAAGGTTATATAGTCAGGTGAACCCGATTCCGAAAGATTAGCCTTTTTGAAAGTTTTTACTGGGCGTATTGTTTGCGATGTGCATTGTTAAGTAGATAATTTTTAAGGATGGTTTTAGTATATTTCATAACGTTCTGTTAGTTTTAGAATTATGTGCAAAAGTTCTATAATTAGATGAACCCGATTATCGAAGATTAGTCTTTATAAAAACTTCTACTGAATGGACTTTGTTAGTTAATTTGTTTGCATTGTTAGTTCGATAATTTTTAGTGATGGTTTTATTATATTGCATATAGTTTTATCATTCTTTAGCAAACCCTAACTGTAAATGACCAAATAAAAGAGTTGGTCCTTAACAGCTAAAATTTTGACTGCACATTAAAAAATATAATAGCGCAGTGACGTAATTTTTCAGTAATGTGGAAGGATATTCCAGGTAAATACACAGATTGCTTTCAAATACAAGGTCAAATAAAACAATATTTCGTTTGATTCAAGGTTCATTTGTAGAAACCGACCAGCGCAGCGGGTGTAGCTTGCTAGTATTTGATACAACCCCTCATCTTTTTGCTTCCTTTTGGGAACAGCGAATTTCGAGCTTATTCTATCGACGATTACTATCAGAATTTTCAAGCTATGTTTTTGAGACTTTCATAAAAGTTGGTCTATACATTTAGCTAATATATTATGCACAGTATATTTTGATTGAATTCGCGCATGCGCAGTGAAACAATATTTAGTAAACCTGCTCATTTTTCATACAATTTTTATTATTTTTTAATTCTGATTTCAGGGTATTGTGTACAAGTTTGTTTGTCATATTTTCTGAAAATAACTTGTTTCTATATTAAAAACTCTGCAAATTATAAGCAAAAAACGTGATAAAATTTGGGACTGTTTTTATAAAAACCTGAATTTCTTTTCGAGTATACATGCTATATTCATAAAAATGAACCCAAATTATTACAATAATCTACTTAATCATAATCTACAGTTTGAATGCTTTTGCAATATTAGTTTTTACAGGGTTATCCAAAATATATTCGTTTTTATTCAATTGGTTGACGGCCCCTTATGGGGTTTCGGGAAAATATCTTCGCGGAAATATATGACGTCTATCATGTTATTTACACTCCTGAAGTTTCAGGATAATTCCTCATGTAGCTTTTCAGATATTTAACAAAACGTCTAAAATCGCAAGTGACCAGTCATCATTGGAAATATAGTGTATTTATGATATAAATCAAAATAATATGTTGAATCCAAATTCACCTATTATATGCAATAACTCATAATTAATTCATTGACAATCTTTACTAAAAAGATTAACTATCTTTACTGAAAAGGTGTTTAATACATACATTAAAATAAACCAAAATATAAAATATCTAAAACCTAGCACTTTCAAGCACAATTGCACTCATCCTCAGGGTTGAAAAACAGACAATACAAAATCTGAGATACCGTTTCTTTTTCAGTTCAATTTGGAACGGTCCAGTGAGCTTTGATTTTGAAAAAGAAACAGTCTCAGATTTTGTATTGTCTGTTTTTCAATCCTGAGGTTGAGCGCGATTGTGCTTGAAAGTGCTAGGTTTTAGATATTTTATATTTTGGTTTATTTTAATGTATGTATTAAACACCTTTTTAGTAATGATTGTCAATGAATTAATTAGAAGTTTATGGATTTGAAGTGAATAGAATATGATAAGAGACAAAACATCACATAAATAATTTCGTAAAAAAAAAAAAAAAAAAAAAAAAAAAAATCCATTTAAAATTACTTAAAGATGTTTTCTTATACACTGTACAAAATATCAACCAAGTACTTTTGAGCATCTGACGTGCTCATCATCAGGGTTAAAATCATTAAAATGTTACAAACCAGAGATTGAGTTCATTCCTTTATACTTGATCAACTGTGCCAAAAATGAAAAGTGGGGGGGAAAAATCCTATGTTGCCTGGACTGTTATAAAATTCAAACAGGAGTGGTGAGGGACCTCTGGTTTATAAAGTTTTAATGATTTTAGCCCTGATGATGAGCATGTCAGATGTTCAAAAGTACTTTGTTGATATTTTGTACAGTGTATAATAAAACACCTTTAAATAATTTTAAATGGAAATTTGTTTTTACGAAATTATTTATATGATTTGTCACAATAAGGGGAATTAGGGATTCAAGAAACTTTATATAGTTTGTATCATTTTCATTTAGTATTTGAGACAAAGCATGTTACTGAGTAAACGTCAAACAATAAAGGAGACAATCTTTGATTTTTGCTGAGTAACAGATGTATTACGGATGGCTTTAAGTTTGTTAGCTATGTGGTAACATGTGCTGCCAAGTTTCTGTTTAATATACTAACTAATGTACTTAGGTGATGATGGGACATTAGCTTTGCCCTGTATAGCTAGTTGCAAAAGTTGTGTAACATTTCATGGAAATATGCATTTTCTGCATCTAACCACATTAAAAAGAAAAAAAAAATTATGCTAAAGTTAAATGATGTTTCAATATGAAGACAATGTTATAGAATTAAAAAATAAAATAAAAATAAGATTTAAAGTGACATTATATGTTGTACACAAGTAAATGTTGTACACAAGAAAATGGAAAGTAAACTAAAGTTAATATAATGATATTTTTCTAATTCTTATTCTTGCAATGTAGTACCAATAATTTTAAAATTCAAAAGAAAAATTAATAAGGTTAAAAAAAACCTGTCAATTTTATATTAATTAATTTAATTTATTGAAGAATCAATGGAATTTTATAAATAAATAGTTGAAATTTGTATTTATTAGTTGTCATTTTGCATTTTAAAAGTAGTTTTTATTTAATAAATCAATGCAAAAGTTGCGCATCTAACCACATAAAAAATATTCTTTTTTATGCTAAAGTTAAAAAGGTGATGTATCAATGTGAAGAGAATTTTGTAGAATTTAAATAAAAAAAAAATAATAATTAAGATTTAAAGTGGATATTATTGAAAATGTTGTGCACAAGAAAATAGAAAGTAAACTGTAAAGTTTATTTTTGTAATTCTTGTAATGCACCAATAATTAAATAATAATAATAATAATAAGGTAAAAGTTAAAAAAGAAAACGTATATTTTATATTATTAATTTTATTTATTGAAGAAACAGTTGAATTTCGTTTTGATTAGTTGTCATTGTGCATTTGAAAAGTAACTTTTGTTTAATAAATTTACAAATAATGTTTTTTTTTCTTTCTTTTTCTTTTTTTTAAGTTCATTAAAGTTGCAAAATCTATGTAAAATTATCCTTAAAATGATGTCTAACTTATTAAATTTGGAATTGAATTCAATTTTGAAAATAGGTTTATGCTCTCAAAAAAATATATAGGAGAGTTGGGATACCTTGGGATACTTTTCGATTAATGATTTTTGAACATTTTATTTTTTGTAAATTTTTTACACCATGAATATTGTTTGATCCTTTGGCTTAGTAAAAAGGAAATAAATAAAAAATAATGTATGAAATAGGTGTCTTAGAAAAAGTTTAATTAAAAGAAACTTCAACTATCCCAATCTGCTCCACCAAATGGGTGAGGTTGGGACACACGGTTTTACAAATTATTCACACTATTGATGTGAATTATTTAGTAAAGATGTATTTGATCTAGTGGTATATGATGATAATATTCACCAGTCAACAAATAATAAATTAGAATAATTATTTTATAGAAAATATTTATGAAGGCATGGGTAATTATCGTAATTGAGTTATTTTATTTATTTATAACTGTATAATCGTATGTTATAAACAGTGTACAGCCCTGTTAATATTGTATATTCAAAACAACAAATACCAGAATAATATTACATATATTATTTTCAAAACCATTATTTCAAAAAGAGACATTTTATGTGAAAAACGCTTAGGTAAAAAAACAAATGCAATAAGAACCTTTGGTACTTTTAATTATGGATTTACAATACAAAGATTTCATTAGTCTACATAGCAGAAAAAATATCAACTCAGTTATTGTACATATGTACATCTAAATTCTTTTTTTTCATCCTGTAACGAATGTTCCTTGATATAAACACTATTTTATTTGAAGTTTCTGAGCTTGAATTTGTTTATCCAACAAGATAGTTTTTAAAAGAGCAGCGTCGGATTATTATATTCATTCACTCATTTATTAATGTGTATGTTCAAGAAATGCTGAAATATATATTTCTTAAATCAGATGTTTCAAATATAAATAAGGTCAGCATTTTGTCACCAGGGTAGATTTTTGTTTCTTCAACCAATCAGCTTCATTCTAAATGATAATGAATTTTGAGCAGCGAGTGAAGTATCTTTCTTTATCTCTAGCTCCCTGCTGCTTCTATTCTCCGTTTTCCTCCCCCCTCCATTCTCCTCCAACCATCTCTTGCCTCATTTACTCCCATTTCTCTCTTTTCCTTTTCTCCTCTTGCCCATCTTCCATCACTACCGTGCCCTCACCCCCACTCTTTACCCTTATCCCCACTCTTTACCCTCACCTCTTCTCATTCCAACTGTCCATCTACTATCCATCATCCTACCTCCTCTTTCCTAACTACTTAATTACTATAATTAACTACTTAATTACTATAATTAACTACTAAAACTTAACTACTTAGTTACTATAATTAACTACTAAAACTTAACTACTTAATTACTAAATACTTAAGAGAAAGGTGATCTGACAAACAGCAGAAGGGGAGAGGGAATATGTAAGGGGAAGGAGGGAGCTGGGAACGGAGAATGGGAGGAACACATCAAACGGTTTATGTATCAGAACGCAAATTTATCCCCATTCACTCTCTATTCCTCCGAATTATTTGAAAATTCAATCCCGAAAACCGTATCTTAAGAATTTTTCCCTATTTCCCCCACTTATATCTCCCTCTTAGTTGCGTTTCAAAGATCTCACCCTTCAAACATTAGTCTAAAGCAAATCATTTTTATCATCTGCTGATTGATTGAAGAGGAAACAGTATTTTTATGCATACTATAACCGACCGACGAATGCTCTTTAAAAATTACCCGCTTATTTTAAAATTTCCTTTATGATTTTTTAAATGTTTGAAATATAAATCGAGAGTCCAGGTCAACACTCTTTGCCGAGAAAGAACTTTTGATTTTACTTTCATTATCTTCACAGACTACACTCAAAAAGTTTTCTCTTTTGAGATTTTCTTTTTCTGAAATATTTATATTGTTAGATTTTTCATCTGCGTTTAAGAGCCTACACTAGTCACGCGAATAAACGTTCAAGCTAATGTTAAGTCTATGGGAAGATTCTTGGCAGATTTCTTGCTCGCATTTTAATATTTTTAAAGGATTTTTTTTTTTTTTTTTTTTTTTTTTTTTTGCATAGGATAGCTGAGGCCGATCCCTAACGTTGTTAGTTTTTACTTTTTTGATTTTAGTTACAGTTTTTTTATGAGCTGGAATTTTCAATTTTAGAACCGGTTGGAACCCGTTCTGAAAGTGAAAGTACCCTTATATAAAAAAACTGGAACCAAAATCGAAAAAGTAAAAACTAATAACGTTAGGGATCGGCCTCAGCTATCCTATGCAAAAAAAAAAAAAAAAAAAAAAAAAAAAAAAAAAATCCTTTAAAAATATTAAAATGCGAGCGAGAAATCGCGCAAGAACCTTTCCATAGACTATACATTAGCTCCCCCGTTTTTTCGCGTGACTGATGTAGGCTCTTAAGTTCACTAAACGTATTTCTTTATCTTTTAATTCAACTGTTCCTTTGATATTTCCAAATGGATCATTTATGGTTATTTCTTTAACGTCATTGCTTTCATTTTCAACAAATATTTTAGTATTTTCCGTATGTGTGAAAGTGGATTGAAATTCTGGTTGAGTAAAAATGACTTTGCATGGAGGATCTCTTTCATCAAGAACTGTAAATTCTTCATCTGAAGAATCATTTTCACCATCTTCTGTCCCAGCTGAATATTTTGCCAGTATTTTTGTTTTATGAAATTAAAATCTAAAGACATTTTTTCTTTTAACCTACATGTAAGACTATTTTTTTTTTTAGAATGGTGAAAATGAATTGTTGAAATTTGTATTTATTTAAATCCATTGTTGTAATGTGTTTTATAATGTGTTTTATAAAAAAGCATCTAACGCTGCTGCTACCGTAATTGGATTTATTGTGACGTGTTTTAAATTTCTTGGCTAATTTTGCATAAACTGTCGCATATTAAAATTTGAAAACCGGCAGTTTTATTGAAAAAAAATGTATGATTAACATGTCGAAGCAGACAGTTTTTAAATCAAAGAATTATTTTAAGCACTATTTAATGTTGAAATTGGAAAGATATTTCTGTTGCGTAAGTTTTATAAAATCAAAAAGTGTGCACATACAATTGTGGATCGCAAATTTTCTGAAAATCTTAATCCGACTTGTAGTGCTGCCATCTATTAATAACGTTAGTAAACTAACTTTTGTAATTAATGTTTTCAGTTTTAGTGTCTAATGTTATATTTCTTGTTAGCAGCCATGGTTTTTGAACACGTACATCGTGAGTTTGTTGTTCTGGTTAAACATGATTGTTGTATCGGCATAAGATGAGCATCAGCAATAAAAATATTTAATTCAATAATTGAATTAGAAAAGAAAATACTTATATGTTTCATTTGGTCACAGAAGGGTTTTAAAGTGGTTTAGATACCAAACCTTTTGTGGTACTTCTCTATTATCCCGTCGACCACTTTTTATAACAAAAAAATTTCCCAAACTGCAATGCCAAATAAACGAGAGAACGTTGCCATTGGAATATCAAAATAAATAAATAAATAAAATATAAGAATTTAAGGACATAATTGTTATTTTAATGAATGAAATAACTAATAAATCAGTAAAACATAATGAAAAATACACGCAAATGTCGAATTAAAAACCACTTGATGGCATAACAAACACGTATAATGCTTCTGACATCAAGTAAATGGGACTACATTTTTTGCGTTTAATCTTACAGTAATGGGGATAGTTTTTTGTTATGAAAAGTGGTCGACGAGATAATAGAAAATTACCCCTTTGGTCCAATTTGTCAGAAAATGTATACAGTTTTAGCCTATTTTCCAAATGAGAGTTCAATCGAGCAGAAAAAAGTGATGATTAACATAAAATAATTCTGTAATTAAAGGAAGATTCTTTAAATTCTTTAAATCCATTGCTTGAAAAGTAGGCCTTCCCACCCGGTTTGACTTTAACTTTGTTTATTTAGACATCATCTTTCACCTTATTAAACTGTGAAATTTTGTTACAGTATCCTGAATATGTTGGAAAGTGTTTTATAATCTATGCTGGAAACATGATTTTTCTTTCTTGATATTTATATCGTATATATTTAATTGTGCTTAGCCAAATATGAATCAGTATTCAGGTGTGTATAATTCTACTGTATTAAGTTGAAAATGGTAAATAATAATAATCATAATAAAATAATACAACCCCATAACACTTTTACAGGTCAAGAAATTTATTTTTATCTGACATTCTGAGTCCTCTGTATCGATGTTTTTCGAAAAATCCCGATATGTTTCAGTTTCGAAACAACTGCGAAATAATAAATTGCTTCGAATTTTATGTCCTGTGATTCCAGGAACTGAGATAAGTTTCTATTTATCGAAACGAAGGCTACTTTTTTTTTTTTCTGGGAGAAAATATCTCTCACAACATTTACTTGAAATTTCAGTAAAATACTTACATTTCACATCCACCTATTTCAGTTCTTTTATCGCTTTGAAAGACGAAAAAGAATCATTGAAGCTCTGTTGTTCAAGAACAAAAGAATTTGTTTCCTAAATTCTGATTGTTTCAAATGTCTGTTTATATTTAGAGCATGGTTTCAACATATATTTTTCAGACGCATAATTTTTATTATTAAATAATACATTAATGCATACATTTGTATAATTTCAGTAACAGAATTGAAAATAAGTCAATCTTACAAATATACAATTTTTCAAATGGAGCAACTTTCAATGTTTTCTTTTCCCAAACGGCCGATTTTTTTATAGCCTCGAATCTAAAGAAAAAAATATTGCAGATGCTTTCAGATCTGCTTACATATTTATGTTACTGCTTATTTTGTTCTGTCTGTAAAAAATGTAAAATAATTACTTACGATACCAGTTTCTAATGTTAAGTTTTTTCGGAGTTTTTAGGATTGTTATGTTATTTTGTTAGAAGAGATTTTATCGCTTGTTTGAAATGCTTTCCTCGTATTTATCAAAGATAATCCCTGCACATTCATCCCATAAAATATATTTTTCTGCTGCCATCTATGATCAATTAATAGAAATTGAATTCTTGCTATGGGATTCAGGGCTGCCATTAGCGACATTTTTTAATTGTATCTCGCATCACCTTTTTCAAAACAAAAATCTTTTACATACTCTTGGACAACATATGCAAGAAAAATATAATTTAAAATTTATTTTTAAGAAATTGGTGTACAATTAGAATATAAAAATAGTCACCAGTGGCAGCCCTAAGGATTGTACATATCACATATATATACTATGTATTGAGATGATAATTGAATTATATCATAAAAATTATTATCCAAAATATTCTCCCCCCCCCCCAAAAAAAAAAAAAAAAAATAAATAAATAAATAAATAAATAAATAAAAGATACCAAAGTATGAACAGATCTGTTAGTCATTTATTAATAGGTTAAGGCAAGAACATTTTTTGACTATGAGGTTTTATGAATTAGATATAGAGTAAAATTTAATTTTCCCTTTAACCCTTTGAGGGGTGGTGGGATATATTATATCCCACCTAATTTTAATCCGATTTGAACCAGAAACTTTTAATTAAATTTTACTTTTTTAACTTAGACGGGAAAAAGTTGAAAAATTGCTTTTCCTTATTTTGAACTAAATTCTTTCCTAAATTCCGGTGAGAATTCAACGTTACAGGAACACTTGTGCTTGCCCCTGAAAGGGTTAAATGAAATTAAAAAGGAAACTAATTCTAGGGGATCTGTATGCATGTTTATGTTATTGCTGATTTTATTCCCGTAATGTTCATGGCTGTAAAATAATGACTTCCGATACAAGTCCCGAAATTATGTATTTTCGGAACAGATATACCATTTCCGATATACCATACAGATATACCAGATATACCATACCCGCAGTCCACCATATTGTTTTTTAATCAAAACACATTTGTTTTGTTTCTCATTTCAAAGATAATTTTGATCCATATTTACTTATTATAAACACGTTATTTAATTTAATTGACTAATTTATTTATATTTAATAATAAAAGTTTAATAATAATAATAATAATAATAATAAAACAAGATGGCAGACTGCGGGCAAATTGTACATCTAAGCCTATTTATATATTGGTGCTGCTGCTGCCATATGTTATCAATTAATAGAAACTAAACTGCCTTTATATTATACAATGATTATAAACTGCCTACATATTATATAATGATACTAACTGAAGCATGGTGTTTCATGAATGGAATACTGAACTAACATTTAATTTCCCTTTTAAATGGAATAAACTAATCCTTGCAGAACGGCTTGCATCTTTATGTTATTTTTATTCTGCCTAATGAAGATGGCTGCAAAATAGCAAATTCTAAAATAGGTAGTTAAAATTATGTATTTTCGGAGTTTTTCGACTTGTTATTAAAAAAAAAAAAAAAAAAAAAAAAAAAAAAAAGAAGAAGACACAGGGAGAGAGAGAATCTTTTGCTTACTTGAAATGTAATATTCCTATATATCCAAATAAGTAGATAAAATATATTTTGGTGCTGCCATCTGTGATGAAATAATAGAAATTAAACTGTTAATACTATTTTCAACCAAAAACAATAATTGTTGTTATGGACAGGACTCTACAAATTGAAAAAAAAAAAAAAAAAAAAATCTGTTAGCCAGCAAACATTTTTAGTAGCCAGTAAAAAATATTAAACCACCCTCACACACGCACACCGTTGTAATATTTTTTCCCCTTTTTAAATTTAATCATGGATTTTCAAAAGGCACTTTGAATTTGAATTTCATGACTTGAAAGCAAAATAACAATCATGAGTACAATAATAGTATTTTTGACTACCCTTAATTCTTCAACTCAGTTAATAAGTGAGTACTTTTCTGTTAGTCGGGTATACATACATACATATACATAATGTATATTCATATATACATTACCGGGTATATCACATATACATATGTTTCAAAAGTTCGGCGCGAAAGTAAAATGCAATAAAAAAAGATCTATGGGTCGGAGAGAAATGCGGTTTGCAGATAAATATTCAGCATAGTACGGGATTTTGTATGACAAAAAAAAAAAAAAAAAAAAAAAAAAAAAAAAAAAAATCCAACAATAGAGGACACTGCTGCAGATAATTCCACGGATTATTTCATATTGCTCACACAACGCAAGATTTGGATGCGAAAATATTAGCGAATACTGCATGCACACTTTTAATACACAAAAATAATAATGGTGCGTGATGTTATTGTGATTGAAAACCGCACATGATAACCTTATATGCAAATGTATCATCTGACGTCATATGACGTGAATCTAGGAACGCATTGGTGGCTGAGAGGTTGTGCTCTCGAAGCTGGTAGACGGGAGGTGCTGGGTTCGATCCCAATCGCGCCCGTCGGCCTAATCGTTCGGAATTTTCGTGGTTTTCTTCGAGCCGTGGATTTATCCATGCGTAAATACGGATTAGGTTCCCTTAGAAAGACCCCCACGAAGGGCACTCCCCCCGGGCCTATATCCCTAGTGTAGATAATTGGCCGTCAATAATCAACTCAACTAGGAACGCATTGATAAAAGCTTATGAGCAATATGGAATTAATCCATGGAATTATCTGCAGCAACGCCCTCTATTTCCGGATTTTTTTTTTTAACCATTGGGAAAATGGTTGTTGTTTTTGGTCGAGAATGGACCACTTGGCGTCGTCACTTATTTTTTAAAGCGTTTTTAACGAAATTCTGTAATTTTAGAAGAATTTTTCTTTGAATAGGCAATAGAAATGCATAAAATCGTTACAAAAATGTTAAAGTTACAAAAAGGATAGATGCAAATTATCAGATATGAAAAATTAGTCGAATTCAAAAATTGATGTCGGATGAGAAATCTTCTTATAAAGCAAAAAACGTGGTCTTCAACTTTAATTTCTTCAAAATACCTTTAGCTCAGAAATCAATAAAATATTAAGGTATATTGGTTAACATATATTGGTTAGCACTTTCCCTTTATTTGCACGACTTAATGTTACTCAATAGCGTTCAGCTGCTTCTCTTATCAACCTACTCGTTTAAACAATTATTCCAGACAGTATGTTGTTAGATATTAGTATGTATCGCGCAGCGTTTACCGTTTGCTGGTTGAGACATCTGCGACATCGACATGCGATGATGGAAAGGTGCATTGCTTACAATCGAATGACGAATGCATTCAACGCTGTCACGGGTGCGATGGAGAGATTGATTGTGTAGATCGTTCAGACGGATATTTTTTCGAGGGCAGAGAATACCAGGATCTCTTCAACTGTAGTAATGGAAAATGTGTATTGTGTAGATGATTCCGACGAATAATTTTGCGAGTGCAGAGAATGCCAGGATCTCTTCAACTGTAGTAATGAAATATGTGTTTATTTGTAGCAGTATGCAACGGTTATGATAACTGCGGCAATGGTTCAGACGAAATGATTTTACATACTTGTGTCGTTCTTAAATATTATTACGTATCGCGCAACTTTTATCGTTAGCTGGTTGAAACATCTGCGACATCGACATGCGATCATGGAATGGCGCATTGCTTACAATCAAATGACGAATATATATATATTTAAGCCTTCGGAACATTTTCCCAATGGTTGTTGTAATTTGTTAAATTACAATTAAAAAAAATTTTTTTTGGTGTGATACAAAATCTTATACCACGCTGAATATTTACCTGCAAACCTCATGTCTCTCTGACCATAGATCTTTGTTTTTTTTATCGCTTTTTATTTTCGCACCGAATTTTTTCAAACACACACACACACACACACACACATATATATAATATATATCACTGGCGCCCGGCTAACAGAAAAGTACCAATAAATGAAATGCTTTAACTCTTCTACTCAGTCAATAAACGCATTTAGAAATATTAATAAAAAGTCATTTCTTCACGAAACTTATAAAAATTGTATAACTCCAGAGAGAAAAAAAAAATGAAATTACAAAGTTTGAATGAATAAAGTATGCAATATTACAAGAAAAACAATTGATCTTTAATAGAACATTTTTTACAAGAAAATTACTTAGGCAAAACTCTAATCAATATCCTAAAAGTGTCAAATTTAGGGTATTTTACCTTAGATAAGAATATTTACAAACGCTTTTTCTGACATACTTCTTTTTAATTTATGGATTTTTCTAATTTTTGCTTCTTGACTATTGGCATATGTCCTTGTGTATAAATCAATTATCATTAGATCATTCAATGTCGATGCTGCTGGTTGCTAGTTAAATTATACTGGTCGCCAATGGCGATCTGGCGACCACGTTTGTCAAGCGCTGGTTACGGTATTACAGGGTGACAAGAAATAACTTGGACACACATGATACATTATAACTTTAATGCTAATGAAAATATTACGACCAAACTTCAAAATAAATATGAATACATTATTTCGTCTAATATATTTACAAAATTTCAAAGTGGCTACCTTTAGCCTTAATACACAGCTTTAAACGTGTCACAAAATTTTCGGCTATGGGCCGCAACTCACGTACTGATATTTTATCCCATTCTTTGCATAAGGATTTCTTTAGGGATGCTAAAGTTTTATGAGGTTTAGCACACACCCTTGTCTCCAAGTTGGACAGAATAATCCATTGGGTTCCAATCTGGGGAATACGGTGGCCATTCTTGAGCTCCAATGAAGCCAGGAAAATGTGTCTTGCACCAATCTTGTGTGCCTTTAGCTCTGTGTGCAGGTTCGGAATCCTGTTGGAAGGTCCATTTTTTGTTTCCAAAGAACTTTTGTTCCCAACATCTTCCAAAATGAGTTTTCGATATGTTTGTTGATTAATCTTTATTCCTTGATCAACAAAAACAAGTGGTGTTTTCCCACTAGCACATATACCACCCCAAACCATTACAGATTGGGGTCGTTGTCGCCGTTCAACAATGCAAGAAGGTCCAGGTTCTTCTGCTGACCAAACTCTATCATTATGGCTATTGTCAGCTTGTTCAATCGAAAACAGTTTCTCATCTGTGAAGACAAATGTTTGCCATCGATCACCTGCGGCTCTCTTTAACAGTTCGTTACACCTTTGAAGTCTTGTACGTTTGTTCTGTGCTGTTAGCTTTTGAGCCTCTTTCATTTGTAAGGGTGAAGACCAATCTCTACTCTTGCCATCAAACGTGCGGTTTCTCTGTTGATCTTCATCTCTCTAGCAACATTTCTCATTGAAATCCTAGGATTTTATTGAATTCGCTTTTTGATAATTACCCGGTTTCTTGATGTGTTAACTGTGCGATTTCTTCCTCTTCCTGGCCTGTCACCATCATGTCCGAGTTCTTTAAACCTTTTGACTGTGTATGAAACCGTCTGCTTAGGCACTTTCAATCGTTGAACAATTTCACATTGTTTCATTCCTTGCTTATGCAAGTATGGCCTTTATTATGCAAGTATGGCAGATCCTTTGTTAACCATAATGGTTATCACAACTAACTTACTTACACCTGTTTAGTACCTTTCTAGAATCAATTCCCTATGACAATAACTTTATAAATTTAGTGGTAGTGACAGATTTTTGGTTTGAAACTTCGTCCAAGTTATTTCTTGTCACCCTGTATTAAATATTTCAGGTCTGGCGTACTATTAATAGGACATGTCTTTTCATTGAGTATTATTACCTTATCAATTTCGTTATTATCTGTCTTATATGTTTATACATTTATTATTATAACTTCTTTATATTTCAGCATTTGGTAATAATAATGATAAAAGTTTGTTTAATTCTCTTTGCACCGTTGGCGATTCTTTTATTTCGAACATATGTTTCACTCTTTAAATTTAAAATTGGGGTTACTTTTCCGAAAGGATGATTTGTGATGAAATATAAAAAACACTAGAAAAATGTTATGTCTGTTAATTACTGGTGTAATACGACAGTTCTCCAAACGTCTTCAAAATTTCTTACTTAGTCTATTGTCACATGACTAGTACGCAAAATAATTATTTTTGTTAGATTTCAGTAAGTGGCATATACTTTAAATTTCAGTAAACTTTAACTTCGTAAAAGTAAGACTCTTTTGCAGTGAATGCAATACCCCTGCCATGCAAGCAGACCGTCTCTCGGCCATATTGCTCGCACAGCGGATGCACCACACCCAAAAGGTACCCGTTAATTCTGACATATCCCCGCGTAACTACATGAAATACGGACGTTGCGACAGAGGCTCTCTCTCATATGTACTAAAGGGACCAATTCAGATCCAGTTCCCGGGGGGGAAACCATGACATCATCGTCTCCAAGGTCCTCTGAAAACCTATAGCACCAGTCAGCGGCTCAGAAACTATAATGAAGGGCTCCCTCCCGAGAGTTGCTTTATCCACGATCGGAAACGAGGAGCACCTATGAAAGGTTACCTGTGGACTTCCTTCCAGGAGATGGACAAACACAAAAACAAAAATGGGTTAATATACTTAACTACGGATAGAAATAATAAAAAAAAAACTAAGAAAGTGAGTCCCCCACCACCTTCACGACTCAAGGTGACTAAGGTTTGAAGCGCCGTATGGAAGAGTAGAAAAGACAGCAAAAACTGGTCGGGCCGGACCTTGGTACCATCCAAGCCCGTTTGCTCATCCTCGCCGGATACGACCACCTGCTGTCCATGTCCTTAACCGGATGACTCCCCACAACCAGCCTCGATCGGCAATTGACTGTCTCCGGCGCCCCCGCCAGGGCCCTGAGACCGGTCAAGAGAAGCACTCATCTTGGCTAGCCTCTGGAGTAAGACGAGTGAGACACAGTCCGCACGATGCCGCACCCAAGTCGAACTACCCCGGGAGGTCCTCAGATCCGCTAGGCATGACCAACGAAAGTCGAGCACGTCGATGGACCCATAAGTGGTGCTATGTCAGTATCGGCTCCCGTCGCAGACCCTGCTTTGGCCAAATCTCGAAATTGAAACCGGCCGCTACGGCGTCCTCTGCCAGGCTCCCAGTCATCATTCTGCGCATAAGCCGGGTTAAGTCAAGACCACCTGGAGGAATATCCTCACACGTAAAAGTAAATTTCCCTAGAAACACTAAAAAAAATTGTACAAGAAAGGAGTCAGGACCACATAGAGGAGAACCCTCCCACGTAAAAGTAAATTTTCCCAAAACTGAAAAACAATTTCAACCCGAAAGGGTTAAGAACAAATGGTTGGTTTTTTCACAGCCGATTATTTGCACGGGAATCGACCGAAGCCGGAAGAAGTGTCTTTCTAAATGAATCTAATCCGTATTTACATAGGTTCACGGGGAATCACAGAAAGCTTTGAACGGTTAATGCGACGACTGCGATATGGGTTCGAACTCTGCAACCTCCGTGTACGAGCTTTGAGAGTGAATAGTGAATATACACAATTTGGATTACTCAGAGACGATGCTACACCAAATCCAGACGAACGTGAAAGAAGATACAGAAAAGTTAATCGAAATGTTTACTTACCTGATTAACTGTGTTATTTTCAACAAACTGAAAGATTATTTAAAATCTTAAATAGGCTGCGCGACCGACGTCAAAAGGCTCCTGCTTACTTTTTTGTGAACAAATTCGAAAAGCTCCATAGAATATTTTTACACCAGCATTCTTACATTCAGACGGGGAATAAGCGGTGTCACGAATAAATATTTTTCTGATTTCAGATAAAATAATACTTTAAGATGTTAATATAATACTACTTTAAGATGTTTTAAAAAAATGCCGCTATTGATTTCAAAATTTTTTTCACAGATCACTTGTAATAATGTTTTAACTGATAAGGTGGTCTTGGTTTCAACCCTCATGACATACATATGTAACTTTATTCACGAGCTCTTTGCTTGTTAGAGTAAACAACAAATTTAAAATCCCGTGAAATGTGTCAGAAAAACGAAATTTCAGTTAGCATTTTTCAACATAATTGAAACACACCAAAAAAGTTCTGATACTCCTTTCCTCCAATTTGCAATTCATGAAGTCTCCTTGCTTACTTTTCTTGTAAACAAATTCGAAAAGATCCAATAGAATATTCTTACATCAGCGTTCTTACAATCAGACGAGAAATAAGCAATGATAAAAATAAATGCTTTCTGATTTCAGATATAATAATGCTTTAAGATGTCGATATAATAATATTTTAAGATGTTCTTAAAAAATGACGATTTTGATTTCGAAATTTCTTTTCCCAGATCACATTGTTTTAATTGATAAGGCGGTCTTTGTTTCAACCTTCATGACATATATATGTAACTTTATTCCCGAGCTCACTGTGTTTTAGAGTACACGACAATTTCAAAATCCCGTGCAACATATCAGACAAGTGAAAACTGAATTTGACTTTTGTAACAACATCGTAACACACCAAAAGTTCTGAACCTTTTTCTCCAATTTGCAATTCATGAAGGTTCCTTGCTTATTTTTCCAGTAAACAAATTCGAGAAATTCCCATAGAATATTCTTACATCAGCATTCCTACATTCAGACGGATAATAAGTAATGCCAAATATAAATATTTTCGGATTTCAGATATAATAATGCTTTAAGATGTTGATATAACAATACTTTAAGAATTTCTTTTAAAAATGACGCTATTGATTTCGAAATTATTTTCACAGATCGCATGTAATTTTAATGTTTTAATTGATAAGGCGGTCTTGTTTTCAACTTTACCTTCATGACATGCATAAGTAACTTTATTCACAAGCTTTTTGCCTTTTAGAGTAAATGACACTTTTAAAATCCCGCGCAATATATCAGAAAAGTAAAATCTGAATTTGCATTTTTCAACATCATCAAAACACACCAAAAATTCTGAACCCTTTCCTCTAATTTGTAATTCATAAGGCTCCTTGCTTACTTTTTTTGTAAACAAATTCTAAAAGTTGCCATACAGTATTGTTACGACAACATTCTTACATTCAGACGGGGAATAAACAGTGACAAAAAGAAATACTTTCCGATTTCAGGTATTATTATACTATAAGATGTTGATATAATAATACTTTAAGATGTTCTTAAAGAAATACGATATTGATTTCGAAAATTGTTTTACAGATTGCTTGTTAATGTTTTACCTGATAAGGCGGTCTTGGTTTCAATAGTCATGACATGTAATTTTATTCTCAAGCTTGTGAAAACTGAATTTGCCTTTTTTAAGGGCATCGAAAAATACCAAAAGTTCTGGACCTTTTCCTCCAATTTGCAATTCATGTTGCTTACTACTCTTGTAAACAAATTCGAAAAGCTACCATAGAAATTTCTTACTCCAACATTCTTACGTTCAGACGAGGAATAAGCGGTGGAAAAAGTAATTACTTTCCGATTTCAGATATAATTATACTTTAAGATGTTGATATAATAACACTTTAAGATGTTCTTTAAGAAATAACGATATTGATTTCAAAAATTTTTTCACAGTTCAATTTTAATGTTTTAATTGATAAGGCTTGCTTGTTTCCAATATTCATGACATACATAAGTAACTTTATTGAAGAGCTCTTCGCCTTTTAGAATAAACGACAGTTTTAAAATCCCCTGCAATGTTTCAGAAAAGTGAAATCTTAATTAGCATTTTTCAACATCATCAAAACACACTAAACATTCTGAACTCTTTCCTCCAATTTGCAATTCATGAAGGCTCCTTGCTTACTTTTCTTGTAAATAAATTCGAAAAGTTCCCATAGGATATTTTTACACGAGCATTCTTACATTCAGACGGATAATAAGTAATGGCAAATATAAATACTTTCGGATTTGAAGAAAATGTATGCTTTGTTATATTAAATTAAATTGTATTTAATATGCATTCAATTTTGTTTTTCTTTGTCCCGTGTTTTTCTCGAAACGGAATTATGGTCGTTTTTGATGTAATCCTCTAATCCAGTTAAAATATGATGGTTGTTATTTTTTTTTCACACGTTTTTTGCTTCTTTCACCAGTTTTTACTGTAACTTTGATGGAATAAATGAAATGATATTTTGTCTTGATTAGTGTCGTTTGGAGATATATTTAACCTTATTTCTTTTTAGAAGTTTAAAAAGGCATCTAAAAATATTAGATATTGCTAAAAAATATTAGACTGCAGTTAGAAATCCTTGCACGGGTCCACTGGTATTAAAAAATCTTAGGAAGCCATATGAGAAAGGAAGTCCTCACTGTAGTCTATACTACTTAATAGTGAGCATAATGATATAAATATAAAGAAAGAAAGAAAAAAAAACCGTTTAGGACAGGATTTAAAATGATAAATATAATTAAATTTAAAACAAAAAATGAATGACATAAAAAAAAAGTGAATAAAGAAAAATGGCAAAATGTTCAATTCTTCTAAACAGCCGAGATAAAAGAGGAAAAGCCCAAGATAAGGCACTTTTCTGTTATAGCCATACAATATATATCTCTGTTAGATGTAATATTATGCACATAAAAGTGAAAAATAAAGAATAATTTTACATATTTTTTTTATTGTCGGAGCAAAGCTCCGGCTTCCCGTGAAAAATTACACTTTTGTGTACACGATAGCGGCCAAAATATTTGCCGCATTGATACCAAAATTGGACTGGAAGTCGGTAGTGGCAAAATCTCGCCGGGGATTGAAAAACAGAAATATTCGTCAACTCTAACGCCCGGAATCGTCTGCTCTAGAATTTTCCATTTCCCCATAGAGATAACATTGCGATTGTTTGAATTAAATAAAAAGAAAATTGAAATAATTTATATTGTTGCCATTTTTTATCATGAAAAACTTTTGAATTAAATAAAAAGAAAATTGAAATAATTTATATTGTTGCCATTTTTTATCATGAGAAACTTATTTAAATAACAATATACTCGGAAACAACCTTTTAGTAAAAGCTCTTAATCTCGGTCCCATACATTCTACTTTTATATATTTTACATATATTTTACTTTTCTGAAATAAGGACCCCATACATTTTTATCTTAAAACACGTTCAATGAAGTTTAAATCGTATTAAGTACATGAATTTAGTTTTTTTTAAATCGAACTCAGCAATTGGTGTAATTAAACTTTTTGTTTCCATTTCAAAATATTTTTTTTTCTTTTCATTCAAGCTTATTGTATAAAAGAAGTATGAGAGTAAATCTGTTTATTTTGATATAGTCTAGCCAATCCAGGATAAAAAAATATATATATTAAGAAACATTTTATATATGAACGGATTATATGTTTTTATTATATAGAATTTGCAAGGATGCCAGTTAAGAGAAAGCAATCAGCTGAAATGAGAAGAATTGCGAATCGTAATTCAATGCGGAGAAGTCGCACAAGTCAGTTACCTTCAGATTTTTTGCCGAGTACGGTATACTGACAACTCAAATGAATGAAGCAATCAGGTTTGATAGAGAGGTATCGCAAATCACCTATGTGTCCTGTAATACGTGTCACAGAGCTTTCCCTGATATCATATTAAATACTGCTGGGCTCTGCCAGACATGCAAGTGTAGAGACGGTGCTTTCAAGTTTTCTGCCACTAATTCGATGGACCCAGGTCCAGTTCCTATTTGTCTCAAAGATCTGAGCTACATTGAACAAATGATGATCGCTCAAATACATCCAGTGGTTTCTCTTTACCGTATACGAGGCTCACAGTATGGATACAGCGGAAATGTAATCAGCTTTAAACAAAATATTGAGAGTTTTATTTCGCGCCTGCCTGTCAATCCTTCAGATATGACTTCAACTGTGTTAGTGACAAAAGATACTTTATCAGGATGTGCAGAGTTTTCTGTTCGTTCACAACGCCTTCTAGAAGCACTCAGATGGCTTAAAGCTCACAATCCTTATTATTCAAATATCACAATTGATGAAGATTTGATCGCTACATAACCTGAGAATGGTGACGTATCTCAAATGTTACCAACAGCAACCGATATTACTGAGGATATTGATACTTTGAACGAGGAAATAAGGCGCGAGTCATTTAGACCACTACTTGAACCGGTAAATCAACACAACTTAATAAATGACGCAATTCGTGTGCCTCACCCTTCATTAAATTCACAGCCTATCAACGAATTTCAAGAAGAGGGTTACATAGCACGTGCTTTTCCTCATCTTTTTCCACATGGTACAGCTGACTTACGACAACCTCGTCAAAAAGCAGTCTCTCCTGATGAGTATTTTAAGTTCCTAATGAAGTATGAAGATGGGCGATTTGCTAAAGACCCCCGATTTCGCTACTTTGCCATGAATTCAATTCTTCGGTGGCAGTCTTTGGCTAAAGGGCGTTTTTTCGTTCAGCGAAATAGGTTCAGCAATAAGACGGTAGAGCAGATGCGTGATATTCTGAATAGGCAACCAGAAATGGCAAAACATATTATGATTTATGCTAGCAAATTAAGATCCACAAAAGGATACTGGCGTGCACGTTGTGGGGAACTCCTTTCCATGGTAGGACAAATTGGAGCACCAACAATTTTTTTTACACTGTCTGCAGCTGATTATCACTGGCCTGATCTTTTCAGACTTTTAGTGCCTAATAGAGATCCAAATGAGCTGACTGATACAGAACGCAGACAATTAATGCACGACAACCCTCTGTTGACTGGTTGGCTCTTTCAAAAACGTTGTGATATATTTTTGAGAAAAATCTTGACGCCGTTGTTTTTAATAGACAACTACTGGGTTCGTTTCGAATGGCAGTGGCGTGGAAGTCCTCACATGCATGGATTGTTGTGGTTAAAAGGGGCGCCAAACATGGAAACACTTGACATGACTAACGCTGAAAATGTAGCAGCCGTAACAGCATATTTTGAAAAACTATGCAGTGCTGTTAATCCTGACAAGGACGTCCTCGTAAATGATATACACCGCTGTCGAGTTCGCTTTTCAGACATTTCCAGTGAAGATCGTGAAAAAGATCTCGCTCAGATCTTAAATCAAGTCCAACGTCACACAAGACATGGAGATTATTGCCTAAGGAAAAAAAGAGGTACAAATAGTTATAGCTGCAGATTTGGTTTTCCAAAAGCAGAGTGCGACTCTCCAAAGCTTCAAGTAGAAAATGGCATAATTAGCTTTTTGCCAAAAAGAAACGATTCTGAAATGAATACCTACAATTGCTTCGTGTCACAAGTTTGGAGAGCTAACACGGATTTCAGTCCTATTACATCAAAGGATGCGGCTTTGCATTACATTGCCAAATATGCCTCAAAATCAGAAACAGCTTCTGTTCCTTACAAGGAATTGTTATCTGAGATTTTAAATAAGATGAACGAAACAAATCCAGCGGTTCAAGCAGTCCAAAAACTTATTTTGTCTTCTGTTTCTGAAAGGGATTACTCAGCCCAAGAGGTAGTACACATATTAATGGGATGGCCAATGTATCACAGTAGTCGGGAAGTAGTTACAATACGGCTTCATGATAAGAACTGGGAAGAAATCAACTTTTCAAGCGACGAAAGACCATCAAAAAGCATGCTTCAGAAATATTGCGCGCGGCCGGAGAAACTTATTTCCTGCACGCTTCTTAAGTTTGCAAAATCTTTCTCAGTAAGAGGAGTCGATTATCACCAAAGAAGAAAAGATGCAGTTGTCAGAGTTTTTCCTCTTACATCACTCAACCACGACCCAACTCTAGCCGAAGAATACTATAGGCAACAAGTATTACTCAATTATCCTTGGAGAGGTAATTCTGACTCTTTATTGCAAGAAGGCCTGCCGTCTGCGTATCACTCATGGGAGGAAGCATTCAATGATCTAAATATTGATGCACACGAAGAAATAAATTTTCCTGCTGTTAGCAGTACACATGAGACAGAAATCCTGCAAGAAGAATACCGCGAGATTGATCCATATATGGCAGCAGCTGCCATAGTTCCTGTGCAGACAAACGAGGATACTTTGGGGCAACGCGTGATTGATCATGCATGTGAGTGGAAAAGTGAGAGTTACAAGTACCCTGATCGCAATTTTACTTCATTTTTAAATTACTGTAAAGAACAACAACTTACAGTGCATCAAAATTACGATACGTCTGAGATCAGATTTACAGATGAGCAGCAAAAAATACTTCACTTATGCACGCAACAGCTTTCGTCTTTGCAATCAAGATTTATAAATTGCCCTAAACGTACTTTTATTATTGGGAAAGCCGGAGCTGGAAAAAGTACGGTAATAAAAGAAATTCGCAAAAGAGTTACCGAGCAGTTAGGACCGGAAGCTATTATGGTTTTGGCTCCAACAGGTGCTGCTGCAATTAATGTCGAGGGCAAAACAATTCACTCTGCACTAAAAGTACCAACATGTTTTAAATCGTTTGCTGATTTAGGAAGTGAAGCAGCAAGAAATCTACAGCTCAGCATGAATCCAGTTTCATTTCTCATTATTGACGAATTTTCAATGATCGGATGCCGTCTGATGGCTGCACTTGAGCAAAGATGTCGCGAAGGTAAACCAGACAGCATTGAACCTTTTGGAGGCTTATTTGTTTACCTGATTGGAGATATTAGGCAGCTACAGCCTGTAAAAGACACACCTCTATATAGGAGACATTCTATAAAAGACATTTTGGCTTTACGTGGACAAACAGTTCTTAAGATGTTTGAAAAATGTTTCACCTTAACAAAGTCAATGAGACAAAGCGACGATCAGCAAATACAGTTTAGAGAGACTCTTGATTCGCTTTCCGTAGGCGAAGTTACAGGCGACCAATACGCATCCCTTATGCAACGACGTAAAGCTATACAGCCTCCGGCTGAACTTGAAAGATTTCAAGATGCCATACGCCTTTTCCCCACAAACAAGCAAGCTGAAGAACATAATCAAGAAGTACTTCGTAAATCAAAATGGCCAGTGGCAAGAATATTAGCAGACCACAATAATCAATTAGCAAGATGGAGTGAAGATGAGCACGCGTCTGGACTTCAGGCTGAACTTTTTTTAGCAATTGGATGCAGAATTATGTTGCGTACCAATCTGTGGACAGAGGGAGGATTGGTCAACGGTGCACTTGGTACGGTAAAAGATATTGTCTACGGACCAGGATTACGGCCTCCAGGCTTGCCACAGGCAGTAATGGTTCATTTTGATGATTATCGGGGACCATTTCTCACTGAAAGACTTTTTCCTGTCACACCTATTACAAAGTCTTGGAAAGAAAACAATGTCTCATGCTCCCGTACTCAGTTACCTTTAACAGTTTCATACGCTGTCACCATACACAAATCCCAAGGTTTAACTTTATCAAAAATAGCTGTGGACATCGGTGAAAAGGAGTTGTCACTTGGAGCAACTTATGTCGCGTTTAGCAGGGTTCGACGTTTAGAGGATGTTCTGATTGAAGTGCCTTTCGCAAAGGATAGGCTAGACCAAATTAGAAGAATGGGAGCACTTGCTGATAGATTAGCATTTGAGCAGTATCTGAGGCAACTGTTGACCGAATAAACACTTGAAGATTCAACAGCTGTTATTGTAATTTTTCTTTTATACTATTAAACAGTAAATATAAAAATATAAAATATATATTATATATTGTTAATGTTATATTTTATGTTTATCCCACTCAATGCTCCGACATTTCGGCCTGACGGATTCTAGTATAAAAAAAACAATAAAAAGTTTTAATTAAATGTAAATAAACCATAAATAAAAAATAAAATTATAATTTAACAAATTACAATAACCATTGGGAAAATGTTCCGAAAGATTAAAAAAAAAAGAAAAAACCGTACTTTCGTGTTATAGCGGCTGCCACAGTTATGATTATGCCAAGGTTGCAATTATGATTTCGCCAAGATCATCCCAAAGCTTATATATAGGTCGCTTGGCGATTCATCCTTGGGGGCCGCTATAACACGAAAGTACCAAATTTACAATCTACTTATAACAAAATCCGAAGGCAAGAAACTGTCTGTAACTCTTCCGGACTCGACCACTCTGGTCTGCGAATCGTTAGTTAAACGACTTAATGAAA
Organism: Maratus michaelseni; assembly: GCA_963931845.1. NCBI lineage: Eukaryota > Metazoa > Arthropoda > Arachnida > Araneae > Salticidae > Maratus > Maratus michaelseni. The sequence continues at coordinate 313,868,995 of OZ007595.1, forward strand.
AACTTATGCTACATCCAATTCTGCTGTTTAAATGTTTGTAAAAGCATATTAAAGCTTTTAAATCTTTTAATTTTGCTTAAAACCTTCAAAAACTATTTTATAAAAAAAATGTATATCAACATTTCTGTAAAGATTTTTTTCTGTAAGCACTTTTTTTTTCAGAAGTAGTGGAGATTTATTTCGTAGGGAGAGATTTGAGGTTGATTCAGTATATTGGCGCCATCTACTGGCGGATTTTGAAATTAGCTTCCATCGTAAATACAGACTCATTATCCGGAATCCTCGGGACCAAAGGCTTTCCGAGTTTTGGAATTTTCCGGATTTCGGGTCCTCCCGAAGTTCACGATTCTTTGACAAAATTCATGTTTTTTTTTCGTGATTCTTTGACAAAATTTACGTTTTTCTTCTACGATCCTTTGACGAAATGTCATTTTTTCGTAGTCCTTTGAAGAAATTTGCGTTTTCTTTTTGCGATCCTTTGAGGAAATTTGCGTTTTTTGCTATTCTTTGACGAAATTTGCCTTTTATTCACGATCCTTTGACAAAATTCGAGTTTTTTCTGAGATTGACGAAATTAGCGTTTTTTTTTTTCCATCCTTTGACGAAATTTCATTTTTTTCGCGATCCCTTAACGAAATTAGAATTTTTTTCGCAGTGCTTTGAAGAAATTTGGGTTTTTTTTTCTAGACCCTTTGAAAAAATTCATGTTTTTTCGCGATTACTTGACGAAATTCGCGGGTTTTTTTTTTTTTTTTGCAATCCTTTAACCGATTTTTTTTTTTTTTTTTTTTTTTTTTTTTTTTGTGATCCCTTGATGAAATTTTACATTTTTTCGGAGTCCTTGGAAGAAATTTGCGTCTTCTTTGCAAGCCTTTGACGGAAATGGCGTTTTTCTGCGATTTGTTAAATAAATTAGCGTTTTTCTTTTTTTTTTTTTTTTCAATCCTGCAACGAAATATGCGTTTTTTTTTCGATCCTTTGACGAAATTCACGTTGTTTCACAATTCTTTGAAGAAATTGTCTATTTTTTCTGCGAACGATAGACATAATTGATTTTTTTCGGCGACGATCGTTCAAAATTCGAGATATTTATGTTCGAAATTTTGGACTGAAGACTAAAATTTTCGAAACCGAATGCCTTAAATTTTTAGGAAAACTTGAACAGAATCCCCCTGATGAAATAAATACATACCTATTTTTTGTTTCTAACGAATCGTAATATAAATTAATTTTAAACTAAAATTTGAGAGAAAAAGGATTTGTTTTTAATTTCGGGAAGAGAGAGAGAGAGAGGGGGGGGGGGGGGTACCGTGTTCACCCGCCACCGAAGTAACAATATTTTAGTGATTAAACATTGAAACACAATGGTCTGAAAAAAAAAATAAAAATCGGTAAAATTTTCGAAAAATTTCAAAAAATCTAAAATTTTAGTAAAAATTTACAAATTTAGAAAATTTTCGAATTTTTCTTTCCGGACTTCGGGTCTTTTCGGATTTTGGATTTCCGGATAATGGGTCATATACTGTAAAATTATTCTTACTTATCAAACGTAATTAAAATATAAGAAATGCATAGTACAGCGTAATTTCCATTTAATTTTGCTTATGTAATCAAACAATGAGTTATGTGGTGAGTCAAGCTGTTTAAAAACTCATTGATAACACTGTTTTACAAAAACTTTCGCACAGGGAATATTTGGTAATATTTAATTTGAATGTTTTGTCCTATCGTTGAGCTATTTCAGAAATTTAATACTGAGAAAAAAAAATATATATCCTCATTATTTTTATTTGTAGAAATCATTTGTCATTTTTAAAATGTATTTTTCTACAATACAAACCTTTCAATAATAAATCTTCATGCTGTTTGTTTGTATGAAGTCTTATGAAAATGAAACGCAGATCAACAATCCGTCATTTTTGACGGGGTTATATGCTAATATATTAATAAAAACAGAAACAAAAATGTTATATATACATCATATATTATTATAATGTCATACATGCTTTATAATTTGGTGATAAATCTTGGTCGCTTGGCGATTCATCCTTGGGGGCTGCTATAACACGTAAGTACCAAATTTATAATATATTAATGAAAACAGAAACAAAAAAATTATAAGACAATTTCTCATCCGACGTCAATTTTTGAATTAGTCTTTTTTTCATATCTGTTAATTTGCAACCTTCCTTTTTGTAACTTTAAGATTTTTGTAACGATTTTATGCATTTCTATTGATATTATACATTGCCTATTCAAAGAAAAATTCTTCTAAAGTTACAGAATTTCGTTAACAATTCTTATAAAGTTACAGAATTTCTTTAAGAACGCTTAATAAAATAAAGTGACGACGTCAATAAAGTGACGACGTCAAGAGGTCCATTCTCGACTTAAAACAACAACCATTTTCCCAATGGTTAGAAATAAAATAAAGTACAGAAAGTCAGGTATTACAGGGTTACTACAGTTTGTAAGGAAATACTAGTATTTTCTTATAGAAAAACTCGACACGTGTATTCGCGCGATTGTATAAAGCGAATATTTCTCTTAATAATACTGGTATTTTTCTGACATAAAGTTAAGAAAATTCCCTGACCTGTACGGACCCTGTATTCTATATAAGTATATTCTATTTCTCTTAATACTTAACAATATTATATTTTATTTAATGTTAAATAAATGATAGTATTGCTATGTACTAAAGGTATATTCGCATTAAATTATTATATTTTATGCACTGAAATTCTATTAAAAGTCGATGTAGTGTATAGATGTTGTTGTTCAATCAATGTTGAATAATACAGTTTTTTTTTTCTAATCGCTGGAGTCGGAGTTCGGAGACATCGTAGTCCGGCAGTTCAGCAATAATCTCATTGTGAATATTTTAGATAATATTTTTCTAAAAAAGAATTAAGAATGCATATTTTTGAACTGTATACGAATTTGCTTTCATTTAGAAACTATACAAATTTTATGATTGTAAAAGTACTTAAGAAATTTCAGTCACATAACGAGCGTAGCTAGTTATTTTACCGGACGAACCGGCCTCGTTATTTTAACGAAAAAGGTTAATGTAGAAAAAACAACAACAACAACAACAAAAAAAAAAACAAACAAGTGGGCGTGATCGGAGATCGCACAAAGGGTTTCGTTTAATATTCCTTTCAAAACACTTTATCCTTTCTTTAATAAATCCAAATAAATTTAATTTAGCAAAAAAAAAAAAAAAAGACGTTTTTTGTAAAGTACCGGGTCTATTTTTTCTCTTTTTTTTTTTTTTTTTTTTTTTTTTTTTTAAATCTGAAACGGCCCACTATTATAGTCTGTCATAATAATATATGTCATGTGGACTCAATGCCATATTAAAAAAAAAAAAAATAATAATAATAATTTCAAAATTAAACATGTTGTACACCTTCAAAATGTTAAAATATGCGAATATTTCCATAATTGGGTTTTTATCATGATTCAATACGTTCCTAAAACTCATATATTTACTATTCTCTTACTCATATTGATACTCGCTTTGTATTATTCTCAAACATTTGAGAAATCCGTTAAACTTCCGATATGACGTCAGATTAATTTTCTTTTTAATTCTCTAATGACGTGATATTAATCGGCTTTCTGTACATACTCATACTCATTCTCCTTGTATTATTGAGAAATCTTTTAAATATTTCCGTTTTATTACCCATATGACGTCATAATATTTTTTGTTCAATTGGTGAAACTTTTTATTTCATTTTAATTTTTCACGTGGAAATCTTTCAATAGAAAATTAATTATTGAAGAAAGAATTTTATTGTGGATTTTTAATTGTTGGCAACTTCTATAACGAAAAATGTCTAAATTTAATAGGAAAAGGCTGTTAGAATTTTGTTTTTTTTTTCTCTATTTATTAAAATAATACGATTTTTTCAAATTTTAATATTTTGAGCTTCATAGCAGGTATTAAGTTATATGTACACAAAGTTTCTAACGCTGCAAGTTATATAGGTTCTGAGAACGACTCTGTGACGGACAGACAACGGAGCGGGAGTAATAGGGTTTCGTGAGATGGACGAAACCCTAATAAAAATGGAAATAATTTTTGAATAGTTATTACTTTAAATATAAAAATTGTGTTTCAAACTAAAGAAAACAAGTTGGAAATTGTACGTCAAACGTTACAAACGAGGTGCGTTCGTACGCACGTTTTAGAATTAAATTCATGATATCCCGTGCGTAGAACGGGTTAAACAGCTAGTTAAGTATATATTTTATGACACTGTTCATACAAATATCTTAACTAGTTATATAAATATTCAGATATATATGTATCAGCTAGTTATATAAATATTCAGATCTTGATGATTTTTAATTCTGTGAAATGAATTATATCGTCTGCAGATTAATTTCTGTCATAAAATTGGTCACTTGACGATTAAACTTCGATAACAAAAAAGCACCGATTTAAAAAAAAAAAAATCAAATTTCTTAATAAATATTTTTATTAATATCTCCTAAAGTTTTGATTCGATTTTAATAAAATTTGAAATGTCTCGACAAAATTCTGCAAAGATAATATATTTTAAATTGCAAACCATTTGGTTGGGTAGTTTTTGCGTTGTTATATGCGGACAGACAGACAGACGGACGGACAGACAGACAGACGGACGGACAGAACGACGACTATAGGTGCTACGTATTTATATAATTACGAACGCACCTAAAAACACATTAATCTTAATAAATATAAAAATTTTCTCTACTTAAAATACGTCATCCAATATCTTTGTGTTTAACTTGAATCATAAAAAATAAATGTAAACAAAGGGCAATTTATTTATGAAGGAAAAAAAGGAAATTCATAAGGATAGCCATAAAATATATTGTATTTTTCTATTCTGAAATTTTTTACATTTCTCCAGAGTGCTATTTTGAAGGTGGATTCAAAAGTTTTTTTTCTTATAAGAATGAATTTAATGAAACGGAAACTCATTTATAAAATATAAAACAGCAGAGTGATAAGCATAAATCATGCCACATTTCTCATTCTGAAATGTTTATTGCTCCTCTGATTACTGTTATTATTAAATCTCTGTTTAAAGGTGTTTTTCAGTGACATCTCAAATTATCCTCGCTTATGTTAAACCTATGGGTGTGGAATGCATTCATATTTTTAAAATATCATAACAGGTAATTAATTATTATTTATTTTCTGTGTCACTCTTCTTGAAGGATGTCTCTTTCTTTTTTAATTGACAAAATATTTCTAAAATATATGCTTAGTTGCCGAAACGTCAGTTGAGGCTCACTGTGGAGACGCGAAAAGTTTTTGGTTTCTGTCTGTTTGTTTGTCTGTCTGTCCGCGATAATTGCCGTAAAAAACGTCCGATTAGGTTGATTTTTCGTAGGTATGTTGGCGAGATACCCGGAATTAGCTGTATAGTTTTGGTTAAATTTGGTTCATTTGTTCGAAAAATATAGAATATTTCTTTTAAGGTCATAATGCTTTCCTATGGGAATGCAGAGGATTTTCAAATTTTATTTTAACTGAAATGAAAATCACATATTTCAATAATGGATTTAATAGTAAACTTATGAATGCTAAATTTACGATGTAATGGTCTTAAATATATCCAATAGCTTTAAAAAATTGCCGATACATCTATTAGAATTTAGAAATTAATTGTTTAAATTATTGAAAAATTTTTTTGCAGCTGTTCGGGAAATATAAAACATTTTATTTTCCTATTATTTGCAGATTTTAAATTGCATTTCTTTTTCTTTCCTCTTTATTTTATCAGTTGCTTAGCAAACATATTTCAAAGAATATCAAAATAATAAAATTCCAGTAACTCGCCCTATTTCGCTGCAATATTTTATTAGCAAAATAACTTATTTCCGTAAGTTACTTTCGTACATGAGATTTTATTCAACTTATCCATCAGATAAAGGTCTTTCGTTGTTGGCAGTTTTAAGTAAATATTGTTACAGTCAAATGCCGTTAATACGCGCCCCGCTTAATACAGGAAACCGCTTAAGACGCGAATTTTCCTCGGTCCCTTTAAAAACACCTATCTTATGCGTGTAAAAATACCCCTCTTAATATGCGAACGGTTAATTTTAATGTAACCATCAATTGCTCTACTAAAAATATGAATTTCAACTTCTCCCAGGTATAAAATTCATAAGAAGCGTGAACTGAAACAGCTGCTGTCAACAGTGAAGACGTCGATTGTTGGATGACAAATATACTTCCACAGCTTGTAAAGAACTTTCTCAAACCGTGATATTTACAACGTGGACGAATTTGGACTCTTTTACAAACTGACATCCAACAAAACAATGACCTCGAAAGGAGAAATATGTCATGGGAGTCAGATAAGCAATGAGCGTCTTACTGTTCTGGTTGGTGCAAACTCTTATGGATCAGACAAGTTAAAGAAAGTCACGAAAAATCACGCAACCCACGATCTTTTAAAAATGTCAAAAATCTTCCTTGCCTGTATGAAAGTCAGCTCAAGGTGTGGATGATTGGACACCTTTTTTCGACATGGGTTCGTAATTTTGACCGGCGGATGGGAAAAGAATTTCGCCATGTGTTATTGTTTGTGGACTAGTGTGTAGAAAACTAATCCATTCATTTTAATCAACTTAATATTTTCCACTCAAAGTAAAATAAAGAAAGAAGGAAAATGATGAAGCACAGAAAAAACCCAACGAAAATTTTTCTCTCATCTCTTCAAAAACAAGTGACCTAATTTATGACTCTTAAGTTTCAAGTTATCAAGCAATAGATATTTATTACCTCGTTATAATCGTCACTCTTCTAATAATGTGAAGTATGTTTATAATTTGTGATTTGTGATTATGCTATTATAAACTTATTACAGAACTAACAAACATTAAAAAAGACAATTATTTATCATTAACTGTAACTTATGAACTTACAGATGTGCAACAAAATTCTTCAGAAAAACCCTTAATTATTTGTGAAATATTTATGTTAGTGACGTCAATTTATTTCAAAGAACTGATGCAATATTACTTGTAACTTTCCAAACTTTATGAAAATGAGTCAGTGTATTACAAAATCCCATTCTGTAAAGTCACAGGAAAAAATGTTTCCTGATGCTAAAATTAATCTAATTCTAAATGTAAACCTTTTAAAACTTTAATTAATGTAGAATATAATTTTTAAAATCAGTGCTTACGTGAAACCATTTATTCAGTGTGAATTAATATCATTGTTTACAAGTTTTATTTCAGCGGTGGGTGCATCTAAACAGGATTATTTAAGAAGTGAATATAATAAGTTCTCAACTATTGGATATATAAATCCGTGGATACTTCTAAAATTGGATAAACCATAGAAAAGATAAGCAATTCCTTTTCTTTTTTCTTTTTGTATGTTGAAGACTAGAGTTAATAATATTCTAAAAGAATCTAATATTCTGATGTTTAGCGCTTACCTAGTTGGCCTCGCCCCTTCAACATAGTGCCCTGTACATCCGAAGGATATCGAAAGCTTTACGAATGTCCGAGTTAAATTTTTACCTCCAAATTCGACTAGTGTGGCCCAGCTATTAGACCAAGGAGTCATTAACAGGGCCAAAGTAAATTACAAGACTCACGTAGTATGACATACCTTCACCAAATGGAACACGGAAACAACCCTTCTTGCTGCGAGTGTCGCCCTATTGCAATCTTTGACGCTATACACATGCGTATCGCAGCATAGGAGAGTGCCACACCAACGACGATTGGAAATTGTTCCTGAAAAGTAGGCTTCGGACTTCGGAAGTAGTGAGGAAGTCATTGTTGAAGAGCCGACTTCGCGCCCTGATGTTAAAGAAGATTGGCTGAGCGCACAAAAAACTCTAGGGGAATATTTTGTCGATTTAGACGCCTTCATCAATATCGACAAAGATCTAGTCATACCTGAGCTCAGAAATCTGGATGACATCATCGCCAATGTAACTGCCACTAGTAAAACGGAGAAGGAGGAAGCATCGGATGAATCTGAGCCTCTGGGCCCACACCGATTCTCCAAAGTTAGGGAGGCGTTCAGTCTTCTCAGACAGTATGCATCATCGCTGGACGAAGGACCCTTGACGAGCGAACTTTACCATCACCTGAATAATACTGTAAACATCATGCTGAAGGCGCTGCCGCATGTCAAATAGGCTAAAATTGATAGCTACTTTGCCAAAAAGCAATTTTTATGTCATTATTAACTTTATTGTTTTTTTTTTAAATATTTTTTTTTACTTTTTTCTATGTTGACTTTTTACTATTAACGACACTGTTCTTTATTTGTATACTATATAGCTAAAAAGGATTTTAATTTTGAAAACATTAGTTTTAGTAAACGTGGTTAGCAGAATTTTTTGTTGTTGGTTTGTTCAATTTTATATGTCGTACATAATAAATCTAATTTTGAAAAGACTTACTGGATATTTACTTACAACAGTAATCCTTATTTGAATTTCAAACTTTCGAACGCTATTGCTAAATAAGTACATAATAATTAAAACAAGTAAATTGTCATTCTAAGGCTTAAAAACGCTTAAAATCATCAAAAAAAATGTGTTTTATACGTATAGGGTGTTATAAGATGGGACAATTAGACGAAAATTCGCGAATTTTGGTTAATACGCGAATTTTGAATGGTCCCTTCATTCGCGTATTAACGGGGTTCGACTGTATTTGGATATTTAGACAATAGGAAATCCTTATCCCAAGCAGTTGCTTAGCCTAATAAAATCACAGTGCAAAACGAAATCCAATGTATACTATAATTATTCAAACAATCAATAGGAAATCATGAATATAAATTTAATATGATTACGAAAGGTTCAGGGAGGAATAGCCCTCCCCCCGCTGAAGAAATGTATTTTTTTATCTAAAAAATTACAAGAATAAGAAGTTCATAAGAATTTCAGATTATCATTGCATAAATCATGTTTAATTTAACGCTTCTAATTTCTGAAACCTCCGAAATATTTTATAAGTCTATAAATATGTATGTAATACACAAAAAATTAATTCGCGGATTGTAAGATGCTAAATAACATGAAAAGTGAGATTAAAAAACAATGACTTTCAGAGCTGACGTTGAGGCTCCTGATCTGCAGATTTAATAGTTTAATATGTTATGTGTTACTAGCTGACTTGCCTGGTGTTGCCCGGACTTGTGATAATAACCTTAAATACATTTCAAAATTCAATAATTTTATATCTATAACTCGATTTTGTATGAATTTATGTTTTTAAATGAAAATTTCACACACACACACACATATATATATATATTGATATTTAGTGGAAGTTTTTCTTGTTTTTTCACGTAGGATCGTTTCATAGTTTAAAAATAAATAGTTCTTGTTGTCCGAACTCTTTGAAATTTTTATCGGTTGTAAATGAAAATGTATCCAACTTATCTTTAAACTTTCTTGAAAAAAAAACCCATATATTTAGTAGTGAAAACATGAGCCGAAGCAAAACGAAGCCTCGCCAAATCAGTCCGCGTTTTAGCATTTTCATCGAAAATTTCTCAGATTTTATTATTTTTTAAATACTTCCCCTCGTCCGAACATTTCAAAAATTTTTTAGGTGATATAAGTGCTGCCTGCCGATAAAACGACTGTGTCGAAATACCGATGTTCAGTTACTTTTAGCGTAGGAAAAAATCGTTTTCGGGAGGCGCAAAGTGACCTGCAGTCGTCAATTTTTTTGAAAGTGTTAAAATTCGTATTTTTCAAAAAAGCGCGCATGCGCGGCAGCGTATTTCTGCTTATTTTACTGTTTATTACTGTTAATTTTACGGTATAATATTGGCAGCTGGGATGCCAGTATTATACTGTAAAATCAACTTTTTTTTTTTTTTTTTTTTTGTAGTGTAGAATGTAGATGATAAAAGCAGAGAACATGGTAGGAAGGGTAAAGTATAATTGCTTTTTCGTCTTTTTAAAAAGCAGCAAGTTGAGTTGAAAAATTATGAACCTTTTTTGTTTGCCATAAAACAAATAAAAAGACTCTTCAGAACCTTAATTCATTTCACAAATCTTTAATTATCATACAACAGTAGTCAAAGCTTATCTAAAGCTTATCTTAAGATCATACTTGCACTGTAAAAAAAAAAAAAAAAAAAAAAAAAAAAAATCTGTTGATTTTACATAAAAACTGTCAGACGGTTTATTTTACGGACATAATATGTATTTTTTACGTAAATACGGGTAAATTCTGTTAAAATAACAGAACGTTTGTAATACATACAGATTATTTCCGCAAAATAAAGTTTTTTACTGGCTGGCAGGTTTTTTTTTTTACTGTAAAATCAACAATTTTTTGTACAAGTGTTTGTTAAATTCGAAAATAACTGAAAGTTAAAAAAAGTATGATTTGGATATGTAACAGGAAAATAAAGATAAATGTAAACTACTTTTACTGTTTTATTTGTTTATTAAGAAGTCTGTTTAAATTATATATATGATTATTTATAACCAACATAAACCATGAAAATTACGTGTTAGCTCCAGAGTTTTGATTTTCTGAAAATATAGTAAAGAGGTGAAATTTCGATTATACGTCATTCTCATTTATACGTTTTTTGTGTGCAGTTCCTTAAAGACGTATAAACGGTACTTTACTGCATATTGCCTAAACAAAACAATCTCGCAATTGAATTCGGGATAAGTAAGATAAAAAAAAAAATCTATTTGAACCTTTTGTTGTAAACATTGGTATTCGCATAGGGCCAGGAAATGGGAAAATCTGCGCTTAACGTTCCCTCATTTAAAATAACTTCTACAAAATACATTATTTATTTTAGAAATTTCCTATTCTTTTATCGATATCGAGCAAACAAAACTATTTTCATCTATTTCATAATTAAACTCATGAGCAATAAGATATAAATTCCAAATCAGTGTTTTAGAAACTTTCATCGGCCAAACTAGTATTCGCTTAACGCCCTGAAATCACAAAATCTAAGCCTAACTTTCTCCCATTTAAAACAACAACTACAGAATTCATTGAAGCCATTGAGCTTTCACTTCCTGTCCACTATATATTGGATTTTGTTTACTAAACTTGTGGAAGTGTTTTTATTATATCTTTTCTTTTTCCTTAGATGCCTTTCCTTAAAAGCATTTGCAGCAAGTTAGAAAGAGGAAAGGCTGGCGATAAAGTTCCTTTGATGGCGAGAGTTGGATTAACACGTATAAAATAAGGCAATGAAAGAGCCAAATGCTTTTAAATAGCACAGAAATGTTTTCGTAAGTTTGGTTTAATGCGCTGCAGGTTTGTTTATATCGAATTTACGTATCACTAGTTTATATGAGTCTTATATGAACGGAGTTTTATGTTAGAATTGTGTTCTGCAGGGTTATGACGGAGGATATAAGTGTAGATTATTTTTAACGTCCAGAATACAAGTGGTGTAAGTATTAGAGATTATTTCGGTCTCATTTTTTCGAAGCCCGAGTCCACACGAGCTCGATACCAAAAATGAGCACACTGAAAAAAAAAAAAATATATATATATTGTTGATTTTACAGTGTAATACTGGCATCCCAGCTGCAAGTATTATACCGTAAAGTAAACAGTAATAAACAGTAAAATAAGCAGTAATACGCTGCCGCGCATGCGCGGTTTTTGCATAATCTATGCTGGTGTACTAATGTGTGTATAATCTATGCTTGATGCAAGATTTTTTTTCTCTTTTTTATTTGCTGATTGCACAGCACATGCGTTTGGGTTGTCTCCAAGGCCGGTAATCTAATTGATTCAATCGGTATGCCTTTCGATGCTAAATCACTTAGTTCGGATTCTAAGATGAATAACAAGGTGATGTTTAAAAATAATAATAATAAAACGGCACTAACAAAAACTTAATAGTCTGAAAAGGACAACTACAATTTCACCATATTAGATGTAGATTAGGTACTTAATATTTAATGAGAAAATACAATCTATATAATAAAAGCGCAAGTCATGTGATTGAGGAAAACAAATACGGGCTTCGCTTTTCACTATGCCAGGCTGCTATTTTTACTAAAAATTATTTTTTCGAATAAAAGTGCATAAAAGTTACATTTTTAAAAAGATCGTTGAAAAATATTGTATTTTTGACAGATGAATTACAATCAAATATGTATAGATTGTGAGATAACTTCAATTGAAATGAGGTTGACAACCCAATATCTCATTCCATCAAAGTAAACAAACACAAGAGATTCGTTCATCGTGAGCCATAAAAATATTAAACCATGAAGGTAATCATTCGTAAAGCAAGTTTTCCATGATGAATTTTGGAGCGTTGTCTGCTGAAAAAAAATCACTCCTGTAATCGTGGCATACGTAATAAGAGAAAAAGCATACTCATTTCGCCGAAAACCGCGGTTAAAGAGTAGCCAGATTCAGTACAAACCCTGAACAAATATTCTCATTGAATCAGCGTGACCTTTGTAATAATAGATTTACAAATATCTGCATTAGAGAACGTGTTGCAACTGATAAGCAAACGGACATGAAGCATAAATGCCTAAGTGAGTAAAGCGGTTTTTGTCAAGAAAGATTAAATGCATAACTACAAAAAATATACGAAATGTTACCATGATTGCGAAAAATTCTTGATTTGCCTATATAAGAGAAAAAAGCATGCTCCTTTTGCCGAAAACCGCGGAAAAAGCGTAGCCGGATTCAGTATAAACCCTGAACCAAAATTCTGATTGGGATCATCGTGACATTTGTATTGAGTTTAAATATCTCTGCATAAGAGATTATCATTGCTTATCAAGGCAAATCAAGAATTTTTCGCGATCATGGCAGCATTTCGTATATTTTTTGTTGTTATGCATTTAACCTTTCTTGACAAAAACCGCTTTACTCACTTAGGCATTTATGCTTCATGTCCGTTTGCTTATCAGTTGCAACACGTCCTCTAATGCAGAGATTTTTAAATAGATTATTACAAAGGTCACGCTGATCGAATGAGAAAATCTTCCAATTTGGCGAAGGATTAAGCATGTAAATTAAATTATGAATTAAAGCAACATATTGCAATGTTTATCATACATTTAAGGGAGACAAATTGGTCGCCAGAGGCAGCTAGTAAGATAATAAATAAGTAAAATTTTAAATTAAATGATATTTAAATAAATAAACAGTACACAAAAGTGTTCAAGTTTGTTTAATCAACTTTCTGGAAGAAATGTATTAGTTTATTATTTAGCATAAACTTAATTTTTTTGTAAACTTCTTCATTTTTCTCCTTCGTTTTAATTAAATTGAACATTTCACTGAATTATTATTCAAACACTTCCATATCATGGCAGACTTGTGTAACGGTTATGAAATTTAAGATTTCAATCTCCAGAATTAGATATGCAGAGTTTAATTTAAAAAGATTTATTAAAGTTTCAAAACCTCCTGTCATGTAATTATATCTTTTCTTTAAGAATTCATTTGATTTTCCGTGTACTTTAAAGAGTCTGTTATTATTATGCAGATTTTTCCGTAATACATTTCTACTTTCTCCTTTTAAATGGATATAGTTTCATATCAGAAACTTAGAAGCAGAAAAGAGAACAATAAAAGGAACACTAGAACGTAATGACGATTTTCTTTTGCACGGCGCGGCGCATTTATATACGAGGCGCACGTCACTTCTTTTCTTTATTGCCGCTGTTTTTCTGCTCAAGAGTGTGGTTTTAAATAGGATAGTATAAAGCATAGAAGAATCACGACACATTTTTCTCTTTTTGGCGTCTGTTTGAGTGGAAATTCAAAGTAAATGGTATCATCTAGAAAAGACCTTTTGTAGACAATACAGGGTCATCGGAATAGGTGGCCCTGATTTCGAATTAAAATAACTATGGCCTTAATAAAGATAAACCATTTATTTCTACACTATTAGAATAGAACAAGTAATATAAAAAAAATTAAGTCAATTCCTACTTTTTAATCATAAATATATAAAATAAACCCGTGCAGCATTAATGTCCCACGTTATCTTTATTGAACATTATTTTATAATCATCGTTGCGGTATTTTATTTCTGTGGCATCACTAATTTGAAATAAATCTTTCATTTCATTTATGAAAACAATGGGAGGAATTTTTTTCTCCCATTTAAAACTAAAATTAATTAATTAAATTTAATGAATGAATTAATACTTGAAAAAACTGTATTAACATAAAGTGTCATCCACTACAAGTTTAAAAAAATGTATTTGAACTTGAGTGGATGAATAGAAAATATTTTATTAACGATTGAAAATTTGAACAAGATATATATATATATATTACAGAGTGTGAGCCAATAATAGGAATTTAAAATCGATGAGTGTTTTTTTTTAATTACTTAGAAAAGGGACCCGGGTTCGAGTACCGGCTTGGATGCTTTTTCACTCTGTTGGCTATACGCCTTTTAAGCAATTACAATTCGAAATATTATCAGTGCAAAGGCGTGAGAAATTTTCTATGTAAAAATTTCCACGTATTAAATAGATTTATTCAATCATCGATGCTGGATTCTCTTTAGTTTCGTGTTTGCCCCAGAGTTGGTGGCTCACGGAAAAGTATTCCGTCTTGTGCTGGGATTGTAGTCTTGCCAACATATGATAGTGAGAAGTGCCAGGCTGGGTATCGTTCCAAGTGGTTCAGTTGGTAGAACGTCAGTGCGCTATACTGATGTCCCGGGTTCGAATCCCGGCTTGGATACTTCTTCACCCTGTTGGCTATACGCCTTTTAAGCAATAAAAATTTGAAATATTAGAAAACTTCAATATAAGTTCCCCCTGTTGCCCGGCAAGCATCTAAGCGGTAGTCGATTTCCTTCTAGTTGCGCTCAATCATGTCAGGAGTTACAGTCGCTATTGCTGCGTAAATCCTCTCCCTTAATTGCTGCAGGTTCTGAATTTTTTCAGCATAAACAATGTTTTTGCGCTTTCTGTTGTAAACTCGCCATGATTGTTGTAAACTGACTGATGAGTGAAATGGCATCGCGTCACGAAGTTGCGTCGGCGCATGCACGCAGTCACGTCAAGGTTAACGCAATCACCACTACCAAAACTCCTTCACTCTCTTAAAACGAAAGAGTGGATTTTGCTTCTCAGAAAAGAGCTCTAATTTATTGGATCGTGAATGAGTTGATTTTTAAATGTTTCACTCATCATGATTTGAATTTTTATTTTCCTAATGCACTCCAGAAGAGCGAATACTAAACAACTCAACTCGATAAAAAAAGCACTCATTGGCGAGCGGAAATCGAAATACCAGTAAGCTGACGCAGCTGACGTGACCTTCCACTGTCCCCTCTACAATGCATATCCGCTGAGCAGACGACAGGCGTGTGGTGTGTGGTACGCGGCTAACAGCACGTTGTTGACATACCACCACTATATTTATATAGAAATATTAATCCAGTAAATTTTCCGTGAACTATGTTGCTGGACAAAGTTAAAAATCTATCTTAAAATTTCTGGTGTCTAATATTTAATATATGTATAAAAAAACACAATTGTAATGCAAAGAAGGGTTAAATAGTCTTTCAGTTCGTTGAAAATAATACAGTTAACCACTTGAGGGGCGCCAGTATATAATATATACCACTTTTTAATATATAACTTTCCACCAGTATTATTAAATAAAAATATTTATTATTATTTTTTGCAGATTGAGCAGGTAAAAATTCATTATTTAAATTTACTGGTGTCAAAACATCGCAAAATGTAGCATTTTTAGACCACGTACTTGCCCTCCAAGGGGTTAATTGGATAAGTAAACATTCCGCTTACCTTTTTTAGGGTTTCATTCATCTCACGAAACCCTATTCGTCTCGCTTCTCCGTCTGTCTCTCACAGATCCGGTTCTCAGAAACTGTATAAGTTACAGACTTGAAATTTTGTGTACTTACAGCTGAATATCTACTGTCACGCTGAAAATCACAAAATTTTGAAAAAGTCGTATTATATTATTATAGAGAGATAAAAAAGCAAAAATCTAACAGTCTTTTCCTATTAAATTTAAACATTTTTCATTATAGCAGTCGCCAACAATTAAAAATCTACAATAAAAATCTCTGTACAATAATTAATTTTATATTGAAAGATTTCCATGTGAAAAATGAAAATGAAATAAAAAGTTTCACCAATTGAAAAAAAGATTAATAGGACGTCTTATTGGTAATAAAAAGGAAATTTTCAAACATTTCTTAATAATACAAGCGGTATGAGTATATGTAACTACAGAAAGCAGGTTAATATGACTTCATTAGAGAATTAAAAAGAAAATTAATCTGACGTCATATTGGAAGTTTAACGGCCTTTTTCAAATGTTTGAGAATCATACAAAGATAGCATCAATATAGAGAAAACAAGTAGATAGGACGTCAGCAAGTGACTATAGCGTCATATGAGTTTGAATAACGTATTGAATCATGATAAAAACCCGATTATGGAAATATTGGCATATTTTAACATTTTGAAGTTCTGTATACAACATGTTTAATTTGGAACTGATTTTTTTAAAATTTAATATCGCATTTAGTCCACATGACAGATATTATTATAACAGAGTATAATAGTGGACTTCGCCCGCTATCGAGCCGGTTCAGATATTCGAAAAAAATATATATATATACCGGTTATTTTTTACTTTATAAAAAACATTTTTTTTTTTGGGGGGGGGGGATGAAATTTATTTGGATTTATTAAAGAAAGGATAAAGTGTTTTGAAAGGAATATTAAACGAAACCCTTTGTGCGATCTTCGATCACACTTACCCACTTGTATCACTCACACTTACCCACTTATTATTCTTCAAAGTACGTCTGGATTTGGTGTATTATCGTCTCTGAGTAATCCAAATTGTGTAAAATTGTGTATATTCACTGTTCACTGAGTTGTGGATTTATCCTTTCGTTTTGTGACGTTTTATACATCGATAGCTGAAAAGAAATATCCGTGTTCTTTTGATTAATGTAATGATTAAATTAAGTTTAATCATATAGTCCACTCATTTTACTGGGTTGAGTAATTTTATATTAAGTTTAATGATTAATATATTTCAATTACATAGAACATTGCATATTCAGCTCTGTTCTGTAGTCTACATTTTATAGAATTGAGTAAAAAAGTTTTTATCAGTCCTTGAGAGAGAGAATTCACTGGGTCAATGTCACAAAAAAGTTCCATGACGTCAAATGTTGCACTTCTTGCATAGGTTTCTCCCTTGAGTGTTTCATTGATGTTCTTTCTTGTTCAATACTTAGAGGCTGATAAGAAATTAAGATAATGTTTTTGAGTTTATTTCCACTAAATGAGATTATTGCTGTGGTCTTTCCGACAGATACATATTAAATCTTTAACGGTAATGAGAATAATATTTAAATAAAAATATAAAGTAATTGCTTTTAATTCAATTCTTAGGTTTGGATTAAGACTGCGCACAAAAGTGTCCATTCAGTTTGCTTAATAAACATCAATTTTTTTTGGATAAGTTTCTTAATTTATTCGTTAGCATTTTGAAACATAAAATTATTTTCAATTTCAATTAAATTTAACATTTCGCTGAATTATCATTCAACTACTTCAATATCCAAATTTTAATTGCTTAAAAAGCGTATAGCCAACATAGTAAATAAGTATCCAAGCTGGGACTCGAACCCGGGTCATCAGTATAGTGCACTGACGTTCTACCAACTAAACCACTTGCGGAACGATACCCAGCCTGGCACTTCTCATTAACACCTGTTGGCAAAGCTACAATCGCAGCACAAGATGGGGCCGGGTTCGAGTTCCGGCTTGAATACTTTTTCACTATGTTGGCTATACGCCTTTTAAGCAATTAAAATTTGAATATTATGAATGCAAGCAACTTTCTATGGAAAAATTTCCAAGTATTAAAATAGATTTATTCTCGATGCTGGATTCTCTTTAGTTTCGTGTTTGCTCCAAGGTTGGTGGCTCACGGGAAAAAAAATTCCATCTTGTGCTGCGATTGTAGCCTTGCCAACATGTGGTAGTGAGAAGTGCCAGGCTGGGTATCGTTCAGTACTCATTGAGTTTTCTTAATAAATATGAAATTGTTTTCAGATAAGTTTATTCAATTTATTCGTTAGCATTTTGAAACATAAAACTCTTTTCATTTTTAATTAAATTTAACATTTTCGCTGAATTATTATTCAACTACTTCAGTATCACGCAAAACTTGAGTAACGGTTATTAAATTTAAGATTTCATTTCCCAGAACTATACATGCAGAGTTTATTTAAAAAAAAAGATTTATTAAAACTTCAAAACCTTATGTTATCTTCGAGTCATGTAATTATTTCTTTTCTTTAAAGAATTCATTTCGTTTTCTGTGTATTTTAAAGAGTCTGTGATTATGATGCAGGTTTCTCCGTGATGCTTTTCTCTTTCGTAAAAGGAAAAGTTTCATACCAGAAACTTCCAAGCAGAAAAGAGAACAATAAAAAGAACACTTGAATGTAATGAAAATTCTCCCTTGCACTGCGCACTTATATGTGCACGGAGGACCCTTCACTCCTTTTCTTTATTGGCAAATGTCTTTTCTACTCAAGTGAGTGATTTTAAATAGGATATCATAAAACTTAAGATAGAATCACGACATATTCTTCTCTTTTGGCGTTTACTTGAGTGGAAATTCAAAGTAAAATGGCAACATCAAGGCATGGCGTTTTGTCGACGATATGGAGAAACTTTTAATCTGTTTTCTTGAATGTTCAGATTTGTTGAACGCCTCGACAGTTTCAGCTGTTTTTAGAAGAAGTTCAGGTGCTCAAATATTAGATCTAAGAGATAAAATTTATCTGGATGTCTGATATCGTTACAGGAAACATATTTTACGAGCATGAGCGCCCGGTACGGAGGTAGGGGTTAGGGGGTCCGGGAAGATAAACTGCACCATCCTGGATTTTCATATTTAATTAACTAAATTTTCGTTTAGCTGATGATTTTGAAAAATACAGGGTTAACTGAAATGATTTACCAGGTTTCAAAACACTGTGTATTGAGAGGTATACGACCTACAGAAACGTGTGATACATGACAAGATACATACACTCACCAAGTTTAAAAACCCGTCTCGTGGTTCGCGTGCACACTAGATGGCAGGCTAAGGCGCGCTGGTCTGGGTGATGTTCCTCTGTTGTTATGCCCCCCCCAGGTCGTCAGATCTCATGTCATGTGATTTCTTCCAGTGCGGTTATAGGAAGGACAAAATTTATGTACCCCCAATGCCAACAACGCTGCAAGCATTGCAGGAAAACATCACTGCTGCTATGATGGGCTGACAGAATCATGCTATTGAACGTATGGACGGAACTGGATTACAGTTGGGATGTGTGCCGGGTGACTAAGGGCGTCCATATTGAGCATTTGTAGTATGTGCCATAAACTTGGTGAGTGTATGTATCTTTTCACGTATCACCCGTCTTTGTACGCCATATACTTCTAAATAAACAGTCTTTTGAATCCCGATGAATAATTTAGGCTAATCCTGTATGATAAAAGTATATTTTTTCAAGTAACTTAAGATCAGTAGCGGCTCATCAGAGAGTTCACAATCATTTAGTAATTTCGTAAACTAAATTTCTTCTTGTTTAATCGTAGACATCTCACAATTAAATAAGGTCAAATTTAATATATTAAAATTTTGGTAGTAAAGGGATTATGAGCCCCTTGACAAACCGCTACTGCTTAAAATAACTAAACACTATCAGAAAAAGGAACTAAGAATTTTTGTCAGAAGGGCTCTGCTCCCCCTGAACACTCCACTCCATGCATAATATTTTTCAAGACAGATTTCTTTATTATGTTGATGTTTTTGAAATTTGTTTTAAACGAGGTTCTAGGGAAGCTCTGCACACGAGGAAAAAAGAATATACTGTTACAATTCTCCATTTTGAAAAATTCTGGTAGAAAATCACTTTTGAGTTGTTGATATTTCTTAATTGTTAAAGTTTCTGTTTTGCTTTTACGTTAATATGTTTAAAAATTGTCTTCTGACAAGAAATCCTTATTTTAGCTTGAAAAAACGCCTTAGTTTAGCTTGTTATGCTTGTATTCAGTAGTATGAAGTCTCTAAATTGGGGGTTTGGTCATTTATTGTTCGAATATGTTAGCTTTTGATTTCAAATTAGGTGTTCTATACATTAATTAATTGCATATCATATGTTAATTGAAGATTTGGTCAGATTTAGTAAAAGAACTTGCTCATTGTTTTTTTATTTCAAAGGTATTATATACATATATATAAAACGAAATTTAAAAAATACACCATATCTTAAAAATATTCTGTAACTTTTTCCCTTGTAATATAATTTTTCTAACTCTAGTTTATTTAATTTTCGTAAGATAACATTTATTTGCTTCTGTCTTTAAAATATTCCAATAATACTTCCATTTTACCCTAGTTTGCGCACGATAATGCGCACGATATCATTTCTTTTTCTTTTCAAAATGGTATTGAAAAAATTCTTTTATTTAATTTTTTTTTCGTTGTCAATCTTTCAAGGTCTTTTAATTTTTATTTCAATCTTAAATGCCGATATGATTTTCGTTTCCCTACTAAATTAACTGTTCTGCGAATCTCATGTTATTTTGCCCGTTCTTTTTTTATTATTATTATTCTAAAAGTTACTTCCCGCGTTTTCGGAGACACCCCAACATTCCCGTTTTCTTCCTCATCTAGTTTTCTCTTTTAGCTTTCTCCTTTGCTGAGTGCGTCAGTCGCATTGCAGATATTGTAGGTATGTGCGCCCAGTATTTAACTTCTCGCATGAGTATCAGAGAGAGAATTTTGTTATGTTTTGAGTTGCTAACATCTACGCACGTCATCAGGAAGTAACGTCTCGATTAATAATATGGAATATCTCTTTTACCATCGTTTAATGATGTAGATTTTGATTAATTATTACCGTGGAGTTATAAATCAGTAAAATGCCGTAGCAAATATCATTGCAACATAATGGACTCTTAGCTTGCAGAGAATGTTTTGCTTCTGTGAACCGTCGATTAAAGTAATAAACATTTTCCCTTTACGGATAATTGTTTACAAGTTATTTTACTGGGGAAACACCGTAGATTTCTAGATAGTTTGCTATTCTTAACATCGGTGCCTACAAATTACTTAATGTCATGCTAGTAAAGAATTTAACTAACATGCTTTTTATTTTTATGAAACGTCTACTGGCTTGTGGATGGAATATGAAGTTATACTGCTAAATGCTCAGCATCGAATGATGAATTGCACTTAAATAGAGTCTTCATTCTAGGTAACAAGTGTGGAATGTTCTCGTGACAACTAGAGAACTATCAACTCATGTCAACGACCGATTGCACAGATATATTACACACACACACATATATATACATATCCTTGATTCTTTGTCCTGATATTCCCTATATGCTTTCATGCCTTTCAAGCGAAATTATTGCCTAATTAATTTTAGGCACTAGTATATTTACTATCATGATGTTTTGGTTGACTTTTTCCGTATTATACTATCAAGCTTATAATAAAATAACATTGAAATAATTGTTGAATTTTTATTTTCGAAAAAAGCATTTAGTTAGCAGAGAGTTAAGTATAGAGTATATCATCATGAAAGGAATTCAAAGTTTAAAAATATCTTTTAATCTTATTTTTTTTTATCACTCTAGCGAGTAAATAAAATCTGCCAATAATGCAATTTTTTATACTTTCTTTTATTTTTGTCACCATTAAACACCTAATTCTAATCATCATTAAATACCTAATTTACATTTAGTATGGTCAAGTTGATGCTGTGTTTTTCACACTATTGATTTCCTGTTACAGTCTTTTTATTGACATTTTTCCACCTCATAAACTGGCTTTTTCATCTAGGAATCGACGCTAAGTGCGTTACCACTGAAAAGAAATCCCATTTAATCAATTAGATTACCTGCCTCGCAGGCTGGCCAAACACACATACATACATACACACGCATGCATACACGTTTTCGCCTTCTGTCAAAGTGGTACCAAAATTTTATAGATACTAGGATTTTATGCTTTACTTGCTTAAAGAGAGACGGGGGATGCGAGATTTTATTTATTTACATTTTTTGCTGTGAATGTTTTCGACAAAGTTGTTTGATGGGAAGACTTTCAAACATAACAGGAAAAGTTAATTTCTTGGAAAAAATTTTATCCTATTACTGTAAGTGGATGAAATTTGAATAAAAATACTTTCTATAAGCTTTATAATTACTGTTATGTAAATCGATTGTTAGGAGTTACTTTATCTGTTATATTTGAATCAAGGATGTTTTTTATGCTATTTTATTACAATAATCACTCATTATTATTATTTCTTATTATTAAACAATAGAGTTTCTGATTTCTTTCAATCGTCGGAAAAACGTTTGTTTTAAAATGGAACATCTTGATCATGGAGAGAAATGATTATTGTAGCAATTTTTGCGTTGAGCATTAGGATTATGAAAGATTCCTCAGTAGTCATTCTTACTTTTTTTTATTGGGAAAAGAGTTACATCTATTGTATGTATTGAAAACAGATGTATAATATATGTGTTATTATACGATGTTGTAAAGTAACTGAGATTTATGTGAATAGGTAGCATAAGTAATTAAATGACATGTAAGTATGGAAATATGTATTAAGTATGGAGTATGCATCACGAATGTAATTTAAACATTTAATAAATATCTAATAATCCTGATCACGCTGAAATGAAAATAAAATGTGAGAATAAAGCAATTTTTTAAGCCTTCGTTTTGCTGTCAACACCATTAAATACCTAATTCACACCACCATTAAACACTTAATCTACATTTAACATGATCAAGTTGCTGTTGTCTTTTTTCAGAATATTGGCTTCTTGTTAGGGCCTTTTTATTGCCTTTTTATTCAACCTCATAAAATGGCTTTTTCATCCAGGAATCGAAGCTAAGTGCTATACCACTAGAAATAAATCCCATTTCATCAATTAGATTACCTGCCTTGGAAGCAGACCAGACACATGTATATACACATCCATATACGTTTTCACCTTCTGTCAAAGTGATACCAAAATTTTATAGATACTAGAATTTTATGCTTCACTTGCTTAAAGAGAGAGGAGAATGCGAGATTTTATTCATTTTTTTGCTGTGAATATCTTCGACAAAGTTGTTTGATGGAAAGACTTTCAAATATAACAGGAAAAGTTATTTTCTTGGAGAAAAATTTATCCTCTTACTGTAAGTGGATGGAATTTGAATAAAAATACTTTCTTATAAGATTTATAATTAATGTTATGCAAATCAATCAGTAGAAGTTATTTTATCTGTCACATTTGAATCACGAATGTTTATTATACTATTTTATACACAACGTAAATACATTCATTTCACAATTTAATAGTCACTAAAATAGGTGCAAATACAATATCAAAGTTTTAAAACATTAAAACTATTTAAGATGTGAAAAACACAGATGTCAAAAATATCCTTAGCGCTTTCAGTCAAACACTAGTCATCATCAGAGGAGTTAAAATGAGAAGAAATTTGTAGCTCTAAAGAAGTATACTGGACAAGTAGCAAGGGTCGAAACCATTGACTAGAAATATAAATAGACAACGGACCAGCAACCCTTTCTTGAAGAAAACATGTCCTTCCCCACCAGCAGGTGTGGTGGGGGAATATTATGCCAAACAGGTTTATTTTATTACGACCTGTTTCTTTTATTACGAGAACGGAAACAGAAAGTTGCCAAGAAAGGGATTACCGCCAGAAAGCGGCACCCTTTCGACTTTTTTTGGCGATGAAAGGTGAAAGATATTTTCTTCAAGTCTGTCGGAAGAAAAGAAAGGAGTCCGCTGTCCATTTATATTACTAGTCAATGGTCGAAACCAAAAACAATAAACAGGAGGGAGGGAAGAAAAAAGAGGCGATGCCATAGAAAACTCTCTGGTTTATTGTTTTTTTGTTTCGATCCTTGCTACTTGTCCAGTGTACTTTTTTAGAGCTATAGTTTTCGTCTCATTTTAACTCCTCTGATTGTTTGTCTGAAAGCGCTCAGGATATTTTTGACATCTTAAAAGGTTTTAATATTTTAAAACTTTAATATTGTATTTGCACCTATTTTAGTAAAATATAAATTGTGAAATCAATGTATTTACGTTGTGTATTTTAACTTATTAAGGTGATTATGACGTAATGTATAGACTTTTTTATATGTACTTAATACTATTTTATTTCAATATCCCTGATTAGTTTAGCTTATTAAAACACAGAGTTTCTGATTTTTTTCAATTGTTCGAAAAACGTTTTATTTTTGACCTGCAGGCTTCGCCCGCTGCGCTGGTCGGTTTCTTCAAACGAACCTTGAATCAATCGAAAGATATCGGTGAATTTGATCTTATGTTTTAACCCCTTGGGGACGAGCGACACGTATACGTGACGCATAAGATGCTCAGAATCCTCGATTATTCCCACCAGTTATTTTTTATTGTAAGATTTGCCTTGTTAAATCTTAGCATTTCTGCGATTCAATTAGGTGAAAATTTCTGTTTTGAAAAACCGGTGGTAAAAGATAAAAAATCCTGTAAAGGGCGCTCGTCCCGAAGGGGTTAAGGACATGTGAACTTTATTCTGGAATCTCCTTCCGCATTGCTGAAAAAGATACGAACGCCATTGCGCTATTACATTTTCTAAGGTATCAGACAAGATTTGGGCTGTTAAGAACCAGCTCTTCTAGCTGATCATTTGTAGTAGGATTTGGTAAAGAACGATACAATGATATGTAATATACTAAAACCATCCCTGAAAAATTAACATTGGAAGCCTCATCAAAATCCATCCAGTAGAACTTTTTAAAAGGTTAATCTTTCATAATCCTGTTCACCTGGTTATAGAACTTTCCCTCATAATCCTGGAACTAAGCAACGTAGAACGATATATTTTATATGCTAAAACCTACCCTGAAAAATTATCTAACTATTAACTGTGCAATTCCCATCGAAATCCATTCAACAGAATCTTTTAAATAGGTTAATGTTTCATCATCAGGTTCACTTGATTATGGAACTTTCTCCTATAAGTCCAAGCAAATCCCAAGCAAAGTAGAACAATATGTTATATACTAAAACCTTCCCTGAAAAATAATCTTACTAACAGTGTAAGTCCCATCAAAACACATTCAGCCGAATTCAACTTACAAGCGGCCGGTACGAAATTCCCCTTTGCATTTTTTATATATAGTAGATAAAACACCTTGATCATACAGAGAGAAACCATTGTTTTTGTTGCTACTTTTTTGTTGTGTATTAAGATTATGGAAGATTCCTCATTACTCACACTCACTTTCATTTGTTGAGAAAAGAGTTATATTTATTGTATGTATTCAATGCTGATGTACATATGAGTGTTATACGATGATGTATGTAAGTTTCTGAGATTTATGTGAGTAGATAAACATAAGTAATAATATGACATGTAAATAAGGATATAATGTATTAAGTATGGATGTAATCATGAAGGTAATTTACAAATTTTAAATATTTAATAATTTTGATTAGAGTCTTACACGGATCGGGAACAACCTGACCCGAATCCGAAATTTCCACTTAAAGTCAACCCGATAAAAGAAATTTCGTCAACCCAAAACCCGACCCGAACCCGACTCACTTCAATCCGAAACTGACCCGAATCCGAAATAATCAAACCCAAACCCAAACCCGACCTGAAACCGAAGTGAAAAAAAAATTATCCATATTTTAATACAATTATAGAAAAGTAATCTACAATGATATCTCTAATATATATATTTTCTTTTTTGTGTAAAAATAAGCATGCATACACTCTTTAATATTTAAATATACAGTTTTTTTCAATTGAAAAATACTCCGCAATTTCTTTTGAAAAATCGGGTCAACCTGAACGCGACCCGAAAGTATCAAAATTCAACCCGAAAGCGATCGATCCTGAAACATTTAACATCAACCCGACCCGAAACCGGTCCGATCCCGAAACATTTAACGTCAACCCGACCCGAATCCGATCCGCAATGAAAAAAATAACGTCAACCCGACCCGACCCCGGTCGGTTTCGAGTAAAATCAAGTTACCTGACCCGATGCAGGACTCTAATCGTGATCACTCTGAAACGTAAATAAAATCTGACAATCAGGAACATTTTTAAACCTTCATTTTGTTGTCAACACCATTAAACACTAAATTCTCATCACCCGTTGAACACCTAATCTACATTTAACATGATCAAGTTGCTGTTCTCTTTTTCCAGAATATTGGCTTCTTGTTAGGGCCTTTTTATTGCCTTTTATGTCACCTCGTAAAAAAGGTTTTTCATCTAGGAAATCGAAGCTAAGTGCTATAGCATTGAAAAGAAATCCCATTTCACCAATTAGATTACATGTCTTTGGAAGCAAGCCAAACACATGTATTTGCACATGCATACACGTTTTCGTCTTCTTTCAAAGTGATACCAGAATTTTTATTATTACTGGAATTTTATGCTTTACATAATCAAAGAAGGGGAGAAGGGGGTCACGCAGTGAATGTTTTTGACAGGCTATTTGAAAGAACGAGTCACATAATAAGGGAAATTTCCCTTGACACTGTAAAAAAAAAAGTAAATGGAAATTTAAACTAACAATGAAAATTTAATACGTACGAAAATATACAATAACCTCTTTCGAGTTATCCACGATTCCGAAAATCGTTCTTTATGTATAGAAATTTATGAAAACAATATATTTTCGAGATTTAAAAAAGCATGTGAATAAAATCTGCCAATAAAGCAATTTTTTAAATTCTCGTTTTCTTGTAAACACCATTAAAACACCAAATTCGCATCACCTGTTAAACACCTAATCTACATTTAACATGATCAAGTTGCTGTTGTCGTCCTTTCCAGAATATTGGCTTCTTGTTAGGGCCTTTTTATTGCCTTTTATACAACCTCGTAAAAAGGCTTTTTCATTTAGGAAATGGAAGCTAAATGCTATACCATTGAAAAGAAATCCCATTTCATCAATTAGATTACATGTCTTGGAAGCAAGCCAAACATATGTATTTACACATGCATACACGTTTCTCCTTCTTTCAAAGCGATACCAGAATTTTTATTATTACTGGAATTTTATGCTTTACTTAATCAAAGAAGGGGAGAGGGGGGTCAAGTACTTTTTATATTACGCAGTGAATGTTTTTGACAGGGTGTTTGAAAGAACGAGTCACATAATAGGGGAAATCTCTCCTGACACTGAAAAAAAAAGTAAATGAAAATTTAATATAATTGTGAGATTTAATACAACTGCGTACGAAAATATACAATAACCTCTTTCGAGTTATCTACGATTCCGAAAATTGTTCTTTATGTTTAAAAACTTAAGAAAACAATATGTTTTCGACATTTAAAAAAGCATGTAAATAAAATCTGCCAGTAAAGCAATTTTTTAAACCTTCGTTTTCTTGTAAGCACCATTATAACACTCAATTCGCATCACCTGTTAAACACCTAATCTACATTTAACATGATCAAGTTGCTGTTGTCGTCCTTTTCAGAATATTGGCTTCTTGTTAGGGCCTTTTTATTGCCCTTTATACCACCTCGTAAAAAGGCTTTTTCATCTAGGAAATCGAAGCTAAGTGCTATACCATTGAAAAGAAATCCCATTTCATCAATTAGATTACCTACCTTGGAAACAGGCCAAACACATGTATACACGTTTTCGCCTTCTTTCAAAGTGATACCAGAATTTTATTACTGGAATATTATGCTTTACTTGCTCAAAGAAGGAAAAATACAAGTACTTTTTATATTTTGCAGTGAATGTATCTGACAAGTTACTTGAAAAAACGAGACACTTAATATCCAAAACAGATGATATTTGTTTGGGGGAAAAAAAATCTTCTACAAAGTTAAAAGTTATTGTCTCAGAATTGCTACACAGCAGGTTTTAATTTACGCCGGAGCCCACCGGATCTCAGCTCGAGTACTTCTCTGTTTTTAGTAAAAATTAAAATATTGGCCGGAATTCACCGGAGCTCATAAACACTGAGCTCCGGAGTCCAGTGACATAACGCTTCCGAATAACGAATTCTAAATTACCCTTTCCTTTCCCTCCCATCTCCAATCTTTTGCTTTCTTTTGTATCGAAACACTTACAAGTGACGTAATATGTCGCTCACGTAAGATATCGAGATGAAACAGGCTCGATTTTTATATCAGTCTTCGGGTTTGGGTAGGCTCGAGCTCAATCTGTCTTAAATTAAAAATTTTATTTATTTCCATTTGAAATCATTTTAATGCTATTTTGATCAGGATAAAGAGTAAACAGAAATACTATTTTTTCTATACTGCATAACTGCGAACTATTCCTATTTTGAGTTAACACTATTTCCAATCATAATCCTGAGCTTATTTAATCACAGAATTCTGCGATTAATTAACATTAAGATTAGGCAAAGGTTTCTATTTGGAAGTAGTAAAAATTAAAAGTGGAATAGTTGAGTAATACGTAGTAATGGCTACGTAGTAAATAAGTAATACGCAGATAGATATGTGTTTAAAATTTTTATTTTGCTAAATAAAAAAACAATGCTTTTAATTTTGAAATTAATGTATGAAATATGAATATGTAGATTGGAGTGACGGTGGAGGGGTACTCTTATGAGTGTTAGTACTGCAGAATATTAGGGCTCCGGTACTTTTTTTTCTTAGAAATTAAGCCCTGCTACACAGGTATCTCTCGCTATACGTCAGGGAGTGTGACATCCGCAACAAATAAAAACTTTTAAATCGGAAAATAATATCTTTGAAAATGGGCACTGCTTTATTAAGATAAATAAATGTTGGAAAAGTATACAAAAAATAAAATATATAAGTTTTGATTTTGTACTATTTTAGTACAAAGCTATTTTATGTGTAGTGTAAAACTGTCAGACCTGCCCAAGGATTGATGGAGCGATATCTAACTTCCGACTGTAAAAACGTTTCCAATGTTGTCCCATATCATATTAAAATTCATTTGAGCAAATTAAGTTATTTTTGTAAAAATTATTATATTTAAATTTTTATATGGGTTCAAGGTTCTATTAGTTATAGTATTTAATATCAAACACAGAAATATACGTTTCTAAGTGTAAGAAAATACTGAAAATTTATAAATTTCATAGTTTCATCACGTAATAAGTTTTGGTCGTTCAAACATGATATCTTATTTTGTTTTGTTTTGTTTCACTTGTTAGAAAATGTGTAATGCTTTTTCTCAGCATAATTTACAGGACGCAGCGATTGAAAAAGATTTTAAATCTAGTAACTTTCATAAAAAGAACTATTTTGATTGAAATGGGTTTAAACATGATGGGTAACAACATTTGAAATATCTTTGCAATTAGAAATACACCTCTAAAAGTAATAGTATAGGAACTAGCTATTATTATTTTATAGTTGGTTCTAAGGAACTTTTTTAGCTATATATCTAAGAAAAGCGGACATCAAACCACACCATTAATAAACGGAGTTTCAGACAATAAAGTACGCACAAGTGATTTTTTTTTTAAATGTTACAAAAAAATAATAAATAAATAAATAAATAAATAAATAAATAAATAAATGTTTTGCTATTTTTTCTAAAAACAAAAAGCTACATTTTCAGTTTTAGCTAAAGAAATATATTCTGCGTAAAATGCAAAAATATTTTCAGAAAAAAAAATCTTTATTTTATATTTTTAGAAAAAAATTCCGATAGCTTATCCTCCTTTTTGCTCGTATTTTTGAAGTTAGAATCCCTTCGAAACAGTGTTTGGATATGTGACCTTTTAAAAGCTGCTTAAAAGCTCAACATCACTTCTTGTACTTCAAAAAAGGTCGCCTTCACTCGAGGCATTTTAATCCAAGTTGGATCCCACTAAACCAGCGATTCCCGACCCCCGTATTACCTCTTGCTTATGCTTTTCATTTATGAGTATCATTCTTCTCATAAGCCCGCCCTCACCCATATTTTTTTCGCAAAATATTTGATTCTACACTTCTTTAATTAACCTAATTTGGTTCCTGTATGTAAATATGGAATTTTGTGAAGGATTTTTCACTCACTTCATGCACTGAGAAAAATGACGCTTTCAAATCTGAGTAAATCGATGTTTTCATTTTGTTATGAAACTTTTTGTTTCAAATATGAAACACCCAATGCTTTCAATTCTAAAATACCAGAAATACTCAGAATATTGAAACATGGACATACTCAAAACTGAGCACTTAGAGATCAGTTCATACTCATTTTTGAAACATGGGCATACTCAAACATGATTGGAATCAGTTCAAACTCATTTTTGAAACATGGAAATACTCAAAAAGGAGCACATAGAAGTCAGTTCATACTCATTTTTGAAACATGGACCTACTCAAATAGGAGCACATGATGTTTTATTCTTGAGTGTGTGCATGTTTTCAGAAATGAGTATATAAATACATATTTCAAAATTGAGTCATTTTGATTCGGAGCCATTTTGACTATACAACATACTCAGATTTGAGAATTTTTTGCTCAGTTTTGAAAATGTCGTTTTTAGAATGTGATATGCTATAGGGTCTATGCGTAATTCCGTAGCGAAAATCGAGTAAATTTCAAATGCAAAATATTAAAGGAAAAAAACTAATTTTAATCAATCAAATATGTTTCATTCTGTTCAATAACTTTCTCCCATCCCTCCACGAGCTACATTACCCCTCTTTTATAGAAATCCTGAGATTTCTGGGCAAAGAAGTCATCCAAATGCTTTTTGAGGAGTCCAGGGAACTGAAGTTCTTATTATTCAAATTGTTCTGTAACGCCGGGAACAAGTGATAATCTTAAGGTGCAAGATCCGGACTATACGGTGGGTTCATGAAAGCATCCCATCGAAGCCGCAATAATTTTTCCCTGGTCATTAGAGAAACGTGTGGTTTGGCGTTGTCGTGGTGGAACACAACGCCCTTTCTGTTCACCAATTCGGGCCGCTTCTGGTTGATAGCTCGCTTTAATTTGTCCAGTTGTAAGTAGCACTTAGTCGAATCAATCGTTTGGCTGGGTGGTAGCAGCTCATAACAGACAATTCCCTTCCAATCCCACCAGATACAGTGCATGATTTTCTTCGGGTGTATTCCAGCCTTTGCGACCGTCTGAGCAGTTTCTCTGAGCTTTGACCACGATTTCTTTCGACTGACATTATTGTAAACAATCCATTTTTCATCACCAGGGATTATCCGGTTCAAAAATGGTTTGTTTTTAGGGCGTTTGAGCAGCGAATAACAAGAACCTCAGTTACTTGGACGTCCTCAAAATCAAATGGATGACTTCTTTGCTCAAAAATCTCAGGATTTCTATGAAAGAGGGATAATAAAATTCGTGGAGAGATGGCAGAAAGTTATTGAACAGAATGAAACATATTTGATTGATTAAAAAAAATTTCCTAAATATTTTGCGTTTGAAATGTACTCGATTTTTGTTACGGAATTATGCATAGACTCAATAGAATTATAAAAATTATGCACACAGGTGTGCTTCCGATGACAATACAATATTTTAATATTTTTAGAACTTATATATACTTATATATATTTTTAAAACTTATATATTAATATATATATATATATATATATATATATATATATATATATATATATATATATATATATATATATATATTAATGAATTCATTAGTACGTGTGCTTTCTTAAAAGTGTAATTCCAAAGAGCGAATTTTCCATTATCGGGACTCATGCCAAATTAACTTAGTTTAACGGAGATTTTTTGGAACAACACCAACTGTAGACATAAAATTAAACATGATTTTAAAAAGAGACTTATTTATTATTATTTTTTCCCTTTTATACTTGTTTAAGTTAGTAATTTTCTTATGTTAGTTAATTGATCAAGCGATACAAATTAACGCAAAAATATTTATATGTTCTTACATTTTACACCTCATTTATCTATTTATTTGCACTCATTTTTGTAATAGCAGCCTAACATCAAAACATATTAAAATAGCATTAAAATAATTTTTTTCCAATAGAAACTCATGATGAAAATTTACAAAAATTACTTAACTTAATATGAAAAATTTCAAGTGGGACTTTATTCAATTTATTTAAAATTGTGTTATGGAGCTGAATTTTTAAATTTTCATTGAATTTTTATTTTTTGTGTTTCTTCCATTACTGATATTATTTTCACGTACACTTTAAACTTGTAGGTTGTGTGGGGGAATGCCGAGCAAAGTGGCTAGGGTGGACAAAGTGGTCACCGAATACAATGACGTCACTAGAGCGCTGGCATTAC
The DNA here is from genome assembly GCA_963931845.1 of Maratus michaelseni. Taxonomy (NCBI): domain Eukaryota; kingdom Metazoa; phylum Arthropoda; class Arachnida; order Araneae; family Salticidae; genus Maratus; species Maratus michaelseni. The sequence continues at coordinate 313,901,327 of OZ007595.1, forward strand.
ATGGTTAACGGTCAAACTATTTCGATTGATGGCAGTGAGTAACCAGACAATCGTTGAACAATGTGGTTCCATGTTTTATAATTTTAGAGCGGGTTTTCTAGTTTTTGAAGTTTGTGATCTAACAAGGAGAGTGCCAAGCTTGGTAATCACAGATTTTGATTATTTTTATATATGTTGTAGGGTAGAAGCCCCTTAGTTTCAGGTTCAATGGATTTTATACAACGCTCCTTAGTTCTCGAGAAATGGGGGGGGGGGTGTCTAATATTATAATACAACTTAAATACTTACTTTGTAACGAAATAACTGCGTTGGTCGTAGCTCAGTTGGTAGGGCGTCTGCTCGTTGTTACGAGGGCCCTTGTTCGATGCCGGAACGCGCTACGTTTGTTCTTCTAATTTTTTTATAAATATACTTGTAATTATAATTTAATAATCTCAATAAAAAATTTTGTTAACATGATTAAATTTTAATTTAGCATTTTTGATTTTTTTAAATCACTTTTAAAATGTATTCCATATATGCTTTATCAATGCAACGATATTGAACAATTGTTTCAATTCGTGATTGTAAAGAAACATCATTTATAAATTGCCTTAACGAAACACCTTAAAATCAATGCGATGATAATACTACTCTGTTTTTAAAGTAAGAAGCATAATTATATTAAAATTTAGCATAAGAATTAAATTACAATATATTTATGTTTTATTTTATTGTAACTAGATCGCGCCACAACAGACTTTTGTTATTTCTTTTTTTTTAGTTTTGTGCAGTTAAGTGGTTTTTGTTTTCAATCTTTATCGCACAAGTGCGTATAATTCTATAACAGCTTATAATCGTATAAAAATGGAAGAAGCAAGCTGTAGTTCACAAGAAGATCAATCTGAAGTGTCGGGATTCGATGAAAATCAGAAAAGTGATGTCAAAAGTGGCTGTAAAACCGTTTTATAGATCACCAATAAAGATTTCAAAGAGTTCGGACAAAAAAAAAAAAACTTTTTATTTTAAAACTATGAACCGACCCTACATAGAAAAACAAGAAAATGAGCGCTTTTATCACTAAATATCAATATTTTTTCGCGAATTTTTCATTTAAAAATATAAATTCATACTAAATTGGGTTAAGGTTATAAAATAATAAAAACTTGATGTTTTTTTTTTAAAATTATTATAACGGGCCCGGGCAACGCCGGGTGGGAGACAGCTAGTAATAATAATAATAATAATAATAATAAATGATTTTTCCTCATTGACCGTCATGTAACGGAATTCTTTTGTGTGTTCTTGTAAACGAACTATAAATGCTACACACTTCACGGACAGACAGGCAGACAAACACAATTCATAAACACATTTCGACTATATTGGAAAGTGTAAAAATGAAATGTTTGAACAGAAATGTTTAAATTGCTATTTCGAACGTTATGTACTCAAATAAGTATATACTTTTAAATATATTTTATGTGTAAAGAAAAACAAACTTGGTCTCTAAAGCAATTACATGAAATAAGAATACTTTCGAAGCAAAGTATCTATATTTTCATATCCAGGAAGGAAGAAAAACATTCTTTATATGTTACTTTAGTCTTTGTTATATGTTTGAATGTCACAAGAACTTTATAGCCATGTGACGACTTAAAAGGTCCGTAAAAGCTTAACGCCATCCCTTGTTATCCGGAAAATGGCCGATCTGACCCGAGGCATAATCCCTTTTAAACGAAATGGAAAGACAGTATCGCCAGGAAAAAATGTATCCTTTTTTGGCGGGACTAAACTTTCACCTACGTTGTCACTACAGAAAAATACTAAAATATAGTAAATTTTGAAAAGGGACATAAAAAAAAAAGCAATATTTGAACTGGAGTGTTTGCATTCTGATTTCGAAATTGCGTACTGCATTAAGGACACGCTTCTAAAAATAGTATTTTTCATTTTATGCATTTAATAAAAAAATATTTGAGCCGGTTGAACTGCCGAAAATAACTTAATGAGTAATTTGATGAGATAACTTGAACATAAATGGTTAAATTTCAATTAAATTTTCAGCAGGACTGAAACTACGCCATAAATCTTTAAATGTCACTACAAAGAATGTGAATTTCTTTTTCACTTTGCTAAACAGCGTAGAACCAACAGAGTGAAAAATGTGTCCAGACCAGGGATCGAACCCAGATACCTTGGTATAGTGCACCAAGTGATTTACCATTTAAGCTATCTGGACTGGCATTTTTCACTTATATATTACGTTGGCAAGGCTGCAACTTCGCAGCGCAAGATGGAATGTTATACATGAGCACACTATTCAGTGGCGTACATGAGACGAATAAGTTATTCGTCTCACGTACGCCACTGAATAATATTTAGCTTAAGATGCATGTAGTTATTTACAGACAAAAAAGAGTGTATCCGGGAAAGAAAAGTCTTGTGAGAAGGATTAAAGACTATATGTGACCTTTATTGGAGAAGCCTAGGTAATATTAATACATCAGCTGAAGTGGGGGCGTTTTATGTGTACCTGCGCACATAATAAGTGTACCTGTTACATAAATTTAATAAAAATTATCTTTTAATACAATGATTCTTGATAAATATATTAATCTTTTTACATTCTTCGTTATAATTAAAGGAGTCCTTCCGGCCTGTACCGGGAGGGAAAGGTAGCTTCCATATTCCATGTTTTTAAAAATTCAACTCATTTTACTAAAAAATCCGAATTTAAAATGCTCAGAACCCGATTATAGAAGATTCAATCCCGGTTTTCCCTAATACTGAATTTGAATACGAATTTCAGCATGAGAGTTACAGCATAGCAAAAATCAGATCGTTTCAAAGTGTCAGCCACCCTAGAATTTCAATATAAGAATCTCAGCCATTTTTTAAGATAAAGCCAAAACAAAAAATGCTCCGGAATCCTTGGATCACGATCTAATACTTAACGGAAACAACTTTTTTAATTTATAATTTTTTTGTACATCTTTTTGAATTTTTCAAAAATAAAAAATTTTAACTGTTGAAACAAGATGGCGGATGAAGTTGGCCAACGAACTCGGTCGAGACCTTGGTATGTCCTATGCACATACTTAATCACATCCAAATCGGTTCATAAATAAGAGAGTTACAGCATGACAAATGTCAGATATATATATATATATATATATATACAGGGTCATTCATAATTCCCTCCGGGGTTTCGAAACGTTATAGTAAAAAAACGAAGACGAATATGAAAAAAAGAAACATATGAAATTATTCCGAAACTATTCAAGTTTTACTTACATACATTACAGGTGTTCTATGTGTGAACCCTTGGTCACACGGCATACATCCATGCGATAGTCCAGTTCCTGCCATACTCCGTTTCTTTAAATTTCCGGTACCACACATGAATTGTTTTGTCAGTTGGTCCCTGTTTTCGATATTTATTACGAAAGGCCCGTTGAACTGACACCACTGATTCAGATTTAAAGAAACGGAGTATGGCAGGAACTGGACTATCGCATGCATGTATGCCGTGTGACCAAGGGTTCACACATAGAACACCTGTAATGTATGTAAGTAAAACTTGAATAGTTTCGGAATAATTTCATATGTTTCTTTTTTTCATATTCGTCTTCGTTTTTTTACTATAACGTTTCGAAACCCCGGAGGGAATTATGAATGACCCTGTATATCTGGAGGTCATGATCGGTGAAAATATACCAAAATTTTCTGGAACTGCTTTCCTCCGAACGGCTGCAATAGGTAACTTTTTGTAATGAAAGCTACCTAAAATACATTTAAATATTGAATTTAAATGTTGAGTTATTTTAATATTTAACAGTTGTAAAAGCTTAAAGTTTTTTATTTCTTTTACACTAATCCCTCACAACTAATAACAATATGATAGTTTTTCACAGCTATTTTTAACTGAAGAATAAATACCAATGTAAATATCCAAAATGGGTATATACCCGGGTATTTTACCCTGGATATTTACCATAAAAAATAAATACCCGGGTATTTTACATCACGGATTAAAAGGTCCTTAAAAGCTTAAAGATATTTCCTTTTATCCGGAAAATGGCTCCTCTGACCCGAAGCATCTTTATCCTTTGCAAACAAATTGGAAAGACAGTATCACAAGGAAAAAAAAATGTATTCTCTTTTAGAGGAGCTTAAATTTTACCTACGTTGCTACTGCAGAGACATATTAAAATATAGTAACTTTTGAAAGGAACCATTTAAAAAAAGGAATATTTGAACTGGAATGTTTGCATTTTGATTTAGAAATTGCGTACTGAATTAAGGACACGCTTTTAAAAATAGTATTACATTTTAAAATATTTCATTTTTTTTACATTAAATATGAAAGATTTGAACCGAACAAATAGCAAACGCATTTGAAAATATCTTTTGTGTAGAAAAAATATATTAAAAACTCAGCCTAAAGCAACATCACAAAATAAGAATGTTTTTGAAGTAAACAAACTATATTTCCATATCTAGAAAGAGAAAAAAAATATTCATGTTACTTCTGTCTTTGTTTTATTTTCAATGTCGAAATACTGCAATGAATATTTACATTCTAATTTCGAACGTTGTGTACTTAATGATGCAATTTCCTTTTAAAAGTATCTTTAAGTTTTAAAATATTTCATTTCATGCATTAAAACCAATTTTTATTTCCACGTAATATATTTATAACATTTTAGCTGTATCAGGAATACATAATATTCCGCATTACTCAATATTACTTTCATTTGTTTAAAAGTGGTTTTTATATCTACTGTATGCATTGAAAGTTGTTATATGTAGATCTATATGTATGTATGTTCTAAGATAATATATGAATATATAAGTTTGATGTATTTATGTAAAACATTTGTACGTAAACATCTAATTTAGGCTATGTTGAATGTAACTACCGGGTGTTCCAAAAATGACTGATGGATTTTAAAATTCAATAACTTGAAAATGGTGACAGATATTAAAAGAAATCTTGCAGGAGAGTTATGTATGATGTCAGGAGTTTTCTTACTGTGATTCTTGATTTTAGTTCGAATTGCAAACAATAGATGGCGCTGACAGCGATTGACGCTCAATCGAAACCGAAACTGACGCCATTCAGCACTGATGGACCGCCCCCTGAATACTAGGTCTGCGCATTGACAAAAATGGCGGCTGTCGCAGGCGGATTTTTTTTTTTCAGCGTTTGTACGGTCCCTCGAACTTCAACACCAATAATTTCTAAAAGTTTTCTTCGCCTAGTTTTTCGGATATCAAATAAGTCAAATAAAACTTTTAGATATTATTGGTGTTAAAGTTCGAAGGACCGTACAAACGGTGAAAAAATTCCGCCTGCGACAGCCGCCATTTTTGTCAGCGCGCAGGCCTGGTATTCAGGGAGCGGTGCATCAATGCCGAGGCTAACGAAAAAGACAGGTTACCGCGGTGCATTCGACTTATCTTTTTTTACAGACGGCTAGAATGACGTGATGCTCTTTTCGTACACCTACATTGGTGCATTCATTCATAACGTGACTCCGGCGGTCTGTAAAAAATGATACGCATCAAGCACCGCGTCTTTTTCGTTAGCCTCGATCAATGCTGAGTGACGTCAGTTTCGGCCTTGATTGAGCGCCAATCGCTGTCAGAGCCATCTATTGTTTTAAATTAAAAAAAAAAACTGACATCATACATAACCCTCCTACAAGAATTTTTTAAATATCTGTTACCGTTTGCAAGTTATTGAATTTTAAAATCCATCATTCATTTTTGGGACACCTGGTATGTATGCCTGTTCTAAGATAATATGTGATTATATAAGGTAGATGTATATGTGTAAAACATCTGTATGTAAATATCTAATTTAGGCTATGTTGAATGTAACTATGAATCTAATGTATCAACCTGTGAACTCCATACTAGTGTGAATTCGCACCGTCTAAAATTTCAAATGTCGGCGTTTTTTAGAAGTACTTGTGCTTCATTAAATGTGCTTTCATTAAATTACATTTCCATTAACAAAATGAAATATTTAATAAAAATAAATATCACAGTTCTATTCCTCATTAAATTTCGTACAGGAATCATTTATGTATATTTTATCTATATATCTTATGTAGCGGGAAAGTAAGTCTGAAATTGGTACTTGCTGTTTGGTAAAAACCGCATTTTCCGGAACGACGAATCTCAAAGGTTCATTTTACGGTCACATGATCTATTCAGCAAATCAAAATTTCGAGCAGGAGGTCCTTTTAAACACAACACTCTCTTTCGGCCGATGTACGCATAGCAATGGTCATTGGTTCTTTTTTACGGTCATGTGATAAATTCAGCAAATCAGCTTTTTTATCAAGAGTTTCTTTTAGCAGAAAATGTGTTGTTTACGTTTTGTTAACTCCTCAAGCGTCTGGGAGATATTGTATTTTTCATATCGAACGAAATTTAGACGAACGAAGTTCAGATGGACGATTTTTAATATCAAATCATATATGTTGATGATTGTTGGTTTATATGGAACTATCTTGCTACCACGTAGTGTTTTTCTAAGGGTTATTCGAAATATATTTAAGCCGTGCTGTACAATATTATAGACACCAACTAAATATATTTTTCAATTCCTACTATTAGCTCACACCTTCTATATATTTATATATTTTGTTCAAATTTTCAATCTTTAATAAAATACATTTTATTCATCCACTCAAGTTCAAATACATTTTTTAAAACTTGTAGTGGGTGACAATTGATGTTAATACAGTTTTTTCAATTATGAATTCATTAATTAAATTAAATTAATTAATTTTAGTTTTATATTTCATTTCTGTTCAAAAGTATAGACTCACTCCATATTTATCGTCTCCTTCGCCTGCGCGCCGCCTGATCTTCGTCCGTGATCAGCTCCATTATCTTTTTACGCGTGAAGGTTTCGTTATCGTACTTCATTGTGAAGTTTGGCAATTTTTAAAATTCAATATTTGAAAAACTGCATAATCATTAGATTTGAAATTTATATCAAGAAAAATACAATTTTTTATCTTTCTAACGCAGTTTGTCTAACAATTTTGTGAGAAATACTTTTCGAGCTATTAATTTTTGGTATTTTAGCTATTTATTTTTTATTTAATTTTTAATACATTTCAAAAATTTCTCTTATATAAGATATTTAGCAAGATATAAATTTAGGAATAAATACCGTCAGTGGCGAAGCGTGCAGATCGCTGGAAAAAAAATTCTTTTTGACATAAGTAGGAATTGACTTTAAAAAATTTGTTTTATATTACTTGTTGATTGTGTTTTCAAAGAAGTTTTAAATCAATTGTGTTTCCAAGGTAATTTTTTCAGTTAATTATATTACATTTAAAAAATGTGTAAATTTCTTACAGTGGTGGACATAATTATAAGACACCTATCTAATTTGACATACAGTGAAAGAAAAGATTCAGAGATTCAAAATGCTTTATCAAATACGACAAAAACACAAATTTATTCTGTTATCACACGTAATTGTTTTACAGAAATGATATTTTTATAGAGTTTAGTAAAAAAAAATTAAAAATACTATGGACAAAATTATAAGACACCCTAACATTTTAATTAAAACACCAGCTTTTTTTTCGAAATATGCAAATTTTTTGCACACTGTTATGACGTCAGAAGTTAACTAAAGGAGACGATAACATACTTCACGCATTTAGAAACATGCCACGAGGTACAGAATTAAAAGAAAGTGAAATTGGCGAAATTTGGAGATTAAATGGAACTGGTGCTTCAGTTAATAATATTTTTAAGTTATTAAACACTCTAGATGTGCAATTTCAAATGTTTTGATAAGAGGAAGTAATGGATCGTGATTAAAAGATCTGGACGTATCCCTTGCTTGTCCTCGAGAGACAGACGCCATGTGCTTTCGCTCGCTACACAGAATAAGATGACTGCTACAGGCATTAAAACTGCTTTGAAACTGAATTGTTTAAGCAGAACCATTTTCAGGGTGTTGCATAATGCTTCCTATGCGAAATTTAAAAAATTGAAGAAAAAACCACCGCTTCTAAGGCGGCACAAAATGGACCGTTTAAACTTCTCTAAACAAACTATGGCCTGGACCTCCAAATGGTACTCTGGGTTATTTTTTGATGATAAAAAGTTTAGCCTGGATGGTCCTGACGGGTTTCATTATTATTGGCACGATTTACGGAAGTCTCCTGATGTACAAATGAGCTGCGAAATGGGTGGAGGCTCAGTAATGGTTTGGGCTGGTTTTTCGGCTCAAGGGAAGACCGATATCGTTTTTGTGCATTCAAGAATGAATTCCGAAATGTATAGGAATATTCTTAAAGATCAACTAGTCATATACGGTGAACTTCTTTGTTGCGAAAACTACACTTTCCAGCACGATAACGCGTCGATTCATACATCACACGTAACAAAAAGTGGCTTTCAGAGCAAAGTATCAATGTTCTTCCGTGACCTTCTCGCTCCCCAGACTTAAATCCCATCGAAAACTTGTGAGGGATCTTAGCTCGTGAGGTTTACCGACATGGGAGGCAGTTTACATGTGTCAAAGACCTAAAGAATGCTATAAAATGTGCTGGGGCATTCTGTACCTCGTGGCATGTTTGTTAATGCGTGAAGTCGGTTATCGTCTGATTTAGTTAACTGCTGACGTCATAACAGTGTGTAGAAAATTTGCATATTTCGAAAAAAAGCATGGGTTTTAATTAAAATGTTAGGGTGTCTTATAATTTTGTCCATGGTATTTTTAATTTTTTTTATTAAACTCTATAAAAATATCATTTCTGTAAAACAATTACGTGTGATAATAGAATAAATTTATGTTTTTGTCGTATTCGATAAAACATTTTTAAGCTCTGAATCTTTTCTTTCTCTGTATATCAAATTAGGTAAGTGTCTTATAATTATGTCCACCACTGTAATGTTAAAATGGTTTTTTCCCATTGGTAGTGCCAACTAAATGCATTTTTAGCTCACAGGCTAACAGAATGTAAAAAGTTTAATGTATTTATTAAGAAACATTGTATTTTTTAAAAGATACTTTTTAATTCACAGGCTATCAAAGCCTGAGAGCTATTGTGCCCGCCCGTTCTGTATGTATGTATGTACGTGAACTCTTGACAGAAATATACAATTTGCTTCAAACTTTGTATATAGGTTCATTCTGATAAGGCGCTTCCTTGATTAGTTTTGGGGGTTCATTGGTTAAGTATAAAGGGGTGGAACAGGGGGCTAGTACCCCCTCTTAATTTAGGTAAATGTGTTTTTCATGCAGAATTATCCGATTTGCTTCAAATTTTATATATAGGTGCATTGTGATAAGGCGTTTCCCTGATTAGTTTTGGGGGTTCATTGGTTAAGTATAAAGGGGGGGGGGTATAATTCCCCTCTTAATTTATTGTCGATTTCTTTATTTTCCGAGGGGCATTATTTTTTTAAATAAGAATATAATGTACAATGTGTGAATAGCCTGTGAGCTCAATGCCATCAGTTTAACTGGGCACTTTACTTTTTTAATATCTGTGTTTTTAATTACTTTCAGTAAGTTTTCAATTGCTGATTTTTGCATCAAAAATTTGTAAATTTCGTAATGATAGTACTCATTCCGGCTAGAGTTGCTGCAAAAATTGGCGAGCGAGCGAAGCGACCTGGGACTGCGTATCGGTCACAATTCACAAGGGTTAGCGAACGTCAGCGAGCAGGAAGCGGAGTCCCCTAGTTTGTTATATTTCATTATCGCTATATTGCTAACCAAGTTATACGCAACTGAAATTACGGAATCCCAAATCGAGCTTGTGTCGAGTGCTAGGCTGCTGAACCGAAGTGTGAAGTCAACGGTAGTTAAATATTAAATGCTAATATGAAGGCAATTTAAAAATGAAAAATTTATTTCTTAATATCTTCGCCATTTTAATAGCACGTAAATAAAATCCGCCTATGTGTAAACTTATTTTTTTTTTTAATCCTTGTTTCTTTTCTTTAATAGATGAAAATATACTTCTAACATTTTCTAAAGAAACGGCACATAATATAATAATATTTTCACTGAAAATAACTATATTTTCATATTCAGAAAGAACTAGTCGAATGTGTCAATCCCAAAATTTTCTTCTATCTCACACAGGTTTCGCATACACTAAAAAGAATCAGCACCTATTTATATCAAGGTCTAACTTAAACTCAAGTTTTATTAAATTCCGTGCATTATTTCTTGAGATATGACTGTCGCTAAAATCGTGTAAATTCTGCAAAATGCTGCATAGCAGCGCCACCTGCTGGGTCGATTTTTACCAAAAACTAATCAGCATCAATTTATATCAGAGACTAACTGAATATAAAGTTTTATTAAATTCCGAGCATTAGTTCTTGAGAGAGAGCGCCCATAAAATTTTTGTCACATACAGACAGACAGACAGATAGACAAACAGAGTCACAGACAGACATTTTCTAAAAACAGTCAAATCGTGTTCAGGACCTTCTAAAACGTATAAATCCGTCGAAAATTTTCAGGAATCCAATACTTTCTTCTTGTAAAGATAGAAGAAAGTAAAAAGGGAAAAGAATAATATAGCATTCCCTATATGTTACCCTAGTATTTGTTATAGGTTTGAATGTCAGAAGAACTTTATAGCCATATACATAGTCACATGGCAACTTATACATAGTCACATGACGACTTAAAAGGCCCGTAAAAGTTTATCGCCATCCCGTTTTATGCGGAAAATGGCCGATCTGATACGAGGCATTTTAATCCTTTTTAAACGACAGTATCACGAGAATTAAAAAAAATTGTTTTTCGGAGGAACTTACATTTCAACTACGTTGCTACTGCGTAGAAACATACAGAAAAATACTAACTTTTGAAAGGAAATATTTTTAAAAAGAAATATTTGAAATGAACTGATTATATTCTAATTTCGAACGGTGTCGTTGAGTACTAATGTATTGTTTCATTTCATGCTGTAAAACTAATGTTTGCTTGTAGTTTTACTTGATTCAGAATTACACACAGTAAAAGAAAAAAAAAAGATGAATATTTTTTAGGAAAATACAATATAACCATGAATGAAAATGTACAACAATCTCCGAGTTATTAATGTCTCCCAAAATGGTTCTTTATCTTTAGAAACATCAGAAACGAATATATTTTCGAAATTTAAAGAAGCCTTTCTAAAGATATTTTACTTACCCTTCATACGTAGTATAGGGTAAGTCTTGTGATCGTTTTGAAAATAGAAAAAAAAAATTTTTTTGACGGATTTACACGTTTCAGACATTGTAGATTCCGAAAAACACATTTTTAGAAAAATAAAAAAAACAATTGCTACCCGTCTGTTTGTGTGTCTGTAAACGCTCCAACTCCCGAACAAATTGAGATAGAGACTTGAAATTTGGTATGTACTTATAGTAGGTAATAATGAAAAGAAACCTATTGAATTTCAGTAACCTCGATGATCCGGAACTATTTTTTTTCGGACTCTCGAAATATTCGTTCTGATAAAAGGTATATAAAATTTTTCGAAATTGTTTATTTTAAGGAGTGAATATAAAATACAATAAAAAACAAATTTTGCATAAAGCATGAAGTCGATCGGATATGGAGTTGCCAGATATTTGTAATCCTATTTTCCACACTCTTCGATTTTTCATGCCCCTGTATTTCATTCCAATTTCAATTCAAAGATATATTTTAATTGGGAATGAGACGCTTCATCCGACGCAGTAAACTGTTAGTTAATATGATGTATCAATTTTGGAGTTGTAAGGATGTTTCTTTTACGCAATTCAGTAATAGAGCATTTACAGTTTATGACGTCATCAAGCCAGGATTTTATTCGAATTGCAATGCATTTTATAAATAGTTTACACATGTTTGATTTTCAAAATGCATATTATGCATATTCATGATGGGTAAGTATTACGGTGGCCACCAACGACTAGTTTTCGTGGTTGTATTATATTTTTCTAGATTAATAAACGTATGTCCTTTTTCTTACAATGTTTATATAAGGCAATAAGATGAAGAAGGATGCGGAGATTAAGTACAGAGATATTGTACAATGTGTGAAATATCATGCAAAACGGTAATTTAAATATTAACTAGTAAATCTGCAGATCAGGAGCCTCAACGTTAGCTCTGAAAGTCGCTGTTTTTTAATCTCACTTTTCATATTATTTAGCATCTTACAATACGCAATTACAATTTTATTTTTATATTAAATACATATTTACAGGCATATCTAATACGTGGGGGTGTTTCAGAAATTAGGAGCGTTAGATTAAACAGGTTTTTTGCAATGATATTCTAAAATTCTTATAAACTTCTTATTCTTGTAATTTTTTAGATAAAAAAATGCATTTTTTATTTTGATATTCTTTGAAATAGGGTTGCTAAGCAACTAATAAATTAAAGAGCAAAGTAAAAAGAAATGCATTTTAAAATTTGTAAAAATAGGAAAATAAAATGTTTTATATTCCCCGAACAGATGCAAAACAAATTCCAATAGTTTAAACAATTAATTCCTAAATTCTAATGAATATATCAGCAAATTGTCAAAGCTATTTGATATATATTTAAAACCTCCGTATCGAAAATTTAGCATTAATAATTTTACGTTTAAATCCATTATTTAAATGTGCGATTTTCATTTCAGTTAAAAATGAAATTTAAAAATCGTCTGCATTCCCATGGGAAAGGATTATGATATAAAAATAAATGTTCTATATTTTTCGAACGAATGAACCAAATGTAACTAAAAACTGTACAGCTAAATCCGGGTACCTCACTAACATACCCACCAAAAATCAACCTAATCGATATTTTTACGGCAGTTATCGCAGAACAGACAGACAGACAGACAGACAAACAGACGGAAACCAAAAACTTTTTGGGTCTTCACAGTGAGCCTCAACTGACGTTTCGGCACAAAATATTCATTAATATTAATTATTTTGGCACGTAAATAAAAACGTGCAACAACGGCATTTTGTATTCTCATTTTCCTTTCGGTTACAATTGAAAACTTAATCGGATGTGTCAATTACAAAACTTTCTTCTATCTCATACATGTTAATACTCCAAAAAAGGTAATTTTTAGGTGCGTTCGTAATTATATAAATACGTAGCACCTATAGTCGTCGTCTGGTTCGCATATAACAGCGCAAAAACTACCCAACCGAATGGTTTGAAATTAAATATATAGTATCTATGCAGAATTTTGTCGTGTCATTTGAAGTTTTATGAAAATCGAATCAAAACATAAAAGATAATAATAAGAGTTTTCTTTATTCTATTAAATCCTATCGTACGTAATCTAATATAATAAAAGCGCAGTCATGTGACTGATGAAAATAAGTACGGGCTAACCACTTCTTTTTTCATATGCAAGGCGGCCATTTTTATTAGAATTTTTCTTTCGAATACAATTGCACAAAAATGACATTATTAGAAAGATCGTTCAAAAAAATTATTTGCTTGAGAGATGAGTTATATTAAAAAATGTATAGATTCTGTGATAACTTCAGTGGAAATCAGGTTAACCGAATATTTCAATCCATTTAGAGTCAATAAACACAGGAGATTCTTTCATTATGAGTCATAAAAGTTTTAAACCGTGGAGGTCATCATTCGCAAAGCAAGATCTCCAGGGTGAATTTTGCAGTCATGTCTGGTGCAGAAAAAGAAATCGCATTTGTAAACGTGGCATACATAATAAGAAAAACAAGACACGCTAATTTCGCTCATAGCAGACGATATAATTCATTTCACTGAAATAATAAGGATGATTTTTTTACACTGTGAAACTAGTTATAAATAAAAGCACCTTCCATGTCACGTTTAACGTACAATTTCCAACTTATTTTAAATTATGCATTTTAGAAACAACAAGAACGAAAAATCATGCGTCAAGCATAGATTATGTAACACTTTCCAACGCTTCCAAAATAATTTTACGAATCATACTCTTTAATAAGCTAAAAGATAACATCTAAGTAATCCGAATACTTTTATTCAGCCCTGTATAGGATCTATAGATTTGTATATATACTACATAGGATGCTAAATTTTAGTTCAGTTAGGAAACACGTAGCACAGTTTAAAATTCTCCGTCTGGAGTTAAATAATACGGAAATGTGTTCCCGAACTTTTCTGCTTCCCTGTATAGGATCTACAGAATTTATACACACCACGTAATATACAAAAAGCGATTTAAAATTAAAATCGCGTTCAGTAACTTAAAACGCACTTCCAGGAATTATTGTAAACATACAGTAGAGAATTCTTTTGTGTGTCCCTGTAAATGAACGATGACTGCTATACACACAATATTCTGTAGTAAGTCTCTTGTAATGAACCTTATATACATTTCAATGCGTTTAAAATAGGGAAACATTATTTAAATAAACCGCAGACGATTTTTCTCCATAGACGTAATGTAACGGAATTCTTTTGACTGTCCCTGTAAAGTAAGTATAAGTGCTATGCACACCCTATTCCATATTAAGCTTCTTCTAATGCACCTTAGTGATATATATAAATTTCAATGCGTTTAAAATAGTGAAACATTATTTAAATAAACCGCAAATGATTTTTCCGCATAGACCGCAATGTAACGGAATTCTTTTGAGTGTCCCTGTAAAAAAACTATCAGTGCTACACACTTCCGTTGAAATAGGGAACATGCTATAGATAGCGATTATAACATATAAAAATTGCAGGGCAATCCGAGCATATTTACGGGAGTAAGAGCACGGACAGACGGCCAGACGGCAGACGGCAGACGGCCAGACAGCAGACGGCAGACGGCCAGACAAACCGAAGTCATAAGCACTTTTCAACTAGGTTGGAAAGTGCTAAAAAATGAGCATTTATCATATCTGTTATTTAATTTTTTTATTATTGCACTTTAACTTTTTTGTCTATAAATGTTTCAAAACCGTGAAGAGCAAGAAAAAAAGAAAGCGTAATGAAGTCTGATCAACAGGTAATATATCCAGAAACGAGAACAATTTTGTTTTTTATAAATATGCAAATTAAACCTAGATTGAACAATTGGGTGACTCAGTATAATTTTTTATCAACAGCTACCGCGCCCGTGTCGAACATCAAACCAAATTCGCTATCACAACGCCATCTTTAGGTCGATTTGCTGCAAAATTTTATAGGAACCTCAGCCTATTAGATCACAGCTAAATATAAAATTTCGTCGAAAATATTAAATTCTCCACTTAAACTTAAAAAAATTGAGAAAATAGCACAAAAATCGCTAAATCGCTGGTATAAGACGCGGTGCTTCTCTGTTTCGATCATCGTGTCAGTTCAAGACCCACTCCAGATAGAAGTGTTTTTATTGGCAATAATTCATTGTAATAATGCCATATTTAATTCAGGAGGAAAGGTTATATAATTTGTATTTTTTTTATTCGATTGTTTTATAATTAAGTAAAATTTAACACCCAATAATATTTTGTTTTAATTACTAAATATATATTAAAAGTATTTAAATTACAAGATCGCGCATGTAATTATTGATTAAATAAATTGAACTGGTGTACAATTTTTATTACCTTTGGTATGACTTATTATCAAGATGTCATACATATAATAAGATAAGTATGTGATTATTTTTCGTAAAAAAAGAAAAATAAAAGGTGAGAAAAGAAAAAGAAGGAAAAATATTTATGCAGAAACTCTAAATTATCTTGTTATCCATGATTTAACAATTAAACAATGCGTGAAAATGGAAAATATAAATTCAAGTAATTAAAAAATATGTATTATAAATCGTTAGCTGCAAACAGCAAAGTTTAAATTCAGGGTTTTAGAATAAGACTGATAAAAATTAATTTAATGAAAAAATTTCAAAACTCGTGTAGTTAAAAAAAAAAAAAAATAGAAATACTAAATACTGTTATTTTTTCAAAATATTGGAACTGTGGTAAATAAAATTTAACAACCGACAATATCTTTTGATTACTTATCTACCCTATCTACCCTATATATATAAAATCCTAATGAAACGAATTTGTGAAACGATTTTATGAAACGAATTTATGAAACGATTTTATGAAACGACTGATTGAACGACTGATTACGTTTCAGGGCTATGTTTAATAAAATATTAAACGCTTGATAGTGAAATTAATACCAACTGTCCATAAAAATCCGCGGATGTCAAAACTGGTAATAGAATTTCGAAATTGGAATTAGTTTTCGAGATATTAATTTTTTTCTAATTTTAATGACATTTCTGTATTGATGGCAACTAATTACTCAGTTTTTTTGTGACAAAAAAGGGAAAAAAATTGAAAAGGATCCCGATAGGGATTATTGATTTCTTTTTATTCGTCATTTTCAAATTGAAATTGAATTTATCTTTTATTTCAATCGATAATGAAGACAAGATTGTGATTAAATTGTGTTTTTCAGGAAAATTTGAGAAAAAAATCACATTTATATCGTCAGGATTCAATCGTCTGTCAACATTTAATTTAATTTATAAACTGAAAATATTTTGAATAAATTCATCCAAATGTCGTCATTTATGTAAACTCAAAAAAAAGGGGGGGGGAAGGAATTAATAGTAATTATTATTTATTAATATCATTTTGTTGTTTTTTTGTAAAATTTAATTAAACGAATTTATAATAAAATCACTAATTCGGATATTTGAAACGAATGTATAAAATAATAATTGCCCAACTGAACAGAAGGAGAATATCCTGCTTGGTTTTCTATCCTGCTTGATTTTTTCTTCCAAGCTTTTTTAAAAAGCGTCAAGACCCCTATAAAAGAAAAGCACCAAAAGTTCATTGGGTTTGTTTTCATAACTTTTGGCAACAAATCTATGTATATTAACGAATCTATCCCTTTTTGAAGCTGTAATTACGCCAAACCTAAAAGCAAAGGATCCTATACTGGAAAAGTACCCGATTTTCTTATGGACAATATTCAAGTGACATAACATGGTGTAAAATTATCGCGGATAGCAAATTTGTTTAAATATCTCATCAATTGATGCCGAATAAATGCAGGAATGCATGCACAAAATATTTAATTAATTTTGTATGATAAATAATTATTAGAAAATTCCTATATACATATTAATTAAAATAAATAATTTACATATTTAAAACAAGTAATATAATTTTTTTTTATGTCATTTCCTACTTTTTAATCATAAATATACAAAATAAACCCGTGCAGCATTAATGTCCTACGTTATCTTTATTGAACATTATTTTATAATCATCGTTGCGGTATTTTATTTCTGTGGCATCACTCATTTGAGATAAATCTTTCATTTCATTTATGAAAACAATGGGAGGAATTTTCTTCTCCCATTTAAAACTAAAATTAATTAATTAAATTTAATTAATGAATTAATATTTGAAAAAACTGTATTAACATAAAGAATGAATAGAAACTGTATTAACATAAAGAATGAATAGAAAATATTTTATTAACGATTGAAAATTTGAACAAGATATATATAGAGAGAACGGAAGCTAATAGTAGAAATTAAAAACATGAAAATATGCATGATGGTGCACTAAAATAGAGAGAAAATTAAAAGCATGTCTATAACATAGTACTTTTCAATACCGTGGTTCTTAATGTTATTCACAAGCAGATGGAGTTTTTCTCATCCTTAAAGGCAAAGGAAGAATAGAATAAGTAAAGCCCGAGAGGTAGCCACAATTTAAACCTAATCATTTTATACAAGCTGGTTTTCAAGTTGTAATTGATTTTTCTTATCAATCCCGAAAACAGTCGTCAGTTGTCGCAACAGCTGTGTATGAGGCCATGATAATCAAAAAATGCCCCATTAAAACGTTAAAAGCATGGCAACCCAATTATAGATTTACCAATATTTTTAAAATAAAGCACACTGTCATTTTTTTAGAGGCCTCGAAATCTGAGCGGGGGTTGGCGAGCGTAACTCGCAGGGGATAGGCACCCTAGTTTTATATTATAAATATTTAAATTAAAAGATTTTGCATGTAGTTATTGATTAAATAAAGTGATCTAAACTTTTATCTATATTTTGTATGACCATTATCAATAAGATATATTTGTAAAACTAAGAAAAGTATATGATTATTCTCCTTAAAAAAATAAAGAAAGAAAAGAAAAGAAGAGAAAAAAGAAAGAAGGAAAACTATCCATATAAGAATTATAAAAGAAATTACCTTGATAATGATTTATCTGGGTTTTAGAGTCAGGCTGATAGAAATAAAATAAAGGAAAAATTTTAAAAGTCGCGTAATTAAAAAAAAAAAAAAAAAAAAAAAAAAAAAAACTAAATACTGATATATATTTTTAATTTTTGAGACTGTAGTAAGTAAAAATAAATCATTCAATTAATATTTTAAGTTAAATTCTTGCTAAATTAATTCAAGTATAATAGGTTGTAAATTACAAGCTTAAATTTATTTCAATATATTAGTTGAGTAAGCTGGACTGACAACACAATCTATCGTTTTATATCTATAGGAATCACATACACAATATAACAATTCATGAAATTTTCAATACTTAATTAATTTAAAAGCAGCTAATTAAAAATAAAAGAATATTTCTAAAGGAGCTTTCAAGTTATTTACCGTCAATTCTTGACGGGTACTATCTAGTATAGATTAAGTTTGGTTCAATTCTATGCATAACTTCGTACACTTTCCGTTGATACAAAGAGGACACACACACACATGGACAGACGGACATAACAGACATCTTGTAAAAACGTGTTTTTCGGAAACTCTGACCCCTAAAACGTGTAAATCCGTAGAAAACCGGAAGTCGAAAAATTTTTTGACTACAATAATTTCTGATAGATAGAACAGACTTACAAACATTGTCTAAAGCTACTTGACAAAATGTAGGTATATTTTTACTTGGAAGAACTATACTTGTATCTCTAGAAAAGAGAAAAAAAGCAATTCCTATATGTTACGTTTGTTTTTGTTTTATGTTACAATGTCAGAAGAAATTTATTGCAACATATGACGACTTAAAAGATTCGTAAAAGCTCAAGTCCTCTCTTGGTGTCCGCTAATGGTCAATCTCACCCGAGGCATTTTAATCCTTTTTGCAAACGAAATGGATAGACACTATATATGATGGAAAAAAGGGCATTCCTCTTTTAAGGAGTTTAAATTCCACCTATATAACTACTCCAGAAATATAGACTGTAAAAAATGAAAAATGTTCTTGATATAATATAACCACAAACGAAAACTAGTTGTTGGGGACTACCGTAATACTTATCCATCATGGATATGCATAATATAAAATATGAAAATGAAGCACGTGTAAACTAAATTACACTTGGTTGTCTATGTAAAATACAGTTTTGTATATGAAGTCAAACACCTTCAGTAAAATATTTTATAAAATGGTACATGTTTTTTTTGGACATTTATGTTGTCTTTAATTAGTAGTTATGTGTCAACTGTTTATAAAATGCAATGCAATTCAAAAATAAAATCGTGGCTTGATGACGTCATAAACTTTAAATGCTCTATTACTGAATTGCGTAAAAGAAACATCCTTATAACTCCAAAAATGATATTCCTATTAACTAAGAGTTTATTGCTTCGGATTAAGCGTCTCATTTGAAATTAAAATATATCTTTGAATTGAAATTTGAATGAAATATAGAGTAATGAAAAATCGAAGAGTGTGGAAAAATAAGATTACAAATATCTCGGAAACTCATTACCCGATCGACTTCATACTTTATGCAAAATTTATGTTTTTTTATAGTCTTTTATATTCACTCCTTAAAATAAACAATTTCAAAAATTTTTATATACCTTTTACCAGAACGAATATTTCGAGAGTTCAAATCATTCCTCTTTAAAGGAGTTTAAATTTCTCCTATCTCACCTTTCTCAAGAAATATAGACAGTAATAAAATGAAAAATGTTCTCAATGTAGGATAATATAATATAACTACAAACGAAAATATACAATAACATCTTGCGAGTTACCCACGATTCCGAAAAGGATACTTTATTTTTAAAAACCTCAGGAACCAATATCATTTCAAAGTTTCTTTTGCTGTCACTGATTTTCGGAAACATTTCCGAGTTGTTTTTATCGTGTATTAATCAATTTCCTCAACCTAGAATATAGATTTATCGAATGCTATCCATTCTCAAGTAAACATTTTCACGTTCAGAAAACATATGTTTACATACAAACATGATAAATTAACAGCTGTAACATTAACACTAAATTTAAAATTATTATGTTAGACTTGCATGTATGCCAATTTTGGTGTCAACGCGACTAATATTTTGGGCGCTATCGTGTTAACAAAAGTGTAATTTTTCACGGAGCTTTGCTCCGACAATAATCGTTGCAGAATTTTGTCGAGTCATTTCAAATTTTATGAAAATCGAATCAAAACTTAAAAAGATATTAATAAAAATATTTATTAAGTAATTTGAATTTTTTAAATATAGGTACTTCCTTGTTATAGCAGCTTCCGAGGATGAATCGTCAAGCGACCGAGATGTATCGCCAAGTTATCTAACATGTATGACGTTATAGTCATATATGGCGTATATGACATTTTATAACCTCTATGATCAAGTTACAGCCACATTCTTCATTCTATTGAAGCCTATCATACGTAATTAATTCAATGATATCCCATGATTGGTAATGATTCTAGGTTGCCATAATGATTACGTCGTATTTAAGATGGAGTCCTATTATTTCCGTATTACTGAATTTAAAAACCGAATTTGTATACTAAAATTGTTTAATTATAGCAATCCTATAATCTACGATAGTTTTTTGGATAGATGTTTCCGGAGAAATAGATATTAAATGAAACAAGTTGGAAATTGTACGTCAAACGTGACAAACGAGGTGCGTTCGTACTATAGCTAGTTATATAAATATTCAGATCTTGATGATTTTTAATTCTGTGAAATGAATTATATCGTCTGCAGATTAATTTCTGTCCTAAAATAAGTATCTCGGTCGCTTGACGATTTAACATCGAAAGCTCCTATAAAAGAAAAGCAATGATTTTTTAAAAAAAAGTCAAATTTCTTAATAAATATTTTTATTAATATTTTCTAAAGTTTTGATTCGATTTTTAAAAAAATTGAAATGTCTCGACAAAATTCTGCAAAGATAATATATCTTAAATTTCAAACCATTCGGTTGGGTAGTTTTTGCGTTGTTATATGCGGACGGACGGACAGACGGACAGACAGACAGACGGACAGACAGACAGACGGACGGACAGACGGACGGACCAGACGACGACAATAGGTGCTACGTATTTATATAATTACGAACGCACCTAAAAAGGGTATAAATATTGATATAAAGATCTAAAATTTTCTAAATTGGCTTAAGTTTCCCATTGGAATTTTCAGTAAATGTCAGAAAAAGATAAAATGTTGCCAACTTAAAATTTACTTATTTTATTACGGAAATTAATCATATCATAATAACAGATGATATAATTTTATTTCACTGAAATAACAAAAGTACAAACGTACCTTATTTGTCACGTTTGATATAAAAGTTCCAAGTTGTTATATTTGTGACTGCAAAACTCGATTTTTCATATTTCATAATAAATTAGTATTAGATCCACACAATACAAAAAAATCTGAAAAATAAAGTATTTTGTCAGAAAAATCTATGAACAAATATCGTGAAAATTGATAAAAAAAATTAACACAACTAAAATTCTAATCAGACTAATCAGAGACGGGAAATAATAAAAACAATCCCCCGAGTTTTTTCTTAAACACATTAAATTCCCCCCAAAGGATTCCTCATTAACACTTCTGCCCCTCATAAGTGACATCCTGAATGCTCAAGAATCCCTAAAAATAAGATAATATTCTCAAATACAGCAACACTACATTTACTATGTTTCTATCGCTAGAAAGAGAAAAAAGGCATTTCCTATATTTTACCTTTGTTTTCTGTTTAAATGTCAAGATTTTATAGCGAGATATAGTCACGTGACGACTTAAAAGGTCCATAAAAGCTTAATGTCATCTCTTGTTATCCGGAAAGGGTCGATCTTCCTGAGGCATTTTAATCCCTTTTAAACGAAATAGAAAGACAGCCTTACAAGAAAAAAAAATGCATTCTTTTTCTGGGAAACTTAAATTCTCCATGTATTATTACTTGAGAAATGCACTGAAAACAGAAACATTTTAAAAATGAAATATTTGAACTGAAATGTTTATATTATAATATCGTTAAAAATAGAAATTATGCATATTTTAGGGCTAAAGCAAGAATGAAGGTAAACCTAAGTTTAACCGGTTAAAGTGGGTATTACCAAGGCTTTGTGGCTGAAGCTCGAAAAGTTCCCAACGCTTCCACCTTTAACCGGCTAAAAACTGGGTCTAACCAATCCTAGTCGGTTAAAGCCCGAAGTTAAGTTATATTTGTTTATAAAGCAATATAAGTTAATACATAAATAAAAGTAAACCATGAATAAGGTGAACTACAAAATGCTTATACAATATGGTGTGTATAGCATGCATCGTTTATTTACAGGTACACACAAAAAATTCGGTTACAGTACTATCTATGAACAATAATTGCTGCAAGTACGTTTACAGTTGTGGTACGCGTTTTCAGATTTAACATTTTTTTTCCATATTATTCTGTCTTGCATAATTTTACGTATTCCTGAATTTTTAATAATTCCAGCCTTGACTTTCTTGATGATATTTTCCAGAAGTCTATTTCGGTAGAGAGTAGTTTCTATTTAGTGAGTGATTTAAGGTCCATATCTCTGAACTATACAGTAAAATTCTTTGCATGATTTCACAATAAATTAATCGTTTACACTATTAAAAATAAATCCGCGAATTCACAGTAAAACTACTGGCAGAAAAGTTGCCGGACTTTTTTCCGTTCCGTCAGTAGATTTTTCGTTTTGGGAGATAAAAGAAGGAAAAACTCCGTTTAAAGAAGCGGTAACTTTCCGTTATAAAGTTGATATATCACTTATATTCAGTTTAAAACTTTTATTTAAAAATAAAAACCAAACACTTACTTTTGATCTTAAGGGAATCCATGCGGTGAACGGGGAACAATCAACAAATTTGTTTTTACGAGATCGTGCGGATCACAGTCAACGTATATAGTCTGTGATCCTGATGACAAAAAGGCAATGGAGTTGCAATGCAGCAGCACGATACAAATCTCGCAAAAGAATCTTTCGTTGAGTTTTTTTATTTCTGAGCAGCAACATGTCAGTTTTTTAAACATTGAAAATAAACATGCAGCAGATAACGGAATATGTTCCCTTCCGTCTCCATCCGTTCCGCTGTTTTCAGGAAATATGACGAAATTTTCTGTTTTTTAACGGAAAATTACCCTTTGTCGTGAAAAGGGACTTTTTCTGTGAAATTCAGGAAAAAATTCCCGTGAATTTCAGATTATTTTTAACAGTGTAGTTTTGGGGTGAATATTATTGTACCACAGAGCAGAATTCTACATTGTAACAGTTTTGCTACCTTCACCAATTCTCTTTTCTACATCTCTTTGGCATGATCCATCTTGATGAATGATAGATCCAAGGTATTTGAATTCCTCAACAGTTTTTTATATTTATATCACTCAATAATTCAAACTCAATCACTCAATATCAACTCAGTTCTATTCATATTTATCTTTAATCCCCATTCCTCACAAGTATCCTTCACTGTTAAAAATTTGCAGCAAACTGTCCAGTCATTTGATCGTTTTTATAGAAAACGGTTACATAACCGTAATTTAAGTCTATCCTGACCATATTATTGCTTATATTATGGCCAGAATAGAGTTAAATTACGGTTATGTAACCGTTTTCTATAAATACGGTCAAATAACCGGACAGTTTACTGCAAATTTTTAAAGTGTTTAATTTGCGAAACATGTACGTCGTGAGGTCTTCTTCATCTTCTTCTGTGATGACTTGATCATCCGCGAATAATAAATGATGGCTATCATTCAGTTTCAAACTCATTTTATGACATTTCCTCGTCCATTCTCTGTGGCAGATATCAATACATATTTTTAATGTAGTTGGTGAGAAACAACAACCTTGCAGAAGTCCTTTACTTGTGATGAAAGGTTTAGACAATTTATTTGAAATTTTAATTATACAGCTATTTCTGTAATAAATTGAATAATTGTTACAAAATGTATTTGAATGAATTTAAATTTAGCATAAGGATATCCCTGAAGTAATATCCGTTGCAAAAAGTTTTACGGCATGCCTCAAGAATAAATTCTAGTCTAAAGATCTTTTCTTAGTTTCTTCATAAAAGAAAGATTTCAGTCATTATTTTTATAGACGTCTTGAAAAACTTTTCATTTTGACTTTATACAAATTCTGGCTCACTTTTAAATTGCAAGAGAAAGTTCGTCGATGATTTGCCATAGAAATGGAACTTTATTGAGAAAATATACGGCTTTATTTGAGAAAGAAAAGTTTGAAAGTATTTAAAACGAAGTTTTTGTAATCTGGGAAAGGAGTTTGTGAGTAAAAATGAAAAGAAAATAACTATTTAACCAAGTTGCGTAAGAAAGAAAAACTTTATAACCTATGGATTAATAAAAAGACGAAAAAAAAGTAAGCACATTTTAAGGTTACCAGTAGACCCGTGCGAAGATTTCGCACTGTAGCCTAATAGTTTTTAGCAATATCTAATATTTTTTAGATGCAGGTTTAATAAAAAAAAAAAAAATTAAGGACTAAAAATATCTGCAAACAACCTTAGTCAAGCCAGAATATGATCACATTCATTCCATCAAAATTACAGTAAAAACTAACCGAAAATAGCAAATGAAAAAAAAAATCAATCTATACTTTTAACTGCATTAGAGAGTGACAACATCTGTTTCGGAAAAAAACATGGGATAAAGAAAAATAAATTGAACATTTGAATTTCAATTTTGCTTTTTAATCATAAGTATAAAATAAACCCGTGCAGTAAGTATGTCCCACTTTATCTTTATTAAAAAAATTTTTTTTTATATATATAATCATTGTTGTGGTATTTTATTTTTGTGGCAACATTAATTTGAGGAAAACCTTTCATTTCATTTATGGAAACAGTGCCGCATTAATTTTAATTAATTGCAATTTTAAATCAAAATGCATGTTTTAACGAAATGATAGTGCACTAATGTCAGAAGCCTCTTCAAAAGCCTTTCATATGATATCTCATTTATCGTTCTGCGTTTTATATTTGCTTAGAAAAAGGGATGTTGACAACAGAAATAACATATAGTATTAGTGACAGTGTGGTCAGTATTTCTATTAGAAAAGCATTGTTACTTAAAAGTGTGCACTCAATGTTACACAACAGAGTTGCTTGTTGTTTTGAGTCTCTGAAAAACGCCATATCAATCGTGAGAACAGTAATCCGATCACCATAGGTGCCAACCTCTCATTAATATTCCGTAATATGCGGGTTAATTTGACCCAGGTTTAACACGTTTCGCACCAGAATTTTTTTTAAGAAATGAAATGAAATAAATTCCACGTAGAAACCTGAAATTGAATAAATAAAGATTCATCCAATAATTTTTCAGGTTTGAAGCGTTGTTAAACTTGGTCAAATTAACCCGCATATTACGGAATATTAATGAGAGGTTGGCACCTATGGATCACGGAAACAAGTAACTGCGGAATGATTGTTATATTGTGGATTATAATTATGGAAGATTCCTGATTAGCCACCTTTGCTTGTATTTGCTGAAAAATAAAGTTTTATATCGATTGTGTATAGCGATACACGATCATGTAAAAAGGACGTAAATTAAAATTTCTATGGAATGCATTTCGAGCGTAATTACACTGCTTCAATGTGAATTACTATTACAAGCCATTCGGAGTGCTCCCAACTGGATACCAATAATTTTTAACGGAAAATTTCATGGTAGGTTTTGACAACATTTCCGCAAAAAATTACCCCCGAAGGTGGTTTCTGCAAAAATTGCAAGAAAAATCTAAAAATAAATTTTTTCTAAGAAAATACCGGTATTCAAAAAGCGGATCATTTGGGAGCCTTGCATTCGCGTATACTGCATTATAATAAAATTATCTGCATTTTTTCCAAAATATAATAGCATTTATCACGTGCAAAAATATTCAGAGAAAGAAGGCCCCTCATTTCAATTTCAGTTATTAGCTGTAAATATGCACATTGTCGTTTGTCATGTAATTTTGAAGTATTTATTCTAAACTAGCAATTGTCGTAAACTTTATGTATTTTTTATTTGTGATTTAAAAGGTAATCTTTATTTATTTAATAAAAATAAGTTTTTATTTTATATATGTAAAGCTTTTTCTTTTAAGATCTTTATTGCAAGTTTCATAGCCATTTTATTTTATCCCTAGATAAGCATGACATTGTAAAACAAAACATTTCATATGTGTATCCTCCGTAGATATACCCTCCTTTACAGTATTATTAAAGAAACTACCTCCTAATTCTGTAGAAAATAAATTAAGCATCAAGTAATGAGAAGACCTTACGAGAGCTATATTAATCTGAAATGAGTTGAAAAATGAAATATAAATATTAACTTTTCATAACTCTAAAACACTGTAATCTAAAAATGCGACTTTAAACATAAACCAAACTTTAAACATAAAATAGTAAATTTAGGTTTAAAGTTTGTAGTTAGTAGTATATGGATATACAAACAGGCAAGACATAATTTGATTATAATAACATTTACATCAGCTCATCTAGATGTAAAAAAATTTCAAACAAGGAAAATAGGGTATATTTATTTTGAAATAAATGAATCTAAAAAGTATATTAAAAAAGTAAATATTTGTTACCTTATACATGAAGATTCTTTTATGATTTGTGAATATATATAAAGCAGGTCATAAGATTCTCATTTAGAGGGATATGAAGTGCTTTAAGTCGAGTTTCATGACTTTTGAGAACATGATAAACTCAATTATGGAGATATAAATTCTCCAGCGAGATAACCGTACTATTAAAACAATGCTTTCATAAATGAATGTAACGAAGTACTAGTAAAGCATAGTATAGTAGAACAGTTACATAAGAGAAAGTGGCTGTTTGTTTCTTAGAGTTTTATATTTTATATTTTGGATTGTAATAATAATAATAATAAATATTGTATCAAATTAAAGATAAATACACTTTCGAAAGAATTTGTTGTCACAAAGCTAAATATACTTTAAGATAAACATTTAATATTCCAAGAATAGCTCTGTTGCTTTATATATGGAGCTTCTTTTATGTTTTCTGCATATACATAAACCTGGCTATAAGTTTTCATTTAGAGATATATAAAGATCTTTATGTCAGGTTTCATGACTTTAGAGAACATGAGAAACTTACTTATGGAGATATAAATTCTCCAGCGAGATATCTGTATCTTGAAAACAATATTTTCATAAAATAGATGCGACGAATTACTAGTTTAGTATAGTAGAAAAGTTATATGAAAGTGACTGTTTTTTTCTTTGAGTTTTCTTTCATATTTTGGATAATAATAATAGTAATAATAAATATTCAATCGAATTAAGACCATTCGCATACCCCCCCCCCTTCCCCCCACCATTTTTTTAAATACGGATGAATATACTTTCAAAATAATTTATTGCGACAAAACCAAATATACTTTAGGATGAACTATTAGGATGAACTATTCCAAGAAAAGCCGTGCTATTTTATACATGAAGCTTCTTTTATGCGTTGTGTATATACAGAAACTTTGTTATAAGTTTTATTTAGAAAGATATAAAACGTTTTATGTCGGTTTTCATGATTTTAGAGAACATGATAAACTTACTTATGGAGATATAAATTCTCCAGCGAGATATCTGTATCTTGAAAACAATATTTTCATAAAATAGATGCGACGAAGTACTAGTATAGTATAGTAGAAAAGTTACATTAAAGTGATTGGCTGTTTTTTTCTTAGAGTTTTATATTTTATATTTTGGATAATTATAATAATAATAAATATTTCATCGAATTAAAACCACTCACACTCTTAAAAAAATAAATGGATAAATACACTTTCAAAAGAATTTACTGTCACAAAACTAAATATACTTTAAGATAAACATTTACTATTCCAAGAAAAGCTCTGTTATTTTATATATGGAGTTCCTTTTATGCTTTCTGCATATACATAAACCTGGTTATAAGTTTTCAATTAGTCAGATATAAAGAGCTTTATGTCGGGTTTCACGATTTTAGAGAAAATGATAAACTTACTTATGAAGATATAAATTTCTCCAACAAGATATCTGTACCGTTAAAACAACGTCTTTATAAAATGGATGCGACGAAGTACCTAGTATTATATAGTAGGAAAGTTATATGAGAGTGACTGCTTATTTCTTAGAGTTTTCTTTCATATTTTGGATAATAATAATAGTAATAATAAATATTACATCGAATTGAGACCATTCAAACCCTCCCCTCATTTTTTAAAAGATGGATGAATATACTTTCAAAATTATTTATTATGACAAAACCAAATATACTTTAAGATGAACATTATTATTCCAAAAAAAGCGTGCTATTTTAAACATGAAGTTTCTTTTATGCGTTGTGCATAGACATAAACTTAGTTATAAGTTTTCATTTAGAAAGATATAAAGAGCTTTATATAGGGTTTCATGATTTTAGAGAACATGATAAACTTACTTATGGAGATATAAATTCTTCAGCGAGATATCTGTACCGTTAAAACAATGTTTTCATAAAATGGATGCGACGAAGTACTAGTATAGATAGTAGAAAAGTTACATGAGAGTACTGTTTGTTTCTTACAGTTTTATTTTATATTTCGGATAATAATAATAATAATAATAATAATAATAATAATAATAATAATAAATTTTCCATCGAATTGAGACCATTCACACGCATCCTTTTTTTAAATATGGATGAATATATTTTCAAAATAATTTATTGTGACAAAACCAAATATACTTTAAGATAAACATTTACTATTCCAAGAAAAGCTGTGTTATTTTAAACATGTAGTTTCTTTTATGCGTTGTGCATATACATAAACTTAGTTATAAGTTTTCACTTAGAGAGATTTAAAGCGCTTTGTGTCGGGTTTCATAACTTTAGAGAGCATTAGAAACTCGATTATGGAGATATAAATTCAACAGCGGGATATCTGTATCTTTAAACCAATGTTTTCATAAAATGGATTCGACGGCATACTGGTATAGTATAGTAGAAAAATTACACGAGAGTACTGTTTGTTTCTTAGAGTTTTATTTTATATTTTGGATAATAATAATAGTAATAATAATTATTCCATTGAATTGAGACCATTCACCCCCCCCCCCCTTTTTTTTAAAGATGAATGAATATGCTTTCAAAAGAATTTATTGTCACAAAACGAAATATACCTTAAGGTGAACATTTACTAACCCAAGAAAAAAGCTATGTTACCTTATATGTGAATCTACTTTTATATATGCTATGTGGATATAAAAACCTGATTATAAGTTTTCATTTAGAGAGATATAAAGCGCTTTATGTCGTGTTTCATGACTTTAGAGAACATGAGAAACTTGCTTGCTTATGGGGGATATAAATTCTCCAGCGAGATATCTGTACTTTTAAAACAATGTTTTCGTAAAATGGATACGACGAAGTACTAGTATAGTGTACTAGAAATGTTACATGAAAGTTACTGTTTGTTTCTTAGTTTTATATCTTATATTTCTGATAAATGAAGTCCCTGGATATGAGTAATTTGATATGTTACAATGAAAGTTTCTTCTGTTATTTTTAAAAGGAAATTGTATAGGTGATACACGATTTTTCTAACATATACGTACGCACACACAAATAAAGAAAAGAGAAAAAAGAAAAACAAACCCCAGAGAATAAAGGAAAGCTTGTTAGACAGTATTTATATGCATTAAAATAATTGCATAACCAAATATATATACTTTAAGTTAAACTTATATGATTTCCAGAAAATTTTGTTACTCTATACACGAAGTCAATTTTATGCTTTATGCGTACACATAAAGCTGGATCTACTTATTTAGAGAGATGAACAACATTTTAAATCGGGCTTTCTTGACCTTTAGAGAACATGAGAAGCTTGCTTATAAGGAAGATGATATAAATTCTCCAGGGAAGATATCTCTACCGTTAAAACAATGCTTTCATAAAATAGATGCGACAAAGTATAGTATTACTCGAAAACTTTTATGAGAGTGGCTGTATTCTTTTTATATTTTGGATAAATGCAGTCTTGGGATATGAATGAGTATTTCAACATTTATGATGAAATTTTCGTCTGATATTTTTAGAAATAGATCGTAGAGGTGATATGTGATTTTGTAAGCAAACAAACATTTAAAAAAAAAAAGAAAGGAAATAAAGGAAGAAGGGAAGGAAAGGCATACGTTTTTTGTAAAGAGAAATGTTGAAATTACATTAAAAATGATAATAATAATTAAAAATTCCATTGAAGCGAGACCAATCGTCCTTTTTTCAAAACATGGATAAATATACATTCTAAAGAATTTACTGGCATAGTATCGAATGTACATTAATAAGGAGAGAGCCAAGTTTGGTAATCACAGATTTAGATTATTTTTATATATGTTGTAGGGTAGAAGCCCTTTAGTATCAGGTTCAACGGATTTTATACAACTCTCCTTAGTTTTCGAAAAATATGGGGGTCTAATATTATAGCACAACTTAAATATTGTAATTTCCGGACTATAATCTGCGGATCAAACAATCATGTTTAGACCAATCATGATCCAGAAATTTTATTTTATAAAACGTAAATTACTAAATCGCTGTAAATATTTGACTTCAATTACTGAATAAAATTTCTGGGTCGAAATGTGATTGTTTCATCCGCTGATTATAGGCCAGAAAGTACGGTATGTAAGTTTCGATCCAGAAATTTTATTCAATAATTGAAGTCCAGATCTTTACTAAGTTAGGTTTTAGAAAATAAAATTTCCGGGTCGATACATTATTGTTTGATCTACGGATTATAAGCCGGAAATTACAGCTGTGTTATAGTAATAATAGTTGTGTAGTAATAATAGACGCCCTATTTCTCGAGAACTAAGGAGCATTGTAAAAAATCCATTGAACCTGAGACTATAAGGGATTTCTACACTACAACATATATAAAAATAATCAAAATCTCTGATTACCAAGTTAGACCCTCTCCTCGTATAATAAACATTTATGATTCCCAGAAAGGTTTTCT
This sequence comes from Maratus michaelseni, assembly GCA_963931845.1. Taxonomy (NCBI): domain Eukaryota; kingdom Metazoa; phylum Arthropoda; class Arachnida; order Araneae; family Salticidae; genus Maratus; species Maratus michaelseni. Next base: position 313,932,579 of record OZ007595.1, read on the forward strand.
TACCTTATACACAAAGCTATTTTTATGCCTTATGCATATAAATAAAGCTAGACATAAGCTTCTCACCTTGAGAGGTATAAAATTTTTAAGTTTTGGGTTTCATTAATTTAAGGAACATGAGAAGCCTGTATGGAAGATGATATGACTTATACACGCATCTTCTCTGTTGCTGTGTATATATATATAAACCTTGTAATAAAGTTTCCATTTAGAGATATATAAAGCGCTTTACGTGGGGTTTCATGGCTTTAGAGAACATGAGAAATTTGCTTATGGAAATATAAGGGTCATTCCATGTCAAATCAACACAAAAAAGTGACATTTTTTACCTGACCACCTCAGAATTTTATGATATTAAGCTCAATTGTTAGGATCATAGAGAAATTATTAAATATTCCGTGATAAGTCTCTATCTCTTTTGGTTTTGGAGATAATTAGCTTCAAAAATGGACAAAAATCGTAAATTTTTGCATTTCTTGCATTACAAATTTAATCATATATCATTCCCTAATTGACAGAGGAACTTACCTTTGATGTCGTTAGAAAGTGCATGAATTGGGCTTTCATATAATATATTATATGCACATATTTTTTAAAATTTTAACTCCAAGGTCAAACATTTTGACCTTTGACCTTTCATATTTTAAAAAATAGTATTTTAATTATTTTCAAAAAAATGTATGTTACTGTTATACTTATTTTCTATAATATCTGAAAGTATTAGTTTGGGACAATCATGGGATGCTGAGTTATAAATTAAAATGCAAACATCAGTACTAATTTAAGTTACAGATTTAGGCCGCTTAATTTTATGTTGTATGACTTATTGTATAACTTATGTGTGTAACTTAAGTATTAATGAAAACAAATTTTTTTTTCATTGTAAAGTTCACAAAACAAAATTTTCTCTTACTTTTTTTTCTATTTGTGACGGTAGGGGGGGGGGAGAGACTGGGCAGTAGTAACAAACTACTGAATCATTCCGCATCAAATCAACGCAGACAACCTAACCTCTTATTTGTTTTTTTTAATGAAAACACATGTGAAAAACAAAGGATTAGGATTATGTATTATAAAAAATAATGGAAAGGATACAGCAGGGATTAAACTTAATACATCGAAAAATAAAAAATGGAAAACTATGAATATCTTACGGAATCGTCAGAAGAACTTCATAAAAATATTCATAGTAAATAGATGTTATTTCATCAAATATTGTCAGCGTTATGCCTAAAATAAGCAATATTAAGCTCCTAATAACATATAAGAAACAAATAACAATAAAAACCTACTGGAGTTCAAATAACAAAATAGATAAATTATTAATCAACATAAATAGGAATTTGATCATAAAGTAATGTACAAAACTCCCCAATATATATTAAGATCTGTCTCATAATTTGTGATTATCAATAATTAAAGATTTATTTAATAATATTACAGTATAAAGAGACATTATTACTATTACTAGCTGGCTTCGCCCGCCAGCGGGCCCCTAATTTACATCGGTGCCTCGAATTGTAGAAAATCTCGAATCTTGTAAAACCTCAAACCGGACGAACCGCCGACTCGGGTCCCCGCTGCCTTCGGCACCGTATACCGGTCGTGCTACGCACGCACCGAGTAATCCCTTAATTAGCACATTGAATTGTACAAACCTCTAACCGAACGAACCTCCGGCCATGGTCCCTGCTGCCTTCGGCACCGTATACCAGTCGTGCTACGCACGCACCGGGTAATCCCTTAATTAGCACATTGAATTGTACAAACCTCTAACCGAACGAACCTCCGACCCTGGTCCCCGCTGCCTTCGGCACCGTATACCGGTCGTGCTGCGCACGCACCGGATAATCCCTTCAATTGCACATAGAATAGTATAAACCTCTAACTGAACGAACCTCCGGCTCGGGTCCCCGCTGCCTGCGGCACCGTATAGCAGTCGTTCCGACCATGGTCCCCGCTGCCTTTGGCACCGTATGACGGTCGTGCTACGCATGCACCGGATAATCCCTTAAATTGCACATGGAATAGTATAAACCTCTAACTGAACGAACCTGCGGCTCGGGTCCCCGCTGCCTGCGGCACCGTATAGCAGTCGTGCTGCGCACGCGCTGCAGTATACGTTAGTTCTACCTTCTGCCACCAGGTGGCGCAATCTGTTTATATGATCATAACTGAAATCGTTAAGACTTTCGATGTCTAGTCGAATGAGCCATACCCCGTCGTTTTCATGCCCGTAGAACCGAAGATAGGAAAGCGCTCCCTAGTGATGAAAAAACGAAATAAAATCGGTAAGCTCTATCGATGTCGAGTCGAATTGATTTAGACTACCTGAGTTCTATTTCAAAGACAGGGACCTGTAGAAAAACTTAAAACTTAAAAAAAAAAAAATCGATAACGGGCGAAGCCCGCTTTTCCCTATCATAATATCTGGATAGGGGGTCCTTATTACTTTAATTATGATGTTTGGAATCAGTTTGGTGGACATCCGTAACATAGTTTCTTAGTTATAGAAACGGACCACAGTTAAAAGAAAAAAGCGGGGGGGGGGGTGGTTGGCGATGACACTGCTTTTCCTCAAACAACTTATGTAGACTACCTGAGTTCTAGTTCAAAGACAGTGAGCTGTAGAAAAACTTAAAACTATAAAAAAAAAAAAAAAAAAAAAAAAAAAAATCGATAACGGGCGAAGCCCGCTTTTTCCTATCATAATATCTGGTTGCCACTCTAAAACAAAAACTGAAAATACTCGTAATGCAGTTTTTAGACGCGGCCTACTTCTTAAAATCGTAATATCTAGCCGGCACTGTAATGGAAATCTTTCTTTTGCTTTAATTATACAAATAACGATGATTAATTATACAATAAAATAATATATCGGCTCCTAATGAAGATATGAGAATAATTTTTAGATATTCTGAAAGCAGAATCCATTTTGAGTCGCCCTGTCAAAGTTTGAAATTAATGCGCCCCTTAGATTCGGAAATGCCCCCCCCCCCCCCTCTGAAAAAACGCAGTTAACTATTTTATCTCTTTCAGAAATGACTTATCCACAGACGATTTGTCTCCGTTGAATGTTGAAATAAAAAAGAAGCTGTCTCTTCGGAATTGAAATAAATTCATTTGCCGTGTCATTAATGAGTTTTAATTGATATCTTCAAAAATTACTGGTCGATTTTTACGAATTTTTTTTTGTTGAATTCGCGATTTTTTTATACACGTGTTAGCAAATTTTCGCGAATGTAGAGTCATTATTTCCACTTGTTTCAAAAAGGACTGGGGCGATTCGATCTCGGATCTGTCGACCTGCATTCTTTACGGCAACCTCTTTTTACGTCTGAGGTCGATGTTGGATGTCTGGTCAGTTTTTGGCCGAAATAAAGAAAAGTTACGGTCCGAATTTCAAAAAATTTGACGTTTTGCAACGACAAAAATCGGCCGCGTGTGTACCCCGATTTTTGGATCGATACCTCCGGTACATTTTTTTTTATTCGATGATGCGTTAAAAAGCGACGATTTGGATGTCTGCGATTATCAAAACGGAAGGCGAACTTTTCGCTGTTTTGACTTCTCTTCCAACTTCGGTTTCGGTCGGTAATTAAAACACTTTCGCTCATTAATAACTCCCCGGGTCCGGGTCGGAATCCCGACCCGATCGAAACTTGAGCGTCGCGCCTTTTTTGCGAATTTTTCGGTCCGCGTCCGCCGTCGGTGCGTCGATTAGTCCAGGAGCCTTTGCGGGTACAAAGGCGGAGTGCACAGACACACACACACACAGACGTTTACCGCGCTTAATATTAGTGACTAGCTGGCTTCGCCCGCCAGCGGGCCCCTAATTTACATCGGTGCCTCGAATTGTAGAAAATCTCGAATCTTGTAAAACCTCAAACCGGACGAACCGCCTACCCGGGTCCCCGCTGCCTTCGGCACCGTATACCGGTCGTGCTACGCACGCACCGGGTAATCCCTTAATTAGCACATTGAATTGTACAAACCTCTAACCGAACGAACCTCCGACCCTGGTCCCCGCTGCCTTCGGCACCGTATACCGGTCGTGCTGCGCACGCACCGGATAATCCCTCAAATTGCACATAGAATAGTATAAACCTCTAACTGAACGAACCTCCGGCTCGGGTCCCCGCTGCCTAGAGCAAAGAGATTGAAATAACCGAAAAAATTAAACAAACATCACTTATAGAAGAAATGTTTCATACCATAAAAAATCAACAAAACTTAGTTAATAATCAAGACCATCTGGAAGATGGAATCGATTCCGAAATATCGAAAAGAGCACAACTCAAGAGTTATGCTGCTGCAATTACATCCGATCAACCTATAAAAACACCTTGCTTTAAGTACTCTAAATCAGCAATAATAATAAGAAGAAGTCAATCAACGAATATTCCCATTAATGTAATACGAAACATGTTAAATGACAAAATAAAAGGGAATAAAAAATTTAAATACATCTCATGTTCGTTAGGAAGAGATAAAAACTCGCTCATAGTCCAAACAGAATCGGACGAAAAAACAGCGGTTTTAATTGATTTTATAAATCAAATAGAAGGTTTCAGAGACTTGGCCGAAGCAGATCTTAGAGATGCTAAAAGAAAAAAAGTCATTATACTGGGAATTCCAGTAGATGTGACTGAGACTGAAGTAATTGATAAGATACATCAAGAACTGGGACAGAATTTTCCTCTAGGAATAGCAAAAGTTCTCAAAAAACAAAAAATGAAAACATACCAAATAGTACTTGATGCAGAAGAACATTACGCGAAAGCATTATTTTCAATAAGAAAATTACCTATTCATTTTAATTTATGCCGTATAGAATATTACAATCCAGTGGTTAGGTGTAATAAATGTCAACGGTATGGCCATACAGTTGATAATTGTAGAAGTCATTACTTAACATGCGCATATTGCACAGGTAACCACAAAACAGACACATGCAAAATAAAAGAAAATTATGAACGTCATCGTTGCATCAACTGTGAAAGAGAATATAAAACCGCAGTAAAACCTGAAAAGATTGAAAGGCATAGTGCAAATTCTAGATTCTGCCCAATTTTTCAAAGATTGTTGCAACGAAAACAAAATATTACTATCTCCTATGATCCTTCAAAAGTATGTTCTCAGAACTAAAATCACTCAATATCTCTGATGACTCTATAGAAGATTCAACTGTAGAACCTCCAACCAATGCTACATATATAATAAATCAGACTATCCCATTGGACAATAGATATTATTTCGGAGAATCCAAGACCCCACCAAATCATTTAAAAATAGTTCAAATAAACCTTAATAATTGTAAGGCTGCAAATCTCCAATTGCTGAAGTACATACATGAAAATAAAGTAGATTTAGCTTTAGTTCAGGATTATCACAAAAGTAATAACACCTTCACGGGAATCCCAATTTCATGTTCTTTCTACCATTCAATAAATCAGACGTCGGGAATACTCGTATCCAATCCCTTATTAATTCATATTCAGACTCTACAAACAAATAACAGTGTATTTATAAACCTATCACTGTCATCAAAATTCATTAAAGTCGGATCACAATATTCAAAACCGAGTGGAAATCTTGATGAAGACTTCCGAGAATGGACCAGAGTCATAGAAGATACATCGAACCTTATCCTTGGGGGTGATTTCAATGCACACCTCCAGGCGTGGGGTTATAAAAGAAATAATGCTAGAGGATATATCCTACTTGACTATCTAGCAATGAGCAGATTAACTATTATTAATGATCCTGATTCAGAATGTTCTTTTGCGCGAGACAAGTTTAAAGGCAAACCAGATTTGACCCTCTGCGGTGAACATTCAAAAAATATTATAGATTCATGGAAAATAGACTCGACATTTAAATCACTAAGTGACCATCAATATATTACTTTTACTCTGAATGTCACACCCACAATAAGAAATTTATACCGTTTCAAAACCAAATATGAAACGTTTAAAAAATTCAATAAACTGTTTCAAAAACATGAAGAAACATTACTTTCAACACTTAAAGCAGTCAATTCTGTTCCAGAGTTAGAGAAGTGGACAGAGGAATTTAATGTTATCCTTTTAAACATCATGCAAAAATCACTTAAAAAGAAAAAGTTGTCTCATGAAATTAATGTATCCTGGTATACTGACAAACTTAAAGTACAGCGAAGCCACCTAAATGCTATATATAAACTACATAAAAGAAATCCAGATTCTGTAGAACTCAAGATTAAATATAAAAAAGCCAAAGCAAAATACAAATTAGATATTAAAAAAGCTAAAATTGATTCTTGGATAACATTTTGTTCGGAAACAAACAGTAAGTATGGTACTGCTTTTAAAATTCTGAAGCAGAAATATTTAAAAAATACAGATCTCATCCACTCTGTCATGGAATCTTCAACTCAAAATGATACATACAAAGAGATTCAAGAAACGTTACTTCATTACCATTACAATACAAGCCCAGAATTCGAATCATCATTTCAAAACACAAACACACTATCAATAAAAGAATATAACAATTTTAAATTTACCCATAGAGAAATTCAATATGCAATTAACCAACAAAATAAAAAGAAAGCCCCAGGATATGATCGGGTAGATGGCAGAATTTTAGAAAATTTGATAAAAAATAATATGAAGCTTATAAAGTTATTATATAACAAATGTCTCTACCTTGGACACTTTCCAGAAACGTGGAAGAAAGGAGTAGTCATCTATTTTAGAAAGAAAAACAAAGATCCATCAAAACCTGATTCATACCGTCCAATTACACTACTACCCATGATTGGTAAAATCCTAGAAAGATTAATAAAAAATAGAACTTTAACTTATCTTGAAGCAATAAACTATCTAAAAGATGAACAGTTCGGCTTCCGTGAAAACAGAAGCACTATATCAGCTCTGGAGAGACTTAAAGAGAAAATTGCACAATTATTACAAAAACATACTTATGTGGGCATCATATCATTTGATATTACAGGTGCTTTCGATTCAATAAACTGGCACCAATTATCAGAAATAATTGATGACTCACCGTTACCCAGATACCTCAAAACCTTATTAAAAAGTTATATAAGCAAAAGAAGTATAGGCTTAAATCAATATGAATATATAGAGTGGTTCAGGGTATTTAAAGGATGCCCTCAGGGATCCTGTCTTGGACCACTCTTATGGCTTCTTATAGCTAACTACATAATAAAAAATTATAAAAATCTATATGAAGATATTATTGTTTACGCAGATGATTTTTTGATTCCAATAGAGGGAAATACCGTAATAGACCTGGAAGTTACAACCAACAACAAAATAGTCCATTTTAAGAATATATGTGATGAACTCGGTTTAAAAATATCAACTCAGAAAACGCAATCAATGCTTTTCGGTAGCAATCTCCTCGAAAGAAGACTTCCGAGATTTAAATTAGAAAATATAAAAATAAAAGTAGTAAAAAATATTAAATATCTTGGCGTACTGTTAGATTCTAAATTCAATTTTACAGATCACATGAAAGACCTTCGAACAAAGATTGCAAACTTTGTAAACGGATTTAGAGGATTTCGATTCTTTAATAAAGGTATCAAACCAGACATCCTGAAAATATGGTATCAAACAGTCATAGAACGCCAAATACTATATGCTTACGAAATTTGGTATCCAAACTTGAATACTGATGGCCGCAAATTACTACGTTCAACTCAGCGTTTGGCATTATTAAACTTAATACGGACCTATAGGACTATCTCTCACGAAGCTCTGTATCTTCTTACAGGAACTCCACCAATCCTAATAAAAATACAGAATGAATTTCAGTACTACCAACTGAAAATAGGAAATAGAAATTTGTTAATCAATAACACACAGCTAAACATTAACAATATAATGCAGAAAGAAAAATCGTATCGATTCCTCAATTACTACAGAGTCCAAAATATCAGAATTATAGAAGATAGAAAATCCATCCATCCAAAAGAATACGATGTGGAAGCCTACACAGATGGTTCTGTCATGCCAGGGGGTGTAGCCAGTGCTTTCACCATATATAAAGATGGAAATAATATACATGATGAAGCAATACGACATCATCCACTGAATAACATATATCAAGCAGAATTAATGGCAATTTATAAAGCAATAAAATGGTTCTCTACCTCCGACTACAATAAACTACTAATTATTACAGATAGTTACTCTTCTATGGAAGTATTAAAAGTTGCTTTTCCTAGAAACTACATTATCAAAAACATTTACAATCAATTACTTCAAATTCCTGATAAATCCATTATAATAACATGGACTAAATCTCATGTGGGTGATACTGGCAACGAAAGAGCTGATCTCCTAGCAAAGCAAGCCATCTTACAAGACCAATATCAATCAAGAAAAGATATGTTGTTCCCCATTTCAATAGCAAAATTGTATTTTAAAAAGAAAACCATCTCTGACTGGCAAGCCATTTGGGACTCATGTAATAAGGGCAGAGATACCTATAAAATTATAAATAAAGTCGATCCAAATTATCTCTGCAAACAGCCAACACTGCCGTATTATCTGAGTAACCATGGCAGTTTCCCACAATACTTACATAAAATAAGAAAAAGAGCCTCACCTAGATGTCCATGCGATAAAGCAGAAGGAGATGCAGTTCACTACATATTCGGATGCTGCCCTCTTATGATCCATCACTTCCCTTTTGATAAGAACGAAACTCTCAGATATAACCTTCGTAATATCATTTTCAATCCTTCAAACTCTCAAAAGTTAAAAGAGAATTATAATATTCTCAATAAAAATTTCTCTTTCATTACGAAAGAATTTTAAAAAAAAAATTGACTGAACTGACCATTGACTTTCTGAACTAAAATACCATAAATTTAGGACATTATGAACTTATAGTACTTCGAAAATATTTTATATTTAACTTTCAATTTGCAAAAAATTGTTATTTTTTACCTTTTATATTTTATTATTGTTATGTAATTATATTCATTGTTTCAAATCTAATAAACAGGCGCCTCCTGCGGTGGGGGTTGGAACGGATGGGTGCTATCGGTGCCGGGTAGCGTTTATTTTTCCCCTCGTGGACTTATTGTTCCTATACCTCACGGGTGGCTGTCCACGAGTGGGTGATTTCGGTCCCCGCTGCCTGCGGCACCGTATAGCAGTCGTTCCGACCCTGGTCCCCGCTGCCTTCGGCACCGTATGACGGTCGTGCTACGCATGCACCGGATAATCCCTTAAATTGCACATGGAATAGTATAAACCTCTAACTGAACGAACCTGCGGCTCGGGTCCCCGCTGCCTGCGGCACCGTATAGCAGTCGTGCTGCGCACGCGCTGCAGTATACGTTAGTTCCACCTTCCGCCACCAGGTGGCGCAATCTGTTTATATGATCATAACTGAAATCGTTAAGACTTTCGATGTCTAGTCGAATGAGCCATACCCCGTCGTTTTCATGCCCGTAGAACCGAAGATAGGAAAGCGCCCCCTAGTGGTGAAAAAACGAAATAAAATCGGTAAGCTCTATCGATGTCGAGTCGAATTGATTTAGACTACATGAGTTCTAGTTCAAAGACAGGGACCTGTAGAAAAACTTAAAACTTAAAAAAAAAAAATTGATAACGGGCGAAGCCCGCTTTTCCCTATCATAATATCTGGGGGTCCTTATTACTTTAATTATGATGTTTGGAATCAGTTTGGTGGACATCCGTAACATAGTTTCTTAGTTATAGAAACGGACCACAGTTAAAAGAGAAAAGCGGGGGGGGGAGGGGTTGGCGATGACACTGCTTTTCCTCAAACAACTTATGTAGACTACCTGAGTTCTAGTTCAAAGACAGTGAGCTGTAGAAAAACTTAAAACTAAAAAAAAAAAAAAAAAAAAATCGATAACGGGCGAAGCCCGCTTTTTCCTATCATAATATCTGGTTGCCACTCTAAAACAAAACTGAAAATACTCGTAATGCAGTTTTTAGACGCGCCCCACTTCTTAAAATCGTAATATCTAGCCGGCACTGTAATGGAAATCTTTCTTTTGCTTTAATTATACAAATAACGATGATTAATTATACAATAAAATAATATATCGGCTCGTAATGAAGATATGACAATAATTTTTAGATATTCTGAAAGCAGAATCCATTTAGCGTCGCCCTGTCAAAGTTTGGAATTTCTGCGCCTCTTAGAATCAGAGATTGGGACCCCTCTGAAAAAAACCCAATTGAACGTCACGTGACCACCGTAAAAAAATTGCGCCTCTACTCTTGAAAATATTCCTCTTGTCTGAAAATATCCGGTCACGTGTCGTTTTTCTGCATTGGTTACAAATGATTAGAAATAGATTGCTTCATTAACCGGTTTTTAATTCATATCTTCCGATTTTGCTGGTCGAATTGTACAATCTTTTTTTTGTTGAAATCAGGAATTTTTTTTACGTGTGATGGCCGATTTGGGGGTCCAGAGATTCATTGTTTTTCGAAAACGGACTTGAGCATTACATGAAAGCTGTCAGGTGAATTTGCTCTTTCTTCCTTCCAAACATCTGCGTTCCAGGCAGTCTGCGGTCTCGACATGCCGCGCCGAAAGAATTAAAAAATTATTTTTTATTGATCGATTTTTAAAGGATTTTTTAAGTTCTAATGGTCGTACGGGAATGATTTTTCGAATTTCTGAAAGCAAATGCTCTCCTGAATCTGTCTGTCCCGTTTCCGAATTTCTGACCCCCCGACTTCCGTAGATCCGGGTCGGTTTAAAAACCCGCACTGCGGTTTGGGGCTTAATTTGCTCCTGGCAACCCTGCCTTTTTCGAGAATCGTCTCCACCGGCAACCCTCGGCGGAGGCGAACTTTTCGCTGTTTTGACTTCTCTTCCGACTTCGGTTTCGGTCGGTAATAAAAACAGTTTCGTCGGTTAATAACGCCCCGGGTCCGGGTCTGAGGCCCGACCCGATCGAAACTTGAGCGTCGCGCCTTTTTTGCGAATTTTTCGGTACGCGTCCGCCGTCGCTGCGTCGATTAGTCCGGGAGCCTTTGCGGGTACAAAGGCGGAGTGCACAGACAGACACACACACAGACGTTTACCGTCCTTAATATTAGTGATTTTTAAATCTTAAATAAAACCTCTTTTTATAAATTTTAAGGCAAATTTCCTTCTAGAAGCAGTAGAAGATTCAGTTGAATTTCATTCAACATGGTTTATATATTACTAAATAAATTATAAAATAAATAGCTACTTTTAATGTACAATATTCTCGAGTCACAATATGGTTGAGTCATGTATATTCTAGTGAGTGCAAGCTGGACCTAGAATAAAACAGAACTCTCTTGCTGCTGAGCTTGTGACTTAGTCTGTAACCAGAGTTTCTGATGACAACTTACTCATTTGCTTTACAATGATAAATAATGAAATTGGATTTTTGTATATAAAATTATAAGAATATATGGTCGGAACCCATAATGAAAATGTTTATAAAAAACTGTTTATTTTTGTAACTGGTTTAGAAATTCAATCTATTACATTGGCTGGCCTAACTAAAGAAACAAATATTATTTTAACTCAAGCTACCAAACTGCTTTTTCCATTAACTTCAACTTATAAAATTATTGAAAAATTAAAATTTATTCCTATAAATAATCAGTAACATGTAATTATCAATTGGGGCTTTGATCTTTTGTGTTACGGAATGAAAAATCAGAAAAAATTGCACCACTTTGACACAATTTTTGTTTCATTTAAATCTTAACATAACGTCCTTTTCACCGTCACAAAATTTACATGTGTACCACTTTAATTTTCATACCCATATCTACTATTTAAAAAATATTTTAACGTGCAATAGATCCTTAATGAATATAATTTCCAAACTTGATGTCACATTTGCCAGCTACAACAGCAAATATAATAGTAATTCACATTATTTTCTTTTCCCTTGTAAGTCTGGAAGAAACCCAATTGCCACCAATGTAAAGAAATTTCAAATATAAATATAGGAATATTTATTGCAACACACCTACAAACGAATAGCTTCCATTTAAAAAAATAAGTATTAAAACTGGTTCACAAGGAAGATGACTAAAAAAGCAGCCTTGTGTTTTAAGTATAGTAATAAAATACTACACAAAATCATAGAAATGCTTTGACATATTGTGGAAATCCACAGCCTTTCTTCTTTAGGGAGTTTAAAAACTTCATTGCCTTGGGAGGAGGTGGGGATGTCTGAATTCAACAATGGGTACTAACATAAAAGGAAAATTGTATTAAGAAATAGTTCATACTGTCAGTACTGCTTTTTGCTTTAATTGTGCATAAAATTACTTTTTCTACTTAAAATACAGCAAACATGATACCCCCAGCCTCATCTGAATCCCCTCCCCTCCCTGAAGAAAAAAAATATGTTTGTGAACTTTGCAGTAAAATATATTGTCAGTAATATATATATATATATATATATATATATACAGAGAGAGAGAAAGAGAAAGAGGGGGGGGGTAAAGATATAGTTATGTAGATAAGTCACCTAAATAAGCAATTTTGGTGTTGAAATTAGGAATAGCAGTTTGCATTTTAATTTATAACTCAGCATCCCATGTTTGTCCCAAAATAATACTTTCAGATATTATATAAAATAAGCATAATAATAACATACACTTTTTGGAAAAAAATTAAAATGCCATTTTTTAAGATATTACAGGTCAAAGTTCAAAATGTTTGACCTTGAAATTAATTTTTTTTTTTTAAATATGTGCATGTGATATATCATATGAAAGCCCAATTCATACACTTTCTAACGACACCAAAAGTAAGTCCCTGTGACAGTTAAGGAACCAAATATGACTAAATTTGTAATGCAAGTAATGCAAAAATTTACGATTTTTGTCCATCTTTGAAGCTATTTATCTCCAAAACCAAGTGAGATAGAGACTTATCACGGAGTATTTATTCATTTCTCTATGATCCTAACAACTGAGCTTAATATCATGAAATTTTGAAGTGGTCAGGTTTTTAGCTGTGTTGATTTGACATGGAATGACCCATAAATTCTCCAGCGAGATACCTGTACTTTTAAAACAATGGCTTCATAAAAGGTATGCGACGAAGTACCAGTATCGTATAGTAGAAAACTTAAACGAGAGTGACTGTTTGTTTCTTAGAGTTTTACATTTTATATTTTGGATACTATTAATAATATTCATAATAAATATTCCACCAATTTGAGACCACACATAACTTAAAAAAAAAAGCTGAATACATATATTTTTAAAAAGAATTTATTGCCACAAACCCAAATGTACTTTAAGAAGAACATTTACTATACCAAGAAAAGCCTCTGTTACCTTATATACATGCAACGTCTTTTATACTTTGTGCCTATACATAAATCTAGTTGTAAATTTTCATTTAGACAGATATAAAGAGCTTTATGTCGGATTTCATGACTTTAGCGAACATGAGAAACTTGATTATGGAGATATAAATTCTCCAGCGAGATATCTGTACCGCTAAAAGAGTGCTTTCATAAAATGAACTAGTATAGTACTAGTATAGTATATTAGAAAAGTTAAATTGGAATTATACTTTTTTTCTTAGGGTTTTATATTTTATATAGCGGATAAATGAAGTCCTTTGGATATGAGTATTTTGATACGCTACATTGAAACTGAAAGCTTGTTCTGTTAATTTAAACAACAAATCGTAGAGGTTATACACGAATTTCAAGAACACACGCACGCACACACACACACACACACACACACAAATAAAGAAAGAAAGAAAGAAAAAAAGAGCGCAAGAAACTCTGTTAGAAAAGTATAATATGCATTAAAATGAATTTATGGTCACAAATTCAAATACATTTCAAGTTGAACATTTATGATTTCAAGAAAAGCCTTGTTACATTATACACGAAGTCTCTTTTATGCTTTATGCATACACATAAAACTGAATGTACTCATTTAGAAAGCTGAACAACATTTTTAAGTCGGGCTTTCTTGACTTCATAGAACATGAGAAGTTTGCTTATATGGAAGATGATATAAATTCTCCGGGAAAGATATCTCTATGGCTTAGATATCTCTATCGTTAAAACAATGCTCTCATAAAATGGATGCGACAAAGTATAGTATTACTCGAAAAGTTTTATGAGAGTAGCTGTATTCTTTTTATATTTTGGATAAACGAAGTTTTTGGATATGAGTTTTTCAATATTTATGATGAAATTTTGTTAAGATATTTTTAGAAATAGATTGTAGAGGTGATATGTATTTTTTTTTAAACAAAAAACACTTTTTTTAATTTCTAAAAGGCGTAAAATAAAAATATTATAAAAAGTAAAATAAGTTTCATTAGACTGCAGACAGGTTTCGGTTCCATCCGAGCCGTTATATAAACAAACAAATAACAATATTCTACGTAGGGTGTTCAAATGAAGATGTACGAAACGTCGTAACTATCAAGCCGGTTGAAATTTGAATATGCGGCTTTGGGATAACGTAACGAGACATCTATAGACTCCAGTGGAGTATCCAGCGTGGTTGTGCACATGCGTACAACCCTCCATTCTGTGCACTCCATGGCGGGCGTTCGCGCATGAAGCAGGAGAGAAGCAGACAGTTGTGTGTCCCGTCTAATTGACGCGGCAGTGCGCGTATCACTACTCACCAGGTCGTTTACCTTGTCGATGAGTTCGGCCGTGATTACCGTGTTTGTCTAGTCTGGTTTCGGGTCATAACTCAAACACTTCCGGCCTTCACGAGAACGGGTACTCCACTTTCTCATTGACTTGGCGGACACGCAGTCACCGCCGTATACGGCTACCACCCGTCGATGAATATCGACTGAAAGAAATCTGATAACATTTCGCTGCTCCTCAATCGTCGACTTTTGCAATGGGAACGCTAAGATGACCCCCACATTCACTCTCGCGTCAATTGGACGGGACACACAACTACCTGCTTTCCTCCTGCTTCATTCGCGGGCGCTCGCGCATGCGCACAACCACACCGGATTTTATCATGAATCAATACGTTCCTCACACCCGTATGACGTTATATTCACCTGCTGACGTCATATCTACTTGCTTTCTCTATTATTCATATTGATACTTTCTTTGTATAATTTTCAAACATTTGAAAAAGTCCGTTAAACTTTCAATATGACGTCATATTAATTTTTTTAAAAATTTCTTATGACGTCATATTAACCTGCTTTCTGTCCTTGGACATACTTCTTTTATTACTAGTCGCCACTGGCGACCAGTTTGGTCTCCCTTAAATGTATGTTAAGCACTGTAACACGTTACTTTTATTTTTTTTTCCGTAATCCTTCGCCAAACCGGAAGATTCTAATAGACAAATCAAAAACTTTTTCGATCATGGTAGCATTTCGCATATTTTTTGTTGTTATGTATTTCATATTTCTTGACAAAAACCGCTTAACCAACTTAAGCATTTATGCTTCATATCCGTTTGCTTATCAGTTATAATATGCTTGCTAATGAGGAGATTCTTAAACATATTAAGTAGTTTTCCGTAATTGGATCCATTGCCAAATGGCGTATTTTAGTTAATACGATTTGGTGCAATGAAGTCTATTTTGTGAAAGTCTTTAATGATATCCACCATTTACACTGAACCATATTGTTGCCAATATTTTTTTGTCTGTTTGTTTGTTTCTTGCTAACTTTGGCTGTAGACTTGATTACGGGAAAATCAAGAAGAAAATCTATCATTATTCTCATTTAAAACGTCTTGAGTAATGTGACATAATCGGAGTGCATATTATAACACGTAATTTTCGAGTATGGTTTGGTGAAACATTGAACTTTTGGAAGCCAGTTTTGATAATCACGTAAATATGTCACACCAACATTACCGCCTATAATTCTAATTACAGCAACCCGTTTTTTCTCTCTATATTGCAACTCTATAGTTAATATAGTGCCCCGGTGCGTCTACGACAGCTGTTCCATCAGAACATTTGATTTCAAAATAAAAGTATCGTTTCTAATTTGCACACGCGAAAAATAAAAGCTGGTATTGGTGATTTTAAAAATTCTATTGGCGAGATTTGCGCCCAAATAACACAAAAGTACTTAATGATGTTATGTATTTTGTAAATGTATATTAAATTACTGTTTTGAAAGCGATTGGTCATTAATAATGGTAAATATGATTGGTGATTAACAATCATTTTCGATGGTCTCTCTTCCTTTCACGTATAATACATAAATACCAAATTAACTGACAATTTGTTTCGGAATTTGATTCATTAAATATCATTACATGAGTTGTATTTGTTTACATTCAGCTTACATCAAGAAAAGATAAAGAATGAAGTTGAGTTGTATAGCACATAATTATGGTAAACTTTGATTGTGTCACTGGTACGAATTATTTTTTTGACACCAGGCAGAGCTCCAAAAAATCTTTCATGGAAAACTAACTTTACGAACGATTATCTCCATGGTTTAATGGTTTAATATTTTAAACCTTCACGACGAATGAATCTTTTTTTTTGTTTACTTTCATGGATAGAGAATTTGAACTGCGGAGCTAATTTCAACTGAAGTTATTGGAGAATATATACATAATTGAACGTAAGTCATCTCTCAAATATTAATTTATTTTGAACGATCTTTCTAAAAATGTCACATTTATGAAGTTTTATTCGAAAAAATAATTTTTAATAAAAATGGCTGCCTGGCATATGAAAAAGTGAAACGGACATTCCGGAACTGTTGATGACAGTCACATGACTTACGGTTTTATTATAGAGATTGAAAATTGTTTGAAAATTTCCGTTATATTACTAATATGACGTCATATTAACCTATTTTCCGATTGTTGAAACTTTTTATTTTATTTTCATTTTTCACATGGAATTTTTTCAATAAAAAATTAATTATTGTAGAAAGAATTTTATTGTGGATTTTTAATTGTTGGCAACTGCTATAACGAAAAATGTTTAAATTTGATAGGAAAAGGCTGTTAGATGTTTGGTTTTTTATTAATTAAAAATTAATTATATATTATTTCGATTCCAGATTATTCCAGTTACCTCGCCGGGTTTTAATACACCTATGCGTAACATTTCATAATTCTGGCTTCCAATCTGTTGATTTGTATAGATGTGTAGGCAGACAGACAGCCAAAGGATGAGGGTCCATAAGCCGTGTTTTCGGCCCATAAAATAACACTAAAACTCGATTTTGTTATACTGACTTAATTAATTCACTTTTTAATATTAGAAGGTTTATACTGTACGACTTCAACTATAGTTTTTGCATTTTGTTCGGATTTATATGACTTACACTAGCTCAAAGTTCGTATTATTCGTAGTTTTTGATGAAAAATACGCAATTTCTGATAATTTTACCTCAATTATTTATAGGAGCGCAATCGTGCAACACTTTCTTCTTTACATAAGGTACCTGTACCCAATATGGACACCTTAAGAAAAATTTATTTTATTCACCCCCGTTTACACGTCGTAGGACAACAAAAATGTATGACCACTATCCCTGGACTGTTGACTATCCGTATTAAAATTAGCGACCTTGTAATTATTCTGGTTTAATTTAAATGATAAAAACAAAAAAAATGTTTATACGTGTCCATATAAGGAACCACCATGTCCCTATTATAGACATGCATGTCCATATTAGGGACAGGTGGCTCCTTATTGACCTACTACACAGGCTGTATGGAAGAGCCACTTTTCCAAGGGATTTTAGAGGAGAGGTAATAAAAAAATATATCTTAAAATATTGCAGGGGTGGGAGGGGGGGGCGCCGTAAATATCTTCAGAACATGCACTTTAGAAGGGGGGAGTCATTTTCGGTTGTGGCTCTTCGAAGACCCATGCAGAGCACCTCAGTTACTACAAAATATTCTGAAATAATATAGTCGGTTTTCCTTAGCTTTATTGCATCTCTCTGCAGATTAACTTGCTGTACTTCCAATGTGGACATAAGGTGTCCATATTGGGAATCAGGCGTAGTTTTACGAAATCTTGTAATAAATAAACAAAGAAAACATTTTTAAGCAATATATGCAACAGCAATCGAAAATATGTTTTATCAGCTTTCTAAAACACTCCACTTTTCTACATTTAAAGTAATTTTACCATATCTTAATAAGAATTTAAACTTACCTGTAATTACGATCAGCACAACACGAAACAACATGTTTCCTTCCAAATGGCGAACAGCGCGCTTTTTTGCACTTTCCAGGCTTAATTATCTTTTTAACTGCTTTTCTTCACGGACATGTAGCGCCATCTCTCGATCAAAATTGTTACTTTTAAAGATATTAGGGGTGTCCATATTGAGAGCACTGTCCATATTGGGTACAAGTATCTTATATTATAAAATACATCAACATGTACAATATATGTAAAAATAAAAGTGTTGCAAAGCTCGCTCATAGTAAAATATTAAGACATATATTAAAAATTGAGGTAAAATTAGGAGAAATTGCGTAGTTTTCATCAAAAACTACGAATAACACGAACTTTGAGCTTGTGTAAGTTATATAAATCCCAACAAAATGCAAAAAATACTGTTGAAATCGTACAGGATAAACCTTCTAACATTAAAAAGAGAAATAATTAAGTCAGTATAACAAAATCGAATTTTAGTCTTATTTCATGGGCCAAAAACACGGTTAAGGACCCTGATCCTTTTCATTTTTATATATTTGATATATATGACATGTGCATAAGACGTATATGATGTATATGACGTATATGATGTATATATAGGAAATATAAGACGTAAATAATATGTATATAATGACTTATATGTCACCTATATGAGTGTTTGGAGTATATATATATGCATATATATCATTTTGGCAAAATCATAGATGCATCTTTGGCGTAATCGTAATTGTAGGGGCCGCTATAACTCGAAAGTACCACTTTATGCGTACACATAAATCTGAATCTACTCATTTAGAAAGATGAACAACATTTTATAAGTCTTGACTTTAGAGAACATAAGAAGCTTGCTTATGGAAGATGATATAAATCCTCCAGGTAAGATATCTGTATCTTTAAAACAATGCTTTCAAAAATCTGTGCGATAAACTGCAATATAAACTACAATATTACTCGAAAAGCTGCATGAGAAGTGGCAGTTTGTTTCCTAGAGTTTTATTTTTTATATTTTGGATAAACGAAGTCTTCCAATATGAGTATTTCAATATGTTATGTTGTTGTAATTTTGTTCTGATGAAGGCTGGGTTCACAGCCGAAAGTGCTCGTTTTTAATGTTTTAGAATTAACATCTAATTAAAGTTTTAATCATCTTTTAGGTGGTGGAATCACATGTTTTTGTGTGGACTTTTTATTTTAATTTGTTCTAATACCTTTAGAAATACCGGATGCGCAAAAAGTTCGTTAAAACTTTAAAATTCATTAGAAAGAAAAGAAAATTGCGATTTGAAAGAATGAGATTAGAAAGAGATCGGATTTTTTTAATAACAAAAAAATTTTGGTTAAAAAACTACCGACAGATGGCGCTGCATGAATAATATGAATTAGATATATGCAAATCAGGCTCTCAATAAAACCCCTCAATGCACACAGATTCTTCATTCGATGCCAGCAGTAGGCTATCATTACCAGATCAAGCGCTGTTGGTTAAACTCTTTTACAAGACGGGGAAACGGAAACTGGCGCATTGAGAAATTCTGCAGGGCAAAATGATTGAAGACGAGGAAAGGGTCTGTTTCATGTGCTGGAATACTGTACCTTGTCAGACGTTTCACAGGAATGGGTCTTTTACTATGAGTATGATTTGCATATATCTGCTTCATATTATGCATGCCAGTGCCATCTATCGGTAATTTTTGAACCACAACTTCTTTCGTTAATAAAAAAAAAATCCGATCTCCCTTTAATCCGATTCCTTTGACCCGCAATTTTTAGCATACTTTCTTTTGATTTATATGAATTTTTAAAGTTTTAATGAACTTTTGGCGCATTTGATAGATCGATGATACATAATTTTTCAAATAATGAAACCCTTAAAAAAGAGAAAAAGAAAAGAAAGAAAAAGGTTTTCTAAAGATAAATGTTGGAATTACATTAAACATGACAATAATAAAAAAAAGGAAAGTATTCCATTGAATTGAGACCGATCAACCTTTTTTTTCTAAATAGGGATAATGCCCATTCAAAAGAATTTATTGTTATTGTATCAAATGTACTTTAAGATGAACATTTATGATTCCAACAAATGTTACCTTATACACAACGCTTCTTTTATGTTTTGTGTCTATAAATAAAGCTAGATATGAGATTCTTACTTAGAGATATATAAATCGCTCTAAGTCGGGGTTTCATGGATTTAGAGAGCATGACAATCTTGCTTATGGAAGATGATATAAAATCTCCAGGGAAGATATCTCTATCTTTAAAACAATGCTTTCATAAAGTCTATGCGACAAACTACAATATTACTCGAAAAGTTATATGACAAGTGGCAGTTTGTTTCCTAGAGTTTTATTTTTTATATTTTGGATAAATGAAGTCTTTCGATATGTGTATTTCAATATGTTATGTTGAAATTTTTGTTCTAATACCTTTAAAAATACCGGATGCGCAAAAATTCGTTAAAACTTTAAACATTCATTAATTAGAAATAAATGATACTAAAAAATTAAGATATGCAGGAATGGAAATTAGAGGCAGATCAGATTGTTTTTAATAATAATAAAAAAAAAAATAGTTCAAGTACTTCCAACAGATGGCGTTGCATGCCTAATTTGAAGCAGATGTATGCAAATCAGGCTGTCGATAAAACCCCTCAATGCACACATATTCCTCGCCTTATGCCAGCAGTACGCTATCATTACCAGATCAAGCACTGTTGGTAAACTCTTTTACAAGGATGGAGATACGGCGACTAGGGCATTGGGAAAATTCTGCACGGTAAAATGGCTGAAGACGAGAAAAGGGCCAGTTTCATGTGCTGGAATACTGAAGCTTGTCAGACGCTTCGCTGAAATGGGTCTTTTACTATAAGCCTAATTTGCTTACATCTGCTTCATATTATGAACGCCAGCGCCATCTATTGGTAATTTTTTAACCACAACTTTTTTTTTTGTTATTTAAAAAATCCGATGTCTCTCTAATCCTATTCCTGCTAACAGCAATTTTTTAGCATCAGTTGTTTTTTTAAAGGATTTTTAAAGTTTTAACGATATTTTTTTGCATCCGGTAAATGATGATATACAATTTTTCAAATAATCAATCTCTTAAAAAAGAGAAAAAAGGAAAGAAAGAAAAGGGCTTTTAAAAGATAGATATTAGAATTACAATAAAATTAACAATAATAAATAAAATTAAAGTATTCCATTGAATTGAGACCGATCAATTTTTTTTAATGTACTGTTATTCATTCAAAAACTTTTATTGTTATAGTATCAAATGTACTTTAAGATGAAAATTTATGATTACAAGAAATGTCGTGGTACCTTACACACAACGCTTTTATGCTTTGAGTATATAAATAAAGCTAGATATAAGGTTCTTACTTAAAGAGATATAAATCGCTCTAAGTTGGGGTTTCGTGGCTTTAGAGAGCATGACAAGCTTGCTTATGGAAGATGATATAAATTCTACAAGGTATATCAATATATCAATCGTAAAAACAATGCCTTTATAGGTTAATGCGACAAAATAGTATAGCATTTCTCGAAAAGTTACTTGAGATTGTTTGTTTTTTAAAGTTTCACATTTTATCATTCAGATAGACGAATCTATGAATAATAAAGTCTATGAAAATGAATGATCTAATGTTCCGATGCAATTTTCTCCTACTTACGTATTTTCAGAAATATACAGGGTGCTTAAAAAAGTATACATACACTGTTTAACGGGTCATAACTTTCTAATTTTTCTTTCTTTTCAAAGTGAAATTAATCGGAAATAATGAGTAGAGCAAGATTAACTTTAGAAAAAAGAAAATTTATTTTAAAATGCGATTTGAGGTATGAAAATGTAGCAGAAGTACAAAGACAATATCGCAGAGAGTTTCGGACAGATCCATCAACGCGACTTACAATTCATCGGATGAAAGATCAATTTGAAACGAATGGATGTTCATATACAATGTTTCGCAACCGCAATTGAGCAAGAATGCGTCACAACACCGAATGGAATGTTTATTGAAGTTTGTGAATTAAGAGTCCATCGTTATCAGCAGTGTATCGACCAGAACGGTAATAATTTTGAACATCTGCGGTAGGAGGAAAAGTTATACATTTTATGTAGATTCTTTTACAATTTAAATATTAATTACATGTAAATAGAAACTGAAGTTCTAATCATTTCAACTGTGTATACATTTTCTTGAAGCACCCTGTATTATAGTGATTATGCAAACACTCTCAGACCTTTTAATAATTGAGTGATTATTGTACTGCATGACAGATCGTATAATAAACTGTTAAAGAAAATTACTAGAAAACGAGAAATTGAAGTTAATGGTTATTTTTAAATACAACTGTATCATAAACGAGTTTAATACATGCAACTATTAATAGATTTCAAGATAAGTTCGTCAATAAATGTCAATGGACCATTCGGAAATATTTTACCTCATAAAAGATGCGCACTTCAAACTTAACGAACTGCACATTTTGATTGATTCCGTGTATGATTTTATTTAAATTAGGGTTCCGTGATTTATCAACGCATTCACATCAACGAAGTTATATAAAAACGAATTATATACTAAAATATCATAGTACGCGTGTTTTTCGAAAAAATCGAATCTTAAATAAAATTGGAGCGTATATAAAAACCGAGAAAATACGCAAAAGAGTGGAATTTAAATTTTTATCTATCCATTTTTAATAACATTAAAACAATTTTCTGTTACAAAATCAAATGTGCTTTAAGATGAACATTTATGATTCCAAGAAAAGTTTTGTTGCGTTATTCAAAAAGCCTCTTCTATCCTTTGTTCCTATAAATAAAACTAGATATGAGGTTCTCATTTAGAGAGATATAAAGTGCTTAGAGCCGGATTTTCATGACTTTAGAGAACATGTGATGTAAATTCTCTAGGGAGGTATTTCTACCGTTAAAACAATGCTTTCATAAAGTGGGTGCAACAAAGTACTATTGTAACGCCCGAACTATACACACTCCATCATATTTTCTCTCCTTTTCTTTTTTTTTCTTTCAAAAGAATTGACAAACTGAGTAATTTAGACTTTACCAGAAGAGAAGAATGTTTACAGAGTGGTTGTCGACAAGACATCTGAGCTAAGCCGTAATGTTAAATTAAATGAGTTATTTTGTACATAGTAACATGTAAATACGTTGTAAATATTAAATTTATTAGTCTATGAAGAAGTTATCAAGTTTTATTTGTAACTAAAATAGTTTCCAACCCGGATTCAAAATAATATGTTACACTATAGTATTTGCGAAAGTTATATGAGAGAAGCTATTTGTTTCTTAGAAATTTATATTTTATATTTTGGAAAAACGAAATCCTTGGATATGAGTATTTCAATATAGTACTTTGAAACTTTGTTCTGCTAGAGTTTTAGCAACATTTGATAAATATAATATAAGATTTTCAGAGAATTTTATACCTATTTACCCATGCATAATGGGCTCTTTTTTACCGAAATTTTCATCTTAAAAAGTACGCATAAGCAAAGTGTTTCAAATAGTTACAGAGTGGCGTAAAATAGGCTGGATGTTTTTTAACTTCCGCCAATATGAAGAAATGTAATCGATTTCTTTTGTCCAGTTCTGTATATGACCTATAGAATTTATGCACATCAGGTACTATGCAAAAGTTTAGTTAAACTTAAAAATGCAAACCAAAGTTTAAAACGCCCTTTTTGCAATTATCGCTCATAGGCAGTACTGTAATCGAATTCTTTTATGTATTCTGCTAAATGAACGATTACTGAAATGCACACCAAACATTTCAGTAAGAAACTTATAGTGCACCTCGCTAATTCATATATATTTCATAATGTTTGAAGTAGCGTAACGTTGTTAAAATACACTGCTAAAGATTTTCCCTCGCAGACCATTAAGTAACGGAATACTTTGTGTGGCCCTATAAATGAATAATAAATGCTTTACACCCCATACTCTAAAAAAAAACATGTAATGCACCTCGTAAATGCAAAAGAAATTCCTCAAGTTTTAAATGGTGTAACATCATTAAACTGCACTTAAAAAGATTTTTCCCCAATGACCGTAATATAAAGGAATTTTTCTTTTAGGCTGTCCCTATGAACGAACTATAAAAGCTACAAACTTCATTATCAATAGCGGTCGTAAACGATAATAACAAATTACGGGGCAATCCAAGTATAGTTACGAGAGTTAGAGCATGAACACACGGCCCAACAAACTGAAGTCATAAACACTTTTCAACTATGTTGGAAAGTGTAAAAAAAATAGAACTTTCTCAAAAAAAAAAAAAAAAAATGTGAATTGTCACGTATGAGACATAAAACAACAGAAGACAAACAACTACTCTTATACCAGCCAAAGAATTTTCAAAAAACACTATAATGTTTTTTTACATCCATTTTTGTACGCGTAATGTTTTGGCGCAGATAACTTTTTGGATAATCGATATCATCTTCTATAGCAATCTTCCCTTGTGCTCTCGAATACCTAAGACCCAGTTTGAAGCGATTTATTTTTTCTAAATGATAAATTTATATACAGGCCTATATTAGAGTATGAAATATAAAATGAGTCTTGTATGATATAACAAGGAGTTAGAAATAATTAATAAATACACATTACATTTGATTTTATGACAATGCAACCTTTTTTTATTGTATTTCCAAATATATCTTAGAGAAGTATATGCATTATTTTCAAGCATATATCTTAATTTTAATAAAATATTGTTCTGAAATGACTTAATGTTAATTAAACGATTTGGAATATTAGCTTCTGTATAATTCATATTAATATACATTTTTTTTATATCCTAGATCTTACAGGTCTAATTAATATTTCGTCTAAACGAAATCCTTGAATATGAGCATTTTTAATATGTTATGTTGAAATTATTATCTGGTATTTTTAGAACCCTGATTCGTGATTTTTCAGAGAATTTTAATTAACATTTCTTTGATGATATTGCCTAAAACTATATCGTCTAATTCTATATCAAGCCTAACATTCTTGGAAGAATGATACTTTATTAATCTGCAAGATTTTTGTGAATAGTTGATGTTATTTATCTTGATATTAGTGTGCAATCTACATAAATATTTATCAAAAATGCTATATTTTAGATCTAGATAAAAAGGAGGGATCTGGCTTATATGTGGCACAATATTTATATGTATATATTTCATCAGCAGATGGAGTATTGTTGTAAGAAATTTAACACAGAAATTTTGTGTTCGCGTGAAATATGCAAATTTAATGCATATTCAAAATAAAAGCATATATATATATATATATATATATATATATATATATATATATATATATATATATATATATATATATATATATTTAAATTACTACACTCTTTATTTTTTATTAATATTTTATTTTCTACTTTTTAGTGTTTAAAATATTTCATTGTTCCAGTTCCACAGCCAGTTGGTCTATTTAAGCGAGCGTGGTTTCGCGCATAATTAAATCTGTTGATATTGTAATTAGTGTACAGTTATAACCACAAAGAAAATTTGGCGATTTATCACATGTGACCAGCTAACGGAAAATGCTTTAAAATTAATTTATTAATTCATAATCATTATCATCATCCAAAAACATGGTTTAAGGCTATAAGCCTGTTCCGGCTTCAATCCATCTCTTTCGTGGCCTTCCTCTGTCTCTTTTTCCCTTGGTTTAAAATTCAATGCGGCTTTTGGTATGCGATCAGAATCCATCCTTTCCATGTGGACACTCCATTTCCTTCTGTAATTTACTATTTTATTCAATACTGTTATCAGGCCGTATATGTTTTTCCTTTTGAGGCTTATGAGTAATAGTGTTTATTAAGTGGCTAGGGAACCAGCCTTGCGCACAGCCCCCAACCTGGAGGACCAGGGTGTTCCTTTTCGTCCGGCAACTACCGTCCGACCTGTCCGGCTTGGGAGACCTACCAGTGGCTACGCCACCGCCGGTATAGCTCATTGGTGCACGCAAGCCTCACCGCCCCATAACTCATTCAGACGCAGTACAATAACCAAATGATTGCAAAAGTCTCAGAGAAACATTTAACACCAGTTCCATATACCCTAAAAGTAACAGAAAAAATTTCGTTTGACATATTGAAATAAAGTGGATGAACCAAAGGTTGTCAGTGTCCCTAAGGTAGCCCACCCCTCAAAAGTAGAATTAATTTAATTTTTAATCACAGAATGGTGCTACTGCATTGTCAATTATGTATCTGCAGTGCACGTTGCAGAATTTAAAGAGATCACCTTGATTTTCCAACATTTTACGCAGTGAATTCACTTTTGACGAGTAGTCGTTTTAATTTCCAGGTAAGAAGATATTTTAATTTACATGTATTTAAATTCTTAGAACTTTGAGTTATGATATGTTTTCTGAAAGCTTATTTCTTTATCTTTATCCACATTTACTTCAATTCTAAGAGATTTATCAGATTAATATTTCTACGTCGTACAAATGGCAACTATACGCGTGTTCCCAAGGTGGCCACCTAACAAATGTGGAAATCAGTGTAGTAGGGGTAATTTTCAAAATTTCTACAAAAATATCTGAAAAAACGTATTACCATTTATTGTTAACACCAGAGATCACTCAAAATTAGTCAGTAACTCCCAGAAAAAAATCCCTGAACCACCGTGCACAAAAAGTGCTTCAAGGTCTTTTCGTGTCATAAGAAGAATTAATAAGAAAAACTCGAAAGATATCAAAAAAAGGATCACCAGAGCATAATAGTTTGCCGAGTATTTTACACATTTTCAAAATGATTTCAATACATGGGCCACATTTGGAACACTATGCGCCAGTGCGCCAAAAGTGGCCCACAAGCTACAATTTTGAAATTGTATTATAAAAGTAATTAAAATGTATTTTACAAAGAAAAGTATACTTGATATGTGTTTGAAATAAATGCAAAATTTTACAAAAAAAAAAAAAAAAAAAATCAGCTACACACACAATCAAAAAATTATATTAAAAAAATCCTCATAACTATGGTCACTTTTTGTCACCTACCTTATAAAAAAATAATTATGTGCATGAAATATGTAATTTTAATGCATATTTCACGCACATAACGAATTTTTTAAAAATTCACTATATGATTGCAAGAAGAACTTATTCAGAAGCAGTACAATAACCAAATGATTGCAAAAGTCTCAGAGAAACTTTTTAACATCAGTTCCATATACTCTAAAAGTAATAGAAAAAAATTCGTCTGACATATTGAAATATTCATATCCCTACACATCATCTTTGCTTATCTGAAAGATGAAACATAAAACGAAAGAAGACAAATAACCATTCTCATATCAGTTTAAATCTTTTCCTGACTACTATATAGGTACTCTGCTGCATCCATTTATTTCTAAAGTATTGTTTTAACGGGGCGAATATCTCTTTGGAGAACAGGTAGAGCAATCTCCTTGTGTACTTTGGAATCTCGAACCCACAATTTAAAACGATTTACTTTTCTAAATCACAATTTTGTCCATATTCAAGTACTATGAAGTGTAAAATGTGTTTTCTATTTCTACTATGTATTTTCTTCTATCTATACAGGGTGTCCCACAAGCATTGAGCCTCGGCTTTTATTCCTTAAATACTGATCATAGGCATATACACATGGTGGTTATAATATAAGTATCTCTATTTGGAGCTGTCTGTAGCTTGAAGGAATAACCGGAATGAAACCAAAATCGGTACGAAATATATTACAAAGCTACACTTACTATTCGAGAATGGGGGAAAAAGAATGGAACAATAAAAAAATAATTACAATTATCACCGACAGATGGTGCTACTGAGTGTGAAATGTAATGTGTAATACAAGAACAAAGAATTCAGGCGTCCAACCGGATGGCACATCTAATTTATTGGAAAATGTCACAGTTAATGTGGTTATGCTTTCGCATGGTGGTGCCGATCATGTTCAGGTTCCACATGGCCATTGCGCTGGTGGACACAATCCAGGCATTGCCAACGTGCCCAAGTGCGGAATGTAACGCATAAGGACTGATATTTCGCACATGTCGTGATATGCGGTAAAGTCATTGAAATTTGCGACACCTCCACGATACACAATATTACACATTACATTTCACCGGCGATTATTGCAATTATTTTTTTATTATTCCATTCTTCTTCCCTCTTCTCGAATAGTAAGTGTACCAATTTTGGTTTCATTCTGATTGTTCCTTCAAGCTACAGACAGCTCCAAATAGAGATACATATATTATAACCACCCGGTATTATATATTACAAAGCTACGTAAAAAAAAAAAAGATACAGAATTTTATGAAATCGATTAAAATTTTCAGAAGATTAAATTTGAATAAATACAAAATTAAAATTTTTACAAGGCCCCCCATACAAAAAATTTCCCCCAGTAAGTAAAATATGCCCTATACACTAATGAGGTCATGTACAAAATTTCAGCATTTTATCATAAAAAGTGGCAGAGATATGGTTAAACAAAGTAGGTAAGGGGGAAATCATAATTTAAAATATAGATGTTTACAGCTAGCGTGCAGATGACGCGACACAGAAATGCATCATAAGCAAATAAAATATGGTTCATATCTTTAGTTTTATTTACAAATTTACATGCTGAATTAGAGAATAAAACTTGTAAATGGTAGAGTCAATTAACATTAAAACAGCTTAGAAATGTTTGCATATGCAAATAACTGCCCCGTACAAAAAAATCTCAGTGGGTAAAATGTGCCCCATACGCTAATGAGGTCATGTACAAAATTTCAGCATTTTGTCATAAAAAATCGCAGAGATATAAAAATACATAAATGCTGACTTAAACCACTTTTCGATGCTAGGATATGAGTTCGCAAAGGAAAAAAATCATGTACGTTTCCGGGGTCGTACACAAATTACGAAAGAAAACAATGATTGGACAAGTAAATAATAATTGTACTATTTATTGGTACAAAAGTATCTAAACTGTGTAGAAATAATAACTTTACGCAAATATTACAAAGGTTCAAAATGTTTTCCGATCCGAGGTAATTATTTGCATATGCAAACATTTCTTAGCTGTTTTAATGTTCATTGGCTGTGCCATTTCCAAGTTTTATTCTGTAATTCATCATGTAAATTTGTAAATAAAACTAAAGATAAGAGCCATATTTTATTTGCTTATGATGCATTTCTGCGTCGCGTCATCTGCACTCTGGCTCTAAGCATCGACATTTTAATTTGTGATTAACTTTGTTTAAACTCACCAACTTTGTTTAAACATATCTCTGCCACTTTTTATGGTAAAATGCTGAAATTTTGTACATGATCTCATTAGTGTGGGGCACATTTTACTCATTGGGAAATTTTTTGTACGGGAGCCGTATAAAAATTTTAATTTCGTATTTCTACAAATTTAATCCCCTGAAAATTGTAATCGATTTCATAAAATTCTGCACCTATTTTTACGCAACTTCGTAACTTATAATATATGTCTATAATCAATATTTAAGGAATAAAAGCCGAGGTCAATGTTTTTGGAGTACCCTGTATATGTAAATGGAATTTTGTTCCGGCTGCTTATTACTTGAGTTCTGTTGACTGAAGTTTGATGCGAATTGCGCTGTTAATTAGAGAGTATTTCGGGGAACGTTTTAGTATGTAACATATTGTTACACTTTGCTTAGTCATAGAGTTATAGGTAAAAGTTCTAAAATCAGATGAATCAAATTATGAAAGATTAGTCTTTTTAACCCTTTTTATCCTGACGGTACTTATAAGTACCACTTTAACCCCTTCGCGACGAGCGTCTTTTACAGAATTTTTAATCTGTTACCACCAGTTTTTCAAATGAGAAATTTTCACCTAATTGAATCGCAAAAATGCTATGATTAGATAAGGAAAGCTTTACAAAAAAAAAAAAAAAAATAACTGGTAGGAATAATCGAGGATTCTGAGCATCTAAAAAGTAGCTGGAAAATTAATTCAGGATATAAAGAGTTAAAAAGTTTCATTAGTTGGATTTAATTTGTTAACCCCTTGAATGGCACCGGTATATTATATATACCACTTAATTTTAATCCAAAAATGCCACAATGACACCAGAATTTTATAATCAAATTTTGAATTTATAAGGTACATTAGGAAAAAGCTTTACTTATTTTAAAATAAATTCGTTTGTGAATCCTGGTGTCAATCAATCATTTCAATATTTTAGCTACAAGAGTACTTTGCCCCTTAAGGGATTAATTTGTTTGCATTGTTTGATAATTCTTCAGGGTTGGTTTTAGTATACTGCATATCGTTCTATCGTTCTTCACCAAATCCTACTATAAACCATCAACTAAAAGAATTGGTCCTTAAAGTGCTACTTCACTCACGCGAAAACACCAGCTTGTTAATGTTAATCCTATGGGAGAGTTCTTTTAAAATATCTCGTTTGCATATCAATACTGTTAAATGATTTTGTTTTTCATTAGATAGCTGAGGCAGATCTCTAAAAAGGTCGTTTTTTACTTTTTTCGATTTTATGTGCCGCTGTTTTTTGCTTTTTTTATAAAGATACTTTCACTTTTGAAACCGGCTTCGGAAATGAAAGTATCCTAATCAAGTTGCATTTAAATTTCTGTGTTTTACAGAAAAAAATGACAAGTTTAGTTCGTTTAAACCCTTGAAAGGTGGTGGGATATAATATATCTCATTTAATTTTAATTCCCAAATGTCACATTGATACCAGAATTTTGAAATAAAATTTTATTCTTATAGGTACGTGAAGAAAAGCTTTTACAACTACTACTTTAAAGAAAAGAATTAACCACCTTTCTAAAAAAATATATGAAAAACTCTATAACTTCCCTAATGAAATAATCCCGGAATTACTGGATTATGACGCCTTCGAAACACATAACCGTAAAAGACCAAAATATTCCAGTATTATGGACTGTGAGAATTAGTGATCACCATAAACTGTATATTTCTCTGTCTCTTATTTTTTACTTGTAATTATTTCCACATTATAAATACCTAATTTCTTAATTAAAACTTAACATCTAAGCTATACATTAAAAAAAAAAAAAATGTATGGTTCGAGTGCTTTTTTTTGTTTATGCTTCGCACGCCTTGTCACCACCTGGCATTTATGTGCTGTTTCACGAACATGTTCCGAACCCTATTTCTTACTTTTTCAACTTTCTTACTAGTAGTTAGTTATAACTACAGCTATACCATTTCACTTTCTTCTCAATATTTAGACTATATCCTTAATCTCTTTTGCTTTACATTATTATTCCAAATTTTTTATCATCTTATTTCTTAATTTTACATCTATCCTTTTTATTGTAATCGTTCCTTTATCTTGTAGTTAATACTACATCTTAACTTTTCCCAACGGCTCAATTTAATACAAGACACTCTACTCACAATAGACTGGACGTTAAGTTTATTGCAACTCGGACACTAGAACTACCGGAAATTTTACTCAAGTTTTTTAAAACTATTTCACACCAGAAATTTTATTTAAAACTACTTAACTTATTCTTTTAACGTATTTCTGTGAGTTTTATATTTAATTTATTTTAAAAAGAAATTTCTGGTTCGAATCGGAACATATTCATTTGATAACCGTCAAAATGGTAGTTCTAGTGTTAACCGACATCAAGTGTTCGGCGCTGTTCAGCTTTTACTTATTTTCAGATAAATTTGTTTGTAAATCCTGGTCTCAATCGATCATTTCAATATTTTAATAACAGAAGAGCTTGCCCCTGAAAGGTTTAAATTCATGTATTTTGTGTATTTTCATTACATTTTGATTTCGAACCTCAATCAGTGCCCTACCGAAAATATTCTATCGCGTGTCAGCTGTGGCATGCGTGCGATAGATTCACCGCTCCTGATTTAAACTTTTCTTATGTGAAAAATGAAACATAAAACTCAAAAGATAAACAGCCACTCTTATATCAGCTTAAAATCTTTTGAGAAATACTTTATAGTATTTTGTTGCATCCAATTTTTAAGAAAATATTGTTTTAACGGCGCAGATATCCCTCTGGAGAACCGCCATCATCTTCTATGGCAATCTCTTCGTGTTCTCTGGAATCGCGAAGACCCGATTTAAAAAGCTTTACTTTTATAAATCAGAATTTTATATCCAGATTCTTACTCAAGTATAAAATGTAAAAGGAAGTTTATGAAGCATAGGAAAACTTTCTTGATAATGACGTGACACATGAACGCTTGATATGAGCGGAACTAGAATTTTGACAATGCTTTCAGTTAACTGAACTTTATAAGATTAAGATTAAGATAAGATTATAAGCTGAAGTACCCGGCGTTGTCCGGGATTTTAAGAATCTTAATCAATTTCAAAATAAAACATGTTGTACAGAGAACTTCAAAATGTTAAATTATATCAATATTTCCATAATCGGGTTTTTATCATGACTGAATATGTTCCTCAAACCCATATGACATTATATTTACCTGCTGACGTCCTATCTACTTGCTTTCTCTATTACTCATATGGATACTCTCTTTGTATGATTCTTAAACATTTGAAAAAATCCGTTAAACTTCCAATATGACGTCATATTAATTTTCTTTTTAATTCTCTAATGCATTTAGGCATACTCATACTCCTTGTATTATTAATTTTTTTTTGAAAATTTCTGTTTTATTACCAATATGACGTCATATTAATCTTTATTTCAATTGTTGAAACCTTTTATTTCATTTTCATTTTTCACGTGGAAATCTTTCTATAGAAAATTAATTATTGTAGAAAGAATTTTATTTTGGATTTTTAATTGTTGGCAACTGCTATAACGAAAAATGTTTAAATTCGATAGGGAAAGGCTGTTAGATTTTTGTTTTTTCATTAATTAAAAATATACATTATTTCGATTCCGGATAAATTTATTTGCCTCGGCCGTGTTTTAATACACCTATACATAACATTTCACAATTCTTGTTTCAAAATTGTTGATTTGTATAGAAGTGCAGACAGACACATTTTCATTTTTATATATTAGATTTTAACGAATATGTCATGTTTACTAAATAAAATCCATTCAGAAATGAGGATTTCCCTGTAAACTTTTTTGCGTTTGAATTTGAGACACTCGAAACATCTGAATTGCGGATATTTTTGTCTCTCATTATTCAACAACGGGCAGCAATTTCTGATCACTTATTTCTTTTTAAAGCGTTATATGAAATTATGATTGACCACACTGATTGTTTCTTGAGAAATGGGAAAATATTGGACTATAAAGCACGGTTCGGCTACCAGAAGCGGAACACTGATTGAAACATGCGTAAACTGGGCCACGCCCCTCCTGCCTCCCGATGATTTTAGGGGGCCCCGAATTTGGTATGCAAATTTCTAAAATAAAAATTTCTTAATTTCAATTTCTGCAAGGTTGTGAGTTTGTGACAATTATGATATTCGACGCAATTTCAATTTAGTTCAAAATTCATTTTGCTCGACTTATCTTACTATAAATAATAGTATGTGTATATGTATATATTTTTCCTTTCTTTTATGTATATATTTTGCTATTTTTAAATTTTATGTCTGCAGAAATAACTTTGTACAATCTAAAGACGTGTTCATATGAGGAACATTCTACAATTATGAACATTCGCTTGACATTTTAGTGCTGTGAATTATCTCCAATTTCATCTACCGTGTATAATATTTCAGATCAGTGCGAGACAGATGTAGAGAAGAAGTTTCTAGGTTCATCCAATCGCCTAGAATCACCGATTAAAAACATCAACAACACTGCAGTGAACTCAGTCCAATTTAATACAAGCACTCTATGCACGAAACCCGCCGTTTCGTCTGAAAACCTCGTATTTCTTCTTCCGCATCTTTGAGTAAACGAACGACAATAGATCAGTTTCAACCACGTGGTCACCGGCCCACCAAAAGTTATCAACCAATCATAATCGTGGATTTGTAGCCTGTATTACGAGCCAACCAATCACAATCCACCATCTTTGGCGGGCAAACAAAAAAAAGAAATCTAGTTGCTAAAGTGGTTGCTAGGGTGTGACTTCAGTTGAAACTGATCTATGAAGTAACCAGTTTTCCTCCTCTCGCAGATTGGCAACAGTCGCTTTCCTGTCAACCGCATTTACTTGAGCAGGAAGTTAAGAGCCTACATCAGTCATGCGAAAAAACGCTCGAGCTAATGTTAAGTCTATGGGAAGGTTCAAGCGCGATTTCTCGCTCGCATTTTAATATTTTTAAATGCTTTTTTTTGCATAGTATACCTGAGGTCAATCTCCAATGTTGTTAGTTTTTACTTTTTCGATTTTGGTTCTAGTTATTTTAGATAAGGGTACTTTCACTTTCAGAACCGGTTCCAAAATTAAAAATGCCCGCTTATAAAAAAAAAAACTGCAACAAAAATCGAAAAAGTAAAAACTAACAACGCTGGAGATTGACTTCAGCTATCCTATGCAAAAAAAAAAAAACATTTAAAAATATTAAAATTCGAGCGAGAAATCGCGCTAGAACCTTCCCATACACTTAACATTAGCGTGAGCGTTTCTTCCCGTAACTACAGTCTAGGCTCTTAATGAAAGAAGTATCGAGCGCGCGCAGTCTTTTTCTGTTGCATTGGTTCCAGAGTTCATGCTATGATCTTCTAATATTAGCTGCTATAATATGATCTTCTATATTCCTCTAAATTTTTTTTTAATTGAATAACATCTTCAAGAAGTCTTTCGCTCCGATCTAATTATTGCAGTTCCAATTGTATGACATATGAGTAGAAGCAAGCCGAAGCCATAAGTATTTTTTCCCGTCCCATGTGAAGTGATTTCTCCTGGTAAAGCTCAGAAGCTTTGTGTTTTGCCATCAATGTCTAAGCGGTATTCTAGTTCCCGACAAGTGGTTCTTTAACGTGTCTTTAGTTACAGCACACACAGCAGCTTGTATCCTTGTCTTATGTTCTTCGACGTCAGCCATTGATGTGGCAAAGACTCTGTCCTTGATATACAGTGATGAGATTTTTCCGCTTTTTTGCATACCAGTATATTCTTACAGAAAATATTTTTTTATTTAATCGGAACATTCCGCGATTTAACAGAATAACGTTTTCTCTAAGATTATACTGGTATGAAAAAAAGCGGAGAAATCTCATCCCTGGATATAGCCCCAAAAGAAAAAATCCAGAGGAGTAATATCTGGAGATCGTGCAGGCCAGGTTGTTGATCCATCCCTACCAATCCAATTCGCTCCATTTATTGCACAAAAAACTACTAAAACTGACTTATCCAATGATACAACAAGTTAAATTATAATAATCAGGGCAGAACTTTTAGTTCACTCTGTATAATAGTTAAACTGTAATAATTAAACTAAATCTTTAAAATTAAATTTAATCTAATTCTCAATTTATCTTCATATGCATCAACCTATTTTTCTACATTTTGGTAGACTTCTTCTTTCTGCAGTAACCAATGGCGGAATGACAGCCACGCCTTGGGGGAAATCACAGCCATGGCTGCGAATGGCTATAATTTCCCAAGAGGATTTTTCTCAGGATTTCAAGTGTATTTCATTACATAGATACTATTTATTTTCATGTGTAGCTAATGTGAATTTTTTTTAACGCTAATTGATAAGCTATGCATTTATTTTATTTTTAGCGAATTTTTAATTTATGCAGGTAGAAATTGGATTTTCTTTTCAAGCCAATTTTTTGGAAAATAATTATGCTATCAGTTTATTTATCTTTAGCACTCCAAGATTATTGCTTATTTACAAAGTTCTTTAAATGTCAAGAAACAGACCAAGAACAGCCTCTTGGACAGAAGAGGATTTGGCCATGGACTACGTCAAGACAGAAGGATGTAGTTTACGTTCAGCTAGCATCAAGTTCAACATTACCTACAACACTTTCAAAGAACGAATGAAAAAGTGTAAGACGGTTAAACGTAGGACTGGGAATGAGGAAACTGGGAATGGTTCTCCATATTTATTGTTAAACAAGAAAGGGATTTGACCCAGCGCATTCTGCTTTTTCCAAACATATTCTACGGTATCACGCCTAATATTTTCGCAAACTGGCATACCAAGATGCCGAAACTCTATTAATATCAAATTAATAAAAACGTTAAGATGGCAGAATATGATTGTTTTTATAGATTGATGAAGAGAACGCCCTTGAGCTTAAGGAAAACTGAGGAAACATAAGACACAGAATAGCAGATTTCAACAGAGAGGTATTTGGACTTTTTTTCGACAAACTTGAAACTGTGATGTCCAAACAGAACTTTCCTCCCAAAGGTATCTTTGATATGGATGATATGTCCGATTTAATATATTATTTCAACTCATGTCATTTATTTTTATATCATACTTTACTTCCATTGGAGTTAAATAAATTAATTAATCTCTTTATTGTTATTATTTTATATAATTATAATGTCAGTACTCATTCACTTTCTTCGTTTTTGTTGAAATGTTCTGGAATCAGATGGATGGCATTATCCTTAAGCATGCAACGGGATTGCCCGAATAGAGTAGGTGCCAGCCAAGCACCCCCCCTTTATTTTGTCCCCCCAAATCATATGTTAATATTTGGCGAACAAATAATATAAAATTTGAAACTTCATTAATTTTGTGAGACAATCGTGAAAAAAGCAAATAATTAAATTAAACCTATTACGATAAGGGTTAATTAAAGATATTAAAGATAGATAGGGGATATAGAAAGGGATATTAAAGATAAGGGTTTATGAGTGCCCCATTCTCCCCTACATCATAAAAATTTCGGAAAAATGTTATGACATTATTTCCATATTTTTTAAAAAGTAGCAGACCAGATTTTCAACAGAACATATTGAAATACTCCTATCCATATAATTTCAACTTTTCTTATCTCAAAGATAAGGCATAAAAGGAGAGAAGACAAACAACCACTCTCATATCGGCTTAAATCTTTTTCAGAAGTACTAAAGCACTTTTTTGCATGCCTTTTTATGAAAGTATTGTTTTAACAGCATAGATATATCTCTGGGGGACCATCGTGCGTAGCAATCTTTTCGCGTTTTCTGAAATCTCAAAAAGCCGATTTAAAACGCTTTATTTTTCTAAATCAGAATTTTATGTCCAGGTCCTTATTCAAGTATGAAATGTAAAAGGAGTTTTATGTGACATAACAAAACTTTCTTCATAATGGCGTGAGACATGAAGTTTCAATATAAACTCAACTACAGTTTATGACGATATAGTCTTCTAACTTTGCCTTACAGGGTAGCTTAAATGACGGTATGTCATGATGTTCATGAACTTGTTTTTAAAAAATGCAGAAATGAGGACCTTACACTACTCATTTTTAAAATCTAAGTGTATCATAAATAATTGCGTGACATGTTGAAAAGTAAGTATTTCAAAATAACTTTGTCAATAGATATAAATATAAACTCGTTTAATAAATGTGTTTGCACATAAATGTTAGTACATATTTTGTCCAAATAGTTTGAAAGAAAATTGAGA
Source organism: Maratus michaelseni (assembly GCA_963931845.1). NCBI lineage: Eukaryota > Metazoa > Arthropoda > Arachnida > Araneae > Salticidae > Maratus > Maratus michaelseni. The sequence goes on from OZ007595.1 coordinate 313,970,257, forward strand.
ATTTCAAACTTAAGGAACTGTATTTTATGACGGATGTACTGGAACCGTGTGTAACTAATATGCGCCTTGATCTATTAAGTCTGTTCTCAAATCCAAACTGGCTACTTTCTGACGCATTTTAATTCAATTTTATTTTTTCAAGTGCAATAAATTTGCAAGTGTGCTTATTTAGAAACAATGTAATCGAATTACATTTTCCCCTTTTTGGTAAAGGATGAATATCGTTCAGAAATTACTGTCAAAGAGGGGTTTTAAACCGAATTTTCTACGCGGCACTTCAAGAATGGGGAAAAACTTATCGTCACGTGACACGAATCTCTTGAAACTCGAGAAATATTTATGTATCAAAAAATGGAAAACTCATTTTGGTTACAAATCGCTTTAATAGTCAGGCCTACTAATTTCATGCCTTTGCGTTTAAAAATGAGTAGTGTAACAAAATTTTGCATTGTTGAGTGTTTTGCGTTGTTCGTCATTTGAAAAACACCTTCAGGGAGCAATGATTTATCATGGATGCATTCGCGAAAAGTGAACAATGAAGTTGTATAACAATAATGACGAATAAAAACGAAGAATATATGCTTGAAAAATTGGTACGACTTTTTTCAAAATCAAGCATTAAAGAATTCAAAGTTGTAATAGACAGAGAAAATACGGAAAAATAAATAAAATTTGCTTATTTATAAGAACAAACTTTAATAGTATACCAATCATACGTCTAAAAAAACCCTGAAAATTTTCGTGACGTCATATCCACATTTATAAAAAAGTAACAGAACAGAATTTCCCCAGAACATATTGAAATACTCATATCCATAGATTTTCAACTTTTCTTATCTGAAAGATAAGACATATAAGGAGAGAAGACAAACAACCACTTTCATATCGGCTTAAATCTTTTCCAGCAGTGCTATAGCACTTTGTTGCATCCTTTTTATGAAAGTATTGTTTTAACGGCACAGATATATATCTCCAGAGAATCGGTATTATATTCTGCAGCAATATTTTTGCGTTCTCCGGAATCCCAAAAAATCTCTCAAAAAAACGCTTTACTTTTTTAAATCAGAATTTTATATGCAGGTTCTTATTCAAGTCTGAAATGTAAAAAGGATTTTATGTAACATAACAAAACTTTCTTCATAATGGCGTGAGACATGAAAGTTTAGTATAAACTGAACTATAGCTTATGGCGATGTATTCTTCTAACTTTACTTGATAGGGTAGCTCTAATGACGGTATGTTATGTTTATTAAACTGTTGAAAAAAATATTCAGAAACTTAAACTACTCATTTTTTAAAATTAATTGTATCATAAATAATTGCGTGACATGCTGAAATGTAAGTATTTCAAAATAACTTTGACGATAGATATAAATATAAACTCGTTTAATAAATGTGCCTGTAGAATTAAGTCATATTTTGACCAAAACTGTTGAATAAAATTGAGAATTTCAAATTTAAGGAACTATATCTTATGACGGATGTACAGGATTTGCGTGTATGTGTAACTAATATGTGCCTTGTTCTATTAAGTGATCTATGATTTATCATGGAGGCATTCGCGAAAAATGAAGACTGAAGATGTATGGGTAATAATAATGGTGCATAAAGTTGAAGAATATATGCCTAAAAAATTAGTATTACTTATTTTACAAAATCGAACTTTAAAGAATCCGAAGCTATAATTGACCGAGAAAATACGATAAAATAAATAAAATTCATTTATTTATAAGAACGAACGTCAAGAGTATACCAATCATACGTCATAAAAATCTCAGAAAAATTTCGTTACGCTATTTTCATATTTTTTAAAAGTAACAGAACAGAAAAATAATAATTAAAAAAAACATATCCATCGTCTTTTAACTTTTCTTATCTGAAAGATAAAGCATAAAAAAAGAGAAGACAAACAACCACTCTCATATCAGCTTAAATCTGTTCAAGAAGTACTACAGCGGTTTTATGTATCCTTTTTTTTTTTTTTTTTTTTTATGAAAGTATTGTATTAACGGCACCGAAATATCTCTGGAGAACCGGTATCATCTTCTATAGCAATATTTTCGCGTTCTCGTGAATCTCAAAAAGCCTCTAAAAGAACGCTTTACTTTTCTAAATCAGAATTTTATATCGAGGTCTGTATTCAAGTATAAAATGTAAAGAGATTTTTGTATAATATGACAGAACTCTCTTAGTAATATAGCGGAGATGGACATTCGTATAAATTGCATCTGACTTTATGACGCATTAAACCGTTACGCAGTACATCATTTTAAACTTAGTTTTAAAGATGTTTTACACAGTGAAAAAAAAGAAATTCTTAATCTAGGAAAATATAGTTCTAGTTATGCCTATGGTAGCATCCTTCAACTCCTTTAACCTCCAGTGCTGCAGGCACTTTAAACACCGTATTTGAGCACATTTTTATCACCTTGTGCTCATTAAAATAATATTGCTATGATGAATGGGCGTTTAATCAAGCATATACTTCATGTGGATTTCTCGAATTGCAAATCAGTGAAAGATTGAAAATAAAACTTTTGCATATTATTTTCTTCTCTTTTATGCTAATATGGCAAAGCCGGCCTTCTCCTATATTGCTTTCGCATTCCAGGATTACTTGCATGGTAATATGCATTTAATCAGGTTCAGGTTTGATAGGGCCTGCTGTCAAAGAAATCATCGTTTCTCAGATGAATTTGGCAGTTCTTTTCTCCATCGATCTCCGATATAGACAATGATTTAGCAAATTACATATCATTTTTCCATTTTATATTTGATTATAACATATGTACACATTGATCCATCTCCTGTTTGGTTATAGAATTATAGTTTAACTTATTGAGAATAATGAAATTGGGTGATTTTTAAATGATTGATGTTAATGTTGAATTGATGATGTTAATGTTAATCTTTCAATCCATATTTCATTTTAAAATGGAAATCTTTTGATACTATAAGAACTTATATAAATATACTATTTTATAGTTAATATAGTATTCATTAAAGTGTTGTAGGTTTTTAAATATTTAATTATTAGATTCATGTCCTGTTATACACTCTAAAAAAAATCCGTGAAAATACAAGAGATTTTCCGTAAAATTTCACGGAGAAGTTTCATTTATCCATAACAACAGTACAATTTCCGTAAATGACATTAGTTCCGTAAAGGAGATTTCAAATCCCTAAATATGCAGAAAGTTTTCCATAAATTGTCCGTATTTCTTTCAAAACAGTACAATGTCCGTATTTCTTCCAAAACAGTGCAATTTCCGCGTAAATAACTTTTAGAGGTTTGCGTACAGAAATCGCCTTGTTTGAAATGGGAATTAAGATTGCTGTATTTACTGGAGTTCTTCAAGGATCCAGGCCTGACCCGGCTCCCCATGCTGGCCCATTCTAACCGGGGCCATGTCTGGACAGTAATTTTTTGTGAAAATAATAGTAATATTTATATTTTTTAATGAAATATTTAGAAATTGATTTTTTTTTTTTTTTTTTTTTTTTTTTTTTTTTTTTTTTTTTTTTTTATAAGCTAGAGAATTTTTTTTTTAAATCTATTTTTTATTTTTATTGATAGTGCTTCAAAATTAGGACTTTTTTTTCACTATTTTTTTTTTTAATTTCAACTTTTCTAACGGGAGGCAATATTGAGTTATTTAAAGGTTTCATAACATAATATCTGTGCAAGTTATCGCTATGTAAATTGTATTAAACTAAACTGATTTGGCTTATAAATTTATGAATTAAACTAAAATTTATTATTTTATAAATTATAATTTTACAAAGTTTATAATTTTGTCCTGAAATTTATAAAAATAGTTAATATGTTTTCTTTACTTTTATAAAAATGAAGTTTATAATTTTATTAACTTTATAATTTATTTCTTTAGCTTATAATTTTTTATTAAATTAAACTAAATTAATTTAAACTAAATCAAAAAGTCCAAATTTAAACTTACCTATCACAAGATCATTAATTTCGAAATTGTCTTTGAAAATCAATTTTTTGTTTTAATATTATTAAAACTATTCAGTTTGATAGAACAGTACACAAAAGTTCTCAGCATAGCTCAAATATAATAACTTGATTTATTATAAAATTGTTTATTTAAGTAAGTTTTTTTAAAATAAGAGATAACGAAAAGTTATTTTAATAGCATGTAATAAATATGTCTCCTTCAGATAATTATTGTTTTTATTAGAATCGATAAATAGATCATCAGTCAAATAATTTTAAAAAGTATATTTTCAAAAAAAGAAAATGTTGTATTATTACAAAAGGATGCAATCATACAATGACTCTTAATACAATGTTTTACGCATATAATACATAATAAGTTAAAATTTATCTGGTTTATCTGTTATAAAGCATCAAATTATAAAAAGAATTATTGAAAATTATGAAATGAAAATATTAAAAACATTGGAACTCTTGAAAAAAAATCCATGGAACCTTCAAGTTTTTGCATCATAAAAAGTGACTGAATTAAGTAGCAACATTTGAGAAACTAGAATGTCAAGTCTTAGCGTAGTGGTTGATACCTCCGGTTCAGTAAGCGAAAGATTGCAGGTTCGATTCTCATCGAGGGAAGGGTTGGTTGTTTACACAAAATTCACTCCGAAATGAGAAAAAAAAGCAGTATATCTGTCCTTTGTAAGGTTGTTCTTGAGAAGTAACTTTTTTTTTTTTTTTTTGTCCGATACTGTTTATTTTAACATTATAAAAATTTCTAAAAAATACGGAAAATATCTGTTATAAAACGGAAATTTAAAAACGGATATTTCAGAAATCACGAAAATTTCCTGGAATTTACGGATTTTTTTTTCTTTTAAAATACGGAAATAGTACTGGCGTCTCGATTGCCAGTACAATTTCCGTTTTTTTCAGGAATTTTTCTTTTACAGTGTAGGAGGAAAAACTGTTCATTTGCACAGGGCCTACAGATATCAAAAGCCTAAAGTGTTCAGATTCTAGTAAACGTTTCCGTATTTTTGTACAGTGCATCTAAAATTCGATATTTTCCCCAAAAATGACATTATGGCAACAAGCTGGGGTTTTAAAGAAATCTTATTTTAAATAATATATATATATATATTTGTTGAATGATATAATAACGAACATAAATCAGCTAGCAAGTAAAGTATTATAAAAAATTATGTACCTAAGAAACTATATTTTCAAAATTCAGAATCTTTAAAAGAGGAGCAAGCACAATTTTTAAGTGTGCTCATATCTTCTAAAATTCCACAGTACATGCGAAAAGAATGCCTATTCTAACTGATCATAAGTATTTAAACACTTAATGGAATTATATTGAAATGTGTACAGTGTAAAAAAAGTCATATGTTTCTTAATTTTGCTCTTATCTTTCTTAAGGTTTAAGAAACTATAATATAACCTCTTTCGAGATAACCACGATTGTGAAAAGCGCCAATTTATCTTTAGAAACTTCAGAATCCAATAGATTTCTAAGATTTAGGGTGAAAACCCCAGTTATTGACACCTAACTAGTAGCTGACACTTGAGCGAATATCTAACTCAAATAATAATTTTGTTGTAAAATTCTGCAAAGTAATGTCATCTAGTGATAAGTTAGACACTTATTTTTATTTTGGAGTCCATTTATTCACCACTAGGGAGCCAAAAGCATATTCAATGAGGAAGGAACTTTTGAGAAAACAAAAATGTCATTTTGAAGCAACCATCTTATTTCTAAAATTGAGGAAGTGTTTTTTTTAATTTAGGGGGTGCCAGTTATTGGTTCCTGGAATTTCATTTCTCCAGTCCTTGACAGAGGTATTAGTTATTGGTTATATTAAAGAAATTTGAAATCTATTATTTAAACTGTTTAACAATATATAATAATAGATTAAATTTATCTTGCAGTAAACACCATTAAAATTTAAGTTGTTTTACCAGTGTCTGACACCAGATGTCAGTTACTGGTTCACAAATGTCAGTTAATGACTATCTGCATTACCAATAATGCAGTACTAAATATTACTGCTATATACTCTTACTATATACTATCCATTACTAATAATGCAGTACAGCTTACTAAATACCACCTTTTTATAACAAATATTAATGTAGTTTGTTTTTACAATAAAGAATTAAGTTTAATTAAAACCATTCTAATCTTATAAAATAAAGTGTTAGTCACTGGTTCACTTTGTATCAGTTAAAAGATTCAGCGAAAAGAATGATCATAAGTATTTTAACAGTTAATGGAATTTTATAGAAATGCATACACTGTAAAACTAGTCGGATGCGCCAATCCCAAAACTTTCTTCTATCTCACACAGGTTTCGCATACGCATTAAAAACAAATCAGCACCAATTTATATCAAGGTCTAACTGAATCTGAAATTTTATTAAATTCCGTGCGTTTAGTTAGATTATTAGTTTTACAGATAATACTATCGCTAAAATCCCGTAAATCCTGGAATATGCATAGCAGCGGCACCTGTTGGGAGATTTAGACAAAAACCTAATCAACAACAACTTATGTCAACGTCTAACTGAATCTGAAGTTTGATGAAATTGCGTGCATTAGTTCTTGAGATACAGCTATCGAAAAAAATCATGAAAAAAATTGGTATAGCAGCGCCACCTGTTGGGATATCTACACCAGAACGTAATCAGCGTCTATTTATGTCAAGGTCTACATGAATCTGAAGTTTGATGAAAATGAGTGCATTAGTTCTTGAGATAGAGCTAATTGCGAAAATCGCAAAAAATGTAGCATAGCAGCGCCACCTGCTGGGCGATTTTCACCAAAAACTAATCAGCACCCATGTATATCAGGGACTAACTGAATATAAAGTTTTATTACATTTCGTGCATTAATTCTTGAGGTAGAGCGCCCATAAATGTTTTGTCATGTACAGACAGACAGACAGAGTCACAGACAGAGTCACAGACAGAGTCACAGACAGAGTCACAGACAGGCACTTTCTAAAAACAGTCAACTCGTGTTCAGGACCTTCTAAAACGTATAAATCCGTTGAAAACCGGAAATCGAAAATTTTCATGAATCCAATACTTCTTTCCTGTAAAGATAGAAGAAAGTAAAAAGACAACTGTTTCTTAATTTTTCTCTTATCTTTCTTGAAAATATAATAAGATAAGATGCGTCTTTCGAGATACCTACGATTTTGAGAAGCGCCAATTTAACTTTAGAAACTTCAGATTCCAATAGATTTCCAAGATTTATAAGATTTTCTGAAACAAAAGTTTCTTTTGCTGGCCGTATTTTCCCGAAACGTTTCCGAGTACTTTTTACAGTTTATTAATCAGTTTTCTTTGTCAGGAATATCGGGTTTTCGGATGCTATCAATTCCCAAATAAACATTTTCAGCTAACGTAACATAATCTATACATCCAAGAGCATAACAAAATAATGTTAACTTGAATGGTAATATTAATGCTATTAATTTTAATGTCTGTTAAACTTTAAAATGACAGAAAAATTGAAAAATGAATTTAAAGTGGAATGATAGATTTACCTTGTAGTTAAAATTGATAAAATACTCATTAAAAACATGCTTAAAATGTGCTGAAAATGAGACAGACACATGTAAAAGAAATTAAAGCATATTTAATCCCGAGATCTTTGGAACACAAACGCGTCCATCTTCAAGGGAAACTGCTAACTGATAACACAATTTATCTTTTCTTGTCCGTTACGCAATGGCACAGTGGAAACGACAATTATATAACAGCAATTATATAACGACATTTATATATATGCTAAACTATATTTAGTAGACTAATAGAAGTTTGTGGAATATAAATAAATTCATATACAGGGCTACGCAAAGAAAAATATACATTGTCGTTTACGATTGGTAATTCCTGCGAGTGAGTTTTAAGCTGCCTTTTAGCTTAATATGTGGTGTGTACAAAAGTCTTCAGATAATATACAGGGCTGTACAAAAGATTTCGAGTGCATTTCTGTCGATTGGCAAAAATTGCTAAATGTGAATATTCTAACTGAACTAAATTTTATCATGCTATATCTCCACATCTATTGATCATATACAGGGCTGCACAAAATAATTCGACTACCTTTTTGACACTGGAAGGTAATTTCGAAAACTGTATTTTTCAATGTGTTACATGTTTTTTAAACTGTTTACTTACATATCCTCTTTCACCTTTTTTAATGGTGAAGTTTCGTTATAGTTTTATGGCTGTGTTCGATAGTGTTTCATAATCTATGCTTGACGCATGATTTTTCGTTCTTTTTTTAGGTATGTTTAAGGTTATTATCTCGTTCCCAGGCAACGCCGGCAGGTCAGTAAATAAATAAATAAGAGAAAGAAATAATATCGAACCGTGTAATCTTTTTTTTTTCTTTTTTTTCTTTGAAGTTGGTTAAAAAGTAAAATTACCTATAATTAATTTTGTTTAAGAAGAAAAAAAAGTGAAAAAAAAAATTCCTATTATACATTGATGATTTACAACGTAATTAACGCTACTATTTAAAATATCTTTTCGCGATTTCTTTTCTTTCTCTTTTCTAATCCCGCAAAATCTTCTGGGACTCATTAAAAAGTTTTTGCGATGTTCGATCAGAAAAATAAGCGGATAATCCGACCGAAATGAACACGCGATTAGAAGAAGGTTCATTACTGCGATATTTTAGGAACGTTTTTGATGAGGATTTTGAGTCCGCTGTGGCAGAAAAGTATTAGGTCGAAAAAAAAAAAAAGATTTCTGAGAATAACTTTTCATGGAGTAAAATAACTGGGGATGTTCTGTTTTTATTATGTCAATATTTTCAATTCCCTGCACAAATATGGCGCGTTTCAAAAACGTGGAGCAAAAATGTAACGCGATTAAAATAATAATAATAATAATAATAATAATAATAATAATAATAATAATAATAATAATCTACTAGCTGACCCGCCAGGCGTTGCCTAGGCCCGTGATAATAAATAAATAAATAAAAATCAAGTTTTTATTATTTTATATCTTTAACTCGAATTTGTATGAAATTATATTTTAAAATGAAAAATTAGCAAAACAAGTAATATAAAAATTTTTTAAAGTCAATTCCTACTTTTTAATCATAAATATATAAAATAAACCCGTGCAGCATTCATGTCCCATGTTATCTTTATTGAGCATTTTTTTTATAATCATCGTTGCGGTATTTTATTTTTGGGGCATAACTCATTTGAGGAAAATCTTTCATTTCATTTATGAAAACAATGGGAGAACTTTTTTTTTCCCATGTAAAACTAAAATTAATTAATTAAATTTAATTAATGAATTAATATTTGAAAAAACTATATTAACATCCAGTGTCATCCACTACAATTTAAAAAAAAATGTATTTGAACTTGAGTGGATGAATAGAAAATGTTTTATTAACGGTTGAAAATTTGAACAAGATATATAAATATGTGTGTGAGCTAATAGTGTGTGTGAGCTAGTGAGAGAGTGTGAGCTAATAGTAGGAATTGAAAAATATTGATGTTTAGTGATACAAGCGTTCATTTTCTTGTTATTTTTGTCCGAACTCTTTGAAATATTTATTGGTTATAAATAAAACGGTTTTACAGCCCGTGTAAAAATGTTGCTATCGAGTTGTAAAAGAAACGTTTTCTTCTCGCTTTTTTGTTTGTTTGTTTGTTTTCGCATCGGCTCCTTAACATAGCGATAAACAAATAATTCTCATCTTCCGAACTCTTTGAAATTTCAATTGGTTATAAATATAATTGTATCCAAGATCGCTTTAAAGTTTCACGAAAAATATGCATATTTAGTAGTGAAAACATGAGTTCTTTTAAAAAGAGCTTTAGTTTTCAACCTCAGAGCAAAAATATATTAGAAGGTCTAATGCTTTCAATGCAATGGTACGCCTCCATCCGTTTTCAATCAACCCTTCTGAATCCTCCTAGGCTAAACAGGTGAGGGATAATCAATCAGGTTTTCCGTTTCTGGGGGGAGAAGCTTTAAAAGAAATGTTGAAGCATGCGTAAAGAGACCCTTTTCGTGTGGAAAAATAATGTTGGAATTTGACAGAATGCGCTTTTCGTTTTAAATATATAGATGGGTCGGGGAGACATAGGGTTTAACCTCTTCAGAACGGATGGTTGGTTGCATAAGATTTAATGGCACACAATCGCTTTAGGAACATGCTGCGTTAAAGTAGGAATTATAAGAAAACGTAAAATAATCCACAAAATGTCATGGTAAAACAATGTCAATAAAAATAAAAATATAGAACAAAGCTGAATGAGAAATACTACGTGGACGGGATATCCCATCCAGATGTAGTCATACAAGTGTAGAAAACCAATATTGTGAATTGTTAGAGCAGCGAAGCATACAAATAACTATCTTTCAATGTGAAATGCTATCTGGATGGGGTATCCCATCCAGATGTAGTCATATAAGTGTAGAAAACAAATATTGCAAATTGTTAGAGATGCAAAGCATGCAAATAACTATCTTTCAATGTGAAATGCTATCTGGATGAAGTTTCCAATCCAGATGTCATACAAGTATAAACAGGTATTATTAATTATTAAAACTATAAAGCATATAAATAATTATTGAGTATATACAAAAGTAAGTTTCGATTTTCCGATAGATGGCGTAAGTGGTCTTATATGTATTGTGTGAATCTGATAATACATGCTTTTGAAACGTCTCTTCATAACGTTCAAAACGTAGTTGTAGTATATAACATTTGATCAAAGTGTAAATAGCCTAGTTTCTTATTCGATTTAAAATGGATAGTTTTGTGCCAAATAATCGTCATTTGCGGGTAGTTTTGTTATATTTTTATAATTTAAAGAAAAGCGCTGCTGAAAGTCATCATTTACTTGTAGAAGCTTACGGTGAACATGCTTTTTCTGAAAGTTTGTGCAGAAGGAGGTTCAGGCAATTTAAGGAAGGTTTATTAGATGTTGAAGACACAGAATGTGAACGTAGACGAGTTACTGAATGAGCTACTGAAACCTTTTGAAACTGTCTACCGACGATAATTAATGCATTTGAAGAGAGCCATTCAAGAAAATCGACCAGAATGGGAGAATAGAACAAAATAAACTGATTTTGCTGCATGGCAACGCAAAACCACATACTGAAATCGTCGTTAAACCCTACTTAGAAGGACAGTACTGGTAAGTTCTATCTCACCCACCATATCCGCCAGACATTGCTCCTTCGGATTACTATTTATTCCGGTCGATGCAGTCAGCCCTTCAAGACGTACGATTCACATCTTATGAAACTATTATAAAAATTAGCGTGATGAATGGATCGCTTTAAAAGACGACGACTTCTTCAGACAGGGAATGCGTAAATTGCCTAAAATATGGGCGAAGGTTGTTGCTTCTGATGGTGCATGCTTTGAAGAATGTACCACTTTTATATGCTTGCTAAATAAACATGTAATTTTAACAATAAAAGGGACTTACTTTTGCATATACCCAATATATTTTACAATAAATGCATGCATGCTTTAAAATATTAAAGAATGCCCCATGAAGTGTTTTTCCAATGAAATTGGTTACGATGTATTGAAATACATTCGTTAGAATTGCCGTAAGCTCGGACAGTCAGTTAAAAGATGATGAACAATGAGGATTTCAAAGTGATAGTGAGTACACATGAGTGCATCTTCTCTACAGAATGGATGTTACGTATATGTTCCATACAGCAGTGGTGACCATCCTCCCCAAACCCAATGACGCAAATTCCCCCCCCCCTCTCTAAACAGAAAATCAATTGTAAAAAAAATTCTTTAAGATTTTATAAAATTTCTTTAAAATACTTTTTTTTACTGATAATTTAATAATAGTATTCTTACGTAATATCACACAAACAGGAAATAGAAGTTTTAACAGCGTAATAAATAATGAAAATATATATTTTATTATTTGCAATCTGATTGTTTCCATATTTATAAGCCCTGACTGACAAGCCCGTGTTAATGCGTTTACTAAGCTCCAGTTTTCACTGCAATACAGGCATTATTTCAATTAACATAATTCTAAAGATATAATGCAATATTAATGACTGAAATAATGATTAATACTCTTAATGATTACATTCATATACGTAATCAATTTTTTTTTAATGTTAGAATAATCAATTGTTTTTAGCATTTTAGATAAAATACAGAGAAAACAACATTACAATATTGCCCATTTGCTCGTTAGCTGGAGGATGTGAAAATTTAAATTCGTCCCAACATCAGTGCTTGTGCCTTGCTTTCTGCAGGACATGAAGATCACTCTTGCAAGGCAGTACTTGTTTCTCGAGATCAGTATGATAGCATAGCTTGATATATTACACTTAATGGTTCATTTTTAAATAGTTTAATAACAAATAAATACAATATAAACTTAAAGAAATTTTTTTTATCAAAAATTTTAATCTGCATATATTGTAAAAAATTAAAAATATATCCTTTCTAAGCATTGACTAATAGATGATTTCTGAACCGTTAGTCTTTGATAACCAGTTTCAATTTCAAAAATATTTAAAATTAGCTGAAGGATTATGTTATACGCCGTTTGGGTCAAAAAATGCATTTTTGAAGACGTTACAAAACTTGACTTTTTATACGTCCCTGAATCCGATAAGTTATATTTAGTGAAACAGTTCTCGTGCTCTGACATGCGGGGGAAAAATCATTTTATTACGACCAAAAGTTACCGAGTTTCAAATTTGGAAAATATCCGCACATCACTTCGAGCACCATGTTAAAAGCAAGAAATTTCCAAATTTTAAAATCGCATAACACGGTGAGTTTTGGTCGCACAAAAATGATTTTTTTTTTCATTTGATATATCAGAGCTTCAGGATTGCTTTACCAAATATAACTTATAGGACCCGTAGGCTGTATAAAAAGTTAATTTTTATAACTTATTCATCAAAATTGCATTTTTTGACCCAAATTGTGTCCAATATAATTATTTACCTAATTTTAAATACTTTTGCAATTGGAACTATATCCCTAAGACTAACGATTAAGAAATTATCTATTGGTCGACGTTTGAAAAAAACACACTGTCTGTTAACAAATATAGAAAACATATTCTGGAAAAAAAGGAAAAGAGAACAATTCTATAAATTTTTTTTATAAACGTTTGAAAACAAGTAGAAGTAAATAAAAATAACAATAAACTTCATTTATTTCTTTCCAAAAACTATGCGGTTTCACATATGAAAACCATATTTTTTTAATTTTTTGCGTAAAAGAATACACCAATCTGAAATACATTATTATGTTGGAAAAAGTATTTTCAGAAATGCAAGCTACAAGTTTAAAAAATACAATTTTTAAGCCACTGAAGTTCTCATATATTCAGAAAAATTATTAAATTCTTGATTAAACCTTTTTTCTCTCTGTTTGAGAGAGAACTCTTTAGAATTATTTGACAAAATTTAAAGAATTTTTTTCTTCACATATTTGGTTGCATGAATGCAAAACTAATTTATAATATTTTGCCTAAACATGAATTATGCTTTATAAATTTTTAAATATAGAAAGAATTGTTTTAGAGATTCGAAGAAGACTTTTTTAAAGAAAAGACTTTGTCTCAACCATCGTCTGAAAAAAAAAAAATGTCCTAAACCAGGAAAAAAAAATCTAAATTTAAATTTGAAATAAATTTCAATAAATTCTAGAATTAAGAAAAAAATCTGATTGATGTTTGTTTCATCTCGATCAAATATAAAAAATCCAAAAGATGAAAAAACGTCAAAAAATATTGTTAATATAACCAGAAATTAAAAAAGAATCATACATTAGAATTCAAATTATCAACAAACTTAAATATCTGGGATAATATTTTTTTGGAAACTGTTATGAGTAGAAGTAAAAAATCAAGTTAAATTTTGATTTAGACTAAGTTTTTAAATTTTTGTCAATTGTTTTTCTCTGACTGTTGTAGTTGTGGCAAAATAATTTATGATTTTCTCATTACTAATTTTGGAAAAAACATCACTTTCAGTAGAAAGAAGCATCAAGTTAGAATGCCAAACATCGCCCATGCAAGATCGTAACCTATTTTTTACATTTTTTACACGACTCATAGCTTTTTCTGCAGAAAAGCTTGTAACTGCGAGGGATCGCAGGATTCTGTAAAATATATTCAAATTATTGAATCCAGAGAAATTGTTCAAACAACGATAGGGTTTTAAAAATCCCTTTGTAATCCACATGTCTTTAACCTTCATTGGTGATGTTTCTTTATCTTCTTCTTCTTCATCTAGTTTTCCATTCTCATCCATTTGCTTTTGAATATCATTAACAGGAGCAATGCCAATCATTACAACATTTGTGTGAGAGATACTATACAGTTATACTATACATTAAAGTGATACTAAAAAAATCAAGAATTTTTTTAATAGTGAAAAAAAAGGAAATATTAAGAATTTTAAAATCTCCCCAAAATGTACTTTTTCTCTAAATTCCCCCCGCCCAAAGTAAGTTGTATGACGCACTTTTCGTCCCCAAACCCCTCTCTGGGCACCCCTGCCCTACAGGTTACGTATAGTTTTTTTTTTTTATAAGTAACAGAATATTTTCGACATAATCTTTGACTTTTCTAATCCTAGAATTTTTGGATTAAATAAGGTGAAAATAGTAAATGGAATTACTGGTATTAAAATAAAAATGTCGTTAAGGGGTTAACCTGCTTGCAAGGTCGTAAAAAACGTGTATTTTGAGGAATTGTTTCTAAGAATATGAAATAAGATATTTGAAAAACTATTTTTTGTACACTGCTTTCGAAATATTAAAGGGAAGTGAGCGGACGCTTTCGATTTTTACACGGCTTGTCGAATATCCACTGAAATTCTTGACGAATTGTCCTTTTACTTCGAGGATGTAAAGCAAATGTTTGACTTCAACAACAGTAGATACAGTATACTGCAATTAAAAAAATTAAATATTGAATATTTGATGTGATATGAGCATTTGTATGAAATAATATTTTACGCATATGCGCGAAATATACGAAATATATATATTTTTCATGATTTGGTAGTCAATTCTATAGAGCAACTTGTATAACAAGACCGGTCAAATATCGTGAAAACTCAGACAGATGTCGGCACTACAGTGAGCTATTTGACAAATTGGGGGAAAATCCAATTGGATTATAAGGAATTTCCCCTCCAATTTGTCAATTAGTTTACTGTATTGCAAATATCTATACGAGTTTTCAGAATATCTAACTGGTCTTGTTATATGAGTTGCTCTATAGAATTGATTACCAAATCATGAAAAAAAATATTGCGTATATTTCGCGCATACGCAGTTAAAAATTATTTCATACAGCTATTCATATCTCATCAAATAGTTTATATATTAATTTTTTAATTGCAGTATGCTGTATCTACTGTTCTCGAAGTCAAACATGTGCTTTACATGCTTGAAGTTCAAGGACAATTCGTTAAGAATTTCAGTAGATATTCGACAAACCGTATAAAAAGCAAAAGCGTCCGGCCACTTCCCTTTAATTTTTGGACAGTAGTTTATTTTGTTTATTACACTTTAAACAAAAGAAATTGACTTTTATAATGACGAAGTAAAGTTGGGTGTTTCCAGCAGACTTGCTGCCCAGAGATAGAGTCGTTTTTGTACCCATCCTCGGTGATTACCGTAACTCTGTCAAAAGTTCTGAAATTATAAAAAAGCATAATGTCTTTACTCAGAACACTTAAAACTAGAGAGTAATCGTTTGGTTTATGGAAAAATTTACAGTCACAGTACATTTTTGGACAGCAGTGTATTTTGTTTACTACACTTTAAATAAATGAAATTGACTTTTGTAATGACGAAGTAAAGTTTGGTGTCCCCAGCAGACCTGCTGCCCGGAGATAGAGTCGTTCTTGTAGCCATCCACGGTGATTACCGTAACTTTGACAAGTGTTCTGAAATTATAAAAAATCATAATGTCTTTACTCAAAACGTCAGAAGACTTAAAACTAGAGAGTAATCGATCGGTTTATGGAAAAATTAATTTTGAACAAAATGGTGGACGTTCAAAGTTAAAGTACTGATTTAAAATAAAATGAGCTTAGATTGTTTATAAAAAATAGAAAAAATCATCAAAAGATCACCAAAAGAAACGATTACTCTCTCACTAATATTATTGCTAAAAATTGGTCGATATTTGGAGAAGATTGGTTGCGACTTTTTATCGTGACGACCGACTTTAAAAACATAATCTTGAGATAATGACATTTAAAGATATCAGTTTTAATTTAGGTATGATAGAAAAAAAGTAAAATAAAGCGGCGTAACTTTCTTAATTTTTATCAGATCGACCAGAAAAGTAAGTAAATATGATTTAATTGTATTTTCAGAAAATATAATCCTATCAAAAACATCACATGCAAAAAAAATGTAGCCAAGTTTCCTAACTCTTTTACCGTAAAAAGTTCTGATAGTGTGTAAAGCCATGTTTAGCCCTCTTATTAATTGAAAATTTCATTCAAAAATCCCTCCTATTCTTTACATCTTTAGTTAATGATAATTTTGTGAATTGACCATTACGCAGCACGAGAATGTGAGGTATATAATTAGCTTTAATCTAATAATACCATCCCAAAACATAGTAAGATATAATAACTTCATTGTGAAAGGTGGCCCGAGAGTATGTAGAATAAAATGTAAGCCTAATCCCGGCCTCCTGGGTCTACTGAAATTATTTAGCACGGGCTCAGACACGATGTAGCTTGTCTTATGCCGATTTCTACGTCGGACATATTATATAGGGTGCTCGAAAACGGCTGGAGAGATTTGAAAGAATCATAACGCTAAAAGTAATTGAGTAAACGGAATTATTTTCTTTTTGCAAAGTACTCGGCAATTATCCACGATTTGTTAGATGTAGTTTTTTTAAAAACGTGACGTGATGCACATATTTGATGATCTGAAAATGCAAATCGCACCACACGTTCGCAATTGTCTTCGAGAACTCCGGCGAGGAAAGCGTAGAAGTCTAAAACTATTGGAGGTATGGGAAAAATGTCAATTAGAAAGTTCTTCAGCATCATCGATTGAGTAGGAAAGGATCCACTATGTACACGAATAGCATAAGCAAAAAGTGAAAATTACCAGTGTGTGTTTGTAGATCATCGATGATCGCGTTTCTGCGCATCGTCTGAATGTCACGATTTTAAAATGGCTTCACATCTTACGAATCTTGGATAATTGCCGAGTACTTCGGAAATAAATTAATTGCGTTTACTCAATTACTTTTAGCGTTACGATTCTTTCAAATCTGTCCAACAATTTTCGGTCATACGAGTTGTAATTTTCCAACTGGACGAAAAATGCCCGGAACAGTATTTGAACCTGGGATCTCTTGGCTGAAACTTCCATGCTCTACCAGCTCAGCTATTCCGGATCAATAAGGTTAACTGGATGAATTGTGCTCTTCAGAAAGAGATCCCAGGTTCGAATCCTGGCCCGGACATTTTTCGTCCAGTTAGAAAATTACAACTCGTATGATTTCTTTACTGATTTGAAAAATTGTGTTAAAATTAATCTTGCATTTTCGGTCACTCTTTATTTCTGATTGATGTTGTCAAGCATACACGCTTGATTGATGTAGTCATTGGTTCGTGCAGCACATTTATACTTATTCTCGTCCCAGTCACGCCCATTGAAAATTGTTCATATTTTATCAGCTTAGTTTGATCCTTTTAAATTTGTTATATCACGCCGATCGACCCGCTTAATTTTTTTTTATTGGCTCGACCCATTAAAAAAAAATTCTTTATTCTGTCGGCCCGGGCCGTTTGAAAATTTGCCTTTATTTTGCATGTCCGGGCCCGTGAAGACCTCAAGTTAAAGGTTAAAATTCATTGTGATATGAGAATATGTATTCCATGATTTTTTTTTGAGGTTCAAAATTTTGACAATAGAGAGTGCTGCTGCATATAATACACTGTAAAAAATGACCAATGTTTCTTATTTTATGAAAATATACTATAACTACGAACGAAAATATAATATAATCTTTTGAGTTATCCGAAATTTCGAATAGCGTGTTCCATTGTCTTTTGAATCCCGAGAAACCAATACATTTCTAAAATTTAAAGAATTATTTATAAAAACGAAGTATTTTTCGCTGCCCGTATGTTGCAGAAACGTTTCCGAAGGGTTTTTATAGTGTATTAATTAGTGTCTTCAGCCTGGAATACCTGTTTTTCGAATTCTATCCATTCTCAAGTAAACATTTTCATGCTCAAAAAATATGTTTAACAGACAAAAAAGCGAAATTAACAACGTTAACAATAACATTAAAATTAAGATTATTTTTTTACTCTTTCATGTATAAATTAACTTATTCGGCTGAAAATGTTTACTTGAGAATGGATGATATTCGAAAAAACAGGTATTCCAGGCTGAGGACACTAATTAATACACTCTAAAAACCTTTCGGAAACGTTTCTGAAAAATACGGGCAGCGAACAATACTTTGTTTTTTATAACTAATTCTTTAAATTTCGGAAATGTAATTGGTTCTGGGGATTCAAAAGACAATGGAACACGCTATTCGGAATTTCGGATAACTCAGAAGATTATATTATATTTTCGTTCGTGGTTACAGTATATTTTCATAAAATAAGAAACATTGGTCATTTTTTACAGTGTACTATGTAAATGCAAATGCATATTGCTTTTAAAACGAAAATACACACAAATATCACACAGAAGCTACCTCTTGTGATTTCTGGTAAAGTGGCTATCTAAAATCACGGATCTTTTCAGGGAATTCCTAACTCAAACATTTTCAACCTTGTCAGGTGCGTTCGTAATTATATAAATACGTAGCACCTACAGTCGTCGTCCTGCCTGTCCATCTGTCCGAAAATAACAGCGCAACAATTACCCAACCGAATGGTTTGAAATTTAAGCTATATAATCGTTGCAAAATTTTGTCGAGTCTTTTGCTATCTTCAATCAGTTTCTACTGTAGCTTTGCTGGAATAAATGAGACGATATTCTGGCTTGACTAATATTGTTTGCGGAAATTTTTATCCTTAATTTTTCTTTAGAAATTTAAACCTGCATCTAAAAAATATTAGATATTGCTGAAAAATTATTAGACTGCAGCATGGGTCCATTGGTTATAATTGTATTACAATAGATACTTACGTATTTCCTGCAGACTAACTTTTAAATTAGCTGTAAGTTTGCTTAAAAGTATAAAATATACTAAGTAGCAATACTGAAGATTATTTTAAAACCATTTGATGAATGGAGGCTGCTTTCAGATCTTTAATCGTATTCTTTTTGCATCATCATTTATTCCCTAGAAATCTTTAATCTTTTATATCGAATCTTTTCTTCTTGAATAAAAGGTTACTCATACTTATTTGATATTTTATCGATTATTTTACATCTCTTAAATTATTATTAAATCCAAAATAAATGTACAGAGGTTAAAGTATAATTTGCGAGCACTATTAAAAGATTTCAAATGATTAAAGGTAAGCTTTTTTTTCTTTCTTTCATGAATAAGTATTTGCGGATTATTTTATCTTTTCAAACTATTTTTTTTTCTTCTCAAATAAAAAAGAATCATTCATGCTCTTATGTTACTTCTTATCGAATATTTAAAATGACTGAATAAATAAATAATTAAAAATATGTATGTAATAAGTAAATTAATAATTAAAATGAGTTAAGAATAATTGAATAGATAATAATTATGAATATTAAAAATGATTGAATTAATAAAATTCTATAACTTCAAAATTATTTTTAAAAACGCGAAATAAATACATAGAGGTTAAAGTTAATTAAGTAAAAAGCATTGAAAATATTTATGTAATGAATAATTGAGTAATTAAAATGATTTAAGAATGAGTTAAGAATGATTGATTAGACAGAAATTATGAATATTAAAAATGATTGAATTTAAAATTATTAATAAAATTCTATAACTTCAAAATTATTTTTAAAAACGTGAAATAAATACATAGAGGTTAAAGTTACCTAAAATTAAGTAAACTACCTAAAAATGTTTTGAAGACACAATAATTGAAACTTTCAATGCTTTTGTTGAGTTTAAAAGGCACAAGACTCCTTAACAGATATTAACGATATACCTGAATAAATGTGTGTTTCTGCGTTCATAAATGTAGGGCCACAGAGGGAGTCTGCGGGCCCCGGTAGTATTTGAATGTGGTCCCTTAAATAAGTAAATAAACTAAATGTATACAATATTAGTATATAAACTTGTTGAAAGGTATAATTCGAATTATTTAATTTGTCATTAAATAACGTGAATTACACTTTTTTTAAAAAATTGTGACAGTCAAGCAATCTAAATTTTAAAAAAAGTAGCAAACTGGCAACACTAGCGTAATATATGTAATCTTAGATTAGCAGAATTTCAGTGAAGCATAAATAATTTGTGTTTATTGTTTACGTTTTTTAAACAATCATTTATAAAACAGTGTGTTACATTTATTTGATCATTGTTACTTGAATCCTAAATAACTAGATTTAATTGTTACAGTTAAAAGAAAAAAAACTGATTTTTGCTTAACAATGTAAACTCATTTATTTTAAACAATGAAACCAAGCAAATAACATATCTACAAATTACTTTCTTTCAAAGAAACATTTCAAGCTTCTCTGTATTTGAAAGATTTTTCATGCTATAAAAAGAAATATCTCAACTTAAATATACCATAAATATCTTGTTTTTACTTTTTGATTAATATATTAATATTTTTCAATTAACACATAAACAGACAAACTAAAAAAAAAAAAAAAAAAAAAAAATGGATACAAAATCTGTATCAGAATTAAAAAGACTTCGCGAAGACAAAGTGATTTCCAAAAAAAAATATAAAAAAGAAATAGTTGATATTTTTACACAGAATTTAAATTTTAAGTTTTCTGAAGTGATTGCCAAAGGACGATTTTCTACAGTCTTAAAGGTGCGGAATTCCATCGCCGAAGAAGGATTTGCTTTGAAAATAACACTGAACGAAGACATTGGTACGAAAGAACCAGAATGGGCGCAGTTGGACCACGAAAACATACTGCCTCTGCTGGGTATTGAAAGTTTTCCCGCGTTTGACTTGACATGGTTTGTATCTCCAGTAGTTGACTTGACATTAGCGGATCTTCTGCAGAGATTGATGATACAGAGAAATAGCATGTTCCCTATACGTGCTGTAAGGTGGCTTAAAGAAACAACGTCAGCGCTCAATTATATGCATGAAAATGGATTCTGTTTCTTGAATCTGAAATTGAGCAATGTGATGATATGCGACGACGATACAATCAAGATTTTTGGATTTCATCGCCTCAACAAGATCGGTGAATTGACAACAGAGTGAGTATTGTGTTTTTTACTTTCCGATCATACGTGGTATAGAGTAAGTCTTGTGATCATTTTTAAAATCGATTTTTTTTTTTTTTTTTTTTTTTTTTTTTTTTTTTTTACGGATTTACACGTTTCAGACACTGGTGGTTCCGAAAAACATAGTTTTAGAAAAAAAAATTGTCGTCCGTCTGTCTGTGTGTCTGTAAATGCTCTATCTCCCGAACAAATTGGGATAGAGACTTGAAATTTAGAATGCACTTAATATGTAATAATGAGAAGAAGGCTATTGAATTTCAGTAACCTCGATTATCCGGAACTATTTTTTTCGGACTATCGAAATATTTGTTTTGATTAAAGGTATATAAAAATTTTCGAAATGGTTTATTTTAAGTAGTGAATATAAAAGACAATAATAATAATAATAATAATAACAAATTTTGCATAAAGAATGAAGTCGATCGGATAATGAGTTGCCGAGATATTTGTAATTCTATTTTTCCACACTCTTCGATTTTTCATGACACTGTATTGCATTCAAATTTCAATTCAAAGATATATTTTAATTGGAAATGAGACGCTTAATCCGTCGCAGTAAACCGTTAGTTAATAGGATTATCAATTTTTGAGTTATAAGGATGTTTCTTTTACGCAATTCAATAACAAAGCATTTAACGTTTATGACGTCTTCAATCCACGATTTTATTCGAATTGCAATGCATTTTATAAATAGTTTATACAGGTTTTATTTTCATATTTTATATTATGAATATCTATGAGGGGTAAGTATTACAGTGGCTCCCAACGACTAGTTTTAATTTTTGTATTAATCCAAGGAAATTATCCGTTTTTGAATATAAGCAATCCCCTTAATTTTAAGTTACTGAGCATAGAACTTACGGGTACTTTTAAATTACTTGATGATTCAATTTTATGCTTCACATATGTTGGTTCAATCCCCTTAATTTTATGTTACTGAGCATAGAACTTACGGGTATTTTTAAATTACTTGATGATTCAATTTTATGCTTCACATATGTCGGTTCAAACTCGGTAAAAATTTCATTATCCTCTATAGGGATGATCTGATTTCCGGCTAAGCAAAATGACACCAACTTTTTCGTAAAGAAAATTTCACTTTATTCAATCGCACAATTCTACGATTAATGAAGACTAAAATTTCTTTACAAAAAAGACGGTGGGAGTTTTTCCTAGACTATGGAAAAGTCCTGTCTATAAACAACCTCTGTAAAATTCCTTGCTGAAAATTATCGGAAATTGCTGAAGGATTCATTTTATGGAAGTCGACGACGTGGGATTTTTATTTTAATTCATTTTTATAACACCGCATTCATTATATTATATGTATATAATATATGTTTAAATATACCAATAAATACTCGATCGTTTATTGAGTGAATGATTTTGATTAGAATAAACACTATTATAGGTTTATATGAAGTTAACTTAAAATGATCTCAAATATGAGTGTTTCTTAGGTGGTGGTGCTCTTTTTTTGTTTTGTCTTATTTTCATAGTTTAAATTTTACTTTGTTAATGTTACATTAATTTTTAAGTATTTAAATATTTTCGTAACACGCACTACCGGATTAAAATTAACGGAATTTTGATTCATTCAGAAATTCCGAATCTATACCAGAAAATACTAATTACAATATTTGTTTTATTTAATGACTGACATTTTCAAATTACATTGACCCATTTTCGGCCAAAGGTGCTTAAACGCACCATTTAAATAAATATATTTTTATTAACACTGTGAATAAATATATTTTTATTAACACAGTATTTTTCACTAATTCTATTTTTTTTGTTATTTTTAAGGGTTCTCGAGACTTCTATAAAACATTAGTAATTCAATTGAAGTAATCACTTTCTCTTGAGAAATTTTCAAAATACGCTGGTTTTTTACTTGAAACGGTTATTGACAAATTCGACTTTTTGAAATTGTGTAATTATTCCACTTGAGATTAATCATATGTTTTTATAATGGAGTAAAGTTGCAAGTTCTGTAAATAAAATAAAAATAAAACAAATGCCATAAGAAAACTTAACATTTTTTTAATTTAAATTTAATGGTAAATTATTAATGGTAACGTCAAATTAAATAAAATATTATTTTTCATGCACGAAACTTTCTTGGTGTCTTAATGAATGTAATTTAAGCAAATTTCAATGCAAATAATACCACATTTGATAAAATTCCTATGCTTGGCCTAAAATGGGTTAAATAACTAGTAAATCTGCAGATCAGGAGCCTCAACGTCAGCTCTGAAAGTTATTGTTTTTTAATCTCATTTTTTATATTATTTAGCATCTTACAATTGACAATTTATTTTTTTTAAATGTTACATACATTTTTATAGGCATGTAAAATACTTCGGAGGTTTAAGAAATTTGAACCGTTCAATGAAACACGATTTATGCAATGATATTCTGAAATTCTTATGAACTTCTTATTCTTGTAATTTTTTAGAATAAAAAGGCATTTCTTATTTTGATATTCTTTGAAATAGGGTTGCTAAGTAATTATAAAATAAAGAGGAAAAAAAAAAGAAATGTATTTTAAAATTTGTAAAAATTAGGAAAATAAAATGCTTTATATTTCCCGAAAAGTTGCAAAAAATTTTCCAATGATTTAAACAATTCATTTCTAAATTCTAATACATGCATTGGTAAATTTTCAGAGCTATTGCATGTATTTAAGGCCTCCATATCGAAAATGTAGTATCCGTAATTTTACGATTAAATCCATTATTCAAATATGCGATTTTCATTTCAGTTAAAAATGAAATTTGAAAATCGTCTGCATTCCCATAGGAAAGCATTATGACCTAAAAAGAAATGTTCTATATTTTTCGAACGAATGAACCAAATGTAACTAAAAACTATACAATCAAAATACCAATCACCAACATACCCACCAAAAAATAATTTAAATTTACGATTTTTACGGCAGTTATCGCGGAACAGACAGACAAACAGTCAGACGGAAACCAAAAACTTTTCGCGTCTCCACAGTTAGCCTGAACTGACGTATCGGCAAAAATTCCTCTTTCGAAATTGCCAGGAACAATGCGTATTTTTTTTTTATTATTAAAAATGAATTTGTCAAATTAGTGACGAAGCGACGCCACGTATGCGTCCTCGGTAGTGAACGTGTTAAGCAGTATTTTCAATAAAATAATGTTTAAAATGTGTTATTTAACCCTTACCTGACAAATACAGCAATATTCGCGAAAACCATTTTTACTTACCTATCATACGTAGCATAAGGCAAGTCTTGCTATCGTTTTAAAAATCGAAAAACTTTTTTGACGGATTTACACGATTCAGACACTGGAGATTCCGAAAAAAACATATTTAAAAAAACAAAACAAATTGCTGTCCGTCTGTCTGTGTGTCTGTAAACGCTCTATCTCCCGAACAAATTGAGATGGATACTTGAAATGTGGTATGCACTTAGTATGCAATAATGGAAAGAGTCTTATTGAATTTCCGTAACCTCGATTATCCGGAACTATTTTTTTCGGACTCTCGAAATATTCGTTCTGCTAAAAGGTATATAAAAATTTTCGAAATTGTTTATTTTAAGGAGTGAATATAAAAGAAAGTAAAAAAACAAATTTTGCGTAAAAAACGAAGTCGATAGAATAATGAGTTGCCGAGATATGTGGAATTCTATTTTCCACGCTCTTCGATTTTTCCTGACCCTGTATTTCATTCAAATTGCAATTCAAATATATATTTTAATTGGAAATGAGACGCTTATTCCGACGTAGTAAACCGTTAGTTAATAGGGTTATCAATTTTGGAGTTATATGGATGTTTCTTTTACGCAATTCAGTAATAGAACATTTAAAGTTTAGGACGTCATCAAGCCACGATTTTATTTTTGAATTGCATTGCATTTTATAAACAGTTGACACATGTTTTATTTTCATATTTTGTATTATACATATCCATGATGGGTAAGTATTATGGTGGCCCCCCAACGACTAGTTTATTGTTTGTTTCCAATGATTATTGTTGTAAATACTGGTGTTCAATTGTAAACAACACACAATAAAAATTGCCAATCGGCATTCGTTAGCTAAGGGTTAATATACAGTTCTGGAAAAAAGTAAACATCTCTCCACGCTAATTCTAATGCTAAACATTTAATTTTTTTTATTCGTTTAATATGGAGATAGCATTTTTAGAGAATCTTAAAATTTTGAGTTAGTTCATGTTACTCCCAAAGAATTGGAGCCTGTGTTATTTTCCTACAATTATTTCTGACAGAAATAGTAAAGAGTGCTTTTCTTTACTTCCAGGACAGTGTATACTTTAGACAGTGTGTCATAACTTCTGTGTGGCATACTGTTTTTATGTTTTAGGTAGCTTTCATTTCAAAAAGTAAAAAAGCTACCTATTGCAGCCGTTCAGAGGAAAGCAAGTCGGGAATCCCCCCCCCCCCCACCAGACCCCAAAATCACCCTCCGATGAAATGTTGATTGATGTACACTGCTGTCCAGAAATTAAGAGGCAGTGACAGGACGCTTTAATTTTTACACAGTTTGTAGAATTTCTCTCCGAATTTGTCAATTAGCTCACTGTATTACTGGTATCTTTCTGAGTTTAACACGATATTTGAAAGGTGTTTTTATATGAGTTACTTTATAGAATAGATGTTATGAATAGATGCTCCGATGAAATGTTCATTGATATACACTGCTGTCCAAAAATTAAGAGGCAGTGACCCGACGCTTTCATTTTTTACACAGTTTGTAGAATTTCTCCCCGAATTTGTCAATTAGCTCACTGTATTACTGGTATCTTTCCGAGTTTACATTGATACTTGAAAGGTGTTTTTATATGAGTTACTTTATAGAATAGATGACTACCAAATCATGAAAAAAAAATGTTTAGTTTAGTTCGCGCGTGTGCAGTTATATATAATTTGATACAAATGCCCATATCTCATCAAATTCTCAATATATTAATTTTTTAATTGCAGTATACTGTTAATTCTAACCTTCTTGAAGTCAAACATGTGCTTTACATCCTTGAATTTCAAGAACAAAATGTCAAACATTTCAGTAGATATTCGACAAACTGTGTGAAAAGCGAAAGCGTCCGGTCACTGCCCCTTAATTTTTGGCCAGCAGTGTATATATATATATATATATATATATCTGATCTATATGTCATACGATAGCACTCGTATTTCTGAACCGATTTTGATGAAACTAAGTGTGTGCATTAAACTCACAAATATCTCGACCAAGTTCGTTGGCTAGCTTGATCCGCCATCTTGTTTCAAAATGGCGGCAACTAAATCTATAAAATTCAAAAATATATATACAAAAAATTGCGAAATTCCAATTTATTCTTTGTAAGGCCTATTTATTGTAAGGCCTTGATACAAGGATTCCAAATGATTTTCTTGTTTTGCCTCTATCTTAAAAAATGACTGAGATTTTATAGAAGTTTGAAATTCTAGGGTGGCTGACATTTTGAAACAAGACAACAGATTAAAACAAATCTGGGATTAATTTATGAGTTTCAATGAACATGATTTCTCGGAGATTATTAACTTTCATTCGTGTAATCATTTCCCCAATCATACGACTAAAACTATATTCATATCCGTTAATGTCAAATTCTCGCCAAGCTTGACGAATTATCATCAAATTTGTCGACCAAAAATAAGTCTGCATAAATGATGCCAACTTGGCTATATTTGACTAATTTGGGGAATTTCTTATTCAAATTCAGTATTAACGAATCTTCTGTAATAGGGTTCTTCACATTCTTCAAGAACAATTTGTCAAAATTTTCAGTAGACAAACCGTGTAAAAAGCGAAAGCATCCGGTCACTGTCCCTTAATCTGGGATTAGGGCCTAATATTTATATAATGTATATATACGGTATATATGTCATACAATAGCCCTCGTATTCGCTTACTGCTTTCGAGTAACAATAACTAAAATTTTTAAACGAAGATATAGGAAAACTACTTTTTCTCCCGATACAGGCTGGAAGGGCTTTTAAAATTCTAGACAGTATTTTACGGATATACCAATCTTTTGAAGATTAAGAGTGGATTCCCTTAAAATCCCATTAAAGTAAGATCACTTTGCTGGTTTTTGAAAACAAAAACAAAAACATAACAACTAGTTTTTAAACGGAAATCAAAATTATTTTAGACAAATATAAAGTTTGTCTAATCTAATGGTTATTTCCGTTGGAAAGGGTTACCAATTTACAACATGATTCGTACGGATCAGGGAATTTTCCAGGAGTTTCACCAGTATCTATATATATATTTGTCTTACGTGGCGCGAAAATAGGGCTGAATTTGTAACTTATGGTTTGGCAACAACTGTAGTTTCCAGAGCTCAGACCAATGAACAGACTAGATTGTGTTAGATCAGCTCCCCCTCCGTCCAATATGGCGGTCAGTGTGAGAGCAATGAAACCATAGAATGAACTAGCAATTATTAAAAATAAAATAACATATACGTAATCCAAAGCGTCTGAGATGATTCCTCATTTTAATTATGAGCAATATCGTTAATTTCAAATAAATCCTCAACTCTTATTTAGAATTCATTTACGAATTTCACTCGCTCAAAAGACAGAGGAAAAAAAATCAACTGTCTAGCTATACGCTGCCGCCATCTGTTGCTGTATTGATGAAGTAAAAAATAATTCATTTTGTAAAAATCTATAAATCAATTAGAACTAT
The DNA here is from genome assembly GCA_963931845.1 of Maratus michaelseni. Classification (NCBI taxonomy): domain Eukaryota; kingdom Metazoa; phylum Arthropoda; class Arachnida; order Araneae; family Salticidae; genus Maratus; species Maratus michaelseni. The sequence goes on from OZ007595.1 coordinate 313,998,348, forward strand.
AAAATGTCGAACGAAATTTAAACAATGACAAACAAACTATCTTCCTATCACGTAGTTTTTTTTTCTAATGAATTTAAGTCGTGCTGTACAAAAGATCCTTTTTTCATAATATTTAAATGCTCATATATATGCTCATTAGTAGCGCCAACTAAATGCATTTTTAGTTGTGTTTTCAACGAAGAATTACTTTTTTACATTAAAATAAACTGTCAATTTCATATGTTCAAATGTTTTATGGTAGAATTTATTCCGGCTAGAATTGCTGAAAAAAGGGGGCGAGCGAGCGAAGCGAGTTGTGATCGCGTAGCGGTCTCAATGTGAATTGCTTCGCAATTCACGGGGGGGTTGGCGAGCGTTAGCGAGTAGTGGGCTGAGCCCCCTAGTTTCTTTATATAAAAAGAAATGTAGGTTAAACGCGCGAAACTTCGCCTTCTTTTAAGGAGAGATTTTCTGTAATAAAATACTGGTACCGAAGAGTTTCCTGGTCGCAAAATTCCAGGAGCTGACTGAACCCTGTACAAGAAATTTCTGGATCACATCATCGTGTCAATTTGAACTACACCTAGGTCAAATATGAAGGAGGAGTTCGTTTAAGCGCGATAATGTCTCAAAAAGATTAAAGTACTTTTGAAAAAAGGATAAGATAAAATTCTCTTACCTTTTCTGAAGGTGCATCTTACTTTTCATAGTAATCCAATTAAAGGTAATCCAAGCTATTAGTAAATCGTTCGCACTGAACACATCATGTTTTTACTAAAACTAAGTTTAAATATTAGTATGAGGCTAAATAAATTCACATTTTCTTGATCTTGATTCAATATATATTCAGTTGTTTAGAGCACATGGACATTACAAGAATTGACATTTAACAATTAAGTTTAGATTATTTTAGTTGACATTTTAGAGCTTATTCGCTCTAGTTGTTTACGCGTTTACATTTTGGTAGAGGAGTGAAGAAATTAAAGTCATAATAAAGAGTTCAGAGTTTTTTGATTACATCATTCTTACGTCAGAGGAAATTACACATATTACAAGGTTTGAGCGTAAGAACGTAATTGGAATAATAATGTTTATAATTATTGTTCTAATGTCTTTAATCTATTTCATATACCAACAGTTTATCAATTTAGAAGAGCTTTTGAACATTTATTTGAAGTTGAGTGGTCATAAATCTCACTATGCAATTCATTATGCGTTGAAAGAAATGCTGAAGCTATTTCTTTTTCTTTATCAAGGTCTTTCCATCTTTCCCCTTTGCAAAAGGAAATGAAAGAGTGGTTTTTCTGTAAATAAATTTCTCGGATGAGGTTAATATTTATAACAAAATAAAACTGTACAAAACCGGAAATTTTATATAAAAGAAATCTAAATAGTTGCCGAACAGTTTATATCGGTTAAGGGGCTTCCGAGTTGCAGCCAACTTAACGCCCAGTCTATTGTGAGTAGAGTGTCTTGTATTAAAATCTAAATAAGAACTGCCAAGAAATAAGGTGATAATTTTCTAATATATATATTTTTTCTGGTTCAAAATTTGTTTATTTGTGCAGAAAATATCAGTATTGTGTTCCGCACATTTTTGGTAAGTTGGCAACACTGCTTTAAACAATAAATTCATAAAAATAAAATTATGCTGCAAATCAGGAAGCCCAGGACAGAGAAACAAACAAACAACTCGATAGAAACATAAACTCCGCTATTTTCCGCTAGGCAAGCTACCTCGTCGTAGATAACCTACAGGTTCTCTATCTCATCGCGTAGCTCATAGCCATTTTACTATACCTAAACGCCACGTTTATGACTATAGCTGCTGCCGGTTTTAAGTTAATGGGAGTGGATAGGACTTTAATGGGCACCCTGTATTTTTTTAAATGAAAATTTGGGAATAAACGGCAAAAGGTTTTTTAGAAGCTACGTTTATCAAAAAATAGGAGTTACAATTAAAAAATTAATGGTTTACCAGATAATATAGATACAGAACATTTTCTTGTAATTCAATAAATGAATAAGTGACTATTATAAGTTAATTTGCAAAGGTCAACAAAAATTACTGAAGTCCAGGCCCTCAAATGCATAAAAATGCACTATTTAACATGTTTATTTTCATTTTGACAGATTTTCAAAAATCACATTTTGCTCACAATGTGATTTCACGATATGGTAACCATTTGGTCACAGTTTTGTCGTGACATTCGTGACTTGCAATTGACCAGAAAAGTATTTTTTTACAATGAATAACATGTTTTGAAATAGTTTTGCAAGTTTGTATAGAGTTTTTAAAGAAGTTCACGTTTTAGTCACAATGTGACCTCACTGAATGGTGGTATTTTGATCACAGATGTGTCATGACTATTGAGATTTACAATGATGTCACAGTGACGTCACTGCGACCATGTTTGCTATACAGGAAGTATATGTTTCATGTATCTTCACTCGGAAATGTGAAGTCGATAGCTTAATTACCGATTTTCACACAATGTCCACTGTTTGAAAAAACACGACTTTGGAAGAAACACATTTAAAATATCTTTTAAAGAGGTATAGACGCTTCGGTAGACGACGCAAATAAAAGGCTCATACATAAAAATTTTTAGGCTGAAGGAAAAAATGGATTTTTAGCTCACAAGCTATCAAAGCCTGAGAGCTAATGTGTCCGAAGGTTCTGTATGTGCGTATGTATGTTTGTAACGCGATAACTCTTGATAGAAATATCCTATTTGCTTCAAATTTTGTATATATGTACCTTCTGATAAGGCGCTTCCCTGGTTAGTTTTGGGGTTCATTGGTTAAGAATAAAGGGGGAGAAAGGAGGATAATGCCCCCTTAATTGAGATAAATGGGTTTTTCATGCAGAATTATCCGATTTGCTTCAAATTTTGCATACAGGTTTATTCTGATAAGGTGCTTCCTTAATTAGTTTTTGGTGCTCATTGGTTAAGTATAAAGGGGTTACGGAGGGGCTAATCTCCACTTAATTTAGCTAAATGGGTATTTCAGAATTATCCGATTTGCTTCAAATTCGGTATATAGGTTTATTGTCGTTTTCTCTATTTTTCGAGTGGCATTATTCTATGAAACAAGACTACAATATACAATTAGTGTGAATTGCCCGTGAACTCAAAGCCATCAATTTAACTGGGCACTTTTATTTTTATATTTAAAAATTATAATCCCGGAATCACCCCCTCCTTCCCTAATGCTGTCTAATCAATGTCTCAAACCATAAATTAATTTATTTGTTTCTTCTCCAGATTTGCTGTTCCCGATGCATACAAGCCCCCTGAATCCTATTCTGATGACTATCGTAAGCTTCCAGTAGAAGGGAAATCATTTGATGTGTGGTGTTTAGGAATATTTACCATTGAACTTTTTACTGACCATTTTCTGGCAAGAAGAATGCCCAGAAATATACCTGGCAAGGAATATGACGAATTTTGTTGGAGTGAGATGGTCTACCCACAGCTGTTTAAAATTTTGAAGGTAAGTACGACAAACTATTGCTGTCAAGCATTCGGAACACGGTGTCAATTTAACATTATAAATAAGCATGTTTCAACCAGAAATTTTACCTAACAAATTAAACTAAGTATGCACCACATAAAAACAAGGCTCATTTTATTAAAGAAATATATATATATATATTTATATATATTACGCTATCGTACGTGGCACAGAAATCGCGATTATTTGTTAAATGTGTAATGGCATCGCCCGAATGAAACGCATCTCATTGGTTAATGTGTAAAAGTCCTTTGGCAGGATTTAGGCCAGGATATTTTACATTTAACTGTTTAGTGCTGCCATCTACAGGATAAAAGCGAAACAAACAATAATTTCTTGAACATTAACAATTAAATAGATATACTTTTAATACATTTTCATTTGAAATATTGATTTTTGCAAGCATTTAATATTTATAATTTAAAAAATACATTTAGCAATATAAAATTAAAAATGTAAACAAAGCAATGATTTTTAAAAAGGGAAAAGTGAGTGTAATAATTTTACGTGATTGACCGTTGCACACTCGGATTAGCGGCTTTTATATATTAATTGAGGCGAAATTTCGCATACGCGTTCTTCTTCTTCCCCATATCACATTTGCGTGTTATTAGTGTCGTTCTTCTCCCGATAACTTGCAACAGGAATGGAGCTTTAACGTTTGCATGGGCAGGGACTGATTACCTACGGGGCACACTACCACCCTAAAATTTTAATAGAAATTTTCGTCTTATTAAAACGCCCCATCCATGCACAATTACTGCCATGAATAAGGAAAAAAATTCTGTTCTTTTTTACTGGTGGAAGTGTGCTCCGTTGGTAATCAGGCCCTGTGCATGGACCAAGTTTCCAAATGCGCCAGCACCTTTGCGTTTTATTTCCGACCATGCAATCTTTGATGAAAGTTGTTTGTTTGGATATGCACTATTACCTCATAAAGTTTTACCCATCTTTTATGAAACACCCTGTATTTAAGTAGTTTAAATTTGTACATCTATAAATTTTTGAGAAAACCAAACAAATTTTTATTTCACATAAAAAAAAATATTTCTTATAACTGCTTTACAAAACTATATTGAATAAAAAACCATTACAATTTTTGAAGTGAAAGAAAATTATGATGCAATATTCAGTAGTTAAACTTTGTATCCTTCAAACATAGTAAGAAGGTACAAACAGCTTTAATATCTACCTCTGTATTTGAATAAATAATTTTTGAATGAACAATTTTTGCAAAATTTGAAAACCTTTGACAAATGCTGTTTTAAAGAAAAGTCGTATTACTATTATATTAAAGTACAGACAGAACAGCGGCTTTTAAAGAATTTCAAGATATAACGTATTACACACAAAATTGTTTTAGTTTTTAAAAACTGATTTTAAACGGGTTAAAACTATTTTTTTTAACCATATGTGATGGATTACGTGTACAAATAGTAGAAAGAGAAACAAGTTGGAACAAGTTGGTAATTGTACGCCAAACGTGACAAATGAGGTGCGTTCGTACTACAGCTAGTTTTATAAATATTCAGATCTTGGTGCAACAGCTGTTGCACTCTCATGCAAAATGCATGAATACAAAATTTACTTTATGTGAAGATTTTCATATTACAGATATTAATTTTATTTTTTGAAATTAAGTTTCAAAACACTTTTACGAACAGTTAATTACATTTCCGTTACATTAAAATTTTATTATGCGCAAATATCCCATACAAGACAATGTAAAGAAAAAATCAACGTTATTATTTCAGTGAAATGAATTATATCGTCTGTTAAGATATGATTAATATCCGTAATAAAATAAGTACATTTTAAGTTGGCAACATTTTATCTTTTGTTGACATTGGCTGAAAATTCCAATGGGAAACTTAAGCTTAGTTTTGAAAATGTCAGAACTTGAAATCCATATTTAGGCTTTTTTTTCCATTTAATATTTATTTCTCCGGAAAAATCTATCCAAAAAAACTGTCGGTAGATTATAGGATTGCTATAATTAAACAATTTTTGTATTCAAATTCGGTTTTTAAATTTAGTAATACGGAAATAATATAACTCCATCTTAAATAGGACGTAACCACATGGCATTCTAGAATCATTACCTATCATGGGATATCATTGAATTAATTATATAGGATAGGTCTTGATAGAATGAAAAATAAAATATTAATATACTTTTAAGGTTTGATTCGAGGTTCATTAAATTTGAAACGACTCGAAAAAATTCTGTAACGATTATACATAGTATATTAAATTTCCAACCATTCCGTTGGGTAGTTTTTGTGCTGTTATATGCGGACAGACGGACGGATCAGGCTACGATTATAGGTGCTACGTTATTACATAATTACGAACGCCCCGAAAAAGGATGTAATTGACATTCAGTTGCTGTAATGTTACAAATTTTCATAGTTTATTTGCTGCAATAAACTAAAGAAAAAAAAAATTGAAATCCGAAATTAAACTCTTTCAGTAAGCTTATTACTGTAGTAAAATTGTTTGGTTAAATTAATATACAGGGTGAATATAATTAAAGTCCCACTTTCAAAATGCTGTAAAAAAGGAACCACTGGTCAAAATGACTTCACATTTGAACTGAATATACTGGAAGAAGGGGGAAACAGTATAGCATAAGAAAGAAAAAGTTCCAAAATGCATCAATAGGTGGCGCTGTAAGCGCCATTACGAGAATGGATTCGGCTACAAGTGACATTTTTAATCCAAATACGACGGCTTTGGCATGAGTTGCACAGTAAATCAACCGTACTGTTCTTTGTGCACGTGTGTTTCGGTTGTTTGACGGAAAAAATGACTTCCAAATCAGGCAACAGTTGTGGTACTGTTAGTAGAAAGCCCATCTACCACGGCAAGGTCGTACCACATTGGATGGGAAAAATCGGTTTTTAATTGTCTTTGGGCCAAAAACTGCATAAAAACCACATTGTGATTTAGTTTTTAACTGCGCTTGATTACCTTTTAATTTGAATAGTATGCCGCTTACAGCACTATTTATTGATACACTTTGAAACTTTTTTTCTAATACCGTTTACCCTTTTTTCCAGCATATTCAGTTCAAATTTGAAGTCATTCTGACCAGTGGTACCTTTTATACAGCATTTTGAAAGTGGGACTTTAATTATAATCACCCTGTATATATATATATATTTTTAATGAAAAAAAAAACGAAATTTGTATTTGCACTAGTTTTAAGAAAAGAAAATTTAAAAGATTGAAAATTACGCCAGTAAATGTAATATTACATAATGAGAAGTTTTTGTGAGTTATTTTTACTTACCAATCATACGTAGTACAGGGTAAGTCTTGTAATCGTTTTGAAAATCGAAAAAAAATTTTTGTCGGATTTACACGTTTCAGACACTGGAGATTCCGAAAAACATATTTTTAGAAAAAAAAATCTCCGTCCGTCTGTTTGTCTGTGTGTGTGTCTGTAAACGCTCTATCTCCCGAAAAAATTGAGATAGAGACTTGCAATTTGGCATGTACTTAGTATGTAATAATGAGAAGAAGCCTATTTCATTTCAATAACCTCGATTAACCGGAACTATTTTTTTCGGACTCTCGAAATATTCGTTCTGATAAAAGGTATATAAAATTTTTCGAAATTGGTTATTTTAAGAAATGAATATAAAAGACAATAAAAAAACATAAATTTTGCATAAAGCATGAAGTCGATCGTATAATGAGTTGCCGAGATATTTGGAATCCTATTTTCCACACTCTTCGATTTTTCATGACCCTGTATTTCATCCAAATTTCACTTCAAAGACATATTTGAATTGGAAATTTGACGCTTAATCAGATGCAATACACCGCTAGTTAATAGGATTATTATTTTTGGAGTTATAAGGGGGTTTCTTTCAAGCAATTCAGTGATCGAGCCCTTAAAGTTTATGACGTCATCAAGCCACGATTTTATTTGAATTGCAATGCATTTTATAAGTAGTTTACACATTTTTATTTTAATATTTTACATTATGCATATCAATGATGGGTAAGTATTACGGTGGCCCCCAACGACTAGTTTTTTCTGCTGTTGTTTCAAATTTTCTTAAATTTATGTAACGTAATACAGTTATATAAAACTATTATTATTATTTTTTCTTTTTCAGAAAAATAATTTCTACAGAGAATTCGGCTACGTTTTTACCCGCTGTAAAATCACAAAGAGTGCGATGAAGTTGATTAAAAATTTCTCCATAGCCTGTCTTCAAATTTCACTAGGATCAAGGCCATCAACTCGAATTCTTTTGAATCATAATCTTTTTCAGAAGACAGGACCGCTAGCGAAAAAGGACAAAATATGGAAGAAAAAACTGTCAGCGGAGGCTGTGAAACAGAAAATCAAAAAGGTCAGTTTGCTTTTTGGAGTCAATGAAACAATCACACTCAATGCTGACATTCCAACGAATGGTCAATACACTAAGTTTTGTGATATAGATATAGACTATGAAGATTTTGTTCGCAATAATCAAGAAAATGCTGTTTTAGAAAAAGAAGGGACGGAAATTTTAGTGGAACAAGCATTACCAAACAATGAAGATAATTTTGAGGAAGTGGATGATGAAATTTTTCCATATGAGATTTCCGCTGAATCTTCAGAAAATGTGTCCTTACTGAGAGAAATGTTTGGCCGAACAATGATAGGTCAATGCCAAGATAATCTGACATGTAGATTGTTACACAGAGAAATTGTTGTGAAAGCTATCAGAAATGTTATTGAATGTAAAAGAAAAGATAAACATGATGCAGCTTCTTCGGAAAATATCGATGATATGAAAGCTATGGAGTCAATTGGTGATTATAAAAGAAAAGATGAATCTGAAGCAGTTAATTCAGAAAATGTTGATGATATAACATCTATGCAGTTAACATCTGGTGATCATAAGATAGAAGACAAAGCTGAAGCTATTTCCTTTGAGAATGTTGATGAAATGAAATTTATGCAGTCAATATCTGGCGATTGTAAAAGAGAAGAAACAACAGAAGCTATTTACTTTGAAAATGCTGATGATAGGAAATCTGTGCAATCCTCATCTAGAATGAACAGTTTCGGATACAAGATCGCATCAAAAATTTTTCAGTTCTGCATATAATTGACTAATTATACAGTTTATGCAATGATTGCATCCAAATTTTTTAACTTACTTTCAAAAACAACTAAAAAAACATATTTTAATTGTGAAACACTGAAAAAATTCTGGAATTTACGTTGAATAAAATAACAATTTTGCATTCTGTCGTAGTTTTTATATACTAAATTTATATTAAGATATTTTCCTTCAGTAAATAAATTAATGTATAAGGGGAGTTCAAAGGAAAATGAGACCATGGTTATATTTAAAGCATATTTAATTTCAGAATATTATAATTACAGTTCATGTGTAGCATTTTAACTAAATATTAGCTGACCCTCGTCCAGCGTTGCCCGGGTCCGTGATAATAAGTTAAAAAAAAATCAAGTTTTTATTATTTTATATTTTTAACCCGATTTTGTATAAATTTATATTTTAAAATGAAAAATTCGCAAAAAAATAATGATATTTAATAATAAAAGCGCTCATTATTTATTTATTATTATTATTTTTTAAACCTATGGTCGTTTCATAGTTTTAAAATAAAAAGTTTTTTTTTGTTCGAACTCTTTAAAATCTTTATTGGTGATAAATAAAACGGTTTTACAGCCCGTATGAAAATTTCGTGAAAAAATATTGTTATCTAGTTGTAAAATAAATGTGTTCTTCTCACTTTTTTTTGTTTGTTTTTCGCGTCGACTTCTTTAACATAGCAATAAAAAAAAAAATAGTTCTCATCTTCCGAACTCTCGACATTTCAATCGGTTATAAATATAACTGCATCCAAACTCTCTTTAAAATTTTGCGAAAACATATGCATATTTAGTAGTGAAAACATGAGTTCTTTAAAAAAAACTGTAGCTTTCAACCTCAGAGCAAAAATGTAGTAGAAGGTCTATGCTTTCAAAGGAATGGTTTCAATGTTTTCTTCCGTTTTCAATCAACCTTTTTCAATCCCCCTAGGCTAAACAGGTGAGAGTTGGGTTAATCAATCAGGTTTCATGTTTCTGAGGGTAGAAGCATTAAAAAAAACGTTGACGCATGTGCTAAGAGACGATTTTCATGTGGATTTGACGGAATGCGCTTTTCGTTTTAAATATATAGATATTTCCCATTGCCATTGATGCATTGATGAAAATCCCAGCAGGCTCACCCAACAGGCACAGGTAGATTTCAATGTTAAGTACTAAATTCACCAACAAAAGCTATATCAAGATTAGATATATACCCAGTTTAACAATTTTATTTGACAGCTTTTGACGAGTTTTTTCCCCATTATGCTCCAATTATTTTGTAAATAATTATAAAAATTCTCCTGTGTTTATTCAATTAATTAGTCTTATTAATTGGTAAAGGTACGAAATTAAAAAAAAAATGGACCATAAACTAAATTTTTCTTTAATCTATGGTTAAGTTCGTTGATGGGATTGCTTCTAAGTTTCAATTCCACCAATCCCAGATTAACATGAGCCTTCTTTAAGAGCTGAATAGTGAATTAGCCTTGATTCAAAATCCAAGTAATCAAAAAACACATAATACTTAAATTAAACAAAGTTTTTATTAAACTTGGCAAATCTAAGAACATTTTGTCATGGTACAGTAAGAAAAATTAAGATGTAATTGTATAAAAAAAAAATTACTTCGACTTTATGTTATACGCACTACGCAAAACGAAAAAAAAAATTATCTCATTTTAATAAGATAAAGTTTTATTTTGTTAAAGGTTTTATACCGTGACAACTAATGAAGTTAAGAATTTTCTCCTTTTTCAATCACTATTTTTTTAAGCCCTGACAATACTTTTAAAGACATCAAAAAACTTTCAAACAAAAGTTTATGGTATCCTTCTAAGAAGCAATGGTACAACTTGATTATCCCGTCTGCCAATTTAGCCACATTATACAAATCGCCAAAATATGCGCCATTTTATACAAATGAAAGAATCTTCACTCTAAAAATGACATTTTCAAAACTGAGCAAAAAAGTACTCAAATCTGAGTATGTCGCATAGTCAAAAGGGCTCCGAAACAAAATTACTCAAGTTTGAAACATGTGTATTATATACTCATTTCTGAAAACATGCACACACTCAAGAATAAAACATCATGTGCTACTATTTGAGTATGTCCATGTTTCAAAAATGAGTATGAACTGACTTCTACGTGCGCATTTTTGTTTATTTCGATAATTCAAAAATGAGTTTGAACTGATTCTAATCATTTTCGAGTATATCCATGTTTCAAAAATGAGCAAGAACTGACCTCTATGTGCTCCGTTTTGAGTATGTCCATGTTTCAATATTTCTGGTATTTCCGAATTGAAAGCATTAGGTCGTCCTGTTTGAAACAAAAAGTTTCAAAACAAAATAAAAAAAAAACATCGATTTACTTAGATTTGAAAGTTTCATTTTTCTCAGTGTTGCCATTCTAAAATTTTATGTTAGGAAAATTAATGATTTTTTTTAAAGTCACTAAAGAATAGGGTTACTTTAATGATGACGTTCACTTATGACTTAGCGACATACCAAATATGAAATTTGTTTTATTCAGATGATTTCGGAGAAAAGTATACTGAGAATAGGTTCCTTATTTCAAAGCAGAATTATTACATTAAATCATAAAGAAACAGGCATTAGGTAGCTTTCATTACAAACAGTAAAAAGCTACTACCTATTGCAGCCGTTCGGAGGAAAGCAATTCCGGATAATTTTGGTATATTTTCACCGATCATGACCCAAAGACCCCAAAACCACCTTCCGTTCAAATGTTGATTTATATATACATACATACATATATATATATATATATATATATATATATATATATATATATATATATATATATATATATATATACATATATATATATAACTGATCTAGGTCATACGATAACACTCGTATTTATAAATCAATTTCGATGAAACTAAGTGTGTGTATTAAACTTACCAATTCCTCCACCGAGTTCGTTGGCCCGCCATCTTGTTTCAAAATGGTGCCCACTGAAAGATTTAAATTAAAATAAATATACAAAAAAGTTAAAAATTCAAAATTATTTTTTGCTTAAGTGTTAGGTCTTGATACAAGGATTCCGGAGCATTTTTTATTTTACCTCTATCTTAAAAAATGTCTGAGATAGGCGTACAGTTTTGAAAGTTATTGCTAGGGCTCAACTGTTTTTTACACAAATACAGTGACCTATCACTTATACGCGATAGTCAGTAATTGCTTTTTCATACCATTATTTTAAAATAGTAAAATTCGATTTATAAATTCTGCGATTTAATAAGGCGAAAATTACCTTTAAATAAAACTGGTACTGAAAAATAATTTCCGAGTAACGCGTGAGGTAAGTGAGAGGTCACTGTATGTGTATGTGAATGTAAAAAAGATCGATTACCAATTTAATGTTGCTTTGTTAACTAACTTTGAAAGAAATTAATCAGAATAGTAACTATACTGATAAATAATCACAAGTTAAATAAAACATTAAGACAATGTCAAAATTCGAATGTATAGACCCGTTTATAAAATGATATTCACTGATATTCGCGAATCGTTTATAATAAAATCACAACGAAAGTTGACTTTAAATAAGGTCTTTTTTTTTCCTATTATCGATTTTTTTTTCTATCTTCATCTTTTATGTAAAAAGTTTAAGTGTTGAGCATTTTCTTATAATTAAAAAAAATAAAATAGAACATAAAGAGAAAAAGTTTTTGTAATGTCGTTTATCCCTATAACAAAATAAAAATAAGAAAAAATGGAATATTTAAAAATTCTATAAAACATTAGAAAGTAAGAAAAAAAAAACGCAACTCTACGCCTCAGTATATATATATATATATATATATATATATATATATATATATGATCTATGTCATACGATACTCCCCGTATTTATGAGCAGATTTGGATGTAACTAAGTGGGTGTATTATGCTCACTAATGTCTCGACCGAATTTGTTGGCCAGCTTGGGCCACCAACTTGTTTCAAAATGGCGGCCACTAAAAGATTTAAAAATAAAAAAATATACCAGAAAATTAGAAAATCAAATTTATTTTTTGTTTAAGTGTTAGGTCTTGATAAAAGGGTTCCGGAGCATGTTTTGTTTTGTCTCTATCTTAAAAAATGGCTGAAATATAGCAGTTTGAAATTCTAGGGTAGGTGACATTTTGAAACAAGACAGTAGATTACAAAATACAAAAAATGAGTGATAAGTTTTTGAGTTTTAGCGAACATGATTTCTCGCAAATTGTTATCTTTCATTGTTGTCATAATTTTCCTAATCATACGCATAAAACTATGTATTTATATCCGTTAGCGTCAAATTCTCGCCAAGCTTGGCGACACTTTGCGAAATATCGCCAAATTTGGCGACCAAAAATAAGTCTCCAAAAAGGAAACTAATTTGGCTATAGCGGAATTTGGTGAATTTCTTATTAAAATTCAGTATTAACGAATCATCTGTAATCGTGTTCCATTAAATCGGGTTGCATTGCAGATTGCTGTTTTCGAGTAATACAGTAAAACCTCCAAATAACGGACACTGTGGGAACGTTAAATTTATCCGTTATTTAGAGGTATCCGCTATGCAGAGGTACAACTATGCAAACAATATTTGCGTTGGGGATTGAAAAAGTGTCCGCTCAATAGAGGTGTCCATTATTCGGGAGTGTCCGTTATGGAGATTTTTCTGTATTAGCCAAAATTTTAAAACTAAGATATAGGAAAGCTACTTTTTTCTCCCGGTACAGACCAGAAGGACTTTTTTTAAGATCTTGCATTTGTGAAAAAATGTAAGCATTTTAGATGTAATAATCGAATTTATTAAGGAACACAATAAATATCAATGGTAACGAAATATTGCAATGAAGTTAATGCTCTTTATTTAGCCAAAGAACGCAGACAGATATAATCTCATACCTTTGAAAATAATTTATAACTTCAAATTGTGTAGAAGAAATATCCCAGATCTTTATCTTATTTTCTCAGAATACAAGATAAAGCAGAGAATGGAAATCAACAAAAAATTTTTACTAAAAAACAAGTCTCACTATCACATAATAATTAAAATTAGAATGCGTACATTACGTGCTAGCGTTTTATTTAACCCTTTATATCCTGAATTAATTTTCCAGCTACTTTTTAGATGCTCAGAATCCTCGATTATTCCCACCAGTTATTTTTTTGTTGTAAAGTTTTCCTTATCTAATCATAGCATTTTTGCGATTCAATTAGGTGAAATTTCTGATTTGAAAAACCGGTGGTAACAGATTAAAAATTCTATAAAAGACGCTCGTCGCGAAGGGCTTAAAGTGGTACTTATAAGTACTGTCAGGATAAAAGGGTTAAAATTAAATATGATAGCACGCTTTTTCCTGGTTTTATACTACAGTTCTAAAATAGTTTATCTTAGTTATCGCTTTCGACTGATGAATAAATATTTGTGACGTCAGTTGAAACTAATGTATTATATATTTTCTATTTTAATATCAAGAGGTAATCGTTTATTGACATAATTTTTATTTTAAATAACGAAAAAGAACAAATAAATTAGTAAAACATTAATAAAAATAGAAATAAAACGTCGAATTAAAAATCACTGGATGATGTAACAAACTAGTGTAACGTGTTTAATGTAAATTGAATATGACATTTACGATAATCCATTATTGACATTTAATCTTATAGTTTGAAGATAATTTTATGGTCGACGTGACAATCAAGTAGTACCGAAGTAATAATAACTCAAAAAATATAGGATATGTTTCATAATTAAGAAAATATTATTTATTTATTTATTTTATTTTTTAAAGCACTTTCCCCCATTGTTATTATTATTAGTAGTAGATTAATTTAATTTTTCTGTAAGATCTGGTTTCATCAGAATCATCAAAATACGATAATTTTCTCTTCGACCGCTATTTTTTTCCCCTCTTGAGAATATTTTTAGTTATATCAAAAAAACATTCAGACAATAATTTTTTGGTCCTTATCTCAGAAGTAATAACATCTTGAAAGAGATTCGATATGTTTCACAAATAAGAAGTTATGGAACCACAGCACCACACTCTGCTGTCCTTGAACACTCCTTTTCCTACTTTAAAAACGTGAAATAAATACACAGAAGTTAAAATTAATTAAGAAATAAGCAGTGAAAAATATTATGTAATGAATAAATAGGTAATTAAAATGCATTAAGAATGTGTTAAAAAGACATTCAGACAATAATTGTTTGGTCCTTTTCTGAGAAGTAATAACATCTTAAAACAGATTCGATATGTTTCACAAATAAGAAGTTATGGAACCACAGCACCACACCCTGTTGTACTTGAACTCTCCTTTTCCTACTACTAATACATAAAGGTTCAAAATTATTTTTAAAAACGTGAAATAAATACACAGAAGTTAAAATTAATTCAGAAATAAGTATTGAAAAATATTATGTAATGAATAAATGGGTAATTAAAATGCATTAAGAATGTGTTCATTATTGCGTTAAGAATGAATAAATAGACAATAATTATGACTATTTAAAATAATTGAATCTAACATTATAAATAAAATTCTGTAACTTCAAAATTATTTTTAAAAAGTGAAATAAATACATAGAGCTTAAAGTATGATTTGAAAGGCACTCATGCTTATGTGAATTATAGAACATTTAAAATAATTAAACAAATAAATCATTTAATATGCATATATCATTTAATATGCATAGTTTATAAATAAATTATTATGTACTAGCAAAACCCGCGGCTTTGCTCGCGTAATTGTTGAAAAATGCAAAGTGGTATTCGTGGGCCTATTTTCATTAGAGGAAATTTTACTGCCACAGATAATTCAAAAAATACTTACTAAGCCATACTCATTCTTAAGCATTAGGCGAACACAAGACTTAACCCTTTGGGGACGAGTGACACATATACATGACGCATAAGATGCTCAGAATCCTCGATTATTCCCACCAGTTATTTTTTATTGAAAGCTTTCCTTATTAAATCTTAACATTTCTGTGATTGAATTAGGCGAAAATTTCTGTTTTGAAAAACTGGTGTTAAAAGATTAAAAATTCTGTAAAAGACGCGAAGGGGTTAAAGAAATGAGAAAAGCAAAAATTAATTTCAAATTAATGGCAATTTCGAACGTAATTTGAAGGTTTCCCTTTCGTTTCATTATTCCTTTGAAATTTAGAAATTTTTAGAAACTGTTCTAAGCGAGTATTTACATCTTAAAAGTAAGCATCATGCCAAATGCCAATCTTCTAGTTAAACACATTTATGTAATAACTATATGACAGAAAATGCAATTTTAAAACTTTTTTGTTCCTGCCCACATTAAACTTTCTGAACTTTTAAAAACTCTTCTGTGGATGAATTTGTGTCTCTAACGTAACAGGCATGTAAAATTTCAAGTTTCTATCCCTAGCAATTTCTGGTAAATCATAATTTAGAAGGTTTTTAGAACTTTTCCAGCTCATTTCGCTCTTTTATATTTCAATTAAAAAAAAAAAATCGCAATTTTAGAAAGTTTTTTGCTTCTGCATCTTTTTTAACTATTATGTGCCGGGTGCGTCATAAATTCGTGCAAACTTTAAAAATTCATAATAAAAGAAGTAATGCTCGGGAAAATTTTCGGTTTGCGCGAGTATGATCAGAAGGATTTTGCATTTTTTTTTTCATGTATAATAAAAAATGATTCCAAAAGAATCCGATAGAGGGCGCTCACATGTCATACTGAGGCGTTTTATGCAAATCAGGCAAACACAAACAGACATAGAAACAAATCACAAAAACATGACACTGTGCATTTATTTTAAGGTAAAAGATGGTCAACATGACCACCACCACCAGGTATTTGCAAGTGACACGCGTCAATAGGCCTGTTACATCTGAGTGTAGCATGTCGGCATCGATGCCACCGACGGTCCGTCGAATGGCATCTTTCAGTTCCACAAAAGTGGCTGGGGAGACCCGATATAGACGAGACTTTAGGTATCCGCACAACCAAAAATCTGCCGGCGTGATGTCTGGAGATCGTGCGGGCCACTCAAACTTACAACCTCGACTTATCACTCGGTCTTCAGTGAAAGTGTCCAACAGGAACGTCTTGACTTCACGTACAAAGTGGGACGGGGCACCATCCTGCATGAAAATGACGACAGGTAACGCATGTCTCTCCTGCAATGAAAGGCACAACGTGGTCACACAAAAGCGTAAGATACCGTTCTGCAGTGACTGTACTGGTTTTCCAGCCGGATTCAGGCCAAGACTCTTCAAAAAAGAAAGGACCCAGAATGAAAAACGCGGTGAAACCACACCAAACAGTCACATGAGGAGCATGCAGTTGCTTGGTCAGATACTGATGAGGGTTTGACGTCACCCAGATACGACTGTTTTGCGTATTGACGTCACCATGCAGTGAAAAGTGTGCTTCATTCGTCCACATGACGTTCAGCAACCATTGTGGGTCGCGCTCCATTTGTGCCAGCGCCCATGTAGCAAACTTTAGTCTTTTATCTGTATCTGCCGGTAATAACTGGTGAAGTGCCTGTATCTTGGACGGATACAGATCCAAGATTCCGTGCAGAATACGTCGAATCGACAATTCCGGAATCCCCGTTATTCTCCCAGCTTCACGAGCACTGCTACTCCCCGTTGATGACTCGGCTGTCAAATCTTCCATGACACTTTTTACAACATGGACGCGATCCGCGCTAGAGGATGGTCTGCCACTACGTGGACGATCCTCCAAACTCTTCGTTTCCTCAAAACGTCATACTAAATTGAGTATCCTATTCAATGAAATAGGGTTTTTTTGAACCGTTAAGTCCTTTCTCCGTGTGAAACTTTCGCAATGCAATAGTTATGGATTCACCATTCTTGTAGAAAAGTTTAACCACCAGCGATCGATCTGGTAACGATAGCATGCTGCCGAGATCGAAAGACGAATCCATTTCCAACCAGGCGTTTTATTGCAAGCCTGATTTGCATAAAACGCCTCAGTATGACGTGTGAGCGCCCTCTATCGGTTACTTCTTGAATCATTTTTCAAAAATAGATGGTTATGGATTCACCATTCTTGTAGAAAAGTTTAACCACCAGCGATCGATCTGGTAACGATAGCATGCTGCCGAGATCGAAAGACGAATCCATTTCCAACCAGGCGTTTTATTGCAAGCCTGATTTGCATAAAACGCCTCAGTATGACGTGTGAGCGCCCTCTATCGGTTACTTCTTGAATCATTTTTTATTATGTATGGAAAAAAATCCGAAATCCTTCTGATCATACTCGCGTAAACCGAAAATTTTTCCGAGCATTACTTCTTTTATTAGGAATTTTTAAAGTTTGCACGAATTTATTACGCAACCTGTATATAAAAGATCGTAATTAATAATCAATTACAAAGGTATGAATTGATGAATTAAAATTGATAAAAAAATGAATCATAATGATGAATATTAAACAAAAAATTGAATACAAAAATATAATAAAATTTTAAAAATAGAAAGAAACAAAAGTATGCAGTATAATGTTGCGATACTGAAAATTATGCTAAAACTTGTTCATGAATAAAGGTCACATTAAAACCGTTAATCGCATTCTTTTTGCTTTACCATATCTTCTAAAATTTTTCATCTTTTCTATCGAATCTTTAATTCAGGAATAAAAGGTTACTTTATGCTTATTTGATTTTTTATCGATTACTCTACAGCTTTTTAGTTATTTTTAGAAGTGCGAATTAAATACATAAAGGTTAGATTATGATTTGCGAATAGTACTGAAATATTTCAAATAAGGAAAGGAATCATTCTTTTTCCCTTTTGCTGAATAAAAAAAATTATCGCGGTATTCTTTTATCTTTTCAATGTAACCTTTCCTTTCCGAGCAAAGGAAAATAAGGTATTTTTATGTGACTTATTACCGAAAATTTAAATTAATTGAATATACACTGCTGGCCCTCCAAAATGCAACACCATGAAGGAATGGAAACAACAGAATGATATTTATTGTACAAATACATTATAATGGGAAGGAAAAGTGATTACATTTTCATAAAATTTGGAGGTATAGATCCTGAGAAAACACCACCCAAAGCAGCCACCTCTGACCGCAATAACAGCATTTATCTGCCTAGTCATGGAGTCGAAAAGAGATTGGATGTCATGTACGGGTACATCAGTCCATGCAACTTCAACACTATGCCACAGTTCATCAACCGTAGAGCCGGGCGAGTGGTCACGGGCGAATCAGGAGAACATGTCGGCCAGGGCAACAGTCGAACATGTTCTGTATCAAGGAAGGTCAGGATAGTACGAGCAACATGCAGTCGTGCATTTTCCTGCTAAAACGTAGAGTTAAACGTAGAGTTAAACGTAGAGTTAAACGTACAGTTAAACGTAGGCATCGTAAGGCAGAACCACGGGCAGTAACACATCAGAAATGTAACGGCTGCTGTTGAAATTGCCGGCAATGCGAACAAGAGGTTACCGAGACGTGTATCCAATGGCACTTCATACCGGCACTCCAGGTGACATGACAGTATGACGATTCGAATGCAAGCTGGCAATGTGCGTTTTCCACGATGCCGCCAAACATGGATGCTGCATACAGAGCCTGGATTCATCTCTGGCTCTCTATAAAGAAAGTGGGTTCGAATCCCGCTTCCGACAGAATGATTTCTGCATTACTTTTGAACGTAATTCATTTCAATTACTGTTACATTTTCAGGAAAAGTTACGTATATAATTAGTTTTTTTTTTATTCGAAAGCTTTTGAATTAAGTACAGTTTAATACCCAACAACATTTTTACAAATTAAATTTTTATTAAAAATATAATATAAATAAAAAAGTATTTGTATTAAAAATATTTAAATTAAAAAAAAAAATGCCTTCATAATCTATAATTTTAAGTAATAGTAGAAAAAAATCTTGTAGTTTACAATGGGTTTATGAAACATTAAAATAAAATATAAAGATAGTGAAAATCATTATTTGAAACAGAGGGGAGAGAGAAATTTGAAATAGACCTTCCGATTGAATCGGTAGTGCTGCCATCTATTGCCTAATACTAAAGGTATCCAAATGTACGTATACAAACAAGAAAATGTCTTCTTACGAACACTTTTACCACTAAATATCACTATTTTTTCGTGAATTTTTCATTTAAAAATATAAATTCCTGCAAAATCGGGTCAAAAATATAAAATACTACAAATTTGTGGTTTATTAAGAGTTATTATCACGGGCCCAGGCAGCGCCGGGTATGTCGACTAGTCTTTACTTTAAACTTCATGTTTTGCACAGTGAGCAGCGTGTATTACTACCATGAATGATTATATTTGTTTTTTACTTTAAGTTATTGCAACAAAAATCCCTGTAAAGTTAATGTATTTATAACATAAGATAGGGGTAAGTAAAGATAGTTTTAAAAATAACGGGCATAAGTTCTAAATAATTTTTTCCCCGCATAAATCATTTTGCAAGACGGCAATCATGAATATCACGGAAAATGTTTTCGAGTTATCGTGTCATCTTCACTACCTCACTTGTTCATTTTCACATTTTCAGATTTGGGTAATAATGTGTACATCATTTAATCCCGAATTTAGCTTGACCAACATCTTGCTTCGTATAATTTTTTTTAGATCTTTCTTATTTGTCCTTTTTTTATTAAGAAATTCTGGGGAGAAACAAAAGTCCGCTATATAAATAGTAGCGCACACTAAATAACGTTCTGAAATAGTAGTTGCTACCTTAAATTAGACGCATCGTGATAGCATAAATGATGGTGTTTCATTTGTTTCCAAAATTTGTGCATATTACAAATAAAAAAAGTAATTGCATTCATAACATGTTTCCGTGCGAATTTTTTTTAAATAACTCGAATAAATCATTTATAATCATCAAATAAATGTCTCGAATAAATCATTTGTCAAGTTGGTAATCATACAAATCACGGAAACGTTTTTCGAGTTATCACATCATACTCTCAGTCCCATATCCCCATTTTCAAATTTTCTCACTTCTGTAAAAACGTGATCCTATTTTGCTCCGATTCTCAAATTCATCAATATGGCTGTAAAAAAAAAAAAAAAAAAAAAAAAAAAGACTCTATTCTTAGAACAACTTACTGTGCAATCAATGAAATTAAGTATAATGTATTAATTTTATATCTCGAACTTCACATTATTTGTTTTTCGGGGGGATGCATATTGCTACCGCATATGATACCATTCCTTTTTTGAGACAAAAAAACAAAGAAAAAATAATGTATTCTTGTCATGTAAAAAAAGATATCTTTGAAAATTCCATGCACAGTTTTCTTAATAACTTCGTGGTCTCCTATAAACCATTTTGCAAGTCAGTAATCATGCAAATCAAGGAAAGAGTCTCACTTCGTCATTCTCACATTTTCACACTTCTATAACAACGGGAACTTTTTGTTCCTATCCCCAACTTCTTCAACATCTTGTTTCGTATAATTCCCGTTTTTATTACCAAGATCTGATGAAAAATGAGAAAAAAAAATCCCGTTTCTTATATTAACAAGTCGTTCCCCATATATCGTTTATAATAATAATTATCACATTAAACATCACTTATTGCACTTTGAGGGAAGTACATTTGTAGCATGAATGATAGCGTATGTATTCTACTCGAACATTTAAAAAGCGAAGGAAAAGCTAATGCATTCTTAACACGTAAGAAAAAAGAAAATTCGTGTAAAAACTTTTGTCTCGCATATATCATTTTTGAAGTCGGTAATCATGCAAAGCATATCGTACTTCATTTTGTCAGTCTCCCATTTTCACATTTCAGTAATAATATGAACATATTTTGTTCCCGTCCCCGACTTCATTAGCATATTGCTATGTATAATTTCGGTTTTTATTACGAAATCCTGGCGAAAGAGGGAAAAAAACTGAGAAAAAAAATCATGCGTCAAGCATAGATTGTGAAATACTTTCCAACACACAAAGAATACTGTAATAAAACTTCACCGTTTAAAAAGGTGAAAATTGATGCCTAAATAAACTAGTCGTTTGGGGCCACCGTAATACTTACCCATCATGCATATGCATAATATAAAATATGAAAATAAAACACGTGTAAACTATTTATAAAATGCATTGCAATTCGAATAAAATCGTGGCTTGACGACGTCATAAACTTTAAATGTTCTATTACTGAATTGCGTAAAAGAAACATCCTTATAACTCCAAAAATGATAATCCTATTAGCTGACAGTTTACTGCGTCGTATTAAGCGTCTCATTTTCAATTGAAATATATATTTGAATTGAAATTTGAATGAAATACAGGGTCACAAAAAATCGAAGAGTGGGGAAAATAGGATTACAAATATCTCGACAGATCATTATTCGTTTGACTTCATTCTTTATGCAAAATTTATGTTTTTTTAATTGTCTTTTATATTCACTTCTTAAAATAAACTTTCGAAAATTTTTATATACCTTTTATCAGAACGTATATTTCCAGATTCTGAAAAAAAAAAATAGTTCCGGATAATCGAGGTGACTGAAATTCAATAAGCTTCTTCCCGTTTCTACATACTAAGTACATACCAAATTTCAAATCGGAGATAGAGCGTTTACAGACACAGAGACACACACACAGACAGACAGACGGCAATTTTTTTTTCTAAAAATATGTTTTTCGGAATCCCCAGTGTCTAAAACATGAAAATCCGTCATTTTTTTTTTCGATTTTTAAAATGATTTCAAGATTTACCCTATACACTACGTATGATGAGGGTAAGTAAGAAGTTCAATTTGGTGGGGGGAGGGGCTATCCAATGGCTAAAGCTCTACTAGCCCCACCCATGTGTAAATAAACAATTTGGAAAACGCACAACATTTGAGAACCCAATTTCAGCAATTACCATCTATAATCGGAAAAAAAATTCGAACACTTTTGTACAGCACTGTATATGATCTATTGATTTGTGTACAGTATTGCCTAGCATGCAAAAATTTATTTCAGTTTGGAAATGTATAACACTGTTGAAAATTTCACTTCAGCAATTTCCGCCAGTACCGTAATTTCGCGCGTATACGCCGCACCTCAGATAATTCGATTTCCTACCAGAATTTATATTTTAAATAAAATGTGATTTACTTCTGCTTAGCACGTATTTGACTTCTTGTTTTCAATAAATTTTCCGGTTTGAAAAAGACTTAACTAAGATGCGAAATTACGGTAAGTGGAAATGTAATCGAATTCTTTTGTGCAGCCCTGTATAGTATTTACAGAATTTATTCACACCAAGCAATATGCAAAAAAATAGTTAAAGTCAAAGTCGCATGCCAAAAATTGAAAAATTTCTAAATAACTCTCGTCTAGCATAAACCATTTTACAAGTCTCTAATCATGCAAATCAGTGAAAAAGTTTCACTTCGACATCCGCACATTTTCGCACTTCTATAACAACATGAATATTTTGTTCTTATCGCCAACTTCATGAACATCTTGTTTCGTATAATTCCCGTTTTTATTACAAATGTTTGACGAAGCAAAAAGAAAAAGAAGAAACACATATCTTGCATTAACAAGTCCTTCACCATAAATCGTTTACAGTAATAATTATCACATTAAAAACTTCACTTTCAGGGAGGTGCTTTCGTAGCATAAATGATAGCCTTCGTATTCCACTAGAACATTTTCCGCACAGTGAAAAGTAAAAGAGAAAGCTAATGCATTCTTAACACGTAAGACATGAAAAACAAAAAAAAAAGTCGTGCAAAAACTTTTGTCTCGCATAAATCATTTTTGTAAGTCGGTAATCATGTAAATGGGTAACCATGCAAAGCATTGTATCTCGAAGTTCTCATTTTGCCAGTTTCCCATTTTCACATTTCATAGTAATAACGTGTGAACATTACTTTGTTCCCGTCCCCAGCTTCATTAGCATCTTGCTATGTATATTTTCGGTTTTTATTATAAAATCCTAACGAGAAAAAAGGAAAAGAAAAAGAAAGAAACTCCCCTTACATGACCGCAACAAAAATAGAATGACAATCTATTCCTATCATAAGGATTCTGAAATTGATATATTTTTTTTAATCTGCGTACATAAGCCAGAAACATAACCATCAGATAAATCGAACAAATAATCAATTTGCGGTATCCCGTTTTGGGGAATTTTGCGCAAAAACTAATCAGCTCCAGTTCACATAAGTATAGAGCTTCATAGGAAATTTCATTTCATTCTACGCAGGAGTTCGTAAGTTAGAGCGCATACAAAATTTGGGTCATATACAGACAGACAGACATTTTCTAAAAACAGTCAAATCGTGCTCTAGACCTTCTAAAACGTATATGCAACCATCGAAGACTGGAAGTCGAAAAATTTCACGAATTCAACTTTTTTCTTGTATAGATAGAAAAAGGTAAAATGTTAATTATATTAAGAAAAATGAAAAGTAAGAAATGAAAGGTAGATTGGTAGCCTAAGGTCGCAAGTGAATATTATTAGCACGTAAGTCCAATGAAATTCACTTCATGCAGAAATGTGCAAATTAGATAAGATTTTATTGTGAAAGTTTGTAGATCTAAATGAGAAGGCATTTAACGGATTACGAGAAATGGAGCTTAATTGCGGAAATAGAAGGAGGACAGTAAGCTTGTAAAATTTTAAAGCTGGCATTTTGAACAGGGTATATCCACACACCTTGTGCAAGTTTGCTAACAAATTGCCTTGATGCTAGTCTACTCAAATCCAGCTAGGCAAAATCTCGAGCCAAACTGCTGGACAGTTTTCGATTAATTGCTCGTCATTTTCGCGTAGTTATAATGCATTAAATTATGCATAAGAAATAATGTATGATTACTAGCTCAACGAGAATTGTTACTTTATGCCAACACAGTTAAAAATAAAAATCCGCGAATTCACAGTAAAATGACTGGCAGCAAAGTTGCCGGACTTTTTCTGTTTCGTTAGTCGATTTTCCGTTTTGGGAGATAAAAGAGGTAAAAACTCCATTTAAAGAAGAGGTAACTTTTCGACATAAAGAGTTAAGACATCACAATCTAAATTAGTGCAACAATATCACTTATATTCAGTTCAAAACTATGATTTTAAATATAAAAACATAACACTTACTTCAGATCTTAAAGAAATCCATATGGTGAACGTTGAACAAACAACAAATTTGTCTTTACTTGATCGTGCGGGTCACAGTCAATGAATGTATTCTGTAATCCTGATAACAAAAAGCAATACAGTTGCAATGCAACAGCACGATACAAATCTCACAAAAGAACGATTATTCTTTTGTTGAGTTTTTTTCATTTCTGTGCAGTGCAGCAACATGTCAGTTTTTTAAAAATTGAAAATAAATATGCAATAGATAATGGAATATCTTCGGTGTCCCCTTCTATCTTCGGCCGTTCCGTTGTTTTCAGGAAATATGATGAAATTTTCTGCTTTTTAACGGAAAATGCTCTTTTGTCGTGAAAGGGGACTTTTTCTGTGAAATTCAGGAAAAAAATATCCGTGAATTTCAGATTATTTTTAACAATGTACATCGAGTTGAGAAGTATATTTTTACTTGGATACAACTGCTTCGTAATGTCGCATGCGCATTATCTATGTTTATCTACGCATCTTAACAAAATTGTAAATTTTAATACAAACTTTTCATTAACACACTTTGCATCACATTTTCTTATTCTTATTGGTATTTACTTTTTGCAGAGATGGTATATTTTGCATTTTGAAGATAAGTCAGGCATTTCAAAGTAAAGATATTGTGCAAGTTCCAAGGCTGCAAAAACATTCTAATTAGATGAGTTTTTACACTTGTTCCTTTAATTTTTCCCACAAGTGTATGAAGTAAAGTCTAATTTAACAATTTTACATTAAATCATACACAAGGGAAAAAAATACATTTTTTTAGTATTTTAGTTGGTGTTTAGGAGCAATGAGGGAATAGTGCAAACGGTTTTCAAAGTTAATTACGTTATAGTTTTAATATCGTGATGTGAATATAAAATATTTACATTAATAAATTTAAACTGGTATAACATTTGCAATTTATCCGACCGTCTGTCGGATTTAAAAATTAGTTAACTGCGTGGTCCACCAACCTGCATAAAATTACAAGGAGACAATCTCCCGACCCATCTGATCGAGACGAAAGCTCTGGTATATATACTCTCTTCTCACAATGAAAAATGTACATCATCATTTTTCTATTGTGCGGAAACATCGAACTTAGATCCCAATTTACAAGCCTTAATAAAATATGTGCTTTGCTTTGCAGTCCCAAGTTTAGATGAAGAGCTATTGCGACCACATATCTTTCTTAATCTACAAAATTATAAGGTAACATCGAACGGAAATATACAATACCCCCTTCCCAATTACCCATGATTCCGAAAAGCTTTCTTTACCTTTAGAAACCTCAGAAGCCAAAATATTTTCAAGACTCAAAGAAGCATTTATAAAAACAAAGTTTCCTTTGCTGCCACTGATTTTCGGAAGCGTTTCCGAGTAGTTATCGTAGTGTATTAATAACTTTTCTAAATCCGGAATATCGGTTATTGGTTCTCAATTAAAAATTTTCAACTGCGTAGTTGAATTTATACATGCAAGCAGAGTAACAAAATAAAATTAATTTTAATGTTAATGTTAATGCTGTTTATTTATCATGTTTGTCTGTAAAATATGAGTGTTGAACATGAAAATGTTTACTTGGATAGCACCAAAAAAATCCTATATTACTTGTTAAAAAAACTGATTAATACACTAAAAAAAATGATCGGGAAAGTTTCTAAAAATCAGTGATAGCAAAAGAAATATTGATTTTATAAATGCTTCTTTAAATCTCGAAAATATATTGATTTCTGAGGTTTCTAAAGATTAAAAAAACTTTTTCCGAGTCGTTAGTAACTCTAAGAGTAGTAAGTAGTAAGTAGTAAGTTATTGTACAGTGCCTCAAAATTATTTCGATTCGAAATGGTTGCGATTTTCATAATCGACATAGTTTGGTTTCATCAAATTGTATTGTTGTATATATCAAAATTACACATTTTAAACTCAATTAGGCAGTTATTGGCCCAAAACTGTGTTTTTCGTCTCATGTAGATATACATTTTTAAACATTTAATTTTTTGCTTCTAATGTATTTGTTTACTTAAAAAAAAGTAATTTCGGTGCTGTTTAACATATCAAATCGTAATTATAACTTTGAAGGATTTTTTTTATTACAAATTTTTACACACACACACACACACACATATATATATATATATATACTATATATATACAGAGTTTCTAGAATGAATTTCAGTTTATGAAAATGAAATGAATTTCATTTAGAGATGAGAATTTATTATTACTAATATTAAATGCTTTGTATCATAATATTATAGTCTCCTTACATATTTTTAAGGGACTGTAAAATATTGACTTTGACAGGAACTTTACACGATTTGAAAAGGTAATTTATGTTTTTTATGAGCTGGTCATTTTATTCGGAAATAATTTTGAGGCACTGTATATTTTCGTACGTTAAATTATATTTTTCTAGATTAAGAAATATTTATATATATATATATATTTTACAGCGTATAATCGCACGGCAGGGAATGTATATTGCTAGCATAAAAAATAACTTTTCTTTTCTAATCAAGATTTTTCCGCTAAAATAAAACGAAACAGCTAATGCATTCTTAACATAAAAGATATGTAAAAAAATTCCCTGCAAAAAGTTCTGTGCCGCATATAAATCATTTTCGTGAGTCGGTAATCATGTAATACATCGTACTTCCAGTCCAATTTTGTCAGTCTGGCATTTTCAGTGCCTGATTTACGGCAGGGCATTCGGGGCACGGGCCCAGGGCCCCCGATTTTCAGGGGCCCCCAAATGCCTCTGAAGACTTTTCAATTATGGGACAAAACAGTTTTAAAACTGTTCAAAAACAAAATTAATATGGAAAAATCTGTTTGTCAAAGATTGTAACTTAATTTTTTTTCTGATTGTTTTTTAACAATTTTAATTGCAGGAATGTACAGAACTCCATTTTTGTGATCTTCATATTATTTCATTATTATTTTTTTTACCTATAAGGCCCTCACGGTTAACATGGACAAAGCCATGTGGCTCTGCTAGTTAGCTTTTTTTTTCAGTGAAAGTTTGTATTTGAAAGAAAAAGTTATTTGATGAATAGGATATTCTAATATTTTAAATAATTATAGCTTGGTACTGCAGTAAATTTATTATTAGTTGTTGCATACTTTATCATTCCAGATATATGGACTTGCATAAAGAAAGTTAATAAGCTCCACACAGTTTATTATAAAATTAAATTAAAATTTCATAATTATGAAACAACTATTTAAAAGTAAATTAACGATTATCAAATTTAATTTTTTTAATTGATATTTAAAAAAATTATTAAAGTCAATTGTGGTTATAAATACTGCTTTCAATATATATATATATTTTTCTCAAGGCCTGTGTAAGTATCGGTGCAAGGGGGCCCCCATACACATCTGTGCCCAGGGCCCCCAAATTTGTAAATCGGTCCCTGGGCATTTTCACAGTTCTGTAACAACGCGAACATATTTTGTTCCCATCCCTTCCTTCATCAACATCTTGCTTCGAATAATTCCCGTTTTTATTATAAAAGTATAAAGAAAGAAAAAAAAAAACAGAAAAGAAAAGAAAGCGAACCCCTTCTTCGAATATTGGTATATCTCTCTATATCCATTCATTTACACCCGAGTTCCAACAGGCAGTGGCGCAGATAAGGGCGGAAGAGGATTTACAGGAGAAGTACTCCCCTTCTTCCACCTTCTTATGCAAATCAGGGAGAGAAAATCTCCATTGGAGATTGTCTCCTGCCACCGACAAATGCTCTCTCAACGACAAAAGAGTCTCGGTGGCATATTTAGAACTTCCTGAAAGGAGGTAGAGGTGAATGGAAATTGCATTTGTCTGATCAGAACAATAATGGGGAAAAGTGGAACCAAGAATGCTTGCAGACAATGAGTAATAATGACAATTAGCTGGATTCTATAACGGAGAAAATCGATGGAAAACAAAGCTGTGTTTTATCACTTTCAATTTTCGAAATGAATACAGCCTTTATTAATATGCTCTGTATATGTTCTACGTACATAATTAATTAACTAGTTTCAAAATAAATTAAAAGTATTTTATATATTGTAACATTTCAAGAAAATTTGCAACTAATACAAATTATTCGCTGAAATATTGAAATGTGGTAATAATATTAATAATATATATTTATATATGTATTAAGCAAAAATCTATCTCAAAAGTGGCTCAGTGGTATATTTAGAACTTCATGAAAGGGGTAGGGGTGAATGGAAATTGCATTTGTGTGATCAGAACAATAATGGGGAAAAGTGGAACCAAGAATGCTTGCAGACAATGAGTAATAATGACAATTAGCTGGATTCTATAACGGAGAAATTCGATGGAAAACAAAGCTGTGTTTTATCGCTTTCAATTTTAGAAATAGATACAGCGTTTATTAATATGCTCTGTATATGTTCTACGTACATAATTAATTAACTAGTTTCAAAATAAATTAAAAGTTCTTTATATACTGTAACATTTCAAGAAAATTTGCAACTAATACAAATTATTTGCTGAATTATTGAAATGTGGTAATAATAATAATAATAATAATAATAATATATATAACTATATATATTAAACCAAAAACTACGTGTCAAGAGACTCTCGGTGACATATTTAGGAGGTAAAAGGCTGAAAAGAAGTATATGGTGAATGAAATTTGCACTTGTTTGATCAGAACAATAATGGGAAAAGTGGAACCAAGAATACTTGCAAACAATCAGTATTGACGACAATTATAGCTAGATTCTAGAGCGGGGAAAATTGATATAAAACAAAGCTTTTTTTTATTGCTTTCAATATTAGAATTGGATACAGTCTTTATTAATATGCTGTAGATTATTTAACGTAAATAATCGATTAACTAGTTTGGAAAGAAATGAAAAGTATCTTATCGACTCTAACATTTTAATAAAATTGCAAAAGAGTCTCAGTGGCATATTTAGAACTTCCTGAAAGGAGGTAGAGGTAAATGGAAATTGCATTTGTCTGATCAGAACAATAATGGGGAAAAGTGGAACCAAGAATGCTTGCAGACAATGAGTATTAATGACAATTAGCTGGATTCTATAACGAACAAAATCGATGGAAATCAAAGATGAGTTTTATTGCTTTCAATTTTCGAAATAAATACAGCGTTTATTAATATGCTCTGTATATGTTCTACGTACATAATTAATTAACTAGTTTCAAAATAAATAGAAAGTATTTTATATGCTGTAACATTTGAAGAAAATTTGCACAATTTTATTAAAAAATAGCTAATTTTCCGGTGATTTAAGTATTTAATATGCTTTTTTTAATGAAATAGATGAGAATTTATCTTAACTACTAAAATTTAACTACAATATTTTAATTAGTTACAGTCTTTATTAGTATGTATATTTATTTGACGTTCATAATCAATTAAATAGTTTTAAAATAAATTAAAAGTGTTTTATACTGTTACTGTAACATTTCAAGAAAATTGCAACTAATACAAATTATTCGCTGAATTCTCGAAATGTGGTAATAATAATAATAATATATATCTACATGTATATATTAAGAAAAAACTCCGTGTTAAAACATTCTCGGTGACACATTTAGGAGGTAGAGGCTGAAAAGAGGTAGGGATGATTGAAATTTGCATTTGTCTGATCAGAACAATAATGGGGAAAAGTGGAACCAAGAATGCTTGCAGAAAATGAGTAATAATGACAATTAGCTGGATTCTATAACGGAGAAAATCGATGGAAAACAAAGTTGTGTTTTATCGCTTTCAATATTTGAATTAGATACAGTCTTTATTAATGTGCTATAGTTGTTTTACGTACATTATCGATTAAATAGTTTTAAAATAAATTAAAAGTGTTTTATACTGTTACTGTAACATTTCAAAAAAATTGCAACTAATACAAATTATTCGCTGAATTCTCGAAATGTGGTAATAATAATAATAATATATATCTACATGTATATATTAAGAAAAAACTCCGTGTTAAAACATTCTCGGTGACATATTTAGGAGGTAGAGGCTGAAAAGAGGTAGGGATGATTGAAATTTGCATTTGTCTGATCAGAACAATAATGGGGAAAAGTGGAACCAAGAATGCTTGCAGAAAATGAGTAATAATGACAATTAGCTGGATTCTATAACGGAGAAAATCGATGGAAAACAAAGTTGTGTTTTATCGCTTTCAATATTTGAATTAGATACAGTCTTTATTAATGTGCTATAGTTGTTTTACGTACATTATCGATTAAATAGTTTTAAAATAAATTAAAAGTGTTTTATACTGTTACTGTAACATTTCAAGAAAATTGCAACTAATACAAATTATTCGTTGAATTCTCGAAATATGGTAATAATAATAATAATAATAATAATAATAATAATAATAATATATATATATATATATATATATATATATATATATATTAAACAAAAACTCTATGTCAAAAGACATTCGGTGACATATTTAGGAGGTAGAGGTGAATGGAATTTGCATTAGTCTGATCAGAAAAATAATGGGAAAAGTGGAACCAAGAATGATTGCAGGCACTCAGTATTAATGACAATTATAGCTAGATTCTATAGCGGGAAAAATTGATGTAAAACAAAGCTGTGTTTTAAAGCTTTTATTATTAGAAGTGGATACAGTTTTTAGTAATATGCTGTATAGTGAACAGAGGAAAGTATTTTCAACTAGGTAAATTATATTCAATAGTTGGAGTATTATAATAGAGATTTATTCCAACAGAGCGGAAAATGCCGGGACCAGGACTCGAACCTGGGTACAGCCAACAGGATATCATTGGGATAGTTCAGTAGGGAGAGCGTTGGCACGGCAAGCCAAAGTACCGAGGTTCCAGTCCTGGTCCCGGCATTTTTCGCTCTATTGGAATAAACCTCAACTATGATACTCCAACTATTGAATATGCTGTATATTATTTCACGTAAATAATCGATTAACAAGTTTAAAAAGAAATGAAAAGTATTTTATCGACCCTAACATTTTAAGAAAATTGCAAAAGAGTCTCGGTGGCATATTTAGAACTCCTGAAAAGAGGTAGAGGTAAAGGGAAATTGAATTTGTCTGATAAGAACAATAACGGGGAAAAGTGGAACCAAGAATGCTTGCAGACAATAAGTATTAATGACAATTAGCTGGATTCTATAATGGAGAAAATCGATTTAAAACAAAGCTGCATTTTATCGCTTTCAATATTCGAAATGGTTACAACCTTTATTAATATGCTGTTTATTTATTTTATTTTTTGGTACATAATCATTTAACTACATTGTAAAAAAAGACTTGTTTCTTAATTAACGAAAATACATTATAACCGAAAATACAATTATTATTATTATTATTATATAAATATACATATATATTTCGTACGTACGTACGAAAATACAGAATAACCTGTAGCAAATTATCCATGATTCTGAAAAAAATATATCGTTAGAAACTTCAGAATCCAAAAATTTTTGAGATTTAAAGGAGTATTTACAAAAACGGAGTTTCTTTTTCTGCTACTGATTTTCGAGAAGAGTATCGAAGTAGTTTTTATAGAGTATAAATCTGTTTTTTCAAACCAAAATATCAGTTTTTAGGATTTTATCAATTCTCAATTAAACATTTTTAGTTGCGTAATTGAATTTATACATGCAAGATGGTATTGAAATCCGAAATTAATTCAAACACATTAAAGTTAATGTTAATGGTGTTAATTTAACATGTCTGTCTGTAAAACATTTTTGATGAACATGAATATGTTTATTTGAGAATTGATAACATTCGAAAAACCTATATTTCGAGTTGAGAAAATGGACAACACACAATTAAAACTACTCGGAAACGTTTCCGAAAATGAGTGGACACTTTGCATTTACAACTGATTTGGTGCATTTCATTTCCTCTCCACGCAACCAAATCTCTACAGATACGGCGATGCTCCCAGTAAACATCACATGACTTTTATAGACTAGGGGTTTTCACAGGGCCGCCCATCTCAGAATCTGAGGGGCGCAGACCTTCCGTGCTTGCGCTTTCGACGTAAAAAAATATCAGCTTTCAGAGAATCTAAAAATTATTCTGATATCTTCATTTCGAGCTTAGATATTAATTACGAGCTGAGACATTATTTAATTATTAATATTTCAACTATGCGCAGACAAAAATAATAAATTCGAAGCAGATTGGGAACAGAAGATTCTGTGGTAAGATGTTCAAGCTGAGTGCGGGCGAGATATTATGATTTTAATTTAACATTTCTTTTATTCGTCCCTAGCGTTTGATTGTGTTAATGTATAGAAATTACCAGTATTTTCGAATAGTAAATTAAGAGTTTTTTTTTTCTCAGTTCTAAGTTTTTCAAGTCGTCTTTGAACAAGGACTCCGGTAGTTTAAATTAGTTGTTTGAGGAAAAGTACTGTCATCGCCCTTTCCCTCCTCCCCCCCCCCTTCAGGGTTTTCTCTTAACTATGGTCCGTTTTCATAACTCAGAAACTATGTTACGGATTTCCACCAAACTGATTCCAACTATTATAATTAAAGTAATAAGGCCATTTACCATTTTTAAAAGTTTCTGAGTTTATACCACTCTTTTCGAATAATAATATCAGATTTTATATTTTGATTTCATAATATCTCGAGTTCTACGAGTCCAATCGCAACGCGGTTTGGCTCATTCGACTCGATATCGATAGCGCTTGCATATTTTAGTTCCAAGTTTCACCACCAGGATGCGCTTCCGGAAATCGGGTTCTATGGGCCCGATTACACAACGGGGTTTGGCTCTTTCGACTGGATTTCGATAGCTTTACAGTTTTCGGTCATGTTCGTATAGAACAGATTGCGCCCCCTGGTGGTGGAAGGTGTAATTAAATGATTTTTCAGCCAACTCGGGTTCTATGGGTCACACCACGACACGGTTTCGCTCAATCGACTCGACATCGATAAAGGATACGAGATCTTATCGATTTTAGTTCGTTTTTTCACCACCAGGGGGCGTTCTCTTATCTCTGTTTCTATGGCCCGGATCACGACGGGGTATGACTCATTCGACTCAACGTCGATAGACGATACTACAGCTTATCGATTTTTGCTCAGAGTCTCACCACCCGGGGGCGCTTTCCTATCTCTATTTCTATGCGAAGGATCACGACGGGGTATGGCTCATTCGACTCGACATCGGTAGAGCTAACCGATTTTTGTTCGCTTTGTCACCACCAGGGGCGCTTTCCTATCTCCGGTTCTACGGGCATGAAAACGACGGGGTATGGCTCATTCGACTCGACATCGAAAGTCTTAACGATTTCAGCTGTGATCGTATAACCAATTTGCGCCACCTGGTGGTGGAAGGTGGAACTAACGTATACTACAGCGCGTACGCAGCACGATTGCTATACGGTGCCGCAGGCAGCGTGGACCCGAGCCGGAGGTTCGTTCAGTTAGAGGTTTATACTATTCGATGTACAATTTAAGGGATTCTCCGGTTCGTACGTAGCACGACCGGTATACGGTGCCGAAGGCAGCGGGGAACAGATTCCGAGGTTTGTTCGGTTAGAGGTTTATACTACTCAATGTGCGAATTAAGGAATTATCCGGTGCCGCAGCAGCGGGGACCTGGGTCGGAGGTTCGTTCGGTTCGAGGGGGATGCCAGCCGGAGAATACAAAAGATTCGAGGCACCGATGTAAATTAGGGGCCCGCTAGTCCTATAATTATTAATGTACGTGAACGTCTGTGAGTGAGTGAGTGTGTCTGTGCATTCCCGGTCTGTAAACTCAAAGGCTCCGGGACAAATCGACGCACTGACGGCGGACGCGGACCGAAAAATTCGGAAAAAGGCGCGGATGTCAAGTTTGGGCCGGATCGGGAGTCCGACCCGGACCCGGGGAGTTATTAATTGACAAAACTGTTTTAATTACGGACCGAAACCGAACTTGAAAAAGAATCGAAAACCACAAACTTTCGCCTCCGAAAGGGGTTGCCGGTCTCTCGGTCGGGGAGAATGCAGGGTGGCCGCGGAGCAAATTAAGCCCCAAACCGCAGTAGGGGTTTTTAAACCGACCCGGATCTTCGGAAGTCGGGCGGCCAGAAATTCGGAAATCGGACAGACAGATTCAGGAGAGCATTTGCTTTCATAAATTCGAAAATCATTTCAGTACGACAGTTAGAACCGAAAAAATCCTTTAAAAATCGATGGATAAAAAATAATTTTTCATTTCTTTCCGTGCTGTGAATGCCAGAAGGCAGACACGTGGCCAGACGATTGTCTGGATCGATTTTCCAGAGGCGAGGAGCATTTCCTTTGACGGAGTGACGTTCAAAAGGGTTTTTTCAGAGGGGCGGGCCCAATCTCAGAATCTAAGGGGCGCAGTAATTCCTAACTGTTACAGGACGACGCAAAATTGATTCTGCTTTCAGAATATCTAAAAATTATTCTCATATCTCCATTACGAGCCGATATATTATTTAATTGTATAATTAATCAACATTCGTATAATTAACGCAAAAGAAAGATTTCCATCACAGGACCCGCTAGATATTACGATTTTAAGAAGTAGGTTAAGAAGTAGTTACAGTGGCAACCAGATATTATGATAAGGAAAAGCTGGCTTCGCCCGTTAACGAATCGGGACGGTTGACGTAATTAAGACATATTTGTACATTTGTATTATTTTTGAGGAAACCAATTTGAGGAAAACAAATTTAACATTTTTAAACGTTTGATTGTTTATATGTATAGAAAAATTACCACTATTTTCGACTCGCTCCCCACCTTCAAGTTTTTTTTATCTTAACTGTGGTCCGTTTCTATAACTCAGAAACTATGTTACGAATTTCCCCCATACTGATTCCAAACATCAGAATTAAAGTAATAAGGACCCTCTATAACATTCGTATAGAACACATTGCGCCCCCTCGTGGTGGAAGGTGTAATCAAAGGATTTTTCAGCCAACTCGGGTTCTATGGGTCACATCACGACGCGGTTTGGCTCCATCGACTCGACGTCGATAGAGGATACTAGAACTAGAGCTTATCGGTTTTAGTTCGTTTTTCACCACCAGGGGCGTTTTATTATCTATGTTTCTATGGCCTGGATTACGACGGGGTATGTCTCATTTGACTCGACATCGAAAGCCTCAACGATTTCAGTTATGATCGTATAAACAGTTTGCGCCACCTGGTGGTGGAAGGTGAAACTAACGTATACTGCAGCGCGTGCGCAGCACGAATGCTATACGGTGCCGCAGGCAGCGGGGACCCGAACCGGTGGTTCGTTCAGTTAGAGGTTTATACTATTCGACTAGAGCTTATCGGTTTTAGTTCGTTTTTCACCACCAGGGGGCGTTTACTTATCTCTGTTTCTATGGCCCGGATCACGACGGGGTATGGCTCATTCGACTCAACGTCGATAGAGGATACTACAGCTTATCGATTTTTGCTCCGACTCTCACCACCGGGGGGGCGTTTTCCTATCTCTGTTTCTATGGGAAGGATCACGACGGGGTATGGCTCATTCGACTCGACATCGATAGAGCTTACCGATTTTATTTCGTTTTTCACCACCAGGGGGCGCTTTCCTATCTTCGTTTCTACGGGCATGAAAACGACGGGGTATGGCTCATTCGACTCGACATCGAAAGTCTTAACGATTTCAGTTATGATCATATAAACGGATTGTGCCACCTGGTGGCGGAAGGTGGAACTAACGTATAGTGAAGCGCGTGCGCAGCACGACTGCTATACGGTGCCGCAGGCAGCGGGGACCCGAGCCAGAGGTTCGTTCAGTTAGAGGTTTATACTGTTCGATGTGCAATGTAAGGGATTATCCGGTGCGTGCGTAGCACGACCGGTATACGGTGCCGAAGGCAGCGGGGACCGAAATCACCCACTCGTGGACAGCCACCCGTAAGGTATAGGAACAATAAGTCCACGAGGGGAAAAATAAACGCTACCCGACACCAATAGCACCCATCCGTTCCAACCCCCCCCCCCCCGCAGGAGGCGCCTGTTTATTAGATTTGAAACAATGAATATAATTACATAACAATAATATAATATAAAAGATTATAAATAATGTAAAAAGTAACAATTTTTTGTAAATTGAAAGTTAAATATAAAATATTTTCGAAGTACACTAAGTTCATGATGTCCTAAATTTATGGTATTTTAGTTCAGAAAGTCAATGGTCAGTTCAGTCAATTTTTTTAAAAAATTCTTTCGTAATGAAAGAGAAATTTTTATTGAGAATATTATAATTCTCTTTTAACTTTTGAGAGTTTGAAGGATTGAAAATGATATTACGAAGGTTATATCTAGGGTCGGAGGTTCGTTCAGTTAGAGGTTTATACTTTTCGATGTGCAAATTAAGGGATTATCCGGTGCCGAAGGCAGCGGGGACCAGGGTCGGAGGTTCGTTTGGTTAGAGGTTTGTACTATTCAATGTGCAAATTAAGGGAATATCCGGTGCCGAAGGCAGAGGGGACCCGGGTCGGCGGTTTGCCCGGTTTGAGGTTTTACAAGATTCGAGATTTTCTACATTTCGAGGCACCGATGTAAATTAGGGGCCCGCTGGCGGGCGAAGCCAGCTAGTCTATAATTATTAATGTTCGAAAACGACGCCTCCCTGTCTGCCTATTGTTTCTGTCTGTACCTCTAAAAACTTTTCTCACAGACGGAGTAGAGAGGCGCTGAAGGTATCAAAATACGCAGGAAAATTTGAGAATTCTGTTCTTTCAGGTTTCGAAAAACTCCGCCGGTAATTGGAAAAGATATTAATAAAAAAACATTAGAAACTCATTAAAAATTGCACGAAAAGAACAATGTTTATCCAACATGTGTTCAATAAAAATTATTTCCAAGCAAGAAAGAGACAAAGTGTCTGCCGATAAAAATATGGAAGTAGTTGGGTTTTAAAATGGGCTTGCAAATTATAAGACAACAGTATTGAAAATAACACCGCTTGAATCATCTCTCTCTCCACATTAAAAGATTATAAAAATTAAGGAAATCCATCCATTAGTACCAAAGATATTAATTATTATTTCATTAATTTGATTGCATAAAAATTATTCCTTTTAACGCGTTGTTTCAGAGCCAGACATTGGGACGTCTAGATGTCTAGAAGGATGAAAGATATGAAACCAGTTTAAGTGGGGTTATTATAGGCTAAATAAAATTACTAAAAATATTGAATTTAAGGATTTGAAAATTATGTATCCCTACGTAATATGGAATGCCGAGTCCTAAAAAGTAATTTTCGTAAAAATTGGATAATAATTCCCGAAGATATCAATTAAAAATCATTAATTTTCAAAAAGAAAATGAATTATTTGGAAAACAACACCACAGCTGTCTTTCACGGCACATGTTTTGATGATTTCAGTGGAAGAATAGTAGACATCGTGACGCTTTCTGAAAAAAAAAAGATAAAATTGATAAAATGATGCATTTGAAAAGGATTACTGTTTTTAAAGGCGATATAAATTTTTTAAAAATATCGGATTTAAGAATCTGAAATATATGCAATATGCATCCTTGATCATAGTAAGCTGACATGATTAAAAAATTTTTCGAATTTGGACCATAATTTTTGATTTTAGCAAAATTCCGATTTTTGTATAGGGAAAAAAAAAGAAAGAAAAAGCTAAGGAATCTGCTATTTCTTTTCCAAATATCTCCCGTCGTACGGGTCCCATGGCGACGCAGTCTGGCTCATTAGACTCGACATCGATAGAACTTACCGATTTTAGGTCAGAGTTTCACCACCAGGGGTCGCTTTCTTATCTATGGTTATATGGGCCTGATCACGACGAGGTATGGCTGATTCGACTCGAAATCGACAGCCTCAAAGATTTCAGTTATGTTCGTATAGAACAGATTGCGTCCCCTGTCGGTGGAAGATAGAACTAACGGATTTTGCAGCTAACTCGGGTTCTAGGGGTCCCATCACGATGCGGTTTGATTCATTCGACTCGACATAGACAGGACTTATCAATTGTAATTCTAAATTTCACCACCAGGGTTGCTTTTCTATCTCGGGTTCTACGGGCCCAATTACGACGGAGTTTGGCTCATTCGACTGGATTTCGATAATTTTACAGATTTCGGTTATGTTCGTATAGGACAAATTGCGTCCCTGGCGGCGAAAGGTGGTACTAATTTACTTTTTCAGCGCTTGCACAGCATGCTTGTTATACGGTGCCGCAGGCAGCGGGGACACGTACCCAAGGTTCGTATAGAACAGATTGCGCCCCTGGCAGTGGAAGGTGGAACTAATGGATTTTCATAGATTCGAATAACCGGTGTAAATTAGGGGCCCGCTAGCGGGCGAAGCCAGCTAGTATATATTAATTTCTGTGGTTTCTAAAGATAAAATAACATTTTTTAGGAATCGTGAGCAACTCGGAAGAGGTTCTTGTATACAATTTATACAATTTATACGTTATACAATTTGTGGTCGGATATTATACTTTCCTTATTAAAAAAACATTTGTCTTTTTTTTCACTGTCTAGTTTCAAAATAAATGACAAATATTTTATCGACTGTAACACTTGAAGAACATTGCAACTAATACAAATTATTCGTTGAATTCTTGAAATGTGATAACAAAAAAATTATATATTTTTTAAAGCGAAAATTCTATTTGAATTTTTGGTAATTGCATGGGATAGCAATTGATTTTTAATTACCTTTCTGATATGATAGAATTAAAAAAAAAATGTGTTCACAAATGTGTTTCCGATGGCAATACAATATTTTAATAATTTTATAACATAATTATAAATTAATACATTCATTTTAAGGCATTTTTCCTTTTATTCGCCACATATATAATAAATCTCCAAATACTCTTCAGGGTTACAACTGTATACAAACTACAACAACAATGGGTTTAATTATGCGCCAAAACACGCTCGCCAAAATATGCCATATGGCTGTGAAACAGCAACGATTCAATTTTAAACACGAAAAGAGAGAAAATAAAATAAAATAAAAAATTAGCGTGTAATAATTTTTAAAAAAGCTTTTATCAATTAAGAGTTTCATATTAATTAAATTATGATTATATGTTGAGAAATCAATTTAGAAATCCTAAAACGATAATTTAAACCATGTTTCTTTCTCTTTGTTATCCAAATCTTAAAAAAGAAAGAGAGCAAAATCATATTTTTGTTTAGAATAAATTCATGAGCGCGGGCTTTCTATCAAGCGTAAATTAAAGCGATGAATTTTCGGGTTTAGTGCCCACGTCATATCCACGTATTTTAGCGTAATTTTGTTTCGAAAAATCGTGAATTGTGGTTATTTAAGTATTGTGCGGCAGCGCAATACTTATTTATTTCCAGTGTGACATCTTAATGTTAATTTAACACAGCAAATCCCATTGAACGACTTAATTTACTACAGTTTTCCCCACTTTTTGTACGCGTTGCCACAAAATATTTACTCTGTGCTAATTCTAATAAAATTTGAAATTTGAAATAGTGAAATTGTTTGGCTGACGTCAGGATCAAAACGGATGATTAAATGAAATTGAATATAGGTGGATTATAATCCAGAAATTAACATAGGCTATGTTTTATTTACGTTATTCAAACATTTTTCTTAATAATTCAAAATTTCATAATTTTTATTGGGAATCAATCGACATTTTTCCTATAAAATTTAATTATGTTTCTTTATTGTTGCCAAGAATTCAAAAACCGTAATAATAATTTGTCCCAAAGCAACTAATTTCCAATTGAAAGATTTCCACATTCAAAATAAAATTGAATTAATTTTTTTTAAGTTTAAAAAAAAAGGGGATCAACACGACGTCATACTCTAAATAAACGGGCATTTTCTAATATTTGGTTATAATTCAAGCAGAAAGCAGAAGCAACAAAAAAAGCATTTCTTAGTTCAGCAGCAGTAATACATTTGTTAATAATACAAGGAACATCAGTATGAATAAATACAGGAAACAGGTGTATATAATGCCATATTTATAATAAAAAATTTAAATAATTTTTACCAATACTGATTAATAAGGATGAATATTAGTTACATACAGGAGAAAATTTTCTGTCAAACAGTTTATAAGAGATTTCGCTGGGGAGAAATTTGACATCTTATCATACATTAATTGCGTAGATGATTCTTATGAAATAGGTTGTACTTGTTCAACATAAATTTACTTATTTATTTATAGCGCCCCTGGGAGGAAAGAATATATTCAATTTTAAATAAAATTGATTTATTTTATGTTTTATTGTATAATAGCTATATTGAAATTTAAAGTAGTTGGCACAGATTCAACACAATTTTCTTTTGTGTTTATAGCGTCTCCTGGTGAGAAATAAGGTAACTAAATTTTTTTTAATTGATTTTTTGCGGGTTTGTATAAATTATTTGAATAATGTTCTGCCATGAACAAATTTATGTTTAATAAAAAATATCACAGGATTTTTTACGCTGGTAGCGCCAATGGGGGAACATTGCCTAACTAAAACTTTAAAATGGATTTTTCTTATGTTTTCTCATATGCCACCCATTTTCCAAATTAAAATTAGTTATTACTGATTCAACAAAATTTATTCTTGCATGTATGCATAGTGCCCCATGGGTGGAAATAGCGTAACCAATTCATATATTATAATACGTGCAAATCGTGTGTGTGTGTGTGGGTGTATGGAAATTTTATCTAAGAAATGTCTTTAACGATAATTTTGTATTCTACCGTTTTGGTGTACGAGAAAACATTGGACTCGACATGTTCGGAAAAATTCGATTAGTGGGTCATGTTGTGATCTCTACGTGCCAATGCATTTCAATGGAAATAAAGGTTGAAACAGCTGCTGAACAGTTGGCAGTTAACAAATTCGTAAAGTTAGCAACATTTCTCCAAATTTAGCGACATAGCCGATTTTTGGCCGGAAAATGACTTTCCAGATTATCAATGCCAAAACACATTACTGGCGCTAAATGAAATAATGTCGCCAATATGGCGAGTTTTCGAAGAATGTTGGCGAAGCTTGGCGAAAGAATTGGCATTCAGAATCTGAAGGAATTTTCTAGAAATTCCCAATAGGAGCTGAGATACATGATTCAACCAATCAGAGTCCATAGAACGTTCTCGAAAACAGAATTTAACCAATCAGGTTACATAGATCTTTCTCGCAATTAATCCCACACCTTTAAGGAAGTGCTTCGGTCGAAGCCTAAAGTCTCTGAAGTTGGACAGAAAATCGTGCGATCTGAAAAAGACTTAGAAGTCTACGAAAAGAATGAAGTTTGGCGAGTTGAACACAAAGCTGATTTTAACCAAACACAGCCCGATTTCACCAGCTGGTTTATTTTTTGTTTGCAAAATTGAATTTTTATGTTTCATTGTATGACAGCTATACTGAAGTTAAAAGTGCGTAGTACAGATACAACATAATTTTCTTTTGCGTTTAAACTGTCCCCTGGAGGAAAATAGGGTAAATGAATATTTATTTATTTATTTTATAATAAACTTCATAATAAACTTCCGACAGGCTGAAATTGGTGTTTTGTTAGAAATTTTCACATGGTATGTTTTATTTTTATTCTTGAAGCACCAGCGTTGGGAAATTACATAACTAACACTTTACAATCACTTTTTTATGTTTTCCTATATGACAATCATATCCCAAGTTAAAATATGTTATATACATTCAACAAATCTTTCTTTTGCGTGTAAAGCCCCCTTGAAAGGAAATAAGATAACCAAATATTAATAAAATTAATTTATGTTTTCAGAAAAGTTCCTGCCTCGGTAAAGTTTACATTTTGATAAAAATTTTCACAATCGTTTTTTTTACTCTAGGTAGCGCTCCTGGTGGGAAATTGCTTAACTAAAACTCAATGGATTTTTTTTCGTTTTCCAATACGGGAACTATACTCCAGGTTAAAACTATGGAATAATTTTTTCTTGCGTTTATATCGCCACCTGTGAAGAAATAGGGTATCCAAACTCAAGTAAAACTGTTTTTTAAATGTTTTACTGCATGGCAGCTATATTGTTGTTAAGTATAATCTCTAAAAATTCAACCCAATTTACTTATGCATTCAAAGCGTCCTTGTTGGGAAACTGAATAACTAAATTTAAGTAAAATTGATTTTTCATGTTTTTATTATTGATTTTTTTATCCTCAGATTGGAAGTTTTTGTCCAAACTACAACAACCTGCATTACTGCACTGGTGAAACATTTTGAATTAACCATTGCTAAATTTACATCACAAATTGTGATGCCATACCGCATAAACGGAAGCTGGATGATGGTACGCTCTATTAATTTCGAAATGAGTTCGTCTGAATGCAGTAGTTATTAAAAAACGTGGCATATTAAACAAAAACATAATTTACCAAACAAATTAAAAAAAAAAACAATTTATTTCCCACAATGTTTAGGCCCGAGAAGGGGCAGATATTAAGATATTTCATTCAGTTGGTTTTAGGTTAGAAGTTAAATATTTGGTAATAAATAAGATTAAACTAATTGAACTTTAAGAAATAAATAGAAAATCACTCAATATGATATTTAATCCACCCATAAAACTTAGATCTGTTCATGAAATTGAAATAAATCTGTGACTTTTTCATTTCTAAGCTTCACAAGCTGCAAACTATTGTATTACAGATTAAACTTTAACATGTTTATGATTAGTGTATGTAAAATGACAAGGTACATGCAAAATACAAGCCTTTAAAACAGTCTAAGATTTATTTCAATTTCATTCTAACAGATCTAAGTTTTACGGGTGGATTAAATATCATCTATATATTTAAAACGCTAAGCTTTTTCTTTCGACAATCCGTGAGAACAAACTACTGCATCAAATTACATCATTCTTTTTTTAAATGAAAGATATTTGGACACAGATTTGTTATCGTGCATTCGTTTGTTCGAAAATTTAATTAATTAGCCGTAATTTTCAATTAAACTTTTACATCTGCTAATGACGTCATAATCAGTTAACGCCCACTGTTG
This sequence comes from Maratus michaelseni, assembly GCA_963931845.1. Lineage (NCBI taxonomy): Eukaryota > Metazoa > Arthropoda > Arachnida > Araneae > Salticidae > Maratus > Maratus michaelseni. Next base: position 314,042,069 of record OZ007595.1, read on the forward strand.
CGAGATACAGAGTTTATTCTCTAAGCTCTGTGGTTCCGAGGATAAAAGAGGAATAATAAATATTTAAAGCACGTGGCTTTTAGGCCGAATTTTTTAATTTGCAAATTAAATTTCGGTAAAAATATTTATCCGCGTGTTTTATAAGCGAATAAAAATTCCTATTTATTGTGACGTCACGGGAATATTGTCCATTGGGTTTATTTTATTATTATAGATTATAACTTTGTTGATGCCATTTTTTCATTACCATTAAATACAAAATATATTTTTATTTGTTAACATGGTGTTTAAGCATAAAAGTAACGTTTACAAAGAAAAATGCGTAAAGTTTGCGCTGGTGAAAATGATGTTATGCTTAGCTTGAAATGCATTTTAACATTGATAAAAGTAAAAAGAAAAATTTATATGATTGTGTCAACATGACGTATTTTTAACTGATTTTTAATTTTTTAATTTTAAAGATTAGAACTGGAACCTTTATTGGTTGCTTCATCTTGATTGCATACCTTGATTACATGTTACCAATTACTTTTTTTAAATTATAGATTAGAAAACTTCATTTTTTAATTTAAAAAAAATCACAGAAGTAAAGAATTTCAGGAAATTTAAAATTATTAAAAATAATGTTATGGTAGAAAAAAAAAACTTGAAATAATGATTGTATTTTTAGGTAGAATAGACAATGTAAGACTAATATTTCATAGGAATTATTTTGGTAGATTTATTATAAATCATTTAACAGTTCCTTATTAGCGCAAAGTCCTATTTCTTTCCCTGTGAATTCCTCTTTCGATATCAAAAAATGGTTTTCTACTTTTGGTCGCCAGCCAAAATACAGTGGCAATTTTTTAGAAATGTACAACGGTTGTCACAACAAACGACGTTATCGCTTTAGCTTTCATCGCGCTTACATCACTTCTAAGTACTACAAATTTCTATTTTTTACTACATTTGTCTACATTTTACAATTTCAATTCTTACATCATCAATTAGAAAAAAAATTAGCTTTCGAATGAAATTTATTTGAAAACTGCCGCTTAATTTAACGACTTTTTAAATAATTTTCAAGCATGAAAAGTTTTTTAATTATATCTTATCAGTGACCACCAGTTTGCTTCAATAATGTAAAATAGCCCCTGGGAAAGTTGCCACAAATGAAAATAGATTTCCCTAACCATCATAAAAAGTGAATAATAATAATAATAATAATAATAAAAACAGTGATAAATCATGAGATCAGATTATCCATAAGATACAACATTTTGGCGCTAAACGAAAATCTGTCAAAAAAAAAAAAAACTAATTTTAGTTTATGTTGAACATAAAATTGATATGCCGAATTCGTTGATGTATATGTTCCAGCAAATATCAGAATATGCTAGAAATTGCATTTTTTTTTTTTTTTTTTTTTTAGATCCATTTGCCAATTGTATAAGAGGGAAAATATCCCCGACTATGATGGAAAAGGAATAATAATCCTGATTATATAAAGGAACCGAAGAAACCATACAAACAAATTACACTTGAAAACTTAGCTTTAAATAATGGATGCGTTTTAGAGGATATGGATTTGTAACGAAAAATGATTAAAGAGGACATTTTAAAACTTTTAATTTAAACATTTTAAAACTTTTTTAACATCGAATTTCGATGGTGCTGTTGGGCAGATGCAATGCTCATGCGCATAGGAGCTCATTCGGTTGCATTATCACAGGGGGAAGGGGGGGGGAGAGATGTGTGCTTTATTTACTACTAGCTAACCAGCCCGGCGTTGCCCGGTCCCGAGATAATTACAATATCAAAGAAAGGCGTTAACCCCCTCCCTCCCCATACCCGCAAATATAATGAATAATTTGTTCAAGAGAACCACCGTCACGTACATTAACGCGATCATTAAAAAAAGAATTACATTTTTCTGATAATTAGAACATAACGAGGACGCTACGCTAAAATAGCCGGCAGATGACACCCCTTTCCCGACCTCAATTTCAAATCTATATCTTAATTAGTTACCTAAATATTTGTTCATTAGTAAAATTTGGCAATTATTTCCTTTCATTTTCGCAAACTAAATGAGAGGGATCGGCCAGAGAAACAGATCTCTTTGTAGTTCAGTTTTTAATGAAAGCCGATCCCTGTCTGAAAATTTCTCGGATCGTTTTCACTGGCGCCGGCAGATTTTTGGCAGTTTTTTGCGTAAATTTAAAAAAAAAATACCAACCGAATTTTTCAAAAATCACATAGTCAGATACAGAATATTTTTTTACATATGCTCAGAAATTTTCAATTTGATATCTCAATTAGTTTTCTTAAAATTCGGTAATTAGTTAAATAATTTCGAATTCGTTCATTTCCGGTTGCAAATCCAATGCGCCTATCCGTTTCTTTCACTATTTTGATTTAAAAGATGATATTTTAGAAGCGATGGTTAATGAGAATCTAATTAATATCTAGGCTAATTATCAAAATATTAAAATTCTGAGAATCAGGTGCACATGGCCAGACCTTGGACTATCCACACCTAAATTTACAGCCTTCTAGGTGGGCTAGATTTTCCTAGCCATCGCCAACAGACACGTACACACACACAGAGCGAAACTTTCTTTTATTAGTATAGATGTTCTTTTATTTACTGAATATGAAATGAACGTAGGAATATACTATTTGTATGATTCTTTATAGGTCCATGAATTTTTTTTTTTTTTTTTTTTTTTTTTTTTTGCCGTGGGGAATATGGCGATAATGTCACAGTTGTTTACGGATTGTTTGTTTGGAGTTTGCATCGGAAATAGTACTGTATTTGACCGGGAAAAAAACATTTAAAATATAATATTTGAAAGACTGTTTCATACTCACCCCTTCTTAAATAATAAAGAAGCTTATTTTACTGATATTGTTATAGTATTTTTTTTTTCGTCAAGTTTTGACGGGTTCCATCTAGTATTGATTAATTTTCTTTTAATTTTTTAAAGCTTAATTAGTTTAATCTTATTTATTACCAAAAATTTAACATCTAACCTAAAACCAACTGAATGAAATATCTTAATATCTGCCCCTTCTCGGGCCTAAACATTGTGGGAAATAAATTGTTTTTTTTTTTAAATTTGTTTGGCAAATTATGTTTTTGTTTAATGGAATAAGGCGTAACATGTGTTTAATATATATGACATATGTTTCATGTGCACAAACGGCGATTTCTTCAGATGAAAATGATAAATAAAATATTCTCGCAAAGTTTTTGAAAATGATAAACATAAATCACGAGATCACATGTTCAAAGTAAGTAGGTGCTTAAATTGGTTAAACTGAAAACGTGAAAATTAATATTTTTATTACCTTTTTTAATTTGTAAACCATCGCGTGCCAAATTTTTTAGCTTATTAAAAGAAGCTGATTTGTTGCAAATGTTCTCGTTTTGCAAAAATATTTCTATTGATTCACGGATAATGGATGGGAAAAAAACCCTTGATGGAAAAATTATTTTACTATTCTTGAAAAGTCGTGAAAAGTTGGTTATAGTGAGGTATTTTGTAGTACATGATTCATCCTTGTTATAAACGAATTCGACAGTATAAAAAATAATGGCTCTCCTGTAGTGAAAATCCAGAGACGATGATTGGTCTTACTTTTTTTTCTCGTTTTTTCCTTTAGAAAAGCCTTTACTTCTAAGACAAATATACGACTCATTTAATGAGATTTAAAAACTAAAAAAAAAAAAGTTTAAACAGAAATTCCGAAATCAACATTTCGTCAGAGTATACTGTATTAAGAAGCTTAAGTTTTTCTACTTTATCTCAAACTAATGCTTATCTAGTGACGTACGAAACTGATAATTAATACCAAGGGAAATAGAATTTTAATTCCAAGTCCCTTTCCCTTTCCTTCTGTTTATCCCTGCAAGAAAAAGAATATCCCACTACTGTACTAACGATGAATCCTTAAATATACATTCGTAGTGGAAGGGCACCCAATTTGTGACTCATTCGCTTTACATCTTGCCCGGGTGTATTTGCTTTGGATTCGTCACTTCGCACCAAATTAAATTTTGCCGCCCAATTTTCTCCCCATCTCTCCCGGCTTCCCTTCATCTTCTATTCTAAGGCTTTTTGTGCCAATCAAATTTACCTTCTTTGGCAAAGTGGTTTCAAATTGACGTATACTTCCATAAGTATATGTGTTAAAGTGAAAGATGTGTAAATTTCAATACTGCACTCGAAATGCCTTATTTACTCACGTATTTTGTGCCCACTCTTTGCCATTTCTTCAGTTCTAAAAGTGTGTGTGTGTGTGTATGTCAAAAATACATGATTTGTTTTTTCAAATATTATTTATTTTTAACGAATGCATTTTAGTGTAAAGTGCAGTTGTAGAAAATGAACTTCTATAAGAAGAATGTAACAGTTTAATAAATGAACAATTAGAAATTAAACAAAATGTATAGAATTTTCAAAAGTTCGATTAAAAATTGCTGTTCATTAAAAATTAAATCAGTATTGATTTCATAAATGAAATGAAAGGTTTTCCTCAAATTAGTATTGTCACAAAATAAAGTACCACATTATACGATACTCAGCAATGATTATAAAAAAACTCTGCTCAAGTTTATTTTATATTTATGATTAAAAAACTAAATTGAAATTGAAATATTCAGATTTATATTTGTTTGTCCCATGTTTTTTCCCAAAGCGGGATGACGTCATTTTCTAATGCAGTTGAAATACGATTGTTATTTTTTTTCTCGCGCGTACCTTTTGCTATCTTGGATCAATTTTTACTGTAATTTTGATGTAATAAATTAGATGATATTCTGGCTTCACTAATGTTGTTTTCGATTTTTAATTTAATTTTTCGAAAAATGATTTCGAATTTTTTTTTTTGATAATGACTTATTTGCTTTGCATCTTGACCGGATATATTTTCTTTGGATTCGTCACTTGTACCAAATTCAATTTTCTCGTCCAATTTTTTCCCGTCTCATATTCTCCCTTTCCCGTTTCACCTTTATGTCAATCAAATTAACCATCTTTGGCAATATGGCTTCCAAGCGACGAACACGTCTAGAAATGTATGCACGGTATGGTCAATCTCGACGCCATAGTCGAAATAGTATCACATGAAAAATGTACATAGGAAATGGTAAATAGGAGAGAATATAAGTAGATAAGAAGGGGATGGAAGACGTGTTCAATCGTAAACTTTCAAATCATTATTACATTGCAGAATTTCTACCTACAATCATATTTTATTCACTAGAGGACGCTGAAAAGATTGCATGATATTAGGCCATTTCTTGTTATAGAGCCATATTTCATTATTTTTTAAGTGTAAAGCAGAACTGCCACTGGCGACTATTTATTTTATTATTTTATCTACCACTATTTCAAAACAATAATTATCGAGATAAATTTCTACTTATATTCTAGGTAGATTGTTATTGGAATGGCTCCATGGAAATAGGGGTCGGAAAATAATAATTAAAAAATAATCTCGAACGGCTCCCGTGATAAAAAAAAAGGCACTCCGGGAGTGCCGACAGAAGTGAAAACTTGAACAATTACATGTGTATTTTTTGAATCGTCAGGAAATGTTTTATTGTGCAGGAAATACTTTTAAATGAAGTGTTTTTTTATTCATTATTATAATCTACTACCACAAAAATTATATTACAATTTTCATTTAATGCGCTATTGTACATGAAAAGTAATGCATTATACCGTTTACATTTTTCTGCGTTACTATGCCGCTTACTATACCGCTTACTACACCGCTTACATTTTTCTGCGTTTACTATAAACTTTACTATACCGCTTACATTTTCTGCGTTACTATACTGCTTATTATACCGCTTACTATACACTTTACTATACCGCTTACTATACCGCCTACATTTTTCTGTGCTTACTATAACGCTTACATTTTTCTGGGCTTACTATACCGCTTACATTTTTCTGGGCTTACTATACCGCTTACATTTTTCTGCGTTACGATACCGCTTACATTTTTCTGCGTTACTATGCAGCTTACTATACCGCTTACATTTTTCTGCGCTTACTATACCACTTACTATACCGCTTACTATACCGCTTACATTTTTCTGCGTTACTATACCGCTTACTATGCCACGTACTATATCGCGTACATTTTTCTGCGCTTACTATACCGCTTACATTTTTCTGCGCTTACTGCACAGCTTACTATACCGCTCACTTTTTCTGCGTTACTATACGGCTTACTATACCACGTACTATACCGCTTACATTTTTCTACGCTCACTATACCGCTTACTATGCCGCTTACATTTTTCTGCGTTTACTATATCGCTTACTATACCACTTACATTTTTCTGCGATTACTATACCACTTACATTTTTTCTGTGTTACTATACCGCTTACATTTTTCTGCGTTACTATACCGCTTACTATACCGCGTACTATACCGCTTACATTTTTTTGCGCTTACTATACCGCTTACTATACTGCTTACATTTTTCTGCGCTTACTATACCGCTTACATTGTTCTGCGTTTACTATTCCGCTTACTATACCACTTACATTTTTCTACGTTAACTATACCGCTTACATTTTTTCTGTGTTACTATACCGCTTACTATACCACTTACTATACCGCTTACGTTTCTCTGCGCTTATTATACCTCTTCTATAGCGCTGACTATACCGCTTACTATACCGCTTAAATTTTTCTGCGTTACTATACCGCTTACATTTTTCTGTGCTTACTATACCGCGGTGCAATAGTGCACATGCAAGCATGCGGCGCGCGACGCGCCCGCCCCGCCCTACTTCATACCTAACTATACACAATACATGTACATACTTATATACAGAGGTGTCGGTTACAGTAACAGTGTCGCGAGTTCAATGGTTTTTTCCCATCTCAAAAAATGCCCAACGCGCTTAAAGAAGTTTTCACTTCAAATATACAGAGGTGTCGGTAACAGTGTTGGTTACAGTAACGGTGTCGCGAGTTCAATGGATTTTTCCCATCTCAAAAAATACCCAACGCGCCGAAAGAAGTTTTCACTTCAATCACTTCAAATATACAGAGGTGTCGGTAACAGTGTCGGTTACAGTAACAGTGTCGCGAGTTCAATGTTTTTTTTCCCATCTCAAAAATGCCCAACGCGCCTAATGAAGTTTTCACTTCAATAATTTTTAATAGTTTCAAAACAGATAGCAATGTGTGTAATTTTTTAAATATAACTCAAAAACTACTTGGCGGAATAAGCTGTAATTTTGGATTCCTATGTTGGAAGCTTCTAGAAAGGGACTTCTGTTACAAAATTTATAGTTTGCAATTCACATTTTTCTCGAAAATTCATTCAGAAAATAATATATATTCAGGGTGTTCCAAAATACGACTGATAAATTAAGAGGCATGATAGAAGGCATCAAGAGGATGAAAACTTGCCACAGAACATGGGGTTTGCAAATCATGTTTAGTGGGAGAAAATCGCAAAAATAGTTATGAAGAGTGTGACTTCGAGTGGAAAAAAAGGGCCAATAATAATAAGAAAAAACATTTATAGGACGTCAAGCATGATCACTGCAGTTCAACGTCAGAAAGCAGACGACGACACATTTTTATAGAAATTCTTTGAAGTTGCGGCGACGATGGCGATTGCACAGCCGGCACCGACGGACGAAGGATTGCCGGAAGCGTTAAAACGCATTCCTATAAAAATGTCTCGTCGTCTTCTGTCTGATGCTGAACTGCAATGCGTTGTATTCATGCTTTACGTCAAATAAATGTTTTTTATATTTATTATTGGCCCTTTTCGTTCCACTCAACGAAACACCATTCCTAAATATTTTTGCGATCTTCTCCCACTAAACGTGGTTTGCAATCTTATGTTTTCATCCTCTTAATGCTTTCTATCACTCCTCTTAAGGATCCTCTTCACTCACTTCAAAACACCCGCTCGCTAATGTTAATCCTATGGGACATTATTTTTCTAATCTCTCGTTTGCATTTCAATATTTTTAAACATTTTTTTTTTTTTTTTTTTTTTGCCTTGGATAGCAGAGATCAATCTCTATTTCCGCCATTGATTACTTTTTCGATTTTCTTTTCTTTTTTTTAGGTGCGTTCGTAATTATATAAATACGTAGCACCTATTGTCGTCGCTTGGTCCGTCCGTCCGCATATAACAACGCAAAAACTACCCAACCGAATGGATTGAAATTTAAGATATATTATCTTTGCAGAATTTTGTCGAGACATTTCAAATTTTTTAAAAATCAAATCAAAACTTTAGGAGATATTAATAAAAATATTTATTAAGAAATTTGAATTTTTTTTTAAAAATCGGTGCTTTCTTGTAAGAGGAGCTTCCGAGGTTGAATCGTCAAGCGACCGAGATTAATCTGCAGACGATATAATTCATTTCACAGAATTAAAAATCATCAAGATCTGAATATTTATATAACTTGCAGTAGTACGAACGCACCTTATTTGTCACGTTTGACGTACAATTTCCAACTTGTTTGTTATAGGAGCTTCCGAAGTTTGATCGTCAAACGACAGAGATACTTATTTTATGACAGAAATTAATCTGCAGACGATATAATTCATTTCACAGAATTAAAAATCAGAAAAGATCTGAATATTTATGTAACTAGCTATAGTACGAACGCACCTCATTTGTCACGTTTGACGTACAATTTCCAACTTGTTTTTTACGTTGATACTTTCACTTTCGAAACCGGTTCCGAAAGTGAAAGTATCTTCGTAAAAAGAAAATAGGTCAGATTTTGAAACACCCTGTATATATTGATAATGACTCATCTGTTTTCCATCTTGACCGGATATATTTCCTCTGTTTTTTGTTACTTCGCACCAAATTAAATTTTCTCACCCAATATTTTCCCCGTCGTGTGTCTTCCCATTCCCGCTTCTCTTTTGTCTACTGTTGGGGCTCTTTATGCCAATCAAATTTATCGTTTTTGGCAATATGTTTTCAAAGTGACGAATGCTTCTCTAAAGATATGCAGGAAAGATACGTAAATTTCGACGCTATTGTCGAAATAATATTACATGAAAATGTATATAGAAGACGATAAGTAGGAGAGAAAGTAAGTGGATAAGTAGGAGATGGAAGACGTGTTTAGTCGTAAAATTCCAACTTATTTTAAATTCGCGTTTCGTATTCAGCACAGATCTGGCATTAAAAGAGGCTGGATAGACTATATGATATTGATGCTTTATTATGTCATTTCTTATTACGTAGCCGTATTTAGTTAATTTTTAAATATACAGCAGAATTGCCACTGGCGACTATTTTATTATTATTATTTTGTCTACCACAAAATCAAAACAATAATACTCGTGTTAGATTCTTACTTAACTTCCAGGTAGATTATTACTGTATGAAAATAAGGGATAGTTAAAAAAAATGGAGTGGGTCTAGTGATAAATCATTTTTAATCGTTGCGTAACATATTGCAATGCGGGTAATTTTTTTTAACATCACTCAAAAACAATTTGGTGGAATAAGTTGTAATTTTGGATTTCTGTGTTTGAAACTTCTAGAAATTGATTTGTGTTAAAACATTTATAGGTTACAATTTATATTTTTTCATGAATAATTTCTAAAATAATATATTTTGATAATTCTTCATTTGCTTTGTATTTTGACCAGGTATATTTGCTCTGAATTCTTCACTTTGCACCAAATTCAATTTTCTCTCCCAATTTTCTCTCCGTCGCTTCCCATTTCCGTTTCCCCCTTTGTCTGTTGTAGGGGCTCTTTATATCAATCAAATTTATCTTTATTGGCAAAATGGTTTCAAAGCGACGAACGCTTCTCTAAAGATATGCAGGAAAGATGCATAAATTTCGACGCCATAGTCGAAATAGTATCACATGAAAAATGTATACAGAAGATGGGTAAGTAGGAGAGAAAGTAAATAGATAAGTAGGAGATGGAAGACGTGTGTAGTCGTAAAATTCCAACTTATTTGAAATTCGCGTTTCGTATTCAGTATAGATCTGTCATTAGAGGAAGCTCAATAGAATACATGATATTGATGCTTCATTATGCCATTTCTTATTATATAGCCATATTTCATTCTTTTTTAAGTCTAAGGAAGAACTTTCACTAGCAACTATTATTTTTTATTATTTTAGCTACTACTATTTCAAAACAATAATGCTCGTGTTAAATTTCTAGTTTTTTTCGAGGTAGATAATTATTGTATGGAAAATGGGGGGGGGGGGGGTTGAAATAATACAAAAAATGCGGAGTGACTCCACTTGACTTTGAGAACACTTTAAAAAACATTATGCGTACAAATAAATGATGATATAAAAATAAGTAAAAACTTTGTTTTGAATTTAAACATGCTAATCGTTCAAATAAGTATAAAAGGACATTTATTCAAATGTTGTTGTCCTAACTTTTTTATATGTAATATTTGTAAAACATGTTTTGTTAAATAAGAATAAAAGGAAACATTAGAATGTTTCTTCTGTTTCTCGTCTCTGCATTTTTTCGTCCCTTCGAGGGCTCTTTATGCCTCTCAAATTTGTTTTTGTTTGAAAAATGGTTTCAAAATGACAATTTTTTTTAGTCATGGATGGAAAAAACGTAACTTTCATTGTCGCAGTCAAAGTAATATTATATGAAAAATGTATGTGGTAATTTGGTTATTTAAGCCGTGTTTATTTATAAAATTTCAGATCACTTTAAATTTACATTTTTTATTCATCACCAATCTTGCATTAGAAGACGTGAAAGAAATATGTGAAACTCATACGTTATTTTACCGTTATTTTACGTTATTTTTTTTTGTTATAAAACGATACATATATTGTTAGAATAAATATATAAGAATATTTTCTGAAAATTAATTGTTTTAAACTTTCTATTTGTAATTTTTGTGAAACACAACTGTGAATTAAAACATGTTTTGCAAAATCAAAATGTTTTAGCTTTGTTTAATTTTGTATAATTAGAATGTTTTTAGCTTTGTTTAATTTTGTATAAATAGAATGTTTTTAGCTTTGCACTAAAACATATTTTACAAAATTAGAAAGGTTTAGTTTTGAACTTAAACATTCTGATCATTCTAAAACATTAGAATGTTACTTCTTTCTCCTATCTCTGCTTCCCATTGCCTGTTGAGAGGCTTTTTATGGGAATCAAATCTATCTTCGTTTTCAAATTTGTTTATGTGGTTGCCATAGTCGAAATAATATTACATGAAAAATGTATGTTGTAAATAGGTGATGGAAGACGTGTTTATTCGTAAAATTTTACACCACATTAAATTTACGTTTCGTATTTAACACTAATCTTGCATTGGGAGACGTGAAAGAAATATATGGAACTGACGCTTTATTTTTCAATTTCTTATTATCATGCCCGTCATATAACATTCAGTAAAAAAGTGTAATAGGATATTTACTCAAATGTTGTTGTCTTATCCTTGCGACTTATGAGTTTCCTAAAACACATTTTAGCTTTGAACTAAAGAATGTTTAACAAGCTTAGAATGCTTTTAGCTTTGAACTAAAGCATGTTTAAAAATCATAGAATGCTTTTAGCTTTAAACTAAAAGCATATTTTAGAAAGTAAAAATATTTTTAGCTTCGAACTAAAACATGTTTAACAGTCTTAAAATGTTTTTAGCTTTAAACTAAAGCATATTTTAGAAAGTAAAAATATTTTTAGCTTCAAACTAAAGCACAATTTGTAAATTTAGAATGGTTTAATTTTGAACTTAAACATTCTAATAATTCTAAAACATTAAAATATCTTTTCTCTCTTCCATCTTTGCTATTCTTTGGTTGTTAGACAACTCTTTATTACAATCAAACTCATCTTCGCAAGCAAAATCTTTTCGAAGTAATGACAGACACAGAGTGCGCCAAAAGTTCGTTATAACTTTAAAATTTCATTAAAAAGAAACAAATGCTGCTAAAAAATAGCGCTTTGCAGGAATGGGATAAGAGGGGGATAGGATTTTTTTAACGACAAAAAAATTTGTGGTTCACAAAATTACCAATAGATGGCGCTGGCTTGCATAACATGAAGCAGATATAAGCAAATTATAGGCTTATAGTAAAAGACCCATTTCAACGGAGTGTGTGATAAGCTTCAGTATCCCGGCACATGAAACAGGCCCTTTTCTCGCCTTCAGTCACTTTGCCGTGCAGAGTTTTTGTAATGCGCCAGTTGCTGATTCCCCGTTCTTACAAAAGTGTTTAACCAACAGCGATTGACGATAGCATACTGCTGGTATCGAACGAAGAATATGTGTGCATTGAAGGATTTTATTGTCAGCCTGATTTGCACAAATCTGTTTCATATTATAAATGTTATTAAAACAAATCCTATCTTCCTCTAATCCCATTCCTGCAAACCGCAATTTTTTAGAATCCATTTGTTTCGTTTTAATGAATGTTTAACGTTTTAACGAACTTTTGAGCTTAGGTTAGCGAATGTTTCGCGTTTTGAAAGGTAAAAGACATACGTAAAGATTCTATTTCTAATGTGAAAAAGTACCAAGCAGTACAGTAGCCAGAACATCCCTGTAATTTGACGAAAACGGAGAATGGGAAATCAAAGCAGTAATTATCATGTTTTAGCGAAATATACTCAACAGAAAAAAATCTTTTAATTCAATGATTTTTTTTTAGAGTATATGGGACCTGTTCATTCCTAAAAATTTCAGATCGTATTTAAATATACATTTACACTTAGTATCAATCTTTTATTAGAGGACGTGGAAGAAACATACGAAATTGAGTACTGATTCTGAAATTGCAGCCTTATATATTTATTTAAACAAATATAAAGGGATATTTACTCACATTTTATTATCTTAATCTTTCTAAATGTAGTTTTAGTAAAACATGATTTGGCTTTGAACAAAAACATGCTCCAGAAAAATAGAATGTTTTGTATAGTAATGATATGTTGAATTTAACGAAATTTCGTAGCTTTCCGGTACTAAAATTACGTTTATCTGTTTTTAGCGCCGGAAAGCTCCAAAATTCCGTAGAATTCAACGTATCATAACGCTTATTAACAACGTATCAACGTATCATAGCTAATTTTCATTGTCGTACTTGTCAGAACATAGATAAAATATTTATATATATAACTTATAGGGAAAGTATAAAATTGAAAAAAAAGTGCATATTTTAAAAAAAAAATTACAGCAGGACTACCTTATAGACATGGTCTTATTTCCTACCTTAATTTGAGAACTTTTGCAATTTACACTGTCTTCGTATCTCCAACTGGTAAAAAATAAAGTGCGTTTTAAACTTTTTCGAACGCCTTGTATATATGCAGGCCTGATAATTGAATATTTCGTTTCATTCACAACTATAATGACACGGATATGTTTATTTTATCTGTTTAATTTCATTAGAAAAAGGATTGAATTAAATAGATAAACCTTTGGAAATTCTTTATTTCATTTAAAGCATATACTTAATCGGAATTTAGTTCTACAATTAACTTTTTTGATCAATCAAATAAATTACGCTTTGCTCCGATGCTTCGAAAACATATTACCAACATACCGCTCACAGGTAAAAAAATAAAATACGTTTCATACTTTTTGAGACGCCTTGTATATATGCAGGCATGATAGTTGAATATTTCATTTTATTCACAACTATAAAGACACGGATATGCTTATTTTATCTGCATCTTATTTCATCAAGAAAAAAAGAATTGAATTAAACAAGTAAACCTTCGGTAAATCTTTATTTCATTTAAAGCATACTAACCGGAATTTAGTTCTGCAGTTAACCTTTTTGATCAATCAAATAAATTACGCTTCTCTCCGATGCTTTGAACATGTTTCCAAAATATCTATAACAGGTTAAAAATTAAAGCACTTTTCAAACCTTAATGGTGTGCCCTGTATATACAAAAGCATGATAATTGAATATTTCCTTTCATTCACAATCATAACGACATGGATATGCTTATTTTATCAGTTTAATTCAATTAGAAAAAAAAAGAATTGAACCAAACAGATAAACCTTTGGTAAATCTTTATTTCATTTAAAAGCATTACTTAACCGGAATTTAGTTTTGCAGTTAACCTTTTTGATCAATCAAATAAATTACGCTTCTCTCCGATGCTTTGAACATGTTTCCAAAATATCTATAACAGGTTAAAAATTAAAGCACTTTTCAAATCTTTAAGGTGTGCCTTGTATATACGAAGGCATGATAATTGAATATTTCCTTTCATTCACAATCATAACGATATGGATATGCTTATTTTATCAGTTTAATTCAATTAGAAAAAAAAAAGAATTGAACCAAACAGATAAACCTTTGGTAAATCTTTATTTCATTTAAAAGCATTACTTAACCGGAATTTAGTTCTGCAGTTAACCTTTTTGATCAATCAAATAAATTACGCTTTGCTCCGATGTTTCGAGCATGTTTCCTTTGTCATAAGACATCATGGATTTACGTGAATGGAAGCAAGAAGGCAGAAAGAAATCACAAAAGCAATGAAACCCGGGTTGTTAGTGTATCCCGAATAAATGCATTTCTGTGGAAAGTACTGGAGTAGTGTAGTACAGATTAAGGCTAAGGGATGTTAGAGGGCAAATGAGGAAAACTATGTCTTCTCTCTTGTTGTCTGATAAGATGAAGATTAAATGAAAGGAAAAGCCTTAATTAAGGATGTGGTTCTTCTCTTAAATGAGATACTTGAAGAGTTTTCGGGAAGCGAAATGTTTTCGGTTCGATGACGGTAATGGGTGCCGCTCTATGTACCTGAGTTACATTTCGTGATTCTGAATGGTCCTTATTTAGAATCATCATTTATGATACAAATGTACTAGTTTCATTATATACACAGTCGTGTATCTCTATAACGAACTCTCATGATATGGAATACGCTGCAGAATATATATTATAACTCTACAGAATATATATTATATACTCTACAGAATATACATATAATAAAACTTCTTGCAATCAAAATTATTATTAAATCTTACGATAAAATCTACACTAGAAAAATTGACCAAGTATTATATATATATATATATATATATATATATATGTTATATAAAAATTTTATTTCGCAATATTCCTTTAAATTATTCTAAACTCTGACTTAGTCATTATTTCCCTATTTCTCAATAATATTTATTCCTATTTGATTTCCTTTTAAAATTAACAACGCGTAGATTAATAATTATCTTATTCCAAATCTAAATCTAAAACTTTAAGTTCATTCGTAACTTATATCAATTATCCAATCTCTAATATTCTGAGAGAAGCTAGTTTTTCATTTCGAATGTTTATATAAGCCAATTTGGTATTTTATTCAACGGGCTGGATTCGCGCGCAAGATTTTTTTACTTAAAAAACAATGCGCAACTAAATCCGGGATTCTTTCTTATTAAAACCTTTCCATCTCGCGTCATTCGCTTAGCTTCTTCTAATTCTTAAATTTCGCATCTCACTGATTGGTTCGTGTATGTATTACGTCGATGGTGTAGTTATCCGAGCATCTAACAAAAAGCAATTGCAAGACTTCGGAGAGTATAATTTTGTCTTGTTTTCAAGTGCTGAACAAACTGTTATATGGCGTTCTTATGATTCGGAATTTCTAAACCAGCCATTTAAGATCAACTAAATGCTGTAATTATTTACAGTCAAGCCTGAGGGCTTTAGAAAACATCTTCGTCCTATAGGAATTGTTTCTTCATCTCTCCTGTGCGTGAATAAACGCTTTATTAGGATAACTGGCTTAGTCTTTATGGAGAAATTCTCAATTGGTTCATTCATTGCCTACACTCCTCGCCATGATTCTTGATCTATCGACTGCAATCATTTACCATCTTTAACCAGCTGCTAGTTTCTCGTGAATTTTTAAGTCATACAGCTAAAATCTAACACACACACACATATATATATATATATATATACACACACACATACACTGTAAAAAAAAATTCGGAAAAGTTTCCGGTAGGAATAGGATTTCCAGTTGCCCGTATAGGACAGGAAACTTTTCCGAACCAACACGGAAAAAAAAAACGAAAAAAAACGAAAGTTTTTTCTTTCCGTCAGGAAACTTTTCCTGTTTGATTCAGAAACTAATCTTTAGACACAGAATAAATTCCTGGGTCTTACGGAAATCTTTCCATTCACATAAAGAAACTTTTTGGTAGAACGGTAGAATAGACAGAAAGTATTCCGTTTTAAAAAGGAAAACTTTCCATTCACACTAAGAAATGTCTTGGTAGAACGGTAGAATAGACAGAAAGTATTCCGTTTTAAAAAGGAAACTTTTCCGAATCAGTCAGTAAACTAATCATGAAAAAATTAAAAATTCTTGTGTACTATAGAAACTTTTTCTTTGCTTTACGGAATTTTTTTTTCATTATGATCGGAAAATTTTCTGCATTGTAAAGAAACTTTTGTTTTAAAGAGTAGGAACATTAACAGATGAAAATATTGCTTTTGGACACTGTTTTGATATCCTTTTATCTCAATTAAATATTATTAAGAACTTTTTTGAATACATACACACATTTTTAAGTATTTGTTATCATAAAATGCATTACATGTAATGCATTTTATGATAACAAAATACTTAAAATGTATGTATGTATTCAAAAAAGTTCTTAATAATATTTAACTGAGATAAAAGGAAATCAAAATAGTGTCCAAAAGCAATATTTTCATCTGTTATTGGTCCTACTCTTTATAACAAAAGTTTCTTTACAATACAGAATCAGCTTGAAATTTTATTTATTTGTTACAAGTAATACTGATACGTTTAGCTCATGGGTATTTACATTTTTTTTAAATAAGTATTTTATACAAGGAATGCTAGAGAAGTATCTTTATAAACAAGGAGAAGTCATTCTCGTAAAAGAAAAGTGTATAAATAAATAAAAAGTACACAATGAAATGGATTTTATGTTCATAAAATACATAATATACTTTTATTTTCTTTAGAATATGTGTATATGTTTCCTAGGGAAAAAAAAATATATATATATTTTAAGCGATATAAAAGAAAATCCAAATAGTGTCCAAAACAAACCTTTTCATCTGTTGTCTGTATAGCAAAGTGGACTGTACAGAGATGCCAGCTTATTAGTGCCAGAATATACATAGGTGTAGCCAGTGGTGAAGTGTGTGTGGGAGATAATTGCCCCAGGCACTAAATATTTAGGTGATGCCAAAAAACTGTTAAATAAGATATTAAAAACGGAACAAAATATTTTCAATTTGGACTGGATATTTAAAACCCACACTTATGTCATTGGGTGTAGCACAAGTGTATGACATGTTGCATGCGTATGAAGTGTATGCAACTAACATTGAAGTTTTATTGGTACTGGAAAGACTTTCTATTGCTGTATATCCAAAACAAAGGACATACAAAACATTTTTTAATCACAATAGTGACCGCCCCTCCTTAAAAAACTAGAACTTCTTTTAATTTACGCCTCAAAAAAAAAAAAAAAAAAAAAAAAAAAAACAAGCTTATGGGGTCGTCTTCGTTCTTAAGTTGCACAGAACTCCAAACTTTTCAATATGTACATCTAACTTTGACATTATATTTGCCTCTTTCGGTAACTTTTTCTCAAAGATACCAAAAGGGAAGTCACTAGGTCAAAATGTTTAAGAATTATGAAGTTTAAAGTTTGGAACTCCTAATGTTAAACAGCTGATGGAGTTTTTTTTATATAATTCAATACTTGACGTAATAATTTTATATTCGTATATTTTATTTGAAGCTTTTCGAAATCTATTTCGGTTAAAAAATTATAGATTATGGTTTATTTTATGGTTTAATTTATAAAAAAAATGTATTTTTAAATTAATTAAAAAATTAATTTTAATAGAAATAGATTTCTAAAAACTTCAAATATGCAAATCAAAAATCACAGCTGATTCCGCTAAGTAGTTTTTAAGTTATGCTTAAAACACTACCCACATTACAGTCTGATTTGCAACGATTACAGATTAGGAGTTACAAACTTTAAATTTTCATAATTTCAAAACTACTTGACTGAGTGAATTCCAGTTTGTTATCATAGGGCAACATTTACTGAAAAAGACAAACATGATGCCCCAATTAGATGTATCTATTGAATTTGCTACAATTTCGGCATGAATATGACCCTCTAAGTTTATTTTTTTCAACATTAAATTAAAAAAGACAGTTTCCAGAAGAATAACTTTGTTTTTTACTGTGACAGTTTGGAGATTAAATGTTCTTTTTTGTCCCCAAATACACCCTGCGCATATGATATTTCAAATTTGTCACTTTTTATACCCAATTTGTGTCACAGAGACACTTTCCAATTAGGAACATTGCTGCACCTAACTATTATAACCCAATTTGGGTGCTTTTCTGCTCTATTACACACACACACACACACACATACACACAAAAAAAAAATCCAGAAACTATTTTATAATTTTTGTAAATTTATATAGAGCAGCATTGAAACTTTAATTTTTTATCTTTTATGTGGAAGGTAATTTTTTTCTCCTGTCTAAATTAAAAACGCCATAAAATAATAATAATAATAAAGTAAATCTAAAAACTTTTGAAGTCATGTAAATTATAAGAATATACAGAATTCAGCTAACCCTAATAAATACGTTGATGATAAACAATTTTCAGAAGCCATACAATTTGAAAATGTACAAGACTTTGAACTTGAAGCTCAACTGAAAATTACATAACAAAAAGGCTCAGTAAATGAAAATCATTTTTTGTTAAAATTTAAATCAGCTATTTTTTTTTTCAAAATACAATTTTAAAATTACGCGTTTTAAAGTAAAATAACCTTTACTAAATCATTAAAATTAATAATTAGAAAAGCTCATTTAAATTTATTTGAAATTAAAAATATATAGAGAAACTCATTCACTTGTTTAATTTGAAATATTTTAATCATATAAACAGTTAAAAATATAGTTAAAAAATGGAGCAACAGAAAATGATATAATTTGAAAATGTGAATTCTCTTTTACTTTTGAAAACATGAAATAAAGTAAACAAATTGTCTTGTGTTATATATCACTTATTTACACTAACTGCAATTTAACAATATACTTTTTATTGACCTATTCTGTATAAAATATATACCACCTTAAATTACCCCTTTGATAAAATAAAAAGCATATAAACTCTTCATTACTAAAAGCTAAATCTTTTTGTTTTGACCAAATTTCTCGATTAAAAATCTTAAAATATAAAAGATAATGTAAGAATTTTATTCAGAAAAAAAAATGAAATTTTAAGCATTCTATTCTAGATCTGGATTATATACAGTATTCCTTTAAACATACCTATTCCAGATTATATACACTACTCTGAAATACATACATTAATTCATTTAATGAAGTTGGAGCATATATAAAAAATACTTAAGATAATTATGATTATCTGGGTATAAATTTCAATGGATCTGAAAAAATTATTCTTTGTTATTAAAATGTTTGAAAAGAAACACCAATTTTCCAGCTTTATGAGTTCTTTATAAGCGATTACAGAGTTTGCAGTGAATTAAAGTTTGATTTTTTTAAAATTTAAAATAAAAGATACTTTTAAATCAGGTGTTTGATTTTTTAAAGATTTTAACACTTTAGTTGTTTATTAGTTTACATTTATAAGTAATTAAAATTATATTAAAAAATATATATAAACATTTCAGAGTATTACTAACCATGGAATCTTTATTTTCCGAGTCTTTCCATAAATGAATTACATTGGAATATCGAACCATTTGTTATTTACATGTGCACAATGAAGTCATGAGATATCAACATAAATAACAATAAATATACTTTTGATTGACCTATATTTATTTATTCTAACGTTTTACAAATCCTCGCAGAAACTCTCCATGTTTTTGTATTAAAAAATTCACATAAGATTTGTACATATTTTTTTAACAAATAAATTTATGCTTTAATCTTTTAACATTTCTCAGCTGAGATTCTCTATTTTTAAATTAGAATTTTTATCTTTAAGTGTGATATTTGATTTAAATAAAATTCAAAAAGCAAGGACTTTGAGTGTTGTCTCCCCCAGTCCTTAAATTTACAATGTATTGTTGTCAAAAATAATATTTATAATGAAATATCTTAACCTAAATTTGAAAAAAAAAAGTGTATTTAAATAAATCAGTTGATTTAAATCAGGATTGAAATCCAGTTGATTTAAATCCATGAACTCTGATTAAAAATTGTTAGACTACACAAGTGTTATTTAGCAATTATTTAATTTAAATTGAGATTATAGTGCTGAAATATAATTTCAATTATTGATCTAAATATTTTAAGATTTCTGAACTTTCTGTATTATAACTGATTAGATAACGTTGAAGAAATTGGCAATGAAACTATGCTTAGATTTCAAAAGAGACCAAAATTTACCAATTGCTGTAAAAAAAGTAATTAAAAAAATTTCTTTCCAAAATCATGTACTTGCATACAATATTTTAACAAAAGATTATATTGAAGTAAAAGTTATAACACCAATCTGGTGAATCAGCTAAATAAACTTATCAAAAGCCAATTTGATAACTTAAAACCTGCATTTTATTTTGAAGAAATAAAATAAGGACTTGTGAATAATATTTATAAACTCTTTACAAATGAAAAAAGCAAAAATATGGAATATATAAGCACTTACTTACAGGGAAGTCCAGTTGCCAGTAAATATATATATATATATATATTAAATATAAATTAAAGTAAAGATACTTTAAAAAAATATTTAAAAATTAAGGAAATTTTAAAAAATGTACACTACCAGTATTGGACATCTGTTTCCTGCTGGTGAAAGCTATATTTTGATAATTGTATAAGGGAATTTATCACCTCTTTAAAATTTCCGTAGGTTACCATGGGATTTCACAATCAGCATTAAAGGGGAAAAAATGATGTCACATGAATATAGTAGAAAAACGTTATAATTTTACAAAATGTAACAAATAGAGATTTAGCAGACTATCAAATATTCGGCTGAGTACTAACTTTTTAAAAAGTATATTTATTACAAATTTTTTTTATCATGATTAATAACAAAGAAATAAATGTTTGTGAGTCTTTTATTCCTCAATGGCAGATCACTTAATAGCAGAATATTAAAAATTGCAAATAATTCAGAAAAAATATCTATAAAATAGTGAATTCAATAAAAAATCGGTCTTAGCAAATATGTATGTGCTATTTTTTTTTTTTTTTTACTTAAACTTATTAAAATAAATCAAGTGCATTTAATTTACACAAACATTAAATTGACTAAATACTATTTTTTAAAAAATTTATAAATTACTCGATTTTTTCTGGCTAACAACAAAAGACAGAAAAAATAAAACAAACATTTATACTGAAAAATAAATTTTATTTTCAACAAAACTATAAATCAAAATGTTTTAATAAAACAAATTACAGCACTGTATTTATGCTATGTATGCTTTAGAATTGATGCAGTTAGTAAAAAAGCCTGCCTAGATTCCGGCCTGATAACAGTCTTATTTAACACCCAGTAGGATGCTACAGCAACGAAATTGACTCAGTTGAACATTTCTCCGAAAAAAGTGTCACACCATCAACATACGAAAACACCTTGACGTCCTTTCTAACATCCTCATTCTCTAGTAGGCAAGGATGATCTGTTCTAGCTGTAAGGCGACATTGATCACTGCAGTATTATCCTGTAATAATAACAGTAATATTAATTTTTTTTATTGTACTAATTGCTAGTGACCATGTATATTTAAAAATATAAAAAAACAGCACAAGAGCAAAGAATGATTAAGGGGACACTTCGTCTTCAGCGATAAGTATTTTTAAGAACAAAATATTTGAAAATTTTCCTTTGAATAAAGAATTCAAAATTCATAAAATTTTTAAAAAATTTAAAAATTAAGGAAATTTTTAAAAATGTACTCTACCAGCATTGGACATCTGTTTCCTGCTGGTGAAAGCTATATTTTGATAATTGTATAACGGAATTTATCATTTCTTTAAAATTTACATAGGTTACTATGGGATTTCACAATCAGCATTAACAGAAAAAAAAATGGTGCCACAGGAATATAGTAGAAAAACATAACAATAATTTTACGATATGTAACAAATAGTGATTTAGCAGATTATCAAATATTCGGCTGGATACTAACTTTTTAAAAGGTATATTAATTAAAAAAATTTATATATATTAAATTGGAAATAAAATAATAAAAATAAAAGTGCTCAGTCAAACTGATGGCATTGAGCTCACAGGCTATTCACACTATTTGCATATTATACTCTTATTTCAAAGAAAAAACACATTTATATAAATTAGAAGGGGGGGGGGGTCATTAGCTCCCCTATTTACGTCCTTTATACTTAACCAATAAACGTCCAAATCTAATCAGGGAAGCGCCTTATCAAAATAAACCGGTATACAACATTTGCATCAAATTGGATAATTCGGCATGAAAAAACTATTTATCTAAATTAAAATGGACAATTAGTCCCTGTTCCCCCTTTATACTTAACCAAATGACCCCCCCCCCCCAAAAAAAAAAAAAAAAAAAAAAAAAAAACGAATCAGGGAAGCATCTTATCAGAATAAACCTATATAAAAAAATTGAAGCAAATCGGTTAATTCTGCATGAAAAACCCATTTATCTAAATTAAGGGGAGGGAATTCGTCCCCGTTCCCTCCTTTATACTTAACAAATGAACCCCCAAAACTAATGTGGGAAACGCCTTATCACAATGAATCAATATACAAAATTTGAAGCAAACTAGATAATTTTGCATAAAAAACCCATTTATCTAACTTAAGGTGGATTAGCCCCTCGTTCTATACTTTAATCTTAACCAATAAACCCCCAAAATTAATCAGGGAAGTGCCTTATCACAATGAAAATATATACCAAATTTGAAGAAAATCGGATAATTCTGCACGAAAAACCCATTTAGTTAAATTAGGGGGAGCATTAACCCTTTTTCCCCCTTTTATACTTAACCAAAGAACCCCAAAGCTAATCAGGGAAGTGCCTAATCAGAATGAACTTATATACCAAATTTGAAGCAAATCGGATAATTCTGCATGAAAAACCCATTTATCTAAATTAAGGAGGGGGGGATTAGCCTCCAGTTCCCCCCCCCTTTATACTTAACCGATGAACCCTCAAAACTAATCAGGAAAGAGACTTATCACAATGAACCTCATACAATATCTGAAGAAAATTCGATAATTCTGCATGAAAAAACCATTTATCTAAGTTAGGGGGGATTAGCCTCCATTCCCCCTTCATACTTAACCAATGAACCCCCAAAACTAATCAGGGAAGCGCCTTATCAGAATGAACCTATATTCAAAATTTGAAGCAAATTGGATAATTCTGCATGAAAAACACATTTATCTAAATTAAGGGGGGATCAGCCCCCGTTCCACCCCTTTTATACTTAGCAATTGGACCCCCAAAACTAATCAGGGAAGCACCTTATCACAATGAACCTATATGCAAAACTTGAAGCAAATTATATAATTCAGCATGAAAAATCAATTTATCCAAATTACGGGGGATTGGACCACTTTCCCCCCTTTATATTTAACCAATGAACCCCCAAAACCGATCCGGGGAAGCGCCTTATCACATCGAACCTATATATAAAAATTGAAACAAATCTGATAATTCTGAATAAAAAAGTCATTTATCTAAAGTAAGGGGGGGCGATTAATCACCATCCCCCTCTTTATACTTAACCAATGAACAACCAAAACTAATGAAGGAAGCGCCTTATCACAATGAAGCTAACACATGGGCTGATAAGTTCCTGGTCTAATAAAGAAAACACAACTTTTTAACAAAACATTATGACTTTTATAACTTTAATAAATAACATAACTTTAATAATAAATAATAATAATTTAATAATAATAATTTAATAAATAAATAATAATAATAGTTTAATAATAAATAACATAATTTTATAACGAAAAAGCTCCAAACAGTGTTCTAAATCATTGACTCGTTGTTGTTTTTGATCAAAAGTCAACACGCGCGGCAGCCACTTTTACAACAGCTTTTTCATAGACAAATGCTCATTCAAAATAAAACCTACACGTTTCTTGGATATCTTCAGAGTCTGAGCTATTGCCTGCAACTTCACTTTACGGTTCCCCAAAACGATTTTTTGGACTATTTTTATGTTTTCCGGAGTAATCACCTCTTTTGCGTGGTGCATCACTGGTGTCCGTACGACCATGTTTAAATTCAGCAAACCAGTCAATAATGTTTGATTTATCTGGTGCAATGTCCGGATAATGCTTATCAAGCCAAGCTTTTGTTTGAACGGTGTTTTTTCCCATCAAAATACAATTCTTGAAATTCTTGTTTATCCATTTTTTTTTGTTTATCAACAAAGTTGTTCAAATAAAACCACTCTAACGTTTTATCCACACGGCGAATCATCATGACATCTTTTCTGCTACCTTTTAAAGGTTCGTATTTACTAAAAATAAGCATCGGTTCGGCAATTGCAACGCCATCTGTGTGCCAGACCGGGAACTTATCAGCCCATGTGTTATATACAAAATTTGAAGGAAATTGGGTAATTTTTCATGAAAAACCCATTTATTTAATTTAGGGGGATTAGCCCTTGTCCCGCCTATATATTTAACCATTGAACCCCCAAAACTGATCAGGGAAGCGTCTTATCAGAAACAATCTATATACAAAATTTTAAGCAAATCGGATAATTCTGCATGAAAAACCCATTTATGTAAATTAAGGGGGGGGGGGAGGATTAATCACCGTTCCCCTCTTTATACTTTACCATTGAACTCCCAAAACTAATCAGGGAAACGACTTATCACAATGAACTTATGTACAAAATATGAAGAAAATTGGGTAATTTTGCATGTAAAACCCACTTATTTAATTTAGGGGGACTAGCCCCTGTTCCCCCTTTATATTTAACCATTGAACCACCAAAACTGATCAGGGAAGCGCCTTATCAGAAAACAACCTAATACAAAATTTTAAGCAAATCGGATAATTCTGCATGAAAAACCCATTACATAAATTAAGGGGGGATTAGTCCCATTTCGCTCCCTTTATACTTTACCATTGAACCCCCAAAACTAATCAAGGAAGCACCTTATCAGAATGAACCTTTTGTAAAAAAAATTTGAAACAATTGGATAATTCTGCTTTAAAAAATCATTTTCTCAATTGAGAGGGGGGGGGGGAATTAGTCCCTGTTCTCCCCTTTATACTTCACCAATGTACCTACATACAAAATTTGAAGCAAGTTAGATAATTCTGCATGAAAAACCGTTTTATCTAAATTAAGGGTAGGATTGGCCCCCGTCCCCTCGTTTATACTTTACCATTGAACTCCCAAAACTAATCAGGGAAGCGACTTATCACAATGAACTTATGTACAAAATACGAATCAAATTGGGTAATTTTACATGAAAAAACCATTTCTTTATTTTAGAGGGGGGGGGGGATTAGCCCCTGTTCCCCCTTTATATTTAACCATTGAACCCCCAAAACGGATCCAGGGAAGCGCCTTATCACAATGAACCTATATACAAAATTTGAAGCAAATCAGGTAATTCTGCATAAAAAACTTATTTATCTAAATTAAGGGGGAGGAATAATCACCGTTCCCCTCTTTATACTTAACCAATGAACCCCCAAAACTAATAAAGGAAGCGCCTTATCACAATGTAGCTCTATAAAAAATATGAAGAAAATTGGGAAATTTTGCATGAAAAACCCATTTATTTAATTTAGGGGGAGATTAGCCCCTGTTCCTCTTTTATATTTAACCATTGAACCCCCAAAACTGATCAGGGGAGCGCCTTATCGGAATGAACCTATATACAAAATTTGAAACAAATCGGATAATTCTGCATGAAAAACACATTATCTAAATTAAGGGGGGGGGGGGAATTAGCCCCCAGTTCCCTCCTGTAAACTTAACAAATGAACCCCCAAAACTGATCAGGGAAGCGCCTTATCAGAATGAACCTATATAGAATATTTGAAACAAATCGGATAATTCTGCATGAAAAACCCATTATCTAAATTAAGGGGGATTAGCCCCCAGTTCCGCCCTGTATACTTAATCAATTAACCTCCAAAGATAATCAGGGAAGCGCCTAATCAGAATGAACTTATATACCAAATTTGAAGCAAATCGGATAATTCTGCATGAAAAACCCATTTATCTAAATTAAGGAGGCGAGGGATAGCCCCCAGTTCCGCCTTGTATACTTAATCAATTAACCTCCAAAGATAATCAGGGAAGCGCCTAATCAGAATGAACTTATATACCAAATTTGAAGCAAATCGGATAATTCTGCATGAAAAACCCATTTATCTAAATTAAGGAGGGGGGGATTAGCCTCCAGTTCCCCCCCCCCCCTTTATACTTAACCGATGAACCCTCAAAACTAATCAGGAAAGAGACTTATCACAATGAACCTCATACAATATCTGAAGAAAATTCGATAATTCTGCATGAAAAAACCATTTATCTAAGTTAGGGGGGATTAGCCTCCATTCCCCCTTCATACTTAACCAATGAACCCCCAAAACTAATCAGGGAAGCGCCTTATCAGAATGAACCTATATTCAAAATTTGAAGCAAATTGGATAATTCTGCATGAAAAACACATTTATCTAAATTAAGGGGGGATCAGCCCCCGTTCCACCCCTTTTATACTTAGCAATTGGACCCCCAAAACTAATCAGGGAAGCGCCTTATCACAATGAACCTATATGCAAAATTTGAAGCAAATTGTATAATTCAGCATGAAAAATCAATTTATCCAAATTACGGGGGATTGCACCACTTTCCCCCCTTTATATTTAACCAATGAACCCCCAAAACTGATCCGGGGAAGCGCCTTATCACATCGAACCTATATATAAAAATTGAAACAAATCTGATAATTCTGAATAAAAAAGTCATTTATCTAAAGTAAGGGGGGGATTAATCACCACCCCCCTCTTTATACTTAACCAATGAACAACCAAAACTAATGAAGGAAGCGCCTTATCACAATGAAGCTAACACATGGGCTGATAAGTTCCCGGTCTAATAAAAAAAACACAACTTTTTGACAAAACATTATGACTTTTATAACTTTAATAAATAACATAACTTTAATAATAAATAATAATAATTTAATAAATAAATAATAATAATAGTTTAATAATAAATAACATAATTTTATAACGAAAAAGCTCCAAACAGTGTTCTAAATCATTGACTCGTTGTTGTTTTTGGTCAAAAGTCAACACGCGCGGCAGCCACTTTGACAACAGCTTTTTCATAGACAAATGCTCATTCAAAATAAAACCTACACGTTTCTTGGATATCTTCAGAGTCTGAGCTATTGCCTGCAACTTCACTTTACGGTTCCCCAAAACGATTTTTTGGACTATTTTTATGTTTTCCGGAGTAACCACCTCTTTTGCGTAGTGTCCGTACGACCATGTTTAAATTCAGCAAACCAGTCAATAATGTTTGATTTACCTGGTGCAATGTCCGTTTAATGCTTATCAAGCCAAGCTTTTGTTTGAACGGTGTTTTTTCCCATCAAAATACGATTCTTGAAATTCTTGTTTATCCATTTTTTTTGTTTATCAACAAAGTTGTTCAAATAAAACCACTCTAACGTTTTATCCACACGGCGAATCATCATAACATCTTTTCTGCTACCTTTTAAAGGTTCGTGTTTACTAAAAAAAAGCATCGGTTCGGCAATTGCAACGCCATCTGTGTGCCAGACCGGGAACTTATCAGCCCATGTGTTATATACAAAATTTGAAGGAAATTGGGTAATTTTGCATGAAAAACCCATTTATTTAATTTAGGGGGATTAGCCCTTGTCCCGCCTATATATTCAACCATTGAACCCCCAAAACTGATCAGGGAAGCGTCTTATCGGAATGAACCTATATACAAAATTTGAAACAAATCGGATATTTCTGCATGAACAACACATTATCTAAATTAAGGGAGGGGGGGGGATTAGCCCTAGTTCCCTCCTGTAAACTTAACAAATGAACCCCCAAAACTGATCAGGGAAGCGCCTTATCAGAATGAAACTATATAGAATATTTGAAACAAATCGGATAATTCTGCATGAAAAACCCATTATCTAAATTAAGGGGGATTAGCCCCCAGTTCCGCCCTGTATACTTAATCAATTAACCCCCAAAGATAATCAGGGAAGCGCCTTATCAGAATGAACCTATATACAATATTTGAAACAAATCGGATAATTCTGCATGAAAAACCCATTTACCTAAATTAAGGGGGTGGGGGGGATTAATGACCGTTGCCCTCTTTATACTTAACCAATGAACCCCCAAAACTAATGAAGGAAACGCCTTATCACAATGAAGCGATATACAAAATTTGAAGCAAATTATGTAATTCTGCATGAAAACCCCATTTATTTAATTTAGGGAGGGGATTCGCCCCTGTTCCTCCTTTATATTTAACCATTGAACCCCCAAAGCTGATCAGAGAAGCGCGTTATTGGAATGAACCTATATACAAAATTTGAAACAAATCGGATATTTCTGCATGAAAAACACATTATCTAAATTAAGGGGGGGGGATTAGCCCCCAGTTCCCTCATGTAAACTTAAGAAATGAACCCCCAAAACTGATCAGGGAAGCGCCTTATCAGAGTGAACCTATGTATAAAATTTGAAACAAAACGTATAATTCTGCATGAAAAACCCATTTATATAAATTAAGTGGGGATCAGCCCCCGTTCCCCCTCCCCCTTTTATACTTAGCAATTTAACCCCCAAAACTAATCAAGGAATCGGATTATCAGAATGAACATATATATAAAATTTGAAAATTTAAAATCGGATAATTCTGCATGAAAAACCTATTTATGTAAATTAAGCGGGTGTGGGGGAGGGGGGGGGGGTCCGGCTTTGATAACCTGTGAGCTAAAAAAAATCTATTACAATGATATTTCGGGTTCTGTGAACTCCAAAAATAGCAGAATTTTCAGAACATTTATGATTTATATGTTGATATTATGACTCATTTGAACATTTTTTTATTTCTTGAAATTTGCACAGTATTAACACGTGCATTTAAATACATGACAAGATTTAGTTAAAGGAAAGCACAAATATGAAATAAAATCAAATTAGATATTTTTTTTTTGTTAGAAACCCACATACAAGATAATTTTTATATAAATTAGGATGAAAAACAATACAGAAATGTAACAAAAGCTATTACAGGTTTTCTTTTTCTTTCTTTTTTTTATTTTTAAATGAAGAATTGAAGCTTTATATTTTTAAAATAAATCCCCCCCCCCCCGCACCTCTACTGACAAAAATTCCCTGTTTGCTTTTTTTATTCTGTTTATTTTAAATTATTAGAAAAGATTAAAAGTCATTTTTTATTTTCAAAATAATGTGAGAAAAATAAAATTTAATCAATTAAATTTGAATATACAGGGTGGGGCAGTTGAAAGCTTCTGCATGCAAGCTTTTACAGCATGAATATAGGTAAAATCAACCTCAAGGTATTAAGCATATTCTACTTTACGTTTTTCACAACTAAAATATTGTCTGATATTAAAAGACTACTGAAATTTATTTTACCATATACCATTATAAATTTCGTTATAGCACCCTGACATACATTTCTCAATTTTTTAATCAACATTATAGAATTTAATGGACATTCCTTTTTAATTGAATTTTAATACACTACAAATAATAAAATGTTAAATTGATTCTATAATAATGTAGTACCTGAAAAAAAAAGACAATATATGATTCTGATATGGCATCGAACACAGAAAAATCTCATGAATTTATTTTAAGATCATAGGTATGTTATTGATATCTTCAGTGTTGAATTCAGGCATTTTTCTCCGAGAGGGATTTCTGTGGCTCCTGGGGGCATATTATAGAGTTCCGAGGGGGGGGGGGGGAATTGCACTTTTTGACCATTAAATCATAAAATCCGAAATCTTCAGAGGGGGTGGCCATTTCAATGCTCCGGGAGAGAGGAATGTCCCCCCCCTCCCCCGGCTATCTCCTGAATTCAACACTGGATGCCTTACAGAATTAAACAAATAAACAAGTACCTGAATTTAGAATAAGTTAAAAACTACTTAAAAAGCAGTCTACAAAAATTGAGTTTTCATTCAGATAATATCTAAGTTAGAAATTTCTGGCACATCAAAATATTTTTTTGATTGGGGATATTTTTCTCATAAAAAATAAACTGAACGAGAAATAAGATAATATGCATTTTATTTCAGGCTACGCAGCTCCTTAAACATGTTATTCGGTTTGATAATCATGCACTGTAAATATATGGACATATCAAATCCCAAATATTAAAAATCACATAAATTTTAGTACTTACCATTGCGAAGTTAGAACTACGTAGAACAATTGTCCAATATTTAACAACATGGCGGACATCTTCTTCATCGAAAATCTCGATTCTGTTCTGTTATCAATCACGTGACGCCACGCCTTTCATACGTCAGCAGAGAGCGAGACTGCGCAGTAAGTCCGGTGAAGTTATTTTCCATCATTTCGGAAACTAATACGATATAAAAAGATTATTTTTATGACTGTAGGAAAACTTTCTGTTGTGATTCGGAAAAAATATTTTATCGGTTGTTTTCCGTATCGTAAAGGAAATTTATCTTTTACGAAACGGAAAAGGGTTGGAAATTTTTTACAGTGTACACTTATATATATATTATCGTAGTTCTAACATTTGGAGGTATGGTTCTACCGAAGTTCAAGATGCTGTTTCATCGTTACCATGCTGTTTCACCAGGTTACAGTTACTGCAGCACCAAAAGTTGGTTCAACCCAGTACAAAAATTTGAACAGTGTATGAGAGTTTCCCTTTAAGAAATATAAAAAAAAAATAAAGAGAGATAAGTTTCATTAATTACGTCATGCTTTCGTCTCAAATTAC
The DNA here is from genome assembly GCA_963931845.1 of Maratus michaelseni. Classification (NCBI taxonomy): domain Eukaryota; kingdom Metazoa; phylum Arthropoda; class Arachnida; order Araneae; family Salticidae; genus Maratus; species Maratus michaelseni. The sequence continues at coordinate 314,073,070 of OZ007595.1, forward strand.
GGCGTGTCAAGACGAATTATACCACTGTAATTCTAATGTTTGGATATGCATAAGGTTTGCACTGAAATTAACAGAAAGGATAGAAAACAAAAATCGCACCATTTCACACTGATTGTGAGATTTTATTAGATTAATATAAATGGAAATTACCACTTAATATTTTAAAATATATTCAAGTTTTTATATTTGTATACATATGCATGTTGTTATTTTCGTAAAAAAAATAATTATATAAGTTATATACATACATTTAAATATAACCCATACAAATGAATTCGGTAACCTACTTGAGCCCGATTAAAAATGAAATGAAGAGTGTAGATACAAAATTCACACTCTCCACATAACCTAGTTTTTAGAAAAATGCAAAAAAAAAACTGATTATTATTAATAAACATGATATATTGGCACAATTTTTTTATGTGATATATTTGTTGCCATAACAACTAGTTGCACATAGTCCTAAACCTGTAATAATGGTGGTAAAGATAGAATTTAAATTTAAATGTGGAAAATGTGAGATTTGCAGCAAACTTTTATGGGTAATGTTAATTATAAAACAAAATAGTTATAAATTTAAAACAACAACAACAACAAAAAATCTGAACATTAGTTTTCATTATGTTATTTTAGAGGGTAATAAACAACAAAAATTATAAAAACATTTATTAAAAATAATTTGTGCAAAAATTTTACTATTAGACCTGGCTCAACTTCTTCACTGTCATTAAACTAGTGCAACATTTTACACTACTTCTTAATTCTGTACCTCCCTGATTGGTTGAATTGGAGAGTGTGAGTTTGGCAGCAAAACAGTTGTTAGATAATGTGAGTTATACATCAAAACCAGATTTTCAGCATTTTTAACACTTAATATGTTTTTTATGGTCCAAATCACTATTACAATCCAATTCGCCTTAAAAAGACGAACACGGTGATATGAATACCTCAATACCTTAAAAAAGTGGATAATGTGACTTTTGAATATGCGTTATTCAAAAGTCAGTGTAATTTATTACAAGAATTCCGCAGTCAGGATTCTCATCTGTGAGGGGTTTTGAGCTATTGTTACTCATAAAATGAAGAATTTCGTTGTGTTATATGACCATAAGGTAGTTTTTAGTAAATACGTGACACATAAAAACCGACGTGACGGAAACCATGAATAACCAAACTGAATTTAACATCTACAGTGTCTCACAAAAGTGATGGGACACTTGTGCTTTATAAAAAGAAACTGCAATAAAATAAATAAACAAACATGTACAAAAATTTTTTGGGTGTGTTTCATATTTAAAGTTAGTAACAATTATTACATAACATACATTTTGTCAAAATATTAAAATATTAATTTAGTAAAAATACAATTGTTCAGAACGGAGCAAAAAATGGCTCACATAAGTGATGGGACACTTACTTTTCCATCAAATATTTATCCAAAAATTTTACTTTTTAAAAGGTTTTAATATTTTGTTGGATTTCCTTTTACTTTTAAAACATGATTTAATCTTTTTGGGATGGATTCGACTAATTTTTTTGTGATTTCTGGAGTGATTTTACCCCATTCTTCTTGAAGCACCGATTTTAGTTGTTGTTTTGAAGAAATGGTGTGTTTGCGAATTCTTGATTCCAATCCTTGCCAAATATTCTCTATGGGATTTAAGTCTGGAGATTGTGGTGGTGTTTTTATTATTTCAGGACAGTTATATAGCAGCCAGAGTCTAACGTTCAGAGCAGTGTGCTTGGGGTCATTGTCCTGGTAGAATTTAAAATCGTTATGAAGGTTCAATTTTCGTGCTGAAGATTTCAAATTTTGCTTTAAAATATCAATATACTTGTACTGATCCATTATACTGTCAATAAAAACAAGATTACCAACTCCAGCGGACGACATACACCTCCATACCATAACTCCTCCTCCACCATGTTTTACTGTTGGTACCAAGTTCTGTTTGCGAAATTCTTCCCTGGGTTTTCTCCACACCAAGATTCTACCGTCAGAACCAAATATATTAAATTTACTCTCATCAGGAAATATAACTTTATTCCAGTAATCAGAATTCTTATTTATGTTGGATTTTGCGAAAGCTAGTCTGAGTTTTCTATTCTTTTCACTTACAAAGAATTTTTTCCTGGCTACTCTACCGTGATATCCAGCAGATCGAATTACCCTTCTAATAGTCTCAGGATTAACAATTATTCCATATAATGCTTGTAAATCAGCAGCAACTTTTGAAGCACTATTTCTTGGATTTTTTTTAATATTTCGAACGATAATTCGCTTTATTCCATTGGATAGCTTTGATGGTCGGCCAGGTCTTCTTTTATCCTGAATCATATATGATTCTTTTTATATCGTTTAATGATATTGAAAACTGTTGAACGACTCAAGTTAACTGTTTCAGCAGTTTTTCTAATAGATTTTCCACGTTCAATATGCAAATTAATAACTAATTTTCGAATTTCAGGCGAAGTTTCTTTTCGTTTAGCATTCATGGCTACACAGAGCTAAAAAACACAAAAACTCCAAAACAAACTGGAGAGAAATACTGCAGACGATTTTATAAATTATTGCCAATTGCTTTTAAGTAAAAATAAAACCCCCAAAAATATTTTTATTGCTTATTTCAGACGATTTTTGTTGCATATATAATGGTGTCCCATCACTTATGTGAGCTATTTTTTGCTCCGTTCTAAACATTTGTATTTTTATTAAATTAATATTTTAATATTTTGACAAAATGTATGTTATGTAATAATCTTTACTAAATTTAAGTATGAAACACACCCACAAAAAAAATGTGTACATGTTTTTTTAATTTATTTGATTAGTTTCCTTTTGTAAAGCACAAGTGTCCCATCACTTATGTGAGACACTGTATGTTTTTAAGGGTTTCTCAAAAGAGCATCTTCTTTAGTCTTCAGATAGAAAGTAAGAGCAGTAGCAGTTCCTTCTAACTTTTTTTCATTAATTACTTACCCATCATACGTAGTATAGGGTAAGTCTTCTAATCGTTTTGAAAATCGAAAAATGTTTTTTTTGTCGGATTTACACGTTTCAGATACTGGAGATTCCGAAAAACATATTTTTAGAAAAAAAAATTTAGCCGTCCGTCTGTCTGTGTGTGTGCCTCTGTGTCTCTGTGTGTGTCTGTAAACGCTCTATCTCCCGAACAAATTGAGATAGAGACTTGAAATTTGGTATGCACTTAGTATGTAATAATGGGATGAAGCTTATTGAATTTCAGTAATCTTGATTATCCGGAACTATTTTTTTCCGGACTCTCGAAATATTTGTTCTGATAAAAGGTACATAAAATTTTTCGAAATTGTTTATTTTAAGGAATCAATATAAAATACAATAAAAAAACATAAATTTTGCATAAAGAATGAAGTCGATCGGATAATGAGTTGCCGAGATATTTGTAATTATATTTTCCACTCTCTTCGATTTTTCATGACCCTGTATTTCATTCAAATTTCAATTCAATGATATATTTTAATTGGGAATGAAACGCTTCATCCGACGCAATAAATCTTTAGCTAATTTGATTATCATTTTTGGATTTATAAGGATGTTTCTTTTACGTAATTCAGCAATAGAGCATTTAAAGTTTAGGACGTCATCATGCCAGGATTTTATTCGAATTGCAATGTATTTTATAAATAGTTTACACACGTTTTACTTACATATTTTATATTATGCATATCCATGATGGGTAAGTATCACGGTGGCCCCCAATGACTAGTTTTGTGTTGAAATAGAGGCTTTGTTTATAAGCTTTGAAACAGTTGAATGGTGAAAATTTTATCTTGTTCATGCCTTTACTTTGTCTTTTACACGTCATATTTTTCTTGTAACATATAGGGTTGACAAAAAAACACAAATAATCAAAATAAATTTATTTATGTTTTTAATTATTCACAAAAGAGAGAAAATAAGAAGAGAGAGAGAAAAAGCAGTTGCAGCAACATACGTAATAATTTGCTACTATTGCTACTAACTTTTTCTTTCATTAATTTTGTGTTGAAATGGAGTCTCTGCTTAGAATGTAATAGTCCAGGTGCTAGGAGTGAAAAAACTGCAAATCGTGATACATTTATACTGTTTGGTCAGTATCTACTCTATATTAATACAAAGCATATAAGAAGGAGAGGCGTTGCGTAAAGTCGGGGGAATTCAAGATGGCGGCTGTTATTCAAAATGGCGTCATTTTCGGGAATTAATGCAATTTCGTTTCTATTCATCGTATAAAAGCATGTTTGATGAAAATTTCGATGTTTTCAGATAAAAAATATTATTTTTAACACTTTACAGTACTGTCGAAAAATATTTATGAATTCAGTTTGGCTGTTTGTCTGTCTGTCTGGTCGTCTGTCTAGTCGCGCACTAACTCGAAAAAAAAACCCGGATATCCAGATAATTAAAATATGGTATTGTAGTATACCATAACAAGTTCAGTATTCATTTTCAAGTGTGCATCATTCATAGTTTATTTACAGGGGCAATCAAAAGTATTCCGTTACATTATGGTCTGTAGACGAAAATCGCTTGCAATGTGCTTTAATGATGTTATACTCTTTGTAACATATTCAAATTAATATACATGAGTGCGGTGCAGTACAAAATGCTTACTTTAGAATATGCAGTGCATAGCAGTTTTCTTTCATTTACAGTGGCTCTCAAAATTATACGGTACACAGGACTTTCAATAAGCACAATGCTGTCTATGCATGTTTTTAATTATAACATGTGTTTTTGAACTTAGCTAGATATATATGAAAGAATTGCAAATTGTCGTAAGAACATTTCCTTTATATAAATATACAATGTAGCGTGTATTTATGTATTTATTACAATGTAAATCTGATAACAAAGCACCACCCAACATGAGATGTATTCAATATGGGGGTTTTAATACAAAATTCCATCACATATCTCATTTTAATGTTGCGATTTCTTACTCTACTCTCAGACTCTTTGGTGCGCAGACGATCAATCTGACAATTGAAATGAAAAGATTTTTGTTTATGAAAGATTTGTTCTTTAGAAAGATTTGTTCAGTATATAATCGTGCATCGCGCTATAAAACTAAATATAGAACAAATCTTTCAAAAACAAAAATCTTTTCATTTCAATTGTCAGATTGATCGTCTGCGCACCAAAGAGTCTGAGAGTAGAGTAAGAAATCGCAACATTAAAATGAAATATGTGATGGAATTTTGTATCAAAACCCCCATATTGAATAGATCTCATGTTGGATGGTGCTTTGTCATCAGATTTACATTGTAATAAATACATAAATACACGCTACATTGTATATTTATATAAAAGAAAATGTTCTTATGACAATTTGCAATTCTTTCATATCTAGCTAAGTTCAAAAACACATTATATAATTAAAAACGCGCATAGGCAGCATTATGCTTATTGAAAATCCTGTGACCGTATTATTTTGTGAGCTCCTGTAAATGAGCGAAAACTTCTATGCACTGCCTATTCTAAAGTAAGTATCTTGTACTGCACCGCACTGATGTATATTAATTTGAATATGTTACAAAGAGTATAAAATCATTAAAACACATTGCAAGCGATTTTCATCTACAGACCATAATGTAACGGAATACTTTTGATTGCCCCTGTAAATGAACTATGAATGATGCACACATGAAAATGAATACCGAACTTGTTACGGTATACTACAATACCATATTTTAATTATCTGGATATCCGGTTATTTTTTTTCGAGTTAGTGCGCGACTAGACAGACGACCAGACAGACAGACAAACAGGCAAACTGAATTCATAAATACTTTTCGACAGTACTGTAAAGTGTTACAAATAATATTTTTTATCTAAAAACATTCAAATTTCCATCAAACATGCTTTTATACGAGGAATAGAAACGAAATTGCACTAATTCCCGAAAACGACGCCATTTTGAATAACAGCCGCCATCTTGAATTCCCCCGACTTTACGCGATGCCTCCCCTTCTTATATGCTTTGTATTAATATAGAATAGATACTGACCAATCGGTATAACTGTATCACGATGTGCAGTTTTCACCTTATTTTTGCGTGTAGCACTTGGCTAGTAACCCTTGAAACAGTTGAATGGTAAAAATGTTATGCTGTCCCTTTCTTTACTTTGTTTTCTACACGTCACATTTTTATCTTCACATAAAGAGTTTTGTACTCATCTTAAGAGTTTTGAAATGCTCTCGGAGGGGGTTTAACCCCGAAATCTTTCCCCCCTTCTTCACTGCGACAGTGATTACATTATTTTATTAAAATATTGCATGTTATATTTGTTTTGATTAGTGATAGGCATAATGAATTATTTCGATAGTCGAATGAATCATTCGGGCCTGCGCAAAAACATAGTTGCCAACCTTTGTATTCTTTTCAATCAGTTTAAAACAAAAATTTTGTAAAAAATAAATAAATAAATAAATAAATTAAATCTGAATATATATATATTTTTTTTTACAAAATTTCTGGGTTTAAGTGATTAAACAGAATATGAATGTTGGCCGCTAGTATTTTGTGCATGACCGAATATCAGAATCATTAAAGATAGGTGAACATACTACGTCTGATCAAAACAATTATATGAAAACTAATAATTAAATTCAGACAATGTAAGAAAATACAGAATAAAATAACATAAAAAATATTAAAGAGAATGAAGACGTTTCGTACAAACATTAGTCCGTCATCAGTACAGTAAAAAACGTTCAAGTCATGATAAATGAAATCAAAAATAACTTACAGAATGAACCATGTCAATTCTATTTTAATTGTTTTGACATGATTCCTTCTGTAAGTTGTTTTTAATTTTATTTTTCATGACTTGAATGTTTTTTAATGTACTGATGAGGGACTAATGTTTGTCCGAAACATCTACATGTTCTTTAAAATATTTAATCTGATTTTACTGTGCACCATATATTCTAGTACGAGCAAATCTTGTGCGTGGTTATATATATATATATATATATATATATATATGTAAGGAATTTTCCGGGGACGACTTGGGAGACTAATACTTTACAGAAACATACAAATAAGTTGGACTCGGGACCTCTAGACACATCGAACTCGTTTATTGAAGCATTTCTTCGTACAGACATCTTCGCGCGTTCAGTCGGAGGTCCCGCGAGCCATTTACGTTAAATTTTGAGATCTACATGGCCGAGGGTTTGGCTGACCGCTCAAATGTGCCAAAAATCTGTCTTCTTCGACCTTGCATGAGGTTTTAATCAGAATTTAGGATATTTTCCAGCAGAGGGAGAAAGAGTCAAATTGGGAGGATCATTTATTTTAATTGGTCAATTAGCTTTTGACTGATGTCTGGGGTCTTATGCCGACACCAAGGCTTGGCCGAGCCTGGGAGCCGCACCCAACAGACAGCTGCAAGAAATGCAAACTCATCACTTTTAAAACTTAAAGAGATGTCGAAATTGATAGATGAAAGTAATATTTGTCAGGCTGAGAAACAAAGATCACAGGGGCAGATTAGATTTAAGCATTATATTTATAAGTTAGAAAAAATGTTTTGGGATTTAAAATTTTAATTTTGCATTTTAAAAAGGGTTTATTTATATCCTTTCACATCCCCCCCCTCCAAGATGAGATCCACCAGATTTGCCTGCAAAACTGGGGGTGCTCACCCGGAAGACCGAGAATGCCAAAGTGAGTTAAAAAAAAAGTGTTTAATTGAGTAAGGCTTCAAAATAAGTTAATGTTAAGGTTAAATTTAGAACTAAGATTGGTAAAAAGTGAGGGCTGAATTTTGCTGCTAGAAAAATATTAAAAGTCATTTTGACGCATAAAAATTGAGGAAAAATTAAAGATCTTATGGTTTTATGCTAAAACGTTCTAAATTTGGGATATGGCTCTCGGGACAATCTGACCGAACTTTACATAATAACTTGAAAAATATAATAATTATACCACAAAACATACAGAATCTATGAAAACAATAATACAGTAATATTACCACAAAACTATATGAAAAAAAAAATACTAATAAGATAAAGATTAAAATAATAGCCATAAATTTGTTTTGGCCATAATTGTATGGATTAAAAGTTTTTTGGCCATTTTTGTGCTAATTTGTTCAAGTCCTTTCAGCACAAAATTTCAAAATATTTTATAAAAATATATATAGTTCTGTGAAAATTATAACTTTATGGTAAAAAGTGCAAAAATTAAATATAAAAGTAGTTATGTAAAATATTTAAAAATGGTGAAATATACTGTAAAATGGACAAAACAGGTGTGGACAAAACAAGTGTAAGATATAGAGTTTATTTACAGGGACTACTGGTTAGGTAAGTAGTTTTATTTGTATCCTAAACCTTTGGAGGTTTTAGCAGATCCTAAACCTCGGGGAGGTTTTAGCAAAAAAAAAAAAAAAAAAAAAAAAAAAAAAAGAAAATTGAGCATGATATTTTTATTTTGGGTGAAGATGTAGATGCAATTTAATTGTAAGCAATGGAATTTACTGTTTTGCAGACTGAGGTGTATTTGTTTTCCCCAGTGGCATCAATAAATCTGAGCAGCAATATAATAAATTACAACTACATCTCACTGTTAGCTCAAAGAAAAAATAAATAAATTCCTGCTCTAGACAAGTATAAATCACAGAACATTTTTCCTTTAAAATTGAGGCCAGAACGCTCCGAATTTTCCTTGCTAGTTTTTACGCAAATAGCAAAAACTTTTTTTATTTTAAGGGTTTTACTACTGGCAAAGGAAAAATTAATTAATAAAACAAAAAATAATAAACCTGGTATGAATAAAAAAGGACAGTGTTTAAGAAGTGCATGGCAACCTGGTGACAATTCTGTTTACTAATGGATCTATTCTTACAAAAATGTCAGCAGTCGCCACATTTGCACGTGAATATCACTGAATCCTCTTTGATTGCACAGGGGTGTTTTTGGTTGGAGTTTAACCAACTCAAAAACTTAAAAAAATTGTGGGCTTAAAGATTTAATGGACTGGAACCATGGTCATCTTTAAAAATTGAATGGGTGGATTCAGACACTATTGGACTTACCACGGTAAAAGTGGATTCACCAAGGTCATGTCTAAACCGATTGGTTAATAAATTGAATTTATTTTAAATATTTAAAATGGTAAGGACGGGGCCTTCCAAATTTTTCTTTGAAAACTGGTTGGGGTTTAACCAACACAGGGAATGATGGGTCACGATATTTGAATTAAAAAGTGATATGGGTAATAAAGGGGTGATATGAGTAATAAAAAAGGAAATGGTAAAAATAATATAATATAAAAATATTGAATAAATGCACTGGAAACACAACATACATTACTTACTTACATGAAATATTTTTAAAAATACTGCCAATCTGATTGGTATCTCCAACAGTTCAATAAAAATATATTTTCATATAAAAAGAAACGAACTGTAATGATGAATAAGTACCATAGCTAATAATTAAACACACACAAAATCTAAAAATAATAATAATAATATATTTACAAATTAAAAAAAATTCACCTGGAAAAATTGGGTAAAAACTTGATGAAAAATACTTGGTGAATAAAATGATAAAAATACTGAACTATCACTGTGTAAATGTATCATTTAATATCTTCATAGCTATTTTCTTTTCTGTTTCGTTCATATAAAAAGGAAAGAGTTGTAAAACGATACAAAAATGTTGTCTATTTAAATATTTTTACTGGAAAGCATTTATAAAAGTAAATAGTTCAACCCATTTATTTATAATACCATAAACATTAAATTCAACTGCATTTAGTTTTTGGTGATCGCACGTATGCTTCACCTGATGAAAAAGAAAAGAAACTACTGTTATCAAAACTTATCACAATTAATGTGCATAGCTGGTCATTTCCAAATTTCCTATAACTTTAATAACTTGAACTTTACAAGAAAAAATAAAGCTAATAACATTTTTAAATAATAAATTTAAACTTGCTTAAAAATTATAAAATCCCTTTAACACATTTTAGAAAAATCTACTTTTAAACTTTTAAAAGTTACACATTGATAACAGCAATTTTTTTTTTTTTCATTCTTGATATTCTCAGAAGTAACTTTTCAATATTAATTCGTTAAGCAAATAAACAAATAAAATATTGTTTTAATTTAACAAAATTGATTTTTAAAAACATCTTTTCATAAAAGAAATAACGTAAAAGAAATCTGTATTGTGGCTTAATTACTTTTAATACAAAACTTAATAAAACATTAAAAAATTTAAGCTTCAATTAAAAAATATCAGTTACTTTCAAACACTTAAATGAAGAAATTAAAAAGAATGTAATTAAACTTTATACTTTTTTTCTACAAAACCATTAAGACGGAAATTTATATAGCAATAAAACTTACCTGTGGATTAAAATATCCAATTTGCTTTAACACACCCACACACACAAACAAAATAAAATAAAATAAAATAAAATAAAACGCAGTGCTTTTTCTGACCCAGATCATTAGCGTTATTTGTTCACTAAAGGTAAATAAATAACATTTTCCGGAGGTTGGTTCACAGTGCATCATGAATCACTTTAGTTTAACGTGCTCAACTGAAAGAAAAGAAAAACTTTAAAAAATAAATGAACACTGAATGTTTTTTCCTTTTCTTACTCAGTTCTAACCACAAAAATTTAAAGTCGGGATCGCACAGATAAATATTTCAGTTCTGTATCAGAGTTTGCGCGATCTTGAAAATCAGCTGTCTCTTTGACGTACATATGTTGAGGTTATAAAAGAGTTTTTCCGAAAGATTCAGTTTGATCTTCAGTGAGTCTAAAGTTAATAAATTGATGCGGTTTGCACATATATAAGTTTCTTTTTGACGATAACAGAGTGAGGAAAAAAAAAAAAAGTTTCTTGGTTGAGGACCGGAAATATAGCAAATAAATTTCAGCATAAAGGATGTTTATTTTCGGTTTTTCTCAGATGATCACGAAAATTATTTTAAGTTTATCTGGCGAGTAAGCACACTAAGTAAAATAATTTGATTTGGAGAAAAAAAAAAAGTTCTTTTTTACCGGCCATCGGGGGGGAAAAGTATTTTTCTTTTCTAGGTGACTATATTCAACTTTTATACACAATAAAAGTTCTTGATGGTAAAATGCACTTTCTTGAAAGACTAATCGAAGTCTCATTAATTGCTGGCAATCTTTTGAGATTGTTCGTGGGCCGATTGCACTGACACAACACAGATACTATTCGAAATTTTCATGGCACAAGTGGAATTTTTCATTTTTCAAGTTCTTTTATCGTGGAAAGGCTGGGATTTTCCCGAAGTAGGCGACCGTCATGCCGACTTTATAAAATGTAAGGAATTTTCCGGGGACGACTTGGGAGACTAATACTTTACAGAAACATACAAATAAGTTGGACTCGGGACCTCTGGACAAATCGAACTCGTTTATTGAAGCCTTCCTTCATACAGTCATATTCGCGCGTTCAATCGGAGGTCCCGCGAGCCATTTACGTTGAATTTTGAGATCTACATGGCCGAGGGTTTGGCTGACCGCTCAAATGTGCCAAAAATCTGTCTTCTTCGACCTTGCATGAGGTTTTAATCAGAATTTAGGATATTTTCCAGCAGAGGGAGAAAGAGTCAAATTGGGAGGATCATTTATTTTAATTGGTCAATTAGCTTTTGACTGATGTCTGGGGTCTTATGCCGACACCAAGGCTTGGCCGAGCCTGGGAGCCGCACCCAACAGACAGCTGCAAGAAATGCAAACTCATCACTTTTAAAACTTAAAGAGATGTCGAAATTGATAGATGAAAGTAATATTTGTCAGGCTGAGAAACAAAGATCACAGGGGCAGATTAGATTTAAGCATTATATTTATAAGTTAGAAAAAATGTTTTGGGATTTAAAATTTTAATTTTGCATTTTAAAAAGGGTTTATTTATATCCTTTCATATATATATATATATATATATATATATATATATATATATATATATATATATATATATATATATATATATATATATATATATATATGTGCAAATTTTATTTTCAAAACGGCTCTAACGATTTTCACGAAATTTTGTATGCTACAGTTTTGGGGCACCAGAAAACCATTGGGCTAGGTCACATGTTCAAGAAAATTTGATTAGTGTGTCATTTATGGGTCACCATGGCTCAGGGTCAAGCTAATTGTATGTAAAAAATGATTCAAACGATTTTGACTAAATTTTGTATCTTACCATTTTCGGGTACGAGAAGACTATTGGGTTGGGTCATATGTTCGAGAACTTTCGATTAGTGGGTCATTTTTGGGTCAACGCGGGTCAAGTTAATTTTATCTGAAAAAGGGCGCTAAAGATTTTGATTAAATTTTGTATCCTACGAGTTTCGGGCACGAGAAAATTATTGGGCTAAGTCACATGTCCGAGAAAATTAGATTAGTTGGTCATTTTTGGGTCACTGTGGGTCAAGCTAATTTCATGTAAAAAACGGCTCAGACTATTTAGAATAAATTTTGCATCCTACGAGTTTCGGTCAGGAGAAGACAATTGGGCTTGGTCACATGTTCGAGAAAAATTGATTAGTGGGTCATTTTGATTTTGGGTCATTATGGTTCAGGCTATTTTTATAAAATAAAAGACATTATAGTAATAATACAAAGAGAAAAATATATTGATTTGAACTCAAAGCTAATTTTGACCGAGCATAGCTCAGTCTTCCCTGCTCGTTTTATTTAATTGTTTGAATTTAAAGTGTTAGTTTTCATCAAAATCGTTCATTACATCTATCTATCAACGTTTTGATATATATTCAACATTACTATATATATTCCTTTTTCCCATTGATTTTCTCCTAGTTTTCAACAGGTCCTTGTGGATTTGACATCTTTTGTTCCCCTACCTTTTGACCAATCACGTGAACGACGTCATTACACTGAATACTGGGTGATATTTTCTGCTTCTCTGATGAGATAACCTCGGTGAATGAGGAAGAATAACCCAACATAAAATAAGTTATATGAGTGGTTTTATTAGCTATACGACCTAGTAAGAAATGAACGAATATACTCCAGAAACTGCCGCAAGTAATAAAGTATTTATTTTCGATGAAATATATCATTATAAATGAGCAAAAGAATAAATTCATGTTATATAATACAGCGTATTATACAGGGTGTTTGCAAAAATGTTTTAGATGCAGAGTTCGTAAATATCATGATATTTTCTAAAATATGATAAATATCCGATATTTTGATATATCTACCACGTCAAACTGTGGAATGTGAAAAAATGCATTTTTCATTACTTTTAAAATTTGGCCGATTGAGACCACTAAATTTTATTAGAATTCTTCGATTAGTAAGAATATAAATACATTTTTTGTAAAGAATATGGTTTCCAGATTGGCTTCCTTTTTTATTTAGAGATTCCAAATTCATATCGGAAATTTTGATAAATTTGTTTTTACTTTAAGTTATCACGAAATCTCTGTCATTAAATAAAGTAAAAATTTCTATTTCAAATTTCTGGTATGGACTGGGAATTTCTGAATACAAAAATACACCAAACTAGCAACGCTAGTGAAGAATACTATTAAAATGTAGTGGTGACAATCAGCACATTTTAAAAAGTAATGAAAAATGCATTTTTTCACATTCGATAGTTTGACATGGTAGCGACGATATATCCGATATTTTTTATATGTATCAGATATTTTCAAATAATCAACTTATTGATGATTATAAATATTATCAGACTTAATATAAATAAGAAACTAACAGAAGTTGTATTTTGCATGAAGACTTAATAATGCAATATTCGATACTTTTATATTAGCTGAGGGCAAATCTCGCCAACAGCATATTTTCGCGCGAATAATAGCTTCTATTTTTCGGGTGTGCAAATGCGAAACAATACTTTGATGAAGAAATAAAATGTTTTGGTTTATGGTATTATTTCTTCTCAGTTTTTTAATTATTATTTTTAGTATTTTAAATTAAATTAGTGAAAGTCATGTATTTTAAATTAAATTAGTGAAATGTATGCATTTTAAATGAAATTGGTAAAATGCATTTATTTTAAATGAAATGAGTGAAAGGTTTATATTTTAAAATAAATGTTTTCTGGTTTTAATTAATTAAAGAGATTTATGATAAGCTTTTACAAAGGAATAAAATTATTTTCGTAATAAAAGCACTATTTCTCAATCTATTTTAAAATAAAAAGGTATGAATAAAAGATATAGTGTATTGCAGTGTTAATTCTGAAAAAAAAAAAAAATGTTGATCACTTTGAATATAAATTTAGCTGTTGCAAACAGTACGGCTTAAAAACACTTAAATATTTTTAAGGAAGGAAAGGTCGAGTGCTTCCTTTTTATAAAATATCTTTGAAACCTTTTGAGGCAGAATAAAATGGGAGTGACTTTTTTTTCTGTGATAATAGAAAATAATTTTCTTAAGAGTTAGTTTAGAGAAAAATGGATGCTTTCAATATATTTTTTTCTGGCTTCATAACAATGACCATCATTGATTTTAATTAGCAATGGTTTTCAAGCATTCTTTATTTTGATTTATGAATAAAAGTTTAAAGCATAATTTATTGTTGTGTTAATTCTTTAAAAAAAAATTCTCGATCACTTTGAATATAGATTTAGCTATTACAAACAGTACGATTTAAAAACACTTAAAGATTTTTAAGGAAGCAAAGGGAAGGAAAGGTTGAGTGCTTCCTTTTTATAAAATATCTTTGAAACCTTTTGAGGCAGAATAAAATGGGAGTGATTTTTTTCTTTCTGTGATAATAGAAAATAATTTTTTTAAGAGTTAGTTTAGAGAAAAATGGATGCTTTAAATATATTTTTTTCTGGCTTCATAACAATGACCATCATTGATTTTAATTAGCAATGGTTTTCAAGCATTCTTTATTTTGATTTATGAATAAAAGTTTAAAGTATAATCTATTGTTGTGTTAATTCCTAAAAAAAAAAAAATGTAGATCACTTTGAATATAAATTTAGCTATTGCAAACAGTACGATTTAAAAACACTTAAAGATTTTTAAGGAAGCAAAGGGAAGGAAAGGTCGAGTGCTTCCTTTTTATAAAATATCTTTGAAACCTTTTGAGTCAGAATAAAATGGGAGTGATTTTTTTTTCTGTGATAATAGAAAATAATTTTCTTAAGAGTTAGTTTAGAGAAAAATGGATGCTTTCAATATACTTTTTTCTGGCTTCATAACAATGACCATCATTGATTTTAATTAGCAATGGTATTCAAGCATTCTTTATTTTGATTTATGAATAAAAGTTTAAAGCATAATCTGTTGTGTTAATTCTTAAAAAAAAAAATCTCGATCACTTTGAATATAAATTTAGCTATTGCAAACAGTACGACTTAATGATATTACATTCAATGAATTCTGAAAAATTCAAAATATAAGCAAAACATATGTTACTTTAAAGAAAAAAAAACTATTTCTGGAATTATATTGAAGCACATTCTTCAAAGGCAGTTTCAAAATTTTGCTGTTGCCTATTGGGGCCCTTAACCCTTTAACGGATAAAGCACTTCAATTGCTAAAAGGTTGAAATAAATGATTGACACCGGAAATTATAAACAAATTTATTTTTATATAATAAAAAAGCGATATTTCACATACATAATAAATGGAAAACATTTCTATTAAAATTCTGCTGTCATTGTTCAATTTCGTAATTAAAGTTTTGTGGTTTCGTGGGGAAACCAATGAACGTTTAAGGGTTAACTCATACTGAAATGGCATTATTGACCTTACTTGCATACATTCGATTTCTCAAGTTAGTTTTTGGTGTGTTCATCCGCTGAAGTATCTCTCACAGTCCATTAAATATAATGGCAAGATGTAATAGCAAAGTGTAGCATTATGTATGTTATATGATAGAGTTGCTGCTGGTCATTCTACGAATGAAATCTATGGTATCTTCTAAATCCATGGGTTCTGCAACGAGAATTCAAGTAATGCGAATAAGAGTGTCGCTTGTATTGACACACACACAAAAAAATACATTCAAAAATTGAACACTCGCAATTTGGTGAATCTAATCGTTCCTTTACTCGCCAACTCAACCAATTTGTAGCAATTTGGCGCAATGGTGAGCGGCCGCAAGAACTCTGCTTGCGAAGTTGTTCTCTCGTGCTTGTTTCCCCATACAACATCGTGTTCCTGTCAGCATTTCATTTCTAACATAATGTATTCCCTTTCAACAGGATAAGTGGGATGTGCGATGGGTATGCAGTATTTATATGCACACATCTTGCACGATTTAAACTGTCAAAAAAGACAAATGCTAATCAATCAACGTAAATACAATATAACCACGAACGGAAATATACGCTAACCTCTTCCGATTTACTTACGATCAGGGAAAGCTTTCTTTATCATCAAAAATCACAGAGACCAATACATTTTCAAGATTTCAAGAAAAAAGCATTTATTAGAAAAAGCCTTATTTAACGCCACTGATTTTCGGAAACGTTTCCGAGTAGTTTTTATAATGTATTAAGCCGCTTCCCAATCCAAAATATAGGTTTTTAGGATGCTGCCACTTTTCAAGTAAACATTTCATGTTCATCAAACATGTTTTACAAACAAGCATGATAAATTAACAGCTTTAACATTAACATTAAAGTTAATATTATTTTGTTACTTGTGCAACTATATAAATTGAGTTACGCTGATGCAAATGTTTAATTGAAAAGCCGATATTCTTTTTTGAGTAAATTGATTAATGCACTGTAAAAACTACTCGAAAACGTTTCCGAAAATCGGCGAGAACCTAAGAAATTTGTCCTTTAAATTTCAAAAACGAGTGGATTTTGAAGTTTTCAAGGCTAAACAAACGCCTTTCGGAATCGTGGGTAACTAGGAAGAGGTAATTTATATTTTCGTACATCGTTTATATTATATTTTAAAAATTAAGAAACATTTGTCTTTCTTTCACTGCGTATATAAACATTTTTGAATATATACAGTTGCTAGAACATTACTTTTTCCATCAAATGAAAGTATCGGTGACTAATGAGGAAACCTCCTTAATCCTTACTGAATTTATTCATGATACTTAGTTAAATTTCTTTTTTCCGGTGATTGAAAGCAGTACGCATATCCTGCCGCTTAAAAAGTATATAACATAGCTGCCAACTTTTACGCTTTTTTGTTACCACTAAAAATTAATAGAAAATTTTGCCTTATTGAATCACATGATTTCGACGATTTTATAACCTTAAATTTACTATGAAATTTGAGTGGTAGGAAAAAGGCGTAAACGTGGCAGCTATGTATATAATGTCAGTGGCGCAGCCAGAATTCGGTTCTAGGGGGGGGGGGGTTTGAGAGTAATAAGTTTTGAGAGTAATAAAGATGGTCGCCGGTTATATGAATCATCGGTTAATGGAATCAGTCTTTTAAATGAATGAAATCATAATGCTTTTCTCCGCAATTACGTTGGTTATGATTCATTTAGACAGCGTTTACAATATTAGAGTTACAAACTATAAAATGCACCAATGAAATAACACAAAACTAAGATTTATAAAGTGTTTAAAAATGATGAGGGGAAAACTTAAAGATGGAGGAGCACAGTACATCAAATAATTTTTACATACAAAATAACAGAGTTGGAATCCATTTGTTCAATAAAAAATACACAAGGTTTCATTACAAGAGAATCACGAATTCTTATTCCTAACTTTAATAATAATGAAGCAATTTTAACAAAATTTTCAATAGACTTACTTACCTTGCTTTTTGCCAAATGTAACAAGGCATTTAGAACTTTTAGGGCTAGAGTCTTGAAATTTTATATGGATGTTACTTAAAAGACGTAAATGCTCCCCAGAATTTATTTTTTCAATTCGAAATTTAAAAGAATGCAAGAGTAAGAAGCATTCTAAAATTGCGATTTATGTGACACAATTGGTATGAAAACTTGGAATTTGACATGATGATTACTTTTATGTAGTAAATGCTTCCTTATAACATTTTTAAAAACATTTAAAAATTTAAAAGGACGAAATGAGCTGAAAACTTTCTACAAGTGTTCTAAATTATGATTTTGTTGAAACTGTTAGTGTTAGAAACATAAAATTTAGTATAGAGATTACTTTTAAGATGGAAATGCTTGGTATAAAGAATTTATTATAAATGGGAAATTTAAAGGTGTGAAACAGCTGAAAGCATTCTAAATTACGATTTATTTAGAACCTCACGTCATATCGGACCTTTCGAAGACGATCATTTTTTCTATTCTAAAAGTAACTAAACGTCTGTATTTCGACACAATCCATTAAAAGCATCTGGGAAGATCAAAATTACAGCACCTACAAAAATTTGGAAACGCTCTGATGAATAAAAGTATTTAAAAAAAATCTGAAAATTTTTCAATGACAATGCAAAAAGAAAGTTGGGTATTTTGGCGTGGGTTTGCTCGGCATCGGCTCATGTTTTCAGTATTAAATGGGACTTAGTCTTTTTTGACGTGACTCTGTGTTTCTGTGACTCTGTTCTCTTTGACTTTAGTGAAAGACTTGGACTTTTTTCACGGAATTTTAAAGAGGTGTTGGATGCAGTTATATTTACAATCGAATAAAATTTCAGACAGTTCGGACAGTAACTTTTTGTGTTGTTATTTTAAAAGACACGTCAAAAAAAAAAAAAAAAAAAAAAAAAAAAGACGCGAGAAGAAGGCATTTCTTTTACAGCTAGATATCAATATTTTTCCACGTTCTGTAAAACCATTATATTTATAACCATGGCTTTACAAATTTGATAAAATCTGGTAGCCAGTAAAAAATTCTAGTTACCAGTAAAAAATATAACCTGCTCCCCTCCGAAGTCACTAATTTTCAAAAGCACAAAAGTTTTTTATCAATTAATTGAGAAAAATAATAAGCCTATTGTAGGATTATTAGTTACATAGTTTAGAACAGTTACATCATTTAAAAAGATGGTATAAACAAAGTTTTCTAATGAAATTTATCAAAATTATTTATCTATGAAAAAAAAAAAATGTAAAGGTGCATTAACCGGTATGTTCAGGAAATGCTGATTGCCAAAGGTTTCAAATGTCTGGATAAGTGAGTGCTGCAAAATCTATATCTGATGAGGGGGGCATGGATGAAACAGTGAAGCAGGAAAACAATTTCTTCCTATTTTCGTGCCGAAGTCAGTCAAATAATTTTTTTTTATTAATTTAAAATTTGCATTTGTTAAACTTATTTTTACGTACTTAAAAATGCCGAAAATGAGAAAAAATGCCATTTATGGTCATTTCTTAGGTCAATTTTTGTACAAAAATTATAATAATAATTAAAAAAATCGGGTTAAATAACTTGGTGGCTAGATAGAAAAACTAGGTCGCCAGTGGCGACCTGGCGACTGCATTTGTCAAGACCTGTTTATAACTGATGAAAAATTTATAGAATTCAGACAATTGGGGTTATTTTTCTTTAAACTATGAAACGAGAGACCCTTACGAGGAAAAAAAAAACAAAAAAAACAAAAAAAAAAACAAAAAAAAAAAACAAGAAAGTGTCTTTTAAAAATGTTTTTCTATCTAATAATAAATATTTTTTAGTGAAAATTTCATTTAAAAACATAAAATTGATATAAGATATATAATCATACAAATTTGAGGTAATTATCATGAGCCCAGGCACCGCCGGACGGGTCAGCTAGTATAATTTTAATGACATGCAGATAGCATTCGTTAAAATGTAATAAGTGTAAATCAATGCATAACTAATATATTGCTGATCAATTTAAAATAATGCATGGTTAGCGTAAAATTGTGTGTAATTATAGATAGTATTTTTAAAAAAAAATGCATTTAACGCACATTTAACGCCTTTTTTTTCAAACTCACAGGCAGGGCTTAAATTCTAGGAAAAAAAGAGTATCGGAGCTCATACATATACGCTATAAGCAAGAACCCGAAGGCTCTCATCCTTTGAAGAAATATATCCGAGACTTGAGGCTTCCATGAAAAAAAAAAAAAAAATTATTTCAAGAAAGATAATTGAAAAAATGAGGCGGTCCCCCAGCACTCAGAACGTCGATATCTTCATATCATGAAATCGAATGCCTTTTTTTTTTTTGAGATGCCACAAATTTATTCGCGTCGACCCATAGGGTACAGAAGAAAATTCGTTAGGGAGAAACACATTCTAATTTTTTTGAACGCAAACCAGATTACCATATCAGCATCTTTATAACAACAGAAAACTAACTGTCCGAACTTAACATCTGCAGGAATTTTAGCATGCAGATGTATAGAGAAATAGACGTTGAATTTTATCTTTCTTTATTTATTCTGTGATCCAAAATGTATGCATTAGGAAGGCACGCAGATGCCAAACTGAAAATGATTTCATTTCTCATATGAAAACCGCAAGCACATACGAAAGAAAGAATTTAGACATGTAAATTAATTGAAAAAGGATCACTTCAAGCTGCGATAAAAGAGTTTAAGAATTATTGAATTTTAAATAGAAAGGAAAGAGATTTTCTTTTCACAGAAGCGCGATAGAATTAAAAATAGCTAACAGAGGAACCACAACTAATTTATAAAATTTTAACGATAAATATATGAATCTCCATCATAAGCAAGACGTCGTTGCTACATTACCAACAAATGAAATATAGAGCGCGTCCAGTAATGTCACCGGTACGTAACTGGTAAGGTCGGTTAGTTACCAAAGCGTTCAGTGCTGCTAACCGGTACGCAACCAACGTCGTTCAGTGGAAGTAACCGAAGTGACCAGTAAGGGACCGAACTAACTGAAGAAAAATCTTGCTTACTTGGGTCACGTGATCGGTTACATGAAAATTTACGATGATGTGATACAGATGTAATTACGATGATGTAATACAGATGGCGCTACAAGTAAATAATACCATTTTCGTCCTGTCGACCGGTTAGAAACCGGTCACTTACCGCCCCGGTAAGTAAACGGTCACATTGGTCACTTTGGTTAGGTCTACTGGACGCGCTCATCGTCTTTAAATTTGTGTACAGACCCCCTAGGAAACAAATGATTCGAGAGAAACACTGATTGCGAAAATCTGTTCAATCACAATAAAAAAAAATAGCTTTTTATAACTTTAAAGTACTTTTTTAAAATTATTTTTTTTGCAAAGATTTTTTATCTGGGTACGCACATAGCTTGGTCTTAGATATAACTGAGAGCAAAAAACGCAAAAAAAAAAAAACCGCTTGAAACTGAGAGAGACTCAAAGTCTATTTTTTTTTTCTCTGGAATTCGATGATCTGTTATTGTTTCGAACGTGGAACAAAGACAGAAATGCAATTAAGAAACAGACCACTGTATACTATATAACTCAAAGCGTCTATGTGAGAGTATATGAACCATCTTTTACTATAAGACGTCTCGACAAAGTGACGCAGTCCAAAAATCAAGTTTTGACATAACCTATGCTTGTAATATGCGCTTTCACAGTTTTAAGTAGAATTTTCGGCGTTTAATTGAATCACATTGTTGAATAGAATTTGATTTAAGAAAGCAGTGGATTCTGCCAAGGCGGAAAGGCTAAAAAACTTAATTTTAACTTTAGTAGTTTTGATTCATATGAGCGACAATTATAGTAACTTTTTTAGCTCTGGGGGTGGGGGGTTTAACCCCCAAACCCCCCTCCCCCTTGACTGCGCCATTGTATAATGTGATATCATAATTATTCTTAGTATGAAAACAGATAAATGTATAGGAAAATCTGTTTTTATGATTAAAATATAAACCGAGATTGACTGGTGAGATATTATAAAGATTCTTAGTTCAAAAACAGATAAATGCTTACGAAAGTCTGTTTTTATTATTAAAATATAATCCGAGATTGACTGATGAGAAATTATAAAGATTCTTAGTACGAAAACACATAAATGTATAGAAAAGCCTGTTCTTATGACTAAAATATAATCCGTGATTGACTAGTGACTCATAACAAACATAATATGTCGCTATTCTCTCCGTAAGTTCCTGAGGAAATTGCTGACAAATTGGTTTGGACCTTCAACTGTACGAAGCTTTTCCCTCGTGCTTGTTATCCCGTAGTGTTTCTGTCAGATTCTATTTCTACAACATAACGTCGCACCCTTCGACAGAATATGTTGAGGGGGGGGGGGATGCAATGCCATTATCGCATTCTCGGATGTACTGAACTGAGTAATCGTAAGATCCCGGAATGAGAAAAAAAAAGAATAAGATCAGGGGGTGACGAAATTGCGATCGAATATTTGAGCAGAAGTTTTATTTATTTTCTTTTCTTTGCCGTGAATCGGGATCTTCTAAGGAGAAAAAGAAAGACTTACCGTACGGATGCATCTGAAAAGGATAATTTCGGATATGGATCTATGTCTGTGAGAAAACAAAGAATTATATGTGTCGGGAACATAAAGTTTTATGTTCGGCAGAAAAAAACAAGAATGAAACAAGCTGTGTCAAAAAATCTGTGCGAAAAACATGCCCTCTATGTAAGAGCAAAAGCGCTCATAGACATAAAAGCACATTCTTCATTATGAAATAAATATAATGATACACTGTTAGAGACTGTTTCACAGAGTACTAGTATTCCATGTATCTAGTGTACCACGTCGATTTAATAATAAAAAGTGATTGTGTACTACCTTCTGTTTTGCTAGAATTAAATTTTTCGTATTAAGTAGAGTTATGCACTTCCACGAAAATTCTATTTAAAGTCAACACAAAATCCTACTCGATCTCGATAAAAAAAATTTCGTCAACCCGAACACTGACCCAAATCCGACATACTTCAACCCGAACCTTAGCTGCACCCGAAATATTCGAACCAGAACATAACCCGAACACGAAGTGATAGAAAATTCTTCTATATTTTAATACAATTATGGATAAGTAGTCTACAATTATATCTCTAATATCAAATTAATCTTTTTTTTATAGAAAAATGAACACATATTCAATCATCAATATTCAAATAAATAGTTTTTTTTCACGTGAAAAATATATAGGATTTTCTTTAAAAAAAATTGATTTAACCAGACCCCGAGCCGAAAGAATCAAAACACAACCCTAAATGAACCCGAACCCGAACCCTTTAATGTCAACTCGACACGCAAAGAAAAAAATTAGCGCCAAGGCCTAATGGTCGAATTCGTGTAAAATCGGGTTGTTCGACCCTATGCAGTACGCGAGATTCTAAAAGATAGTCACGTTTTAGCATTATTGGCTTGAACTGCGTTCTCATTCGCTGTTATCAGTCACGTGTCAATGACGCGGTTTGTGCTTGGCGTTTTAGATTTGGCGTACTGCGATATGTCTTGGAAATTTTCGAAAATTGAACAGTTTACAAATATAGTTTCAGTTTCGTTTTAATGACAGTCCTTGATGTAGATGTTGTTAAAAAATTTTAAATGTTTGAATGCTACATCCAAACTGATGTCTGATTTTCCTCTCTTAAATGTAAGTATTTAAAAAAAAAAACATGACTAATAATAAATGTTAATTAGTATGGCCGTTTTTCATACTGTTGATTATTATCAACCCTGCAGCAAACAATTGTAAATTATTTAAAAAGCTGTATTTTTTCCTTTTTAATACATTATTTTATTTTAATAAATTGAATATTAATCATGCTTCTGTTTTTTCATAGAAATTAATCTAATATAAGGCAACATAGAAGTTAACTTAATTAACCTAGAAAAAGTTAATCACTATCATCAGAAA
The DNA here is from genome assembly GCA_963931845.1 of Maratus michaelseni. Taxonomy (NCBI): domain Eukaryota; kingdom Metazoa; phylum Arthropoda; class Arachnida; order Araneae; family Salticidae; genus Maratus; species Maratus michaelseni. Next base: position 314,096,822 of record OZ007595.1, read on the forward strand.
TGAGTTTTTCTGGATTTTGAAGATAGTATAAAAATATATTAAATATTATAAATTCTCATTAAACATCAGTGTAAATAGTACCAAAAAAAAAAAAAAAAAAAAATATTATAGGAGGGGGGGGGGGGGGTGGGGAATGAAAATTATCTACCTCCAACATCAGAAAAACGGTAAAAGAAAAATTCTGTAAGAAAAAATCATCAATAATGTTTTTAAAATTATTACCTAATTTTATCAAGTTTGGATAAAAATTGGGAAGGGAAGAGCGTCCCTCCCCCAAATTAATTCGGAAATGAATTAATTGTCATGTACTTTTATTTTAAAGAAAGGCATTATAGCTAAAACCTATATAAGGTTAATGAAATAAGTCCCCATAAAATAAGTATGAAAGTAAAAAAAGTCTTTTCTTAAACACTCTTTTATAAGCATTGAATGTTTATTGTAAAAATCCCGCCTAATTTCATGACTGCAACTCATGTTGTTCCAAAAAATATCTATTACAATGTGTTAATTTGATGTGGGCCACAATTATGGAAAATTCACCGCTTTGATTTATGCTTGGTAAGCGCGAACTAGTGAATTTATTAAGAATTATAATTTTTGCTCTGTTTCTTGTTTTAACACATGGTAACAGGAAAGAGAAAAAGGATTACTTAAATTATGTATTCTCGATTTCTAAATTGTTTTCAAAACATATAATAATTTAATTAATTTTTAAACTATTATTTGATCTATTAAACTATTATTTATTGATCTACACCGATCATGACTCCTAGAACCCAAAACCAACCCCAGTTTAAAACATTATATATATATATATACATATATATATATATATATAACCATAAATGAAACATTATCATAACACCAACTTAAACAATGGAATAATAATTAAGTATGAAATAATTAGTTGACAATGAAAGATTCCCCTATATATATATATATATATCACTTTTTTATAGACACGATAACTTCAATAATTCTGCACAAATCTCTTCCAAACTGATACATAAAATCTCGGTCAAGTTCGTTAATGGTCAAAATCAAACCAGGAGGGGAGGGGGGCAAATGAGGGGGCTTTTTGTGAAAACAGAAAAAAAACCCCATAATGTCTTAATTTTTAATACATATCGAATCCGTTTAAAGTTATTATTACTTCTAGGAAAAGGGCCAAAAATTTATGTATGTCAGTTTTTTTATTTCATTAAAAATGTCCCCAGGGGGGGGGGGGGGGATAGGGCTTTCAGAAGAAAAAAATTCATAACTTCATCAATGCAGAAGATATCAGATCCGGTTAAATTTATTAAAAATCCTCTTAATATTATCTACAGCTTTTATATTGACAAGTTTTTTATAGGACCAACCCTTACAGCAAAAATAAATAAATAAATAAATAAATAAATAAATCCCCGCTGGCTCCGCCTATAAACACATGTAGATTTCAAAGTGGGCGGTTCCAACTGCCGCATCATAGCAAAAAGGTCATTTTTTTCTGCAATTCTCAATAAACAGGCACCCCATGGTCTGCGTCTTCGAAATCTACCTGTGCCTGTAGGCCTAGCCGTTAGTTTTTTTTTTCTTTTTTAACTTTCTAGTATTTTATAGAACTTTTAAATGTTCCATTTTTCCTATTTTTCTTTTGTTATAAGGATAAACGGCATTAGGAAAAAATTTTCACTCTATTTTTTTAATTTAAAATGCTCAACGTTTGAATTTTTTATATAAAGATGAAAATAGAAAAAAAAATCCATATTCCGCAAAAAGAAAAAAAAAAAGAGAGTTATACAAAGTCAAATTTTATTGTCTTTTTATTATAAACGATTCGCTAACATCAGCGAGTATCATTTTATAAACGGGTCTGTACATTCGATTTTTTATATTGTCTTAATGTTTTATTCAACTTGTGATTATTTATAAATATACGATTATGTTTAATTTCTTTAAAAGGGAGTTAAAAAAGCAAAAGGCAATATTAAATTATCAATCGATATTTTTTACACTCACATGCACTTACTTGTGTAAAAAACATTGAGCCCCACCAATAATTTTCAAAACTGTACGCGTATGCGAAATACCATCAGATTCATAATAAGAAAATTTGCGATGTTATAAGATGGCTTAGAGCATTATTTATTTGAAATAGATAAGTAAACATTAGTATAAGGCTTACACCTGTGTAAATACTATTTTTTAAATCCCATTATATATATATATATATATATATGTATATATTACATAATATTAAACTTTTATTTTAAAAGCACAGCATAGCATAAATTAGAAAAAAAAATCAACTTAGATATACAAAAGTTTTTATGTAATATTGTTTGTAATGTTTAATCTTTATGTTTAAAATTTATTTAAAAACTTACAGCGGTTTTTAATTAATTTCTTTTTGACAGAATTTTTTGAAAATGTTCAGTACTGACGCTTATATTTATTTAATAAGAAATTATATATTTTGTAAAAATGTTTTTTATATTATCTTAAGCTATAGAAAAATGTTTTTCTAACGATGGTTATTAAATTTTTTAGAGCAATGTGGGAATTTTCATATTCTTTTGGATTTAAAAAGCAAAATTTCTTTTTTAATTTCCATTTTCTGAAAAAGTATCTGTCATATCATTTTAAAATCTTTATACAGCTTAAAATCTAAACCGTTCCACTCTTGTTTTATAAAATGTCATTAAACATTAATTTATTTTCAATGGTTTATTTTAAATGAAAGCTGAATATAATATTCGCTTCAAAATTACCAACTTAATTTTTTCCTCTTCGTTTTTCTAACCATAGAAATAGACAAATGAGTTGGCGACGTTTCCCCTACCGCCAAGAGATTACTCTCTGAAAAGGACACGACTAAATGACCAATGAGGTGGCTGGATTTGCCAATAATGCTAAAACATGACTATCTTTTAGAATTTCGCATGCAGTACTGTATAGTATTAAGCAGAAAAATAGTGCAGTATGTTTATTATATTTGAAGTCAAATACCACGTAAGATTGAAGATATATGATCTGTAAAAGAGTTAATGAGTTACTTTCAGGTCCAAAAAATTATTTTATTTTCATAACTTTTAATCGAAAATACATCCACACTTGAAATGTGGTCGGAAAACACTTAAATCGAAGTATATAAATTAATAGCACAATCTCTTGTGGTGCGAAAAAAAGACATCGTTTTAAAAGTTTCCCTGTTTAGCTCTGTACACTGTCTCACAGTGTATCTTTTTCTACTTAAAATCACTGGTTAAATATATTAAATATAAATGGGATTTTACAAAAAGTCTCCTTAATTAATATTATTACTACTGTTACGGTTGGTTTCAACAAATTTTTTTTTTTTTAATCTACATTAATTATTTAAATCACTTTCTCAACATTTATTTAAAAGCACTCTTTTTTTCTGTTTCTAATAAAAATTTAAATAAATAAAAGTAATTGTAATAATTATAATAAAATCAGTTTTTATTTTTTCTTCTTTCTTTTTCTTTTTGCAAAGTAATTTCAACGTTTATAGTCTAACGTAGCTTCCTGTTTTTCAAATACGAAAAGCAGACAGCAAGGGAGGGATGTTTTGTCAGTAGACTGCACAGGTGGAAAATTTGGAGTCATCTAGTCTGACTTTGATATAAGAATGACCGACCGCCCTGTATAAGAATTACGTTATCCTATGAGTGTACTATACACGCAATTAGGCTTTGTAAGTTTACGTCAGGCTTCAATTGGCTCTGCTATCAGGCGGATAGCTGGCGCCCATGTAAACAGAGGCTAACAGGACCCCCCTTCAGCACACGCCATGGGGGTGATGCATGGTTTCCTTCCCCCATGAAGCGGCCGGCAGAGTGGAGCGGCAAGCTGTAGTCTTCACGATGAGTCCATTTTTCCTTTTGTTTCCATTCCCGTACCCCTGGCAGAGTGGATCGGTCCCGTTTTTCAAGCAGCGCGGGAGAATGAATGTTTACGACACTTGTTGCTTGGCCAAGAGACCTGTCGTTTGACTCGTAAAAAAAATTCGACTTATTACGGGGCTCGAAGATTGGCCTGTGGGCTGGATCGCGAAGTTGTTGAAGGCGGACAGGTTTCTGGAAGATTTTTTTTTTTGAGAGTGGGGCATTGATGGCCCTACATTAACCATCCTAAATCATGATGTTATGATGAAAAGAGGCTATAAGGGCATTTTCGAATTGCGGATCTATAACTGTTAACGAGAAATTAAGAAGAAGATATGTGTAGCCTATTTTTTTTTTTTTGGCGTAGTGGCGCTCCAAGATTATGACTTCTTAACCATCAGAAGTGGTCATAGATATTGAACTAAACCGGTCGTTAGAAGTCGTAGTGTTCTGAGTTACGGTGATGGCTATCTTCGAATAAAACACATGCTTCAGGAAGGTGAAATTACTGACTCCGACGGTGAAGTTCTGGACCGTAGAACGATTTTCCCCTCCGGACTAGATGATGGACCTAGTAGTTGATGGCAAGTGATGCAGTGAGATGAGAGGATTGATGAATGTTAGCTTGAAACCACGTCTGAATTTTTCCCCAGTCTGAATACTCCAGCTTAAGTGCTTCATCAGATTTTGAAAAAGGAGGAAATGCTCCTAAGTGCCCATTGACTAAAATTGTAGAACTCTCTACCTGTTGTAAGTACTATTTGCATAGTTTTTCTTTTTATTTATTTGTACCTCTTTAAAAAAAAAAAAAAAAAAAAAAAAAAAAAATATGTTTGCTATACCAGAGTTTAAAAGTGAAATGAATATCTTTGGATAATTTCAATAAGAATAAACATTATGAACAGAAATAGTCTGTAGGTTAATATATAATGTTTGTATGTTTGAACGACCATTAAATGGTAATATGATGGTAATTTTAAAAATATGATGTGTAATTTAAAAGTAACCAGTGAGTGGTTTCAACTTAAAAGATCAGCTGTTATATTGTTTTATTAAGATTATTTTTGATAACTTAGTTGCTTCATTATTTTAAATGTTCAAATAAATTGTGTTTTTTTTTTGTTTATTATCAAAGTTGGTATGTTTTTCTTTGTATAAATCTCTAAATAATTAATTTTTTATATTCACAGTAGACCTATAAGAATGGCCTAACCTTTCTGTGATTAATTAAAAAAAAAAAAAAAGGAGAGAAAATTCAACTTTATTAAATTAGGACTTTAAAATTTCTTAAGTTTAAATTCATAACTGACTGTTTTAATGAACATAAATTGAAGTTCACTCAATGTTATACAATCGTATTTTTGATCTTGATTTAAGGATGGATAGATTAATAAGTGAAACAGTAATATTAAATTTAATTTCATAAAATGTTAAATTAAGCTTTAACTCTCCTCTTTCAGAAACATTGTTTTTCTAAAATATACACCAAAATTGTTTTATTTTAAAAAGTAAAAAAAAAAAAAAAAAAAAAAAAAGAAAAAAAAAAAAAAATATCCAGTCATTATACACCACTATACGATTCTTGGTTAACCGATCGGATCTTGTTCAGAATCTCTATGGTTGTTCTAAAATTTTAGTACATCATCATATCCCTATTCTATTAACGGATTTAACTCTTTCCCCTTTTGGTCCTCATATTGGAGGAATTTCAGGTTGCCTGCATTTTTCCAAATTATATGATGATTACACTTTTGTTAATTTGATGTGTATGGAGATTTGAGCTTGATCGGGTTGGAGTGGAGTTGGGTGTTCTTTATGCAATCCAGTATGCTACTTGATTTAGAAATCTGTTGCCCCTTACTACATTTAATATTGTCTTAAAATGATGAGTTCAAAATTATCATTGTTGTATTAACCTATTCGGATTCTTAAGTTTTGATATTTTGATTAGTTTAATATAATTTGCTACCTTTTCCATGGCAACAGATTTCAGTGGAGCTAATCAGGGTATACTTATTTTTTTTCTAAATATTTAATTGTCAAGTGAAGATTGAGTAATAAATGAGCTTTTTAAGTTTAAGTAAGTTGTGTTTTAGAAAGAACCCCAAAACCCCACAACACTACTTAATTATTATTCTCATTCCTATATGTATTATTTCTCTAAATTTGTATAATTTAATTTCGCAATTTTTTTTCTTCATTTCTCTAAATTTCGCAATTTTTTTTAAAGTATTTAAAAATTATTCTAAATTATGTAACCAGATTCCCCTTTTTCGCATCTTAAGTAATAATTATCTACGTTTTTTTTTTACTGTAAGTATAAACATTAAATTTTATCGTAAGAATTAGGCCATAATTAATTATACATTAAATGCCACTTCTTCATTTCATTTCCTTGCAGTTGTGACATGAATAGTAAAATTATTATTATGCGAAATATACACAATATATCTTATCACAGGATATCTGAATTTTATGGTACGATTTCTTTGAAAGATGAAAATCGCAGTTAATAATCAATAGTATTAAAAGTACTGGCGATTTTATAAAATGACTCTGAAATTAATATCTTCTTATCTTTAAAAACATCTAAATTTATTCAAATTTATTCAAAGCATGGCACGAGAATTTTCTTTTTCGCATTTTAAGTGGTAATAATAATTTTTTTCTCAATTTTTCTAAGCATTTTATCGCTAAAGATTAATCTTTATCTGAAATATATATATGATAATTAATTTACAATAAAGCCATTTCTAAATTTAGCTTTTTTTTTATATACATTTTTGACATCAAAAGTAAGCTTGAACCTTATTAAGAGGAGCAAACAGAATGTATCGTATCTGAAATTTTCTGATACAATAATTTCTTTGAAAGTTGAAAATCACAGCAAGTCTAGAGTTAATAATCAATAGCGTTAAAAGTACGGGAGATTTCACAAAATATCTCGAAATCAATATTCCCCTTTCTTTAAGAAGGTCTTATAGTATCTAAAATTGGAAAAGTATTTACTTTTGCTATCGCTTATTCATCATTGGAATGTAAAACGCTGATGCAAGAATCCTCTGTGGGAACGTTTCGTCGTCCCTTTGCGTTCTAGAAGAAAAAACAAAGTACACAGCGAAAGGTTTTCATGAATTGCAAATTGAAGGAAGGGTTCAGAATTTTGGTGCACTTGATGATGCAGAAAAATGCTAATTCCGATATCGCTTTTTTTGAAAGGCAGCGTGGGATTTATAAATTTATTTTTTTCTTTATATTGTACATACATTTTTTGGTTTGTGGTATCGTATTTCCGGCGTATAATCTGCGGATCAAACATACACGTTTAGACCCAGAAATGCTCTTCTTTTACAAGAGTGCAATACACATTCGATTTCAATTATTAAATAAAATATCTGAGTCTAATAAAGGTTGTTTCATCCGCCAGAAATTTTAGAAAATTAAAAAATATTTGGGTAAGTAGAATATTTTGTAATGGAAAATGCGACGTATTTTATATCTATCACATTGCCCTTCCTTTTTAAACATACACACACACAAAAAATCATTTTCATTAAAAGATTCATTGCATTTATTTTGAAAATTACAATTTAAGGAATTATAAAACATTTTGAAATTTTAAAAATGAAATATTTATGACTAGTACATTGATTTTCTTCCTTTAAAAATAAATTTCGTTTTACCTAAATTTATTTTTAAGAAAGATTTTATTAATCCATCTTTAAAATAATAATAATGTAAGATTTTTATCTTATATTAAGCTGTAGTGTGGGATTTTAAAATTAATTTTTAATTTTCCTTTAACTGGGATATAAATTTTTTGTCTTGTGATTCTTTTATAAATACTAATAAGTATGATATATTTCAAAAAGATTTTTAAGGTTTTTACGACTTTTAAAATATAAATTTCAAATAATTCGAATTGTTACATTTCAAGATAAATGTACAATATATGCTACTTTTGCACCTGTGCTTTTAAAAAGTATCAATGCATTCATAATAGCACTAGTAATCTATAAAATACTTTTTAATAGAAAATGCGATGCATTTCATAGGTATCGCATTGCATTTCTTCTATTGAAAGTAAATTTACTTATTTAAATCCATTCTTAACTAGTCGGATGTGCCAATCCTAAAACTTTCGTCTGTCTCATTCCTATGAAAATGGCACAAAAATCGTTTTCACAGTGCCCCCTTCCACGAAATATCTCCAAATTCAAGTAGGCCCTACTGGCCATAATCACAAACAGATAAATGAAATTTTGTTCAATTCTATGTATAACTTCATACACTTTCGATGGTACAATGATGATATTGGCACAAAAATCGCTATTATAGTGCCCCCTTCCAGCGGAATATCTCCAAATTTAATAAGGACCTGCTGGCCATAGCCACAAACCTATATAAAAATATTTGGCTCAATTCCATGCATAACTTCACACACTTTTCGATGGTTCAATAATGAAAATGGCACAAAATTTGCTATTACAGCGACCCCTTCTGGCGGAATATCTTCCAATTCAAGAAGGACTTGCTGGCTATAGTCACAAACCTATAACAAAAATTTGGTCCAATTCTATGCATAACTTCATACACTTTTCGATGATACAGTGAGGGCAGACACATAGACACACAGATGGACACAGATAGTAATTTTCTATAAACATGTTTTTCGGTATCTCTGACCTCTAAAACGTGTAAATCCGTCAAAAATCGGAAGTCGAAATTTTTTTTCGATACAATACTAAAAATTAAAAACATTTAATTGTATCATATATTCTAATACGAGCAAATTTTGTGTGTGTGTGGTTATATATACGCAAATTTTATCTTAAAAACGGCTCTAACGATTTTGACGAAATTTTGTATCCTACCGTTTTGGGGCACCAGAAAACCATTGGGCTAGGTCACATGTTCGAGAAAATTTGATTAGTGGGTCATTTTGTGTCACCATAGGTCAGGGTCAAACTAATTGTATCTAAAAAACGGTTCAAATGATTTTGACTAAATTTTGTATCCTACCATTTTTGGGAACCAGAAGACTATTCAGCCGGGTCACATGTTCGAGAACTTTCAACTAGTGGGTCAATTTTGGGTCAATGCGGGTCAAGTTAATTTTATCTAAAAAACAGCGCTACCGATTTTGATTAAATTTTGTATCCTACGAGTTTCAGGCACGAGAAAATCATTGGGGTAGGTCACATGTCCGAGAAAATTCGATTAGTAGGTCATTTTTGGGTCAGTGTGGGTCAAGCTAATTTTATCTAAAAAACGGCTCAGAGTATTTAGACTAAATTTTGCATTCTATGGTTTTCGGGCTCGGGAAGACTGTTGGTCTAGGTCACATGTTCGACAAAATTCGATTAGTGCGTCATTTTGGTCATGGGTCATTATGGGTCAAGCTATTTTTATCTTAAAAACGGCTCAGACGATTTGAACTAAATTTTGTATCCTACGGTTTTTGGGCACAAGAAAATAGGTCACATGCTTGAGAAAATCCGATTAGTGGGTCACTTTTGGGTCACTGTGGGTCAAGCTAATTTTATCTAAAAAACGGCTCAGACTATTTTGACTAAATTTTATATCCTACGGGGTTCGGGCACGAGAAGACAATTGGGCTTGGTCACATGTTCGAGGAAATTTCATTAGTGAGTCATTTTGGTCATGGGTCTATCATGGGTCATGGGTCATGGGTCATATTTGAACTCAAAGCTAATCTTGACCGAGCATAGCTCGGTCTTCCCTGCTCGTTAATCTTGAAAAGAGTAATATAAGGAAGTATAAAACATTTCATAATTAAAGAAGCGACATGTATAAATGGCTACCACAATGCTTTTTCATATTTTATAAATAAAGGATCAGGGTCAATAAAAGGTATGCAAAACTGCGCGCATTTTTGCACGTTTAAACACGTTTCTGTATCCTGAAGTCTCTCAGTGACGTGAGGGAATGCAGTTACGTAACTCTCTATTTTTAATATTTTACTATGAGCGCAGCTTTGCAACACTTTTATCTTTACATATATTTTGAGTTTTGGTGTATTTTATAATATATTTGAAGAAGAAAGTGTTTCACGATTGCGCTCGTATAAATAATTGAGGTAAAATTAGGAGAAATTACGTATTTTTCATCCAAAACTACTACTAAAACGAATTTTGAGCTTGTGTAAATCATATAAATCCGAACAAAATGAAAAAACTATTGTTGAAATAGTACAGGATAAAACTTCTAATATTAAAAAGTGAAATAATTATGTCAGTATAACAAAATCAAATTTTAGTCTTATTTCATGGGCCAAAACACGACTTATGGACCATGATCCATTAATTCTTTTAATTTATTTTGTTAAATTTATCTTTTATGATGAAACTTACAGTGAATGTACAATTGTGTATTTTAGAGAAATAGAGTAGAAAAAAATTATTATATTTAATAAGTATGGCAAAAGAATTCCCTTTTTTGCAAACTCCTTTTTATGCAACAATTATTCAAATATTTTCGCAAAGATTCTTTTTAAGATTCCTTTAATATTTTAAACATTAATTTTTATCATAAACAAATATGCTATAACAATTACTATCATTTCTTAAATTTTCTTCTTCACGATTTTATAATGAAATTATAAGGAATATTAAAAATATGTTTATATTAAATTATAAGGAATAAAAAAAGAAACAAAGAAGTATTTAAATTTTCTAATACAATCATTTCACTGCTGGAAACAATTGCATATCTACAGTTAATAACCAATATCATTGAGCATATAAATGATTTTGAGAAAATATCTGCGAAATCTATATCTTCATTACTTTAAGCATACTTAAAACGGCTGAGCTTGGAAAGTTATTTTGTTAAATTTATTTTTTATGATTAAATTTACAGCGAATATACGATGAAGTATTTTAGAGTAATTGAGTCGAAAAATATATCATATTTAATAAGTATGACAAAAGAATAACTTCTTTCGAAAACTCCATTTTATGTAATAATTATTCAAATATTTTCCCAATGATTTCTTCTACAGTAATACTAAACATTAATTTTATAATATTCAAATGTACTATAATTAATATACAATTACTGTCGTTTCTTAAATTTTCATCTTCATGATTTTAGAATGAAATTATTATTATAACAAAAAAAAAGTATATAAAGTTTCTAATTTCACTGTTGGAAATAATAGCACATCTAGAATTAATAACCAATATCATTGAGGCATGACCAATATTATATGTTCAATATGATAATATATTGAACATATAAAGAATTTTGAGAAAATATCTGCGAAATCTATATCTTCGTTACTTTAAAAACGCCTTAAAAAGGCCGAACTTGGAAATTTATTTTGTTAAATTTAATTTTACGGTTAAATTTACAGTGAATGTACGATGAAGTATTTTAGAGTAATTAAGTAGAAAAAATTAAATTATTAAATTTATTATTATAATTATAATTATAATTATTAAATAATAATAATAATTTTATAATTATTAAATATATCATATTTAATAAGTATAACAAAAGAATAACTTCTTTCGCAAACTCCATTTTATGTAATAATTATTCAAATATTTTATCAAGCATTCCATTTACAGTGATTCTAAACATTAATCTTTATCATAAACAAATACGCCATAATTAATATACAATTACTATCATATCTTAAATTTTGTTCTTCATGATGTTAGAATGAAATTATTATTATAATCAATAAAAAAGAAGAAAAAAGTATATAAGGTTTCTAATTTCCCTGTTGGAAACAATAGCACATCTAGAGTTAATAAACAATATCATTGAACATATAAAGGATTTGAGAAAATATGCGCGAAATCTATATCTTCGTTACCTTAAGAACATCTCAAAAGGGCTGAACTTGGAAATGTATTTTGTTAAATTTATTTTTATGGTTAAATTTACAGTGAATGTTCGATGATGTATTTTAGAGAAACTGAGTAGAAAAATATATTATATTTAATAACTATGGCAAAAGAGTTCCTTTTTTCGCAAACTCCTTTTTATGCAACAATTATTCAAATATTTCCCCAATGATCCCTTTTACACTACTTCTAAACATTAATTTTTATCATAATCAAATACGCTATAATTAATATACAATTACTATCATATCTTAAATTTTGTTCTTCATGATTTTAAAATGAAATTATTATTATAAGGAATTAAAAAGAGAAAAAAAAAGTATATGCAGTTTCTAATACAATGATTTCACTGTTGGAAACAATATAGCACATCTAGAGTTAATGACCAATATCATTGAACATATAAAGGATTTCGAGAAAATATCTGCAAAATCGCGTTCGTGATCACTGTTCGGGATTTTCAGGATAAAAAAATCAAAATAATCGGATTTTTTTAAATTTAAATCGAATTTTTTAATTTAAATAAGATTTTTTAAAATTTACATCGTATTTAAAAAAAAATTAAATCGGATTTCTTAAATCAGATATTTTTTTTAATTTCATACGATATTATTATTTCATATGTTTATATTTATTTATTTTTTATTTTAATTTTAATTTTAAGTATTTTAAATAAAGATCAATAACTGCAGCACATAAAAATTTTAAACAATTTGGAAGCAGATTAAGATATTAACTTTTGTTTTTTGTTAAAGTGGTGGTACAGAAAAACGAGTTTAGCGGCTTCATCAGTTCCTAAGTGATTCCTAATTTTCGAATGTACCAAACGAAAAGCATAAAACAATCATTCTACTGAAGCAGATGAAGCTATTTGCGGTAAAAAGCTAAGAGGAGAAAAAAACATACCTATAATGCACACAAAGTCATACAATTTTATTTTAACTAAACTTGCAAAAGCGTTTCTAAATATTAAATAATAGGCAAGTAAATATTCCTATATTTAATATATTTCTGCATAGATTTCCTTACTGTTGCAAGTTTATTTTATAAACTGATTCAAATGAAATTTGAAAGCATTTTTTTCTAAACTTTAGATTGTACTTTACTTTTTGGCAAAGATTAAGCTTTATATTTATAAAAACTGTTTGATTATCGGTATTATATAAAACTAAATTATATTAAAGTACAATATTATGTTTGTTTACATTTTGAAATTATTTAAAAATAATTAAAAAAACTGATTAAAATCAAATTGATTTAAATCAACGAACTCTGCTTAAGAGGACTGAATTTGGACATCATTTGAATCCTCTTTAATAAAAATCTATGCGTTGCTGACGACTGGGATTTTCGCTAATCGTTGCCACAGATTAATCTCGGAAAATGAAACATTTGAAGTTACTACAAAAATTAATAGCTCGAAAAGTATTTGTCAGAAAATTGTTAGACAAACTGCATTAGAAAGGTAAAAAATAGTATTTTTCGTGATATAAATTTCAAATGTAACGATTATGCCGTTTTTTAAATATTGAATTTCAAAAATTATCAAATTTCACAATGGAGTACCATAGAGAAACCCTCACACGTAAAAAGATAATGATAACGACAATGTGTCCACACTGGCTATAGCACGAGTCACAAGTTATTGTAGCCTTATTATTCTGTTAAATAATAAAATTGAATTCTGATGTCACGAGTGCATGATTTTTATTTAATTTCATTAAAAAATGATATTTGGTATTGTCAGAGGGCAATCAATGAATCAATCAATCAATATATATATATATATATATATATATATATATATATATATATATATATATATATATATATATTAAAGGTAAAAAATCTCTTGGAGTTTTCAATTAAAAAAATGTCTTTCATCTATATTTTGTAACCGGGAAGCCCGGGTCGGATCTCCTAGTGTAAGAATATTCCATGAGATCTTTCAGCCTCTATTCACGAGAAAAGTACACAGCAAGGCGCCCTCATGAATTGCAAATTGACTAAAAGGGTTTCAGAATTTTCTTGCATGTCGTGATGTAGAAATATGCTAATTCCGATTTCGGTTGTTTGATAGGCAGAGTGGGATTTAAAAATTTCCCTTTACTCTAAATTGTATGAACATTTTCTGATTTGTGGTATTTTAGAAATATTAATAAGATGCCATTTAAAAATGATTATCATACGCTTTGAAAATTTGACTTCTAATACAACTCAAATGCGATTTTAAAATCTGACTTTCAAAACTTAGCTTGTAACGTAATTTGCACAAAGTAACACTCAAATTTAATACTCAATTGTAAAACCTAAACTTTTATAACTAATAACACAAATAATTTTCAAATACGTTACTCGTATAACTAAAAAAGATTATCATACGTATTTAATGCTTTCAAAAAATGACCTTAAATACAACTCAAATGCAATTTTAAAATCTGACTTTCAAAACTTATACTTATAACTCAATTTTTACAAAGTAAGACTCAAATTTAATACTCAAACATAAAATTTAAACTTAAAACTCAAGCTTTTATAACTTATAACACAAATAACTTTTAAATACATTAATCGTATAACTTAAAAAAAAAGATTATCATACGTATTTAATGCTTTCAAAAAACGACTTTAAATATAACTCAAATGCAATTTTAAAATCTAACTTTCAAAATTTATTGAACTTATAACTCAATTTTTACAAAGTAACACTCAAATTTAATATCTAAACTTAAAATTCAAGCTTTTATAACTAATAAAACAAATAACTTTCAAATATATTACTTGTATAACTGAAAAAAATTATCATACTTATTTAATGCTTTCAAAAAATGATTTTAAATGCAATTTAAATGCAATTTTTGAATCTAACTTTCAAAGTTTAAACTTTACAACTCAATTTTTACAAAGTAACACTAAAATTTAATACTTAAACCTAAAACTTAAACTTATAACTCAAGCTTTTATAACTTATATCACAACTGAGAATGGACAACTCAAATGCAATTTTAAAATTTAACTTTCAAAACTTAATTTTTACAACTCAATTTTTACAAAGTAACACCCAAATTTAATACTCAAACCTAAAACCTAAATTTAAAACTCGAGCTTTTATAACTAAAAATACAAATACTTTTCAAATACTACAATACTCGTAGAACTTAAAATAAAATAGAATAATCCATATTGATGAGATATGTAATTGTAAAAATAAGTCAGTTTTAGAACTTTTTCTTAAAAGAAGTTTCTATTAAAAAAATAGTGATGTGGTAAAGCATTTTGGAATGAGAAAGGTTATTATATTACCATTCTAACTGTTATAAATATATATATATATGTATTTAAATTCCCTCCTATAAAAAAGTTTGTTGGATTGAAAAATAGTGATCTGAGGAAATGTAACACATATTCGAATAAAAAATGCGACATATTTTATGTCTGTCTTTCTACTTCTCCATATTTACTAAATTTCCTCTTGTTTTTTTTTTTATTCGATTCAACATACACATAAGGTTATTCGACGATTTATTTTAAGAAAAAGAAGAAAAAAAATGGTTATTGAAATTTTTTCTAAATTTCTTTCTTTTCTTATTTTTTCTTTTCTTTTTTTTTCTTTTTCTTTTTTTCTTTCTTTTTTTTGGTAATATATCTCCACATTTTAAGTACTAATACCTACTGCAATATTCTCTAATTTTTTTTGTGTTACTATACTCATTTCTTTAATATGATCAAATAATAAAATATGCCAAAATTAGGATATTATTTATTCTTTTTTTGCTTATTTAAGATATTTTAGCATCGATACCTACGCTATCATTTTAAGGAATAAATAAAATACAACAATTTAACACAAAATATCAATAACTTCCCTTGAAAACTGAAAGCAAAAGTTATTCCAGATTATGTCATCATCATCAGAAATACAAGTGATTTTCAGCGAATATTATCGAAAACAATATCTTCACTTCTTTAAAAACGTCTTAAAATATCTGAAATTGGAAAAGTATTTATTTCCCCACTGCTTATTTCATCGTTCGAATGTAAGAATGCTGATGTAAGAATATTCGATGGGAGCTTTTCGCCATTGTTCGAGAAAAGTACACAGCAAGGAGTTTTCATGAATTGCAAATTGAAGAAAGGGTTAGAATTTTCCGTGTATCTGATGATACAAAAATATGTTAATTCCGATTTCACTTTTCTGTTACGCAGTGGGGGATTTTAATAGTGCCCATTTCCTCTGAACTACATACACATTTTTTGAAGTGATATTTTAGAAATATTATTGCGATGCATTTCTAAAATATCATACGTCTTTAAAGGGTGCCTGACTAAGTACGGAGCAATTTTTTTTCCTTCAAAAAAACTAATTAATTATTTTTTGAACTTATTTTTAATAAATTTATAACTATAAAATGTGAAAAAAGCAAAAAATATTTCATTTATTAATAAAATTTTGATAAATGGATTAATTTGTAGTAAAATCTATATATCTATATCTATATCTGTCTATCTACTTATCTATCTATCTATCTATATATATATATATGCAATGTTATGGCTAATATGATGATGAAACCACTCATTTTATTTGTGGTATTTAGGCATTTGGAACTTGATAATTCTGTCTAAATTCCACAAATTTCATTTCATACATTCAATTTCATTCATTCAATTTTTAATTTAATTTCTTCTTCTTTTAAATAAGTTTTTGGTATCTATATTCAGAGTGTTGAGAAATACTTTCATTGTCAACTAATAATTACATACTAAATCATAATTTCATAGTTTAAGTTGGTGTTATGGTAATGTTTCATTAATGGTTATATATATATATTACGCTATCGCACGTGGCACAGAATTCGGGATTATTTGTTAATTGTTTAATGACAACACCCGAATGAAACGAATCTCATTGGTTAAAAAGATGGTCTGAAAAGATGATCAGAAATTTCAGGGAGGATAATACTCGCCAAGACAAACAATTTTCATACATAAAACCAAGGTTGCAGTCCGTAAAAATACAGGGTATTTCACTCTAAGATGAAATCGAATTTTTGTTCTTAACTTTAACAAATGAGAATATTGTAAATATATTTTAACAGACTTTCACCGTAAAAAAAAGACTAACATTTATCCTTAATCATTATTTATCCTTAATTACCTTAAAATTAATCTTCCCTCTATATTGTAATGTACATTTTTTGACTTGTGGCATTTTATAATATTATTAAGGTACATTTCAAAAAGATTACCATACGTATTTAAAGGTTTCGAAATACACAACTTCCAAATAAATTTCAAGAAAATATAATAGAACTACGAATAAAACTATACAGTAAGCTCTTCCGAGTTACCTACGATTGCAAAAAGCGTTCTTTATCTTCAGAAACCTTTGAAGCCAATATATTTTCGAGAATTAAAGAAGCATTTATAGAAATAAAGTTTCCTCTGCTGCCACTGATTTTCGGGAACATTTCCGAGTTTTTTTCATAGTTTATTATTAAAGCAAAAAGCTCTTTCTGTCAAATTCACATTCCCTTTTCCGCACGAAAGTCGTCACATTGCGCATGCTTTAACGTTTTTTGAAGGCTTCTCCCCTCAGAAACGGGAAACGTGTTTAGCCCTCACCTGTTGAGCGTAGGGGGATTGAAAAGCGTTAATTGAAAACGGATTGCATAATATGGCTATTGCGTTGAAGGCTTTTTTTTTAATACTTTCCAGCTTAGTTGAAAAGTGTTTATGCCTTCGGTTTGTCTGTCGTCTGGCCGTGCGCTAACTCGCGTAAATATACCAGGATTGCCCTGAAATTTTTGTATGTTATTGTCGTTTACTATAGCATGTTTCCTATTTCAACTGAAGTGTGTAGCATTATATTTTTTTTACAGGGACAGTCAAAAGTATTCCGTTACGTTACAGTTAATGGGAAATAATCGTTCCAAGTGCATTTTGAGGATGTTACACCATTTGAAACATGATTGAAATTGATATATAATTATGAAGCGCATTAAAACATGCTTTTTGTAGAATATGGGGTGCAAAGCATTTATTATTCATTTACAGAGTCAAACAAAGGAATTCTGTTACACATTGTTCTACGGAGAAAAATCGTTTGCCGTGATATTTAATAATGTTTCACTATTTCAGTCATACTGAAAATTATATGCATTACTGAGATGCACTATAAATTGCTCGCTTAAAAGTATGGTGTGTATTGCGTTTATTGTTCAGTAACAGGGTTAAACAAAAGATTTATGTTACACATTGTTCTGCAGGGGAAAAATAGTTTTCAGTGTAATTCGATTATGTTTCACAATTTGAAACATAATGAAATTTATATGCATTACTATAAATTTCTGACTTAAAAGTATGGTGTGCATTGTGTTTATCGTCCATTTACAGGGACGCTCAAAGTTATCGATTACAGTATACGTTCGATAATTACAGTCTATGTGTGATAAATGCGTTTTCAATTTTGGTTTGCCTTTTTAAGGTTAACTAATTTTTTTCATATTACTTGGTGTGTATAAATTCGGTTGATCCTAATACAGGGCTACCCAAGGGAATCCGTAAGTATTACAGACTAGGGGAGAGAATTGCTTAAGGGCAGTTTTTAATTGAGTTTAAGCATTTTCCTGCTGAACTATATTTAGTAGACTAATATAAGTTTGGGGAATATAAATAAATTCATATACAGGGCTACACAAATAACAAAATGCATTGTTGTTTACGGTTGGTAATTGATGGAAGTGAGTTTTAAAGTGCCTTACGCGATTTTTACCTCAATTAAATTTTAGCTTAATATATGGTGTGTACAAAAATGGTTAGATAATATGCAGGGCTGTACAAAAGATTTCGAGTGCATTTCCATCGATTGGCGGAAATTACTAAATGTGAATTTTCTAACTGAACTAAATTTTATCATGCTATATATTATATATCCAAATCTACAGATCATATACAAGGCTGCACAAAATAATTCGACTACTATTTTGCAATGGAAGGTAATTTTGAAAACTGTATTTTTCAATGTGGTATATGTTTTCTAAACTGTTTACTTATTTTTTTCTTTTACTTTTTTTAACGGTGAATTTTCGTTCCAATTTTCTGTATGTGTTGGACAGTGTTTCATAATCTATGCTTGACTCATTATTTTTCGTTCTTTTTTTAAAAGAATCATGTTTTCACTTCTAAATATGCATATTTTTTCACAAAAATTTAAAGACAGCTTAGAAACAGTTATATTTATAACCGATTGAAATTTCAGAGAGTTCAGAAGATGAGAACTATTTTTTTTTATTGCTATGTTAAAGGATCCGACGCGAAAACAAAAAAACAAACAAAAAAGCGGGAAGAAAACATGTTTTCTTTTATGACTAACAATATTTTTTCACGAGCTATAAAACTGTTTTAGTTATAACTAATAAATATTTCAAAGAGTTCGGACTACAAGAACTTTTTATTTTAAAACTATAAAATGACCCTATGTGAAAAAACAAAAAAATGAGCGCTTTTATCACTTAATATCTATATTTTTTCGTGAATTTCTCATTTTAAAATATAATTTAATACAAAATCGGGTTAAAGATATAAAATAATAAAAACTTGGTGTTTTTAAAAAAAATTATTATCACGTGCCCGGGCAATGAAGGGCGTGCCAGCTAGTAGTGTATTAATCAGATTTGACAACTTCGAATATAAGTGTTTTGGATGCTATCAATTCTCAAGTAAACGTTTTCCTATTAAAAAAAAAGTTTTAGAGACAAACAAGATAAATTAAAAGCATTAGCATTAACATTAAAATTAATAATATCAGTTACTCTTGCATGTGTAATTTCAGTTATGCGGTTGAAAATGTTTACATGATAATAGGTAACATCCTAAAACCGATATTCCGGTTCGAGAAAACCGATAAATACACTATAAAAACGACTCGGAAACGTTTCCAAAAATCAGTGCCAGCAAAAGAAATTTTTCTCCAATCGTAAACGTTTCTTTAAACGTCGAAAATATATTATATTGACTTCTGAGGTTACTCAAGATAAAGAATGCTTTTTGGAATCGTGGGTAACTTGGAAGAGGTGATCGTATTTTTTTTTTCGTGGTTTTATTACGTTTTCGTAGCATAAGAAACATTTGTCTGTTTCATAGTGTATGAAATATGATGGCATTACGAAAACTGGTAGAAATGGCTTCTATACTTGGATTCAAGAAATATTAAGTTAGATGATTCATAATTCAGAATGTATTTGACAGTTCGTGTTGTTTCACCCATAAAATTACAGTGCATTTCCAGTATCTTCCACGTTGTTATTCAATTTTCTACAAAATAAAGTTAATTAGATGAAAATGTAGCATAAAATACATTTATTATTCTCCGAGCTCTGAACGAAAATTCGTGTTTAGCTTGCAGTGAGGTACCCTGTATTGGCTGAATAAGTGATCCAGAATTCATGGTACAGAATTTAAGGGTTGGTACAGGACACTGTAACAATCATGTATTGTATAGGAAACCAGTGTCAGAAATCCTATGTGCTATATAGCCCTATTTAGGCTATTTCTATCCTATTTAGGTTATTTCTACCCTATTTAGGCTACATAAGCTACTTAGGCTGCGTAGGCTATGCATTAGGCTATATAGCCCTATTTAGGCTATTTAGCCCTATTTAAGCTATTTCTACCCAATTTAGGCTATTTCTACCCTAGTTCCTATTCCTATCCTATTTAGGCTACATAGGCTATTTCTACCCTACTTAGGTTTCATAGGCTACTTAGGCTGCATAGGCTATGCATTAGTCTATATAGTCCTATTTAGGCTATTTCTACCCTACTTAGGCTATTTCTACCCTATTTAGGCTACATAGGTTATTTCTACCCTATTTAGGCTACATAGGCTACTTAGGCTTCATAGGCTATGCATTAGTATATATAACCGTATTTAGGCTATTTAGTCCTATTTAGGCTATTTCTACCCTATTTAGGCTATTTTCTACTCCATTTAGGCTACACAGACTATTTCTACTCTATTTAGGCTTCATAGGTTACTTAGGCTGCATAGGCTATGCCAGGGTCGGCGAACCTATGGCACGCGTGCCGTAGCTGGCACGCGAGAGGATATTTTTGGCACGGCGTTGATTTAAGAGCCTACGATAGTCACGCGGAGAAACGCTCCAGTTAATATTAAGTCTATGGGAATGTTATCGCGCGATTTCTCGCTCGCATTTTAATATTTTTAAATGATTTTTTTTTTTTGCATAGGATAGTTAAGGTCGATCTCTAACGTTGTTAGTTTTTACTTTTTCGATTTTGGTTACGGCTTTTTTATAAGTGGACATTTTCAATTTTGGAACCGGTTAGAACCGGTTCTGAAAGTGAAATTACCCTTATATAAAAAAACTGGAACCAAAATCAAAAAAGTAAAAACTAACAACGTTAGAGATTGACCTCAGCTATCCTATGCAAAAAAAAAATCATTTAAAAATATTAAAATTCTAGAGACAAATCGCGCGAAAACCTTCCCATAGATTTAACATTATCTGGAGCGTTTTTTTTTGCGTGACTGATGTAGGCTCTTAAGTTCTAAATCAAAATTCAGTCACACTTCATTGTGAGAGAAAATTAAATCAATTAAAGAGATTAAATTAAGAGATCAATTAAAGAGAAAAAATAAACTGTCGACATCTATGATTAAGTATGTCAGTAAGGATTCTCGAACTACTCTGTTGCAAGTTGCTTAAAACGGCCTATAGAGGCGCTGATCGCAGCTGTCGGTACAGGAAAATTGCCGTATTAACTAATGCTAAAGTACCATTGAAACCATTATTTATTGTAAACGCATTTAAAAGTGTTAGATATTCAAATTTTGATAATTTTTACCATGTCATATAAACACAGAACACAAATATTACAATGAAATCTGAAATTGTGCAAAAAAAATAATCATGAACAAATTAAAAATGCATGTAATGCAATGGGCTTGCAAGATATTTTCCTGAAGCAAGAAGTTATATATTTTTCTCACCATATGGCGTATTCAAACGCTTGAATTCCCAATTTTCCTGAATGGTAAACTTTTCTGCGATGGAGAGTTTCTGAAGGAAGCCTGGTTAAAATGCGCTCCATCACTTCTTGACAAATTTGAAAATAAAGATAAACTAATTCAACGAATTAAAGATATTCTTTTATCAAAGAATACAATCAAAGATAAAATCCTAAAATTGACAGAAAATGTAGGAGAGGAACAAAAATCTGATAACAACAGCAACAAAAATCTGATATATTCTCCTTTTATCTCATTATGTCTTGACGAAAGTACAGATGTAACCAAATCTGTTCGTTTAACTGTGTTTGTATGATATTTTGTATAAAATGACATTCAGAAAGAATTATTCTCGTTATTATTATTATCAACTACAACCTATGGTGCAGCTATTTATACAGCAGTTATAAATTCACTTATGGAAAATGAAATATATTTGTCTATAATAGTTTCTTTTACAAATGGCGGGGGCCCTAGTAAGGTGGATAAAATAAATGGTTTTTCAGTTTATTTCAAACTCGCATTGGACATATTATTCTTGGATTTCACTGCATCATGCATCAACAAGTCCTGTGTGCAAACGCTGGTTTCGAATCTCTTGGTGATATTATGGTTGTAGTCACAAAAACAATTAATCTCATATCGCCACAGACTTTAAATAAACGAAAGTTTGACGCTGTGTTAGATGAAGTCAACTCTTAACGATTACTGATGTATAACAATGTTCGCTGGTTAAGTCGTGGCAAATTTCTACAAAGATTTGTTGATTGTTTGGAAGAAATCTAGAAATCTGGCTTATCTTGCTTGAAGAAAGTAAAATTGAGAAATATACGCAATGGATGGATGTTAAATGGCTTGCAAATGTAATTTACGGATTTGTACCAACATTTAAAAGACTTAAATTTGAAGCTCCTAGGAACAAATAACACTGTTATTATCATGATGGATACGATTCGAGGTTTTCAAGTGAAACTGCAAATATTTAGAAAAGACATTGTGTCCAAAAACTGTAAGTATTTTCCAAACATAAAAAAATAGCTAGGGATTTTAATTTACATGAAAAAATAGACGAATGAAGTTTCACTGAAGATATTATTTCGGTAATAAATGCATTAATCGAAGAGTTTGCATCAAGATTTTGTGAACTCAAAAGTAATTAGGAAACACTTCAATTTTTTATCCAGATGCCATTCTAATTGATAAACTGAACTTGGTTGTATTCGATTGGTTGGAAATTCGGGAAATCGAAATGGAACTTATTAACTTCCAATCCACCTCAATATGGACTCAGAAATTTGTCAGATTGGAAGAGGATTTGCAGATGATAGAAAGAGAAAGACTATCAGGCATCATGCTTATAATAAAATTATGTCCACTTGGAATTCAATTCCTTCTTTCTATAATTATTACTATAATCACTGAATCTTTTCATGTGAAAAGTTGTTTTGGTTTTAGTTTTCAATATTATACATTATTTAATTGAATGTGTATATTGATATTATTTGCAGGTATTTTATCCATATTTATCTTAATCTAATAATAATAATAAAAGTAATTTTATTCATTATTTCAATACTTTCTTTGGTGGGGCTTAGGGGAGGGGGTTGTTGGCACGCCATAGTCCTTTGAAAAAATTTTTTGAAACAAATTGGCACGTGGATGTGAAAAGGTTCGCCGACCCTGGGCTATGCATTAGGCTATTTCTACCTTATTACAGGGAGTCTCACTCCAATCCGAAATCGCGTTTTCATTCTTAACCTTAATAGTAGTGAAGATACTATAACAAAATTCTCAACAGATTGATTTTTGTATGAATTATAAGGATTTCATTAAAATATCTTCACTACTATTAAAGTCATGGAGGAAAACACGACTTTGGATTGGAATGAGACGCCCTGTAATTTTGACTCAATAAATGGATTTCTGACACTAGCTTCCTATACAATAAATGATTGTTACAGTCTACTGTACCAACCCTTAAAGTTTGTACCACGAATTATGGATCACCCTTATCCAAAAAATGCTTGTCTTGACGTTCATTATCATCCTACACAGTTGTGACCATCACTTTAGATATATCCTGTATAATTTTTTAATTAATAGAATAATATATTTTAATAAGAAATGTAAAACCCCATCAGTTTTAGACTTGCTCTTACATAAAAGAAATCCTTCTTGTTATAACAATAATAAACTGAAGAGCTATAAAACGTTTTCAAAAAAAAATTTGACATATTTTATTCATTACATTGCTTTTTTAATCTTTATAAACGAATTTCCTTTTGATTAAATTCTTTCTTATAATAAAAAAAAAGTTAGATTCATTTCAAAAATAGCACTCTGGGGATATGTAAAATATTTATGCTTGCAAAATACGACATATTTTATAGATGTGATATTTCATAATTTTTTTGATTCATAAATAAATTTTTCCTTGTTTCAATTTATTTCTTAAGATTCAACTTGCAAATTAGATTATTGAATTACGAAAGATGATTACACAAATTGTTACATTTATTATTACCGGTTCAAAATCTCTTTTTCATTTTTTTTATAGTAAGACATTTTCAGTTCTGAATCCTGGTTCTATATATAAACAAGAACGAAAAATCATGCATCAAGCATAGATTATGTAACACTTTTCAACACTTTCAAAATAATTTTAAAATATTTCGTCTTCCAGTATAGCATTGACTCTAAACAAGAACGAAAAATCATGTGTCATGCATAGATTATGTAACACTTTCCAACGCTTCCAAAATAACTTTACAAATCCTTACCGTTTAATAAGCGGAAAGATAACATGTAAGTAAACAATTTGGAAAATGCATAACAGATTTAAAAACGTAATTTCAGGAATTACCAACAATATTCTGAAAAATATCCGAATACTTTTATTCAGCCCTGTATATGATCTATAGATTTTTATATATACTACATAGGATGCTAAATTTTAGTCCAGTTAGGAAACGCGCAGAGTTTTAAATTCTCCTTCTGGAATTTCTTTCAATAAACGGAAATGTGTTCACGAACTTTTGTGCTGCCCTGCATAGGATCTACAGAATTTATACTCACCATGTAATAGACAAAAAATAAGTTATATTTAAAATCGCGTTCAGGACTTAAAACGCACGTCCAGGAATTATTGTTAACAGACAGTAGAGAATTCCTTTGATTGTCCATGTAAATGAACGATGACTGCTATACACACAATATTCTGTAGTAAGCCTCTTGTAATGCACCTTAGCGATATACATAAATTTCAATACGTTTAAAATAGTGAAACATTATTAAAATAAACCGTAAATTTTTTCCCCATATACGTAATGCAACGGAATTCCTTTGACTGTTCCTGTAAAATAATTATAAGTGCTATGCACACCCTATTACATAGTAAGCCTCTTGAAATGCACTTTAGTGATATATATCAATTACAATGTGTTTGAAATTGTGTAACATCATTAAAATAACACACAAATAATTTTTCCCCATAGATCGTAATGTAATGGAATTCTTTTGAGTGTCCCTGTAAAAAACATATGAGTGCTACACACTTCATTTTCAATGCAGAACATGCCATAGTAAACCCCAATAACATATATCAATTGCATGTCAGTCCGAATATATTTACGTGATTTAGAGCACGGACAGACAGACAAACGCAGACATACAGACGGTAGACAGACATACGACAGATAGACAGACGACAGACAGACAAAGCGAATTGATAAGCACTTTTAAATTATGTTGGAAAGTGTTAAAAATGATTTTCTTGACGCGTCTTATTATTCCGGAAAGTTGTGACCATCAGTTCAGATAAACTCTGTACAGTTTTCAAATTAATGGAATAATCTTTTTTAATAAGAAATACAAAAATAAGTCAGTTTTAAATTTTCTCTTATAAGAAAATTCATTCTATTTATAACAACATTAAACTGAAGAGCTATAAATCTTTTCCGAATAAGATGTGATATAGTGTATGGTCATTATATTGCCCTGTTATCTTTTATAAATGAATTTCCCTTTGATTAAATTCCTTCTTATAGAAAGAGGATGTTGGATTTATCTTAAAAATAGCAGTCTTGGGAAATGTAGTAAAATTATGGAGGGAAAATGCGACATATTTTATGGATATGATATTACACATATCCCCTTTTCCTTCATAAATAAATTTATCTTTGTTTAAATTTATTTTTTACGATTCAAGTTGCTAATAAGACTATTGAATTAAGTATTTTAAGAAACATAATTACAAAAATTGTTATATTTATTATTACTAGTGCAATTTTTATTTATTTATTTATTTATTTGTGTAAGACATTTTCATATTATAATTAATAGTTATTCAAAAATTCTCAATTTTTTTTAAAATTGTAAGAGTATTTGATTTTGCAACAGCTTATTTAAGGGTACAATAATTTCGGTGAGCGTTGAAAGCAATATAAAGCATGGCATTAATAATCAATACCTTTAAAATGACAACATATGTATCTCTCTATATATATACACCATAAATTAAAATCAGAATCTTCATTCTTTTAAGAACATCATATAATTTCTGAAATTGTAAGAGTATTTGATTTTGCCGCGGCTTATTTAATGGTAGAATAATTTTGTTTAAAGTTGGAAGCAATAACAAGCATGACGTTACTAATCAATATCATTAAAAATAAAAGCAATATATGGAAAAAAAATCGAAACCAATATCTTCATTCTTTAAGAACATTTTGAAATTTCTAAAACTGAAAAAAGCTTTAATTTTGTCTTGGCTTATTTAATAGTAGAACAGTTTCTGCTACAATAATTTCTTTGAAAGTTGAAAGTAATAGTAATTATAGATTATTATTAAAAATACAGTAGATTTCAAGAAAATATCTTCATAATCGATATGTTTACCTCTTTAAAAGCTAACAACACTACAAAGTTTCAAACTAAAGTGCGTACACTTCTTTTAATTTCCAAGAAGTCTAACACGACTATTTTTTAATAGAAAATTTCTGTTTAATAATTAAATAGCAGAATTTGTAATAACCTTCTTTAATCACAGAATTTGTAATATTTTTCTATAAATAAAACTAGTCGTTGAGGGCCACCGTAATACTTACCATCATGGATACGCAGAATATAAAATATGAAAATAAAACATGTGTAAACTATTTATAAAATGCATTGCAATTCGAATAAAATCCTGGCTTGATGACGCCATAAACTTTAAATGCTCTATTACTGAATTGCTTTAAAGAAACATCCTTATAACTTCAAAAATGATAATCCTATTAACTAAGAGTTTACTGCGTCGGATTAAGCGTCTCATTTCCAATTAAAATATATCTTTGAATTGAAATTTGAATGAAATATAGGGTCATGAAAAAGCGAAGAGTATGGAAAATAGAATTACAAATATTTCGGCTATTGATTACCCGATCGACTTCATGATTCATGCAAAATTTATATTTTTTTATTGTCTTTTATATTTACTCCTTAAAATAAACAATTTCGAAAATTTTTATATACCTTTTATCAGAACGAATATTTCGAGAGTTCGTAAAAAAAGTTCCGTATAATCGAGGTTACTGAAATTCAAAACACTTTTTCTAATTATTACATACTAAGTGCATACTAAATTTCAATTCTCTATCTCAATTTGTTCGAGAGATAGAGCGTTTACGGAAACACACACTGACAGACGGACGGCAATTTTTTTTCTAAATATATGTTTTTCGGAATCTCCAATGTCTGAAACGTGTAAATCCGTCCAATTTTTTTTTCGATTTTTAAAACGATTACGAGACTTACCCTATACTACGTATGACGGGTAAGTAAAAAGCGAAAATTTCCATTCAAAATTGGAGCAAAACCAGAAGCGGCTCTTCAGGGAGTTCACAATAACTTTTCTACTAGAATTTTCTTATATCTAAATTTGCCTTATCTAATGGTGGAATGTTGTATGGTTAAACAAGCAGAAATTTACTACACTAAAATTCTGGTAGTAAAGTGATTGTAATGTTCCCTGATGAGTCACTACTGGATAAAACTATGCTCACCAGTTTCTGAACTTAGAAAAGTATTTATTTTTGCTACAGCTTATTCACCAATGGCAATGTAATATGCTGATTTTAGAATACTCCGTGGGATCGTTTCGTCATCACACAGCGTTTCATGAGAAAAGTACAGAACAGGGAGTCCTCATGAATTGCAAATTGAAGAAAGGGTTCAGAAATTTTCGTGTACCTGATGATGCAGAAAATATGCTAATTCTGAATTATCTTTTTTGATAGGCAGTAAGGGATTTTAAAATTGCCCTTTCCGTTTAGTTGTTTGCACATTTTTGATTTGTGGCATTTTAGAATAGTTTTAGATACATTTCAAAAATATTAACATAGGTCTATTTAAGGCTTTTAAAAATATATAACTTTAAAAAATACATAAAAATTTCTTTTAGGAGGATCCAGGACATATTTATTTTTACATTACGCACATACATACACAGATATTACACAGGGTGTTCCAAGATGTGTCCAATAAATTAATAGGGGTGATAGAAGACATATAGAGAATGAAAATCTACCATAGAACATGGGGTCGGAACCATGTTTAGGGGGAGAAAATCGCAAAAGTATTTATGAAGGGTGTGACGTCGAGTGGAACAAAAAGGGCCAATAATAAATAGAAAAACATTTATTTGACGTAAAGCATGATTACCATGCATTACATTTTAATGTCAGAAAGGAGATGACGGGACATTTTTACAGGAATATGTTTTAACGCGTCTGGCAATCCTTCGTCCGTCGGTGCCGGCTGTGCAATGGCCTACGTGGCCGCAACTTCAAATAATTTCTATAAAAAGGTATTGTCGTCTCCTTTCTGACGTTGAACTGCAATGCATTGTAATTCCATTGCTTATTTTACATTCTTGTTTACTTACTACCTACTTTTTATATTCTTACATTCTTACTTTACTGTTTACTTTCTTACAATAACAAAATAATTCATAAAGTAACAGAAAAATGGCTATCACAGCATACTAATTTTGGCAATTTTTACTATGATGAAGATTAAAGAAATTCTTAGGTTAACAAAAGAAAAGTGGAATTACAACCAGTATCCGGTGATACATAACAGCGGATATATAACATGGTATACAGAGTGCTAAAAGATCACCGCATAGATTGTACAAAGCGGGAATTCTCGCTATGAGTATGTAAAAGTTGTCCAAAGAACCATACCTCGACGAATCCATCGTTTACAAGAAAGATTATGGCATCACATACTCCCTAGCGGTTTGTAATTCATTACCGTTGCACTGACCAAAAATAAAGTGCATATCGCAATGCTCACGAACGGAATGCATTCTCACTGTCAAACAATTTCTATAAAAATGTGTTGTCGTCGCCTTCCTGACGTTGAACTGCAATGCATTGTAATTCCATTACTTATTTTACATTCTTGTTTACTTACTACCTGCTTCTTACATTCTTACTTTGCTGTTTACTTTCTTATAATAACAATGTTATTCATCAAGTAACAGGAAGATGGTTATCACAGCACATTAATTTTGGCAAATTTTACTATGATGAAGATTAAAGAAATTAAAACACACATAAATAACGCCTGCATTCAGCAATTAAAGATACACAAATATTATAATACAGACATACATACAATAAATACAATAATCCAATATGGAGTGAAGAATTAGCCAGAGCCAGGAATCGAACCTGGGGTCCACAGCGTTCCGGGCTGTCGCTCTGACCAATGAGCCACTCCGTCTATTTCCTGAGTCTGCAATTTCTCACTAATAAACCATGTTGGATAGAAAGTCACCAGCCATCTAACAGATAGCTTTGATGACAGGACCACGGTATTAGATTATTACTAATCCACCGATCTACGAATATACATTAAAACACACATAAACAACGCCTGCATTCAGCAATTAAAGATACACAAATATTATAATACAGACATACATGCAATAATTCAACATGGAGTGAAAAATTAGCCAGAGCCAGGAATCGAACCTGGGTCCACAGCGTTGCGGGCTGTCGCTCTGACCACTGAGACACTCCGGCTAATTCCTGAATCTGCAATTTCTCACTAATAAGTCTAACATGGTTTATTAGTGAGAAAATGCAGATTTATGTTGTTAATTTGCATTTTTAAATCGTTATTTGAAGCTTAAAATCTAATCTTATATTTTGTAAATGCGTTGCAAAGAGTTATGCAAAGAGTGCATTATTATTATTATTATTATTATTATTTGTTATTAATATATTTAAAATTGGTTTTAAAATATTGCATTATTAACAAATTTAAAATGAAAAGGTTTACATTTAATAAAATGTTCAGAATTAAATTCAAATAAAGTCTGAAAATATTGCTTTTTAACAAAACATTGGCAATCCCATATAAAATATCAAATATATTTCAAAATATCGGATATCTTTGATATTTTAGAAAATATAATGAGATTTATGAACGCTGATTCGAATTAAAAGCGCAAAAGAAATCGTGGCCCATATACTCATTAAATATATATAAAAAAAAATTTCTGTTTCATTTGCCCAAAAATACATCATCCAATATAATTGTGTGTATTTTGACATGTAAAAAATAAATTTAAACAAACGAAAATTTAATAATAAAAAGAGAAATGCAATTTGATAGCCATGAGATATGTAGCATTTTTCATTCTAAAATATTTTACAGATCTTTACATTATTTTTATTATTATGAATCCAACGGAATTTGTTATTTAAAAAAAATTAAATGAAGAACTTTTACTAAACATTTTTCTTTAAATGAGATTGTTCTCATTTTAGTTGGAAGTTATATATTTTGAAAGTCTTAAAAGCGCTTAAAAATCTTTTTTTGAAGTGCATCTTAATAATATTTTTAAATTACCTCGAGTGAAAAAACGTGCATACAATGTAGAGAAAAAGCAATTTATAAAATCCTTCGTTCCTTATCAGAGAAACAAAATTGGAATTAGCATTTTTCTGCATCCCCAAATTCACCAAAAAATTCTGAACCTGTTCTTTCAATTTGCAATTCATGAAGGCAACTTGCTGTGTACTTTTCTCGTGAACGAATACGAAAAGCTCACATAGAAAAATCAGCATTTTGACATTCTAACAATGAAAATGCGGTAGCATGTGTAAATACTTATTGCAATTTCAAATACTTCCACGACAATCTTAAAGAAATGGTTTCCAAGATTATTTTGTTAAATCTGTTATATATGTTTAATGATATTTATTATTAATGCTAGATTTGCTGCTACTTTCGATTTTCAAAGAAGTCTCAATATTAGAAAAATCAAATATTTTATGATAAACTGTATGTTGTATTATATTTTTGTTGTTGTTCTGATGTTTGTTGTTTGTCATAATAATATTACTTTGTATGACAAAATCGCAAAGTATTAAGAAAAAATAAATGGCTATGGTTGCATATTAGTCGTGGCAACTTTTCCTAAAATAAAATTTAAAAAAATGCTTAGGATAACAAAAAGAAGTGTGGAAATACCAGAATAAATATTACTAAAAAGTGAAAAAAAAAAAAAAAAAAAAAAAAAAAAAAGAAATCTTGAGAAAAATAGAAATATTGCTCCATGCTTATTACATTTTAAGCAAATCCATTATTCTTCGAGGCTTAAAACCAAAGTAAATTTTTACTCATAATAATATAATAATTATAATAAATATTTTAAATTTTCTATAATATAATACCTAAACAATATTTAACAAATCGCTGGATTTCATATTTCAATTCCCGAAGCTCCATTAATTTGGCCTTTTTACTTTCTTCTATCTTTACAAGAAGAAAGTATTGGATTCATGAAAATTTTCGACTTCCGGTTTTCAACGGATTTATACGTTTTAGAAGGGCTTGAACACGATTTTACTGTTCTTAGAAAATGGCTGTCTGTAAGTCTGTGAGTCTGTGACTATGTCTAACAGTCTGTCTGTCGGTCTGTATGCGACAAAAAATTTTTAGGCGCCCTATCTCAAGAACTAATGCACGAAATTTAATAAAGTTTATATTCAGTTAGTCCCTGATATAAATTGGTGCTGATTAGTTTTAGGTGAAAATCGCCCATCAGGTGGCACTACTATGCTGCATTTTTCACGATTTTCGCAATAGCTTTATATCAAGAACCAATGCACTCATTTACATCAAACTTCAGATTCAGTTAGAGCTTGACATAACTAGACGCTGATTGCGTTTTGGTGTAGATATCCTAACAGGTGGCGCTGCTATACCACTTTCTTCATGAGTTTTACGATAGCTATATTTCAAGAACGAATACACGAAATTTCATAAAACTTCATATTCTGTTAGACCTTAACATAAATAGATGCTGCTTACGTTTTGGTATAAATAGCCCAACAGGTGGCGCAGCTAGGCTACTTTTTTCATTATTATCACTATAACTGTATCTCAAGAACTAATGCACGGATTTTCATTAAACTTCAGATTCAGTTAGACGTTGACATAAGTTGTTGTTGATTAGGTTTTGGTCTAAATCTCCCAACAGGTGGCGCTGCTATGCTGCATTACATGACTTTCATGACTTACATGACTTTAGCAATAGTCATATCTCAAGAACTAATGCACGGAATTTAATAAAACTTTAGATTCAGATGGACCTTGATATAAATTGGTGCTGATTCTTTTTAGTTTATGCGAAACCTGTGTGAGATAGAAGAAAGTTTTGGGATTGGCACATCCGACTAGTTTAATACTACACTTGTTAATTATTGCTTCCTAATCTTTGTTTCAATTCTGCGATTTTTTTTCTTCGACGATTCGCTCTAAACATAAAAATGTTATTAAAATGCTATAAAAAACATAGAATAATTTTATCGTTGATTCCACGTTTGTAACATTTCAAAAAATATCAAATTTTCTTAGATTATCTTATTTTTCCATATGTTATTGAAATCACTTTAAAGAAATCTAAATTCAAAAACTGTTAGCTTTATTTTTTAAAACTACATTTGCCATAAAAATATAAAAAAGTATATTTTTAATAAAAAAAAAAATAGAAATCAAATTGGTATTTAAAACAATTTCCGCGAAAATCGCGCCAATTTAGAAAATTTGTTAATATAGAGAAAATGCAAAATTCGCGGGAATCATTGCATAATTCGAGCGTTTAAAAAAAGAAAGGAATTGGTGCCATCCATAATATTAAGCTTCAATTTTCATTAAAAAATGTTTTGTGAATCTTCAGTTTGCTATTGTGATTATGAAGTCAACATTTTTTTTTCATAAAAAAAAAACTTAAAATGATAGATTTTTACCATACAAATCTAATTATCCACTTCTGGGCGTCGGCAGCATCGCAAACACACCTATTTATTTTTTACTACCACTATTTTTGATTAATAGTCTTCGCCTTTTTTAATCACTGAAGTTCTAGGATTAAATAAATCAAAGATTACTTACTGAGGATAGTTTTATTAAAAAATAAGGATTGTGAAAATGCAGAAAAACGATACTGGTCCCGAAAGTGTTAAAAAAGATTATTCTCATTGTTTAAATGTTATATAGTTTGAAAGGTTTATAGTTTGCAAGATGTTTTTAAGTTTAAAGTTTGAAAAGATTTTATATAGTTTGGTAGATTTTCATACTACTATTATTATTCAAAATATAACGAAAACTTTTCATTACAGAAAGTCTATCTGGCGAATTTTTACTCTTTAAGGTTGCCCTGGACACAAAAATCTTGAAAATATCGCATTTTAACTTTATTTTGCTTAAAAAATATGCTAGATTCTATTTGGGGTCTATTCCCATTGTAAGTAAAAATGCTAATGGGAGAATAAGCTACGGGAGTTTTTCGTCTCCATTCACGAGAAGAATATACAGCTAAGAATCTTCATGAATTGCAAATTGAAAGAAGGGTTCAGAATTTTTGTGCATTTGATGATGCAGAGTTTGTTTTTTTTGATAGGCAATGTAGATTTTTAACATCGCTTCTCTTTAAATTATCTTTAAATTCATTTTTTAATTTGTGGAATTTTAGAGAGACTAACCAGAGGTATTTAAAAACTTACCGCAAAATGTCTTAATTTTTCGATACAATGATTTCTTTAACAGTTGAAATTAATTGCAATTCTAGAATTAATAATCGACATTATTAAAAATACAAGAGAATTTGGAAAAATATTTTTCGAAATTAGTATCTGCATGTTTTGACGAACGTCTTAAAATATCTGAAATTGGAAAATTATTTACTTTTGTCACCGTTTATTCATCGTTCGAATGTAGGAATATTCAATGGGAGCTTTTTACCTTCGTTCGAGAGAAATATGCTCAACAAGTCTCGATGCAAATTAAAGTAAAGGCTCAAAATGTTCAGAATGTGTGGAAAAATGCTAATTCTGATTTTTTTTTTCTAATGAGATCATGGGATATTAAAATTGCCTTTTCCTCTATACTGTATATATGTTTTTTTATTCGCGGCATTTTAAAAATATTAACAAGATGCATTTATTCGATTAGGGTGGGTGTCACATATACTACATTCTACTTATTGTAGGGTTTTATTTTTTGGATCAGAATATTTTTGTCGTAATCTTTTCTTTGCGTAATCGTAGAATTCTTGGATTAAATAAGGCGAACATTATTATATCATATTACTTGTATTAAAAAATATAATGTCGTTAAATAACGTCCGTCGTCAAGAGGTTAAAAATATATTCAAGAACTTTCAAAATATGCAACTTATATATAATGAAACTAATCGCTTTTAAATAAAAATGTTTTGTAAAAACCCGTAATTTTAAGATTTTTAATATGAAAAGTTACATTTTATTCATTACAAAAAATAATTATGAAAAGCTATATAACATTCTGGAATGAAAATAGTTATTTTATAGTAATAAAAAAAAGTTACATTTCTTCCGTTATTATTAAAACATTTTTGTCAAATTTCTTTTTAACTATTCAAATTACACACATGTATATTTATGGAGAGAAAGATTGAACATGATTTCTGGTTTTGATCTCTGCAAGATTTTTTACCTCTCTTAATTATATTTATACAGGCACTCTCTCCACTTTTTTTT
The DNA here is from genome assembly GCA_963931845.1 of Maratus michaelseni. Lineage (NCBI taxonomy): Eukaryota > Metazoa > Arthropoda > Arachnida > Araneae > Salticidae > Maratus > Maratus michaelseni. The sequence continues at coordinate 314,131,701 of OZ007595.1, forward strand.
TTTAATTACCCTGAGCATTTTTTCAATATTTATGGTACTGAACATTTGCCATTTAACATGAAATGTTAATTGTTTCTTCTTTCTTACTTCTTTGCCGTTCCAGCACGAATAATAAAATTATTATTATATAAAAGTCTCCCGATACGACGAATTCTTTGAATGTTGAAAAAAAAACTGTAATTCTAGAATATTAATAATCCATATCATTCCAAATTTAAGAAATTCTTCCAAATCTTCGAAATCAATATCTTTATTTCTTTACGAACATCCTAAAGTATCTGAAATGGGAAAAGTATTTTAATTTTGCTACTGCTTATTAATTCTCCGAAAGCAAGAATGCTGATGCAAAAATATTCTGTGAGAGCTTTTCGCCTTCGTTTACGTGAAGCAGCTGTACAGTCACACAGTTAAACATCTTCATGAATTGCAAGCTGAAACAAGGGTTCAGAAATTTCGAGCATTTGACAGTGTAGGATAAAGCTAATTCAGATTTTGCTTTTTTGATGGGGCAATGTAAATTTTTAACATTGCTTTTTACTCTAAAATATCTGTAAAAGAATTTTTTTTTATTTGTGGAGCTTTAGAAAGGTAAATAATACGTATTAAAAAAAAAAAAAAAAAAAAAAAAGATTTTCAACATCTTTGAGGCTTTCAAACTGTATAACTTTCAAATATTGAGGATAAATTTATTCGTTGAGAAATATTTCGTAAAAATCTTTCATTTTTAAACTTTTTAATGGAAATCTATTTTGGAATCATAAAAACAATAGAAATCTGTATATAAAAAACAAGTTGGAATAGAAAATGCGACACATTGCGTTTCTTCCGTTTAAAAAAAAAAAAAAAATTCTGCATATTAATTCATTTTTAAACTTTTTCTTAATTAACCTTATATACAGCTCCACCAGTGGCTGAGAGGTTGTGCTCTCGAAGCTGGTAGACGGGAGGTGCTGGGTTCGTTCCCAATCGCGCCCGTCGGCCTATCGTTCGGAGTTTTCGTGGTTTTCTTCGAGCCGTGGATTTATCCATGCGTAAATACGGGTTAGGTTCCCTTAGAAAGACCCCCACGAAGGGCACTCCCCCCTGGCCTATATCCCTAGTGTAGATAATTGGCCGTCAATAATCAACCCAACCCAACCCAACCCAACCTTATATACATGTTGAAGATGTGCAATGATATATATTAAACAAATTCTGTAGATATATTTATTATATTTCATAACCATGGAACAAAATTTTCCGTTTTAACAAGCATTGACTTTGAATAATTATTACTGGAATATATTCTAAATGATTCTTTTTAGTGTAAATCTAAACAAGTTTATTTTGGCATAAATAATATGTCATAATTAACATTAATTCATGCCAATTTTTCATTTTACTTCTTTGGGATTTTGACGAACACCTTTATTGTTATTATAAGAAATTGACATAATATAAATCACCAAAAAGGTAATATTAAAAAAAAAAAATCACAAAATGTTGGCACATTCTGGTACATTTTTTTTTTGAAAAACGTCAAAAATAATATGTTTAGCTTTAATAATCAATATTAATAAAAGTGCAAGTGATTTGTGAAATATATCCGAGATCAATATCTTCAATTCTTTAAAAACTTCTTAAAGTATCTGAGATTGGAAAAGTATTTACTTTTGCTATACCACTTATTCATCATTTGAATGTAAAAATGCTGATGTAAGAATATTCTATGGCAGCTGTTTGCCTTCGCTCACGAGAAAACTACACAACAAGGAGTCTTCATGAATTGCAAATTAAGGGAAAGATACAGAATTGTTGTGTATTTGATGATGTAGAAAAATGCTAATTCTGATTTCTCTTTTCGGATAAGCTCCAGAAGATTTTTAATTTGTTGGAATTTTTCTATAATCCCGTTTTTCGACTCGAGGAATTTAAGAAATAAGTAATTAAGAAGACGTATCTTAAAAGGATCTTCAATATTTCATGCTGGGAATATAGAAATTTTAACAATTGAGTATAATGTTATTTAAAGGGAAATATATAAGAATCACCCAAATGAAAGTGGCATTGCTGTAATAACTCCGCCATTTGAAGAGAAGGATGAATGCGCATGCTTCTATAAAAGGCGCAGAGTGCTGGAAATACATGTGATATATCGTCAAATCCCGCCAGATGCGTGTGTGGTAGCGTGGAAGCACGTTAAAAGGCATCGTTCGCATCATGGATGCCACTAAACGGTGTCAACGCGCTGTCGTGCAATTTTTAACAGCGGAATATGTGAGTGCTAGTGAAGTATATCGTCGAATGCAAAATGTGTGTGGCACGGAGTGCATGTCATGCAGATCGGTATTCCGATGGTGTAGGGATTTTCGTGGGGGAAGAAGCAGTACATCCCCCTTACAGCCCAGACCTCTCGCCGTGTGACTACCACATCTTCGGTCCATTCAAGAAAGCTCTGAAGGGACGGCGATTTGCTGACGATAATGATGTCCAAGATGCCGTTGAAAATTGGTTCCGCAACCAACCCGAAGCTTCTTCACCCAGAGTATCCATCTTCTTGTTGACCGCTGGGACACTTGTTTCAACCTACAAGGTGACTTTGTCTAGCCTATCTGTTACGTCTCTATTACGTCTTTCTTTTGTATACTAATTTATATTAATACCATTAAACCATATCTCAAACCGACTGTAGTGCCACTTTCATTTGCGCGACCCATATATTATAAATTTCTTACACCCGTGAATTTTCACTTATTCAAATTAAAAGAAAAGGGTTTACAAACTACAGAGTGTTCGTAAGCTGTTTTGACTAAATGAAAGAAGCAATAGTACCCGCCAAGATGAAGAACAGTTGTTTCAGAAACCAGGGTTACAATTCACATATTTAGTTAAAAATAAATGATGGTACACATGAAACCGAACCCATATTTTTGTTCATTATGTTAAATATACTGAAGTTGTTGTGATGATCATATTATCTATAGATGTTCTTTATTTTCAGTAAAATGAGATGATATCCGAAAAATTACTGCGCTCTAAAAACGACATTTTCAAAACTGAGCAAAAAATACTCAAATCTGAGAATGTCACATATTCAAAATGGCTCCGAATCAAAATTACTCAAGTTTGAAAAATGTATATACTCATTTCTGAAAAACATGCACACACTCAAGAATAAATCATCATGTGCTCATATTTGAGTATGTCCATGTTTCAAAAATGAGTATGAACTGACTTCTATGTGCTCATTTTTGAGTACCGTAATTTCCGAAGTATAATCTGCGGCTATAAAGAGTCTGTTCCCGACCAGAAATTATATTAGATAAAATTTAGCTTGATTCTACTTGGTACTTATTTCATTTTATTTTTTAAATAAATTTTCTTGTTTGAAAAAGACTTATTTTTTCCGCGGCTTATACGTCAGAATTTACTGTACGTCCATGTTTCAAAAATGAGTATGAATTGACCCCTATATGCTCAGTTTTGAGTATGTCTATGTTTCAATATTCTGAGTATTTCTGGTGTTTCAGAATTGAAAGCATTCGATCGTCCTATTTGAAACAAAAAGTTTCATAAAAAATAGAAAACATCGATTTACTCAGATTTAAAAGTGTAATTTTTCTCAATGTGGAAAAGACCAACATTCATGTTCAAATAACACTGAACTAAATGTTCCATAATTCAGAATGTAGCTGATAATACATAGGGTGCCTCTTTCCGAGTTCTAGTTCGCTTTCAGCATCACTGATCATCCCATTTGAAGTCAGTAAGTTGATGGTATAGCTAACTTATTTTCAATACTGTTAAATTTATCGACAAAAATCCGAGCTTGGACACCTTGTATTTTTGATTGAATAAGTGGATTACAACAATGGTTTGTACTTCAGTTAATAGTCTCTAGATAGTAGCACTAAAATTGAAAATGTGTCTGTACGGTACACCATCTTTATGCTTTATTTTTTATTTTACTGTAGTTAGTCTCTGAATGTAATTTTTGTGTGTTGTGAACATGATATCTTGATGTTTGTATATTAAACCTGTAGTTACAATGCCTCACTCGTGCATCTCATTGAAGTATTTAGTTGTTTTAATAAATCAATCTGAAGATATTATAGTTTTCTATACATAAATTCTTCAACTTGCTGGGTACTATAACCCTTTTCGTTTTGTCAAAACGGTTTATGAACACTCTGTATATAAGAAAACTAAGAAAACTGCTTTTTTGTCGGATTTTATTTCCATTGTATAGTAACTCGCCCTAAATCAGGAGTGGAAGCAGATTTTTAAATGTTCTCAATTGATTATCTCTTTTAGGTTTTCTAGGTTTTTCCTTGCCCTCTTCCAATAATCGGTATGCTTGGTCCTTTACCCTGCGCGAGATTAAACTTTGTCAAGTATGAAAAATGCGTACGAAATATATGTTTGAAATAAAAATAAAAAGAAGAAATAATTATTATATACTAAGAAGAACAATGTAATATATATGATACACAAAATACATGTAAATCAAAATTTTAATTCATTGCTTGTGGATAAGTTTCTTTAAAAAGAAATTTTCATTGAAATAAAACTGAATAAATAAATATTTAAATTGTGTGTTCTTCCATAACCAGAGCTACCTATATTTTTCAGTAACAACACTTTTAAAAAACAGAAATCAAAATCCTTTCTGGAGACTTATCCCTCTAGGACATGGATGGCAAAAATTTGGCACATATGCTGTAAGTGGCACGAAACAGAATATTTTCGGCAGGTTGTTGATAAAAGTTCTAAATCAAGGTAAAAGTGAAGAAATACACGAAATACTCGGATTTAAATTAGCTGAATTTTTCTTAAATCGACCAATTAGAAATTGAAGAATTTTAATTTTATCTTATAGAGTACCAATCTAGTTCAATATGAGCCCTTCTTGAGAAAAGGTTCAGAAACTGTTTAAAAGAGAAAGGCGGTTACAAGTAAAAAATTCGGTGATAAAAGAATGTAATTTTTAAAAAATTCTTAATATTTTGACTTAGATTTACCTTTTTTTGACTAGCTAAATTTGTTTTTTATTTGGCATGTCATGATTATGTATAAATGTTTTGAAGCAAGTGGATGTGAAAATGTTTACTCTCTCCTTTTCCATTTCCCTGTTCAAGGATCTCGTGGTTCAAGATTCTTCTCCGCTAATTAAATAAAGAAAACTATTCCTAATGGTTTGTTTGTTACTAACTTATATAATTTCGCTTCCGAATAATTTTATAATTTGTAATTCAGCTTTAAATAGTCATGCTCATTATGAAATAATGTCAGCAACCATGTTTATTATTCTGATATACATTTCTGTGATATTCAAGGTTTTAACCTTTCCTTTGTTTTCTATTAACAGAATAACAAGGGGTATCATTGTTACTTTATCAAAGCAGGAGTAACATGTTAGCATTTACAAGGTTTCTTCCACAACAGTTCATTTGCAGAACTCGGCACCGACACTCGGAAAACCGTTGAAGACCCAGTCAGGAAATTAATAATGGAACGTTACAAAAGGAATCTCTTGAAGTACTTTCTATGTAGGCAACACAATTATTCCGTTACAAGACGTTTCTGTTTAGCATTATATTCTCGATGAAATATACGTTTTATTGTTCGTATGCATTCAATGTGTACTGTATTTACTTTAAGGACAACATTTTTTAGATATTGAAGTTTGTGCAATGTTTGAAAATTCCACATCGTTTAACCTCCAACATATTTAAATATTATTAATGCAACTTTTATGCAGTTTTATTCGAAAAAACAATTTTGAGTAAAAATGTCCGTCTGGGATATGTAAAGCGAAGTGGTCAGCTCGTAACTGTTTATGACTGTCACATGACTTGCACTATTATATACGTAAATATTACTAATTACACCTTAATGCGTAAGAATTTTCAGAATGTTTTAAATAAAGAAACTATATTCGTTTTCATTTATATTTTACTACTTTTTATAATGTTGTTTTTATAAAATTTCAAAATTTACAATTCAACTTGATATAATCATATTCATTTTAAAAGACATAAGACAACATAGTTTATTGTTCTGACTTACAGGCATGTTCCTTTCATAGTATTCAATGCTTTAATCTTTTGTTTGTTCATCCGTTAAAATAATAAAAGCGAGTATAAATGTTGTTCCGGCTAATTTATGAAACACCAATTTAGCCAGCGCATGCGCAATTTGAACTTCTTTTATCTGAACTGAAGAGAAATAATTGTTTTGTTGATATGTGGATCCCTAGATGTGTTACGTCGATAAATAGCGCTAATACCTTTTTACGTGTTTTTTATGTTATTAAATGTTATTTTGTGCCGTAAATGTGTTTGATTTGTTTAGATTAGTATACACTGAACCACACGTAAAATGTTAAAATAGATTTTTCAAAATATTCAGATCAAGTTGATTCGAATTCGAAAGAAATGGAACATTGATCGAACAAATGTTACTTTATCAAAGCGTGCATAAAATGTTACCATACGCAAGATGTTTCCTACAACAGTTCATAGAGCAGTACACCACACCGACCAAGACAATTGAAGTTTCAGGCTTCAAATAACTAATGCAATAATACAAAAGGAATCTCTTGAAGCCCTCTCCGTGTAGAAATAAATAATTATTCCGTTACAAGGCATATTCTATTTAGCTTTATACTCCTTATGAAATAGACGTTTTATTATTCTACACATGTTTACTGCAAGTTATACCAAATGAAGTAATTACTCAAATATTCAATCTGATATAATGACTAGAAACCCTACAACTCATTGTCCCCGAGAGACTCTAATGTTATTAAATATAGTTGAAAATGTAGGAAATGTCGTTAACATTTAAATAAGAAAGCCTGTTTCTGATGATTTGTTTGTTATTAAAAATAGAATTAGATCTGATGTACAGGTTGTACATATTTAAAACTTACCTACTTATAAGTATCTGTAGTCGAAACTATTCATCAGAAAAATATGAAATTTCCAATACGTCTAAATGCGTCAAGGTATGTGAAAGCTATTTAACACATCGGCTGATAAGTTCCCGGTCTGGTACACAGATGGAGTTGCAATCACCGTACTGATGCATTTTTTAGTAAATACTAATCTTTAAAAGGTAGCAGAAAGAATGTCATGACGATTCGCAGTGTGGCTAAAACGTTAGAGTGGTTTTAGTTGAACGACTTTGTTGATAAAAAAAAATGGATAAACAAGAATTTCAAGCGACTGGTTTGACTGGTTTGCTGAATTTAACATAAAAAAGTTCACAAAATCGTTTCGAGGAACCGTAAAGTGAAGTTGCAGGAGATAGCTCAGACTCTGAAGACATCCAAGAAACGTGTAAGTTTTATTTTGAATGAATATTTGTCTATGAAAAAGCTGTTGTCAAAGTAGGTGCCGCGCGTGTTGACTTTTAACCAAAAACAACAACGAGTCGAACTTTTTCGTTATAAAATTATGTTATTTATTTTAAATTGATTATTATTATTTATTTATTAAATAATTATTATTAAATTATTATTATTATTATTATTAAATTATTACTATTTACTATTACAGTTATGTTATTTATTGAAGTTTTAAAGTTATAAAGTTATAAAGTTATAAAATTATGTTAAAAAGTTGTGTTTTCTTTATTAGACCGGGAACTTATCAGCCCATGTGTTACTAAAAAAAAATTATTTGAAAAATGGCCACCTGAGGGCATTTTCTGATGGAATTTAGGCATATATGCAAATTTTAGCAACCACATGATGTATCTGCTTTCGCACAATGAAAATGTTAAATAAAAACACGCAGTGAATCTCTTGTTAGTCTCATGCCTTTTCCATGAGAAATGTCGTGCAGTTTACAACATTGTGCTTTACTGGTGAAACTTTTTTTTTAAAATGGTGATTCCGCACCAGTAACTTTGCGATGGTTTCCAGCCTTGAAATACATTCGCAGAAATACAGTGTCTGCAAACGGAATATTGCTGGAACGCAAGGACAGTATTTCCCGACACGACTTCAATATTTCCAAGAATTTGCTTCGCGTGACTGTTGAACATGCTATTTTGCGATTTCAAACGGTACTTGACAATAAAGTCAACAAATTGAACAGCGTCTGTCTTGATAAATGAATTCTAGAGTGTATAAGATTGCATTTTGTTAATTTATGGGAAAAAATTCAATAATACGCCCTTTGGTGGCCATTTTTGAAATTAATGTTTTTTTGTGCTAAATGGCTCCCGCCTTCCTTCATTCCGAATTTCATACATTTCTGATGAATAGCTTCGACTACATACCGCTGTCAGTAGGAGAACTTTAATTTTATATACCCTATATATTCATAGACATTTCATCGTCTTCAAAGTTTTAACCTTCGCTTTGCGTTTCCATTAACTGGATTAATAGGAGCTTCTTTCTTACTTTGAGAATAACATGTTACCATTTGAAAGGTTTCCTCTACAACAGTTCATTTTCAACACTTGGAACCGACACTCGGAAGACCATTGAAGAGGCAGATGCTACATTCATTATTAATGGAATGTTAACAAAAGGAATCTTTCTGGAAGCTCTTTCAATACAGAACGAATAATTAATCTGTTACAAAGCGTGCTCGGTTTAACATTCCCTTTGAAATACATATATATTAGTTATATATTTTAAATCATAATAAAACATTTTCGCGGACGCTGATATCTATCCCCAGTATATCTGCCCCCATACGTCACAGCAAAAGGGGATACATATCCAGGTTCACTTTCTTCGAGAGTCGGATATCCGACCCCAGTATATCTGCCCCCATATCAGAAGGGGCCATATATCAAAAACTAGTTCGTGTTACTTTCGTCGAGACCTGGATAACCGTCCCCTGTATGCCTCCGTACGTCATCTTGACGTCATAGCAGAAGGGGACATATATCAAGGGGTAACATATCCGATGCTTGGACGTTTTAATTTTGAGTAGAGCATTGGATATCCGACCCCTGTATATCCGCCCCCATACGTCATCTTGATGCCACTGCAGAGGGGACACATATCCAGTGCTAGAACATTTTCACGCTCGTCGAGAGTTGGATATCCGACCCCTGTATATGTATCCCCTTTTACAGAAATCCGTAGACGTCATCCAGATTATAACACACCAATTAGATACATATATATATATACATAATTGAAACAATATAAATATTGTTTGAATTATGTATTGTTACATTTAATATCAATACCTAATTGAATTTTGTTATATATAATACTAGCGGCCCTCCCTCGCTTTGCTTCGGGTTAACCTTGAAAACCTTCATCTCTTTGTGTTTTCTCTAGACCTTTTTAATGTGTACAATAATTAGTACATTATTTTGATAAATCTTGTAGGGTTCAGCCTGCGTTTGCAATGTATAAGCGGAAAAAATGAAATTATTTACGACATCACATTAAAAACCTCAAAAATAACAGTATTTGTCCACTATTTAATGGATGTTATTATACATATAAACCTTCCTCTTGAATCACTCTATCTATTAAAAAAAACCGCATCGAAATCCGTTGCGTAGTTTTAAAGATTTAAGCGTACATAGGGATATAGGGACAGAAAAAGCGACTTTGTTTTATACTATGTAGTGATATGTATTATGTTTCAATGTATTGAATACAATAATACAATATATCTATTCAAATTTGTAATACAAAAAGTATTTTTTTTAATCATTTTTTCCCATTTTAAAATAAGTTATAGTAAGATGGCTAGAAATTATTTTCAAATGAAAAACTATATATATTATTGCTGATTTTCCATCTGTGCCTAATTCCTGTTGATAGCACATACGAACAAAACAATAACGAAAAATAATGTCGATTGCACAGATTATAAAACACTTTCCAACTATTTTTACTTATTGCATGTATCCACCTTCAGTTTTTCGAAATATATTCTATACTTTCATTAAATACTAAAGATTATGTAAATTTATTTGAATTTGTTCGAGAAAAACATGATCAAAATGTACTTCAAATAAATTCTGCCACTAGACTGTAATGTATCCAAATTCTTTTGTGTATCCCATGTAAAAACTATAAATGCCAGATATAGCATTTTTTTTAAAAGGAACATACTGTATAGTATTTCTTACTACCCTTCTCAAATCAAAGGGATGTACTTTCTGACATATTTCTGAAATCATTTTTGTCCAGAAACGCATGAAATTTGCAGGTGTTGTTATTCAGAAACTACGTAATCAAAAGACGTTTTCCCTTTTTTTGGTAAAGACAGAAGAACTCTATTGAAATGCTGTCAAAGTCGGCGTTTAAACCGAATTCCCTACACGGAAGCGAGAGAAAGGGGAAATACTTGTCACGTGAAAACAATTGCTTATCACTCGATAGGTAATTTATTTGCCAAACGCTATTCGATTTCAAATCCTTTCAATAATCAAGCTTGCCAATTTTATACCTTTAAATTTAAATATGAGTTAGAAAATGTCTCAGAAAGTTCCACACTGTTGAGCAAGGAATTTGAAAGCTACCTTAATGACGTATCACGTATATAAATTTTGTGGTTTTTATTTGTCAATATTTTCCCGAAAGTTAGAGCACGAACGGACATATAGTAAAAAAAAATCATAAAGTCATGCCTCACACATAGATTATTACACACTTTCCAACACGATGAACATATACATTAAGCTCCATTTTACGCTATACCTTTTTTACGCTTGTTTGTTTGTTTAGCCTTGTAAAATGAGTATAAATTCTATACGTAAAGTGTTCAATGGAGACCAGAGTATAGTATATATGTGCTTAGCTAAAACAACCCGGATAAAAAATAATTCTGCTCGAGTCATGCGCATATACCAGTAACCTCACTGAATGCGAAATTGGAGAATGAAAATTTAAAACTATGCCAGTTTTTATCGAAGGCGGATTGAGCGGGGGAGCGGTTAGGTGTCCTTTTCCCCTTCCTTCCACCCGTCGTCAACCGATATAATATATATTTTTTTAAGTGTCCATAGATTGCGAAACGAAATGGTCGAGTTTTGCTATCTTAGTCTCCGCCCCCTCTCCCCGAAAATGTTTCGTATCTGCTGACTCGACGGTCGAACAATAGTGACTTACTTATGTAGCTGCTATATGATTCGGACGGAATTTAGACAGAGAGGAAATTTCTGTGGACCAACTCACAGTGGGTAATTCTAAAAATCTAGGTGGTAAATAATCAGCTTTCAACTTATAGTTAGATACCATATATTAAAGTAGGAGGACGATTATGGATGTCTGGACATGTATTTAGTAAGTCAAGTTTATCAGAACAGGAACTCTTACATATCATTACATGTGGCTCACAATTAATTTATTTGCACTTCCATTGATTTTAAAGCATTATCATATACTATCAAAACATGTGGCTTTGATCGCGTAATTGTTGAAGTAATTGTGAAGTGGTATTTGTGTGTCGATTTTCATTAGGAAATTTTATTGCCACAGATAATTCAAAAATTACTAATTAAGTCACATTTTGAGCAAACTTCATTCTTATACTGCATTAGACGAACATGAGACTTAAATGAATGAGAAAAACTAAAATTAATTCCAAATAAATGGTAATTTAGAGTATATATTGAAGGTTTTTCGCTCATTTCATGTTTTGTTTGAAATTTCGAATTTTTTGAAACCGTTCTTGAAGAGAATTTACATCTTAAATGTAATCGCCGTGCCAAATTTCAAGCTTCTATTACAACTACTATATCGCAGAAATCAAAATTTTAGAATGTATTTTGTTCCTGCACAGTTTTAAAATTCTGAATTTTTAAAAACTTTTCTGTGGATGCATTTATGTCTTTGAAGTAAGAGACATGTAAAATTTCAAGTGTCTATCACTAACAATTTCATATTAATCATAGGTTAGTAGGGCTCCTGTGGAGCTGTGCGGCGGGGGATCTGGGGATCAGGGATCGGAGATATGTGCGGTGGTGGATCGGGGATCTGTGCGGCGGGGGATCGGGGCGTCAACTATAAGACGAGGGGATTATTACGGATTTTTTTAAAATTAATTTTAATTAGGGGACTTAGAAAATTTCGAAGCATTTTTTTTCGCGGAGAAATATCTACTAGAATACGATGCGAGTTTCAACGTATTCATTTTAGCGAAATAGAAATTTATTTAATTTTAATTTTAATTGAGGGACTTAGAAATTTTCGAAGCATTTTTTTTTTTAAACAAGAGTATGCAGTATGAATATTAGAGTATGTAGTAGAAGTGAATGCAAAATAGTATTTAAAAATAAATTAAAAATGCTAATTAAAATTACTCATTAAGAGATATGTTAATGAAAGAACTTAAGAATTTAAGCGAGATTATTTTTTCTCAACTAGAATATGCACTTTGAGTATTAGAGTATGTAGAAGTATAGTGGAAGTGAATGAAAAATAGTATTTAAAAATTAATTAAAAATAGTAATTAAGAAATAAATTAAAAATGGTAATTAAGAAATAAATTAAAAATAATAATTAAAAGGTGATTGGTCTTAAAATTTTTTGGAGTAAGAGGTGGGTTTTAATTAAATGAATTCGATACACATTATGCTAAAAATACAGGGCCCCCATAAGAATTATGCTGCACTAAATTTAATAGCTCCCCCAATTTTTTCCCCCGATAGCCCTTCGATATAATTTAGGCTAACAATACGCACTTCGAAAAATACAGAGTGCCCACAAAAAGTATACGAAGAATTTTAACGTTAATGCATAATAGTAAGTAACAATCTTGCTTATAATAAAATCCAAAGGCGAGAAAGTGTCTGTAACGGTACCGGGCTGTACCACTCTGATCTGCGAGTCGACCGTAGTTAAACGCCATGTTAGGCTTACTGAAAAATATATGCTAACACATAATAACACTAAATGATAATATCTTCTACTTGAAATAACGTCTGTTCAGCATATTTTCGTATAAAACATGTATATCATATCCAGTTATAATGTTTTAAGTTTTAAATTAAAAATAACAGATTAAACATCCGATTACCTGATGTAAATAAACGAATAATGTTGCCATTCAAAAACACAAATCCCATATCTAGAAAAAATAAAAGGAATGACTCTTTGAACGTTTCATTAAAATATCCAATTATGCTCTTAAAATATTTGTAAAAGCATTTTAAAGTCTTAAATATTTAAAGGATTTTCTCAAATTTATTTCTGTAAGCATTTTATTCCTGAAATCACTTTTTCAGAAATAGCGATGATACCTTTCGAGGCTTTGCAATGCATCTACCAGCATTTTAGATATCGTTCGTAAATACTATTCTGGCGCCATCTTCTGACAATAAATACAAATTATACGTTTCTGTTAGAAAAAATAAATAAATTAATAATACAACTTTATTATAATTTACATAATAATAAAGTTATAAAATAATATAAAATGTACATAAGCATATTTTTAGAATAAGAAAATTCAGGATGTATTGATTTATTACAAGATCAACTTTTTTTAATGATTTAAATTATTTTTATTATTAATTTTGAAAGGGAAATATTTGACTTTGTATAAAAATTATTGCATTCTTTCAGATTATGAAGAAGCTAAAAGATCGATTTTGTATTATTGAGAGCGAAAATTAATACCTATAATTTACTAACCATAGTTAATTATTGAGACCTTAATTAATTATTGAGATCATTATTAGGATTAAAATTTTAATTATTCAGAAAAATATTTGGAAATTTTGAGTTGAAAAACCAAAATAAGGGAAAAGATTACGTTTCATAAATTTACCATTAACATAAGGTATGTACATTCAGGATGTATTGAATTATTACAAGATCAACTTTTTTTAATGATTTAAATTATTTTTATTATTAATTTTGAAAAGAAAATATTTGACTTTGTGTAAAAATTAATGCATTCTTTTAGATTATGAAGAAGCTAAAAGATCGTTTTCGTATCATTGAGAGCGAAAATTAATACCTATAATTTACTAACCATAGTTAATTATTGAGACCTTAATTAATTATTGAGATCATTATTAGGATTAAAATTTTAATTATTGAGAAAAATATTTGGAAATTTTGAGTTGAAAAACCAAAATAAGGGAAAAGATTACGTTTCGTAAAATTTACCATTAACATAAAGTATGTACATTCAGGATGTATTGAATTATTACAAGATCAACTTTTTTTAATGATTTAAATTATTTTTATTATTAATTTTGAAAGGAAAATATTTGACTTTGTATAAAAATTAATGCATTCTTTCAGATTATGAAGAAGCTAAAAGATCGTTTTTGTATTATTGAGAGCGAAAATTAATACCTATAATTTACTAACCATAGTTAATTATTGAGACCTTAATTAATTATTGAGATCATTATTAGGATTAAAATTTTAATTATTCAGAAAAATATTTGGAAATTTTGAGTTGAAAAACCAAAATAACAGAAAAGATTACGTTTCGTAAATTTACCATTAACATAAGGTATGTACATTCTGAATTATTACAAGATCAACTTTTTTTAATGATTTAAATTATTTTTATTATTAATTTTGAAAGGAAAATATTTGACTTTGTGTAAAAATTAATGCATTCTTTTAGATTATGAAGAAGCTAAAAGATCGTTTTCGTATCATTGAGAGCGAAAATTAATACCTATAATTTACTAACCATAGTTAATTATTGAGACCTTAATTAATTATTGAGATCATTATTAGGATTAAAATTTTAATTATTGAGAAAAATATTTGGGAAATTTTGAGTTGAAAAACCAAAATAAGGGAAAAAATTACGTTTCGTAAAATTTACCATTAACATAAGGTATGTACATTCAGGATGTATTGAATTATTACAAGATCAACTTTTTTTAATGATTTAAATTATTTTTATTATTAATTTTGAAAGGGAAATATTTGACTTTGTGTAAAAATTAATGCATTCTTTTAGATTATGAAGAAGCTAACAGATCGTTTTCGTATTATTGAGAGCGAAAATTAATACCTATAATTTACTAACCATAGTTAATGATTGAGACCTTAATTAATTATTGAGATCATTATTAGGATTAAAATTTTAATTATTCAGAAAAATATTTGGAAATTTTGAGTTGAAAAACCAAAATAAGGGAAAAGATTACGTTTCGTAAATTTACCATTAACATAAGGTATGTACATTCAGGATGTATTGAATTATTACAAGATCAACTTTTTTTAATGATTTAAATTATTTTTATTATTAATTTTGAAAGGAAAATATTTGACTTTGTGTAAAAATTAATGCATTCCTTTAGATTATGAAGAAACTAAAAGATCGTTTTCGTATTATTGAGAGCGAAAATTAATACCTATAATTTACTTAACATAATTAATTATTGAGACCTTAATTAATTATTGAGATCGTTATTAGGATTGAGATTTTAATTATTCAGAAAAATATTTAGAAATTTTGAGTTGAAAAACAAAGATAAAGAAAAAAATTACGTTTCTTAAAATTTACCATTAACATAACTACCATTAACAGTAATATTTACCATTAACCCTGAACTTAACGGTTCAGGTCAGTTTTCCTTATTGTCGATAAACAGTATATGAATATTTTTATCAATTATTTAAAATTTTAACTGAAAACCCCAATTTCTACTCACCGTCCTAGGACGGGCATTTACACTAGTAAATAAATAAGAACGAAAAATGCGTCATAGTATAGTATATGAAACACTTTTCAAATGCAATCGGAATTTTATGTGAAATAAGTAAATAATATAACTTTACTATCTAGTGCAAGTTAGATTTTACTTTCGAATGTTTAAATTTACGTTTGGAGAGGTGAAAATGGATATGAAAGGTAAAAAAAAAGGTACGAAGAATTCAAATGTTAACATAAAATAGTAAGTATGAAAGTAAACAAAAACGAAAAATGATGCGTATCGGTATAGTTTATGAATCATCTTCCACAATTATCGAAATGATATGTAAATAAAATATAATTTTACCATACAGTGCATTAGTTAATTAAAATAGTTAAAAGTTACAGGGACGCTTCGAAAGAAACTGGAAAAAGTTATAGATATTAACCCCTTCACAAAAATTGGAGAGATCTCCTTTTGAATAAATGGCCTAGGGTCCTTCACAAAAATCCAATGAATTCACGTTACGGAAACCTTTCATAAAATCAGTTAATTAACCTCCCTCCCCTTTTTTCCCCATTCGAAGTGAGGACCGACATTACACTATAGGTGACCTTCACAAAATAATGGGATACGTGCCCTATTTGAATAAAAAGACCCCTTGACAAAAAATCGCAGGAGTCCCCTGTTTGAATAAAAAGCCCTTCACAAAAAATTCGGTCATTATCTATAATAAGGCTTGGAAAGTACTTTGGTATACAATTACTTTGATAGTTTAACGGTATTTTATCGAATATCTGTAGAATTCACCATAGTTTTAAAATTAAATAAAATGCTTACTAATTTCCACGTTTATGTTTTTTGTAACTTGTATAGTAAAGTATAGTAAAATTATACTAAATTGGGTTTTTAGTATTCTGGCTTAAAAATTTCTTTCGATTAATGAATAGGATAAATAAATAACTTGTCTGACAAACCTTTTGACTTTGTTTTTATAAAATATGTATTCTACGATTTAGTTTGTCTATTATTTAAAAAAATGTTTTAAATGTTTAAAATATATTTTTACCATATTAAAACTTATATATAAACGTTTCTTACCTAAAATTTCACCGTCCCGATCTCCCTCTCGGTGATTCTGACCCGACCCTTTCGGTAGGGGAGGTGACCGGAAGCCGAGCATTGCGCGGAAGCTTCGTCGGGTTTCTCCGAATCGGCCCGTTCGGTCGGGAAGATGACCGGGTGCCCGACGCACGAAGCTGAAGTCGACACGAGGGGAGCAGTAGCCGACGAATCCGATTCCTTGACGTGGTGGGACGGCTTGAAAGCGGTGTCTGTCTAGCCGGAGTGAAACTCCCTCCTCCATACTGGTGCGGTCTTCGTGTTCCAGGAGGAAGGCCGATGCCGTCTCTTGAGAGTCCTAGGTGTAGAACAACCCGTGTCGTAGTCGCCGAGAGGCTTCAGGTTCACGGGAGGCCAAAAGGCCCATTCCACGGGACACTCGGGACGACAGAGGTGGCGAAAGGACATCGCGTTTCTGGTGCAGACGGAGAGGTCCAAGACAGGCACGTCCCATGTCTGAAGCACACACAAAGCGAAACTTCACGGAGACGGGTCGCCCGAAGTTCCTCAGCAGGGAATAAACAGAAAGCAACCCAGAGTGCTAGTGAGCGACGTAATGGTTCTGATCCATCCTCTCGAAACAAGGGGAAGCCTCGCAAAGACGGGTCACCCGACAATCCTCAGCTGGGGATTAAACGGAAAGTGACCAAGAGCGCTGGCAAGCTGCGTAAAAAGAGGAAAAAGAAAAACTCTTAGAGCTCTAAGGACGATCGTGAGGGAAGTAAGAAAGATTCGAGGAAGAGCGAAGTCCAATCTCATGATTCGGACGCGTCTTCCGTAGACGATCTTCCAGAAACCCAGCTAGGTGGATTAATGGCTGATGAGGACGGCTCTTGGTCCAAAGTTGTGTCCAGGAATGCAAGGAAGAAACAGTGGGAGATGGATCGGGCGGGACTCCCAAAAGGTGCGAATCCCCATCCAAAGGAATCCGCCCAGAAGGGGAAGCAGAGGCCAAAAGCCAAAGTCAAACCTAAAGAGGAACTAGTCGTCATAGTGCGGCCGAAAACACCGGCCACACACTCTGACGTTTCCTCCAATTTCATTCGGACAAAAGTAACTAGCGAAATCGACCCTATCAAGGCCAAAATCAGAATCAGAGGTGTGCGGGATATCTCAGGTGGAGGCATTGTCATTATAACAGACAGCACGCAGATCTCGAGAGGCTGGAGGCCGAAATAGGGAAGACGGAACTAGTGAGCGATCAATCGATTTCGAGACCGCGTCGACGCACCCCGTTTATCATTGTCTTCGGTGTGGACTCGGATCTATCCAATGCCGACGTGATTCCTGCGATCCTGGAGCAGAATGAGATTCTTCAAGGGGCTTCCCTTGAACTCAGAACTTCGTTCACAGGGAAACGCGGTCGTAATCACGTAATAGCGATTGATGAGAGTTCATATGAGCGTGTGGAGCGGGTTCGCAAATTGAGTGTGTGTTGGTGACAGGTAGACTTCTGGCCAAATCAGAGGCCTCTGATTTGCTATTGTTGCTGGAAGTACGGCCACACACAGAAGGTGTGCCGAAATGTGTCCCTGTGTGGGAGGTACAGCGTCTCGGATCACACAACCTCGGAATGCAGTGCGGACGCGCTCTGCTGCCCGAACTGCAGAACCAAGAACGAACGAAGACCAAACGGCAAGCAATTGTCGACCAGTCATACCGAAGGTTCTAATGAGTGTCAAATCCACAAGTTGGAGTCGAACAATTAAGAACAGCGTCATCATGGGGATAAACCCGACTTTCGCACATCTTAATTGCCACCATGCTATGGCGGCCGCAAACCAACTGGCTCAGGATACTCTGTCGCAAGAGACAGATATCGTTTCACTCAATGAACCATACGTCGGCAAGGGCTCCGTCACCAGTACGCCTAGGGACTACGCGCAAGTTCACTCGGCGGGTAACCTTTTTCGGGCGGCCTTCTGGGTGAGCAAGCGAGTGTCCTTCTGCACGGTCTTGAGACACCCGGATGTGGTGGCCATTCGCTGCAAGTGGCCGAGCAGTTGGGTACTGGTAATAACGTGTTGCTGTGCCCCTTCTGAAGATATCAACCTCATTCTTGAACCGTTGGATACGCTGTTGATGCAATACCCGAATGACAACGTCGTTCTGGTTGGAGACTTCAATACAAAGACCCCGATTTGGGGCAGCGACCCACGGATCCCAGAGGGCGATCTCTGATTGCCTTCGCCTCGAAAGCAAACCTTGAAATCGTTAACGACCCGGACGGTCCTCCCACATTCCTTGGCCTTCAAGGGAAAGGCTGGATCGACGTCCTTCTCACCCACTTCTGCGCCAGTCGCATTGCGGATTGGAGGATCTCCGACATCGAAACACTCAGTGACCACCGTCTCATGCTATGGACCTATGAAGGCAGGCTGAGGTCAACCTAGAGGAACCAACAGAAGTTTGTTCCCAAGGGACTTAGTCTTGGATGAGTTCGTCCGTGATCTGCAGACAGCGGATCTGAGATGGTACGATTTCGCCACCCCGGGGGAGGGTGTTGAACACTTGATGTCAACTTTGGTGAAGCTGTGTCAGAAGCACAAACGCCGAAAGCTTGTTCGTCGCAAGGGTGCATGTTGGTGGACAACTGCGTTGACCAGCCTCAGATCTCGTTTGCGCACGCTGAGGCGGCTCTACCAGAATAATCTGGAGCCGACTCGGAGAGCGACAGTTAGCGCCCTCGTTAAGCGTAAGCGAGCAGAATACAAGAAGTCGATCCTGCGCACAAAACGTGCCTGGTCCAGGAAATTTATTTCCGAAGGACCTGTCACGGATAGGCCAGGCCAAGTAGTAGATGTGGTAAAGGGCAAGTCGAGACGGGAGGCGCCCGTTTTGCTGGTCCTTCCCTCCGGTGAGGAGGTCTCCACCTGGGAGAAATCCCAGGATGCACTTGCTAGACACCATTTCCTACAGGCCGCCGAAACTTCGCGGGTCGAAATCATTAGGACCGGCGAACCGGACTGGTTCACGTTGGAAGAGCTGGAGCTTGCAGTCGAATCGCTGCCGCCTAAAAAGGCACCCGGCCACGACAGAATCAGTTTAGAGATCGCCCGTAAGGTCCTCCAGTTCCATCCTCAATGGTTACTGGCGTTGTATAACAACTGTTTGAGGAAGTCTTGTTTTCCGCGGACTTGGAAGCGGGCGGTTGCTGTTTACTTTGTCAAATCCGGCAAGGAACCGAGCGACCTAGATTTCTACCGTCCGATTTGTTTACTCCCAACCCTCGGGAAGGTTCTAGACAAGTTGTGCGCAGCAAGATTGGCGCTCTATCTAGAGACCAACGGTAAGATCCACCCGCATCAGTACGGCTTTCGCAAGAATGTAAGTACCGTAGAGGCGCTACGAAAGGTGTTGAACTACTTAGCCGAATCAAAGAGAAGTGAAGCTAACACATGTCTGCTTACGTGAGACATCAAGAGCGCTTTCAACAGCGTACGGCGAGCCGCTGTCCTTCAATGCTTGAAGGAATACGGCGTTGAGCCGTATCTCCTGGGGATGATCGACAACTAAACCTGGTTCGATTATCCTCCACGACGGGAGCACTACTACAACGTAGGCGTTCCTCAGGGGTCGTGTCTCGGCCCGACTCTCTGGCTGGTTGTAACAAACGTCCTTTTGGACGAGTTGGATCGCTTGCCAGTTCCAATTGACGAGAAGTGGGCTGTCCAGGCCTTCGCTGATGACGTCTTTGTGGTACCACTTCAAAAGGCGGTCATGAGGTTCGCGACCGTGCTCAGACCGGTTCTCTCGAAGATCCACAGCTGGGCGAGGGATTTCGTCCTCACTTTTAGTTACGCCAAGTGCTGCCACTCAATCGTTCCTCCCAAGGGCACCTTTCAAGTACCAGCCATCGACGCCCATCCGTATGGCAGGCCACAAGCTAGCACATCGATGGAACATACAGTACTTGGGGGTTACGATTGACTGCCATCTTATTTGGATGCCCCACCTGGACCAGGTTCAGGAAAAGGCGTTCAAGGTACTTCACAAGATGAACCGACTTACTGCAGTGAGCTGGGGAATCAAGCCGCACCTCCGCAAGATGCTCTACGCACTAGTCTGGTACAACGGTAAAGTAGTGTTGAAAAATCGGTCACTAAGCGCGCAGCGGGGTCTACTGCTGTGCGTTACCAAGTGTTACAAGACGGTTTCGACGGATGCTCTAAACGTGTTGGCAGAGGTTTTGCCTCTCGACCTACGTGCAGAGCTGGACCGAGACTTCAAGTCTCTGGTCCGTTGGAACGCAAGCATTGACGGCACTGGGCTAAACCCCGGAACTGTCGAGCTGTGGAAGCCAACTCTCAACAGAGACGACCTTCGGTAGATCCCATGGACTTAAGACCTCACCCCAAAGACGACGTGTTCCTACTACACGGACGGATCCAAGCAAATGACCGGACAGTTGGTTGTGCGTTCCTTGCTGTTGTCGAGGGCCGGATCGAACGAGAGAGTCAGTTTCATCTCACGAATGGTGCAGAAGTATTTGAGGCGGAGGTCCACGCGATCAAAGAATCAATAACAGACGGCCATCTGCGAAGTCTCAGTGAGCTCGATCGCTACTCAGACTCGAGATCGGTGCTCCAAGCGCTTAATAGCTTGGTGCCAAAACACAAGGCAATTGTTGAGATTAAGGAATTGGTGAAGCAAACTTGAGTCGAGCCTCATCTTCACTGGGTTCGTGCTCACGTCGGTCACGTATACAATGAACGTGCGGATGCGTTGGCCAAGGCAGCCACGACACGACAAACTGTCGACGTGGAGATCAGGAAAACGCGCCGCCAGCCCAAGAAAATTATTCTGGGTCGGGCCGTAGCATCTGGGCAAGAAAGATGGACCGATTTTGAGCACGGTCGAGCGACGTATGAGGTTTTCCCGCGGGTCCGCACTCGCAGACTGCAGGGAGAATTCTATGTGAACCAGGCCCTTACGGGAGATGGCGCCTTCGGCGACTTTCAGAGACGCCTCTTCGGAAACATCTCAGTATATTTCTTCGGAATGCGCGTCAGCACAGCCAGACACTGTCTGTACGAGTGCAACTTCTGGCGGTCCGAGAGAGAAACATTCTATCCTCGTGACTTCCGGACTCGAACGCTGTGTAACTTATGTCTGGACGGTTATTGCCGCAAGGGAGTGAGGCTCATAGTCCAGACTTCCTTGTTCGGACACTGGACCGCAATGTGGGTCGTCGAAGGGCAGGCCGAAGCGCAAATGCTCTTCATGGTCGCCGACCAGGTTTAAATGCAAATCAACCAGCCCGTGGCATTTGTGGCGCTGGAGGTCATGGTGCATAATTAGTGGGTTAAGAGTCCTACTCGAGAACCCACAGGTAAGGTTACCAGGTAGGTATGATTTCCTGATCTCTATGTGTTGTGTTATGTTTTGCATGCAGTAGTGTATATATGTAGTAGTGCATTTATGTCGTAGTTATATATATGTAGTTGCGCATGAATATCGTAGTTATATAAATATGGGTATGATCTCCTCGAATGGGGTCGCTTGACCACGTCCTAGTTTCGCCTATTGGGTTCTGTCTCGCGGGAAGCTATTCTAGTGGGGGACAACCTTAACCAAGGCGTGTCTGTGCGTCAGGGACTAACTTTCTTCGAAGCCCCGGGTTGGCAAGAAGTACCTTCTGCTCGCCACGTTCGATGAACTAGTCGCTTCCTCCTTCCCTAGGATTTGATAATCGGAAGGCGTGGTTACAGTAATGGGTCGTGGGCCGTTTTGGCAATGGCCTACAATCCGGATCCTCTTATGAGGTTCTGGCAACGAAGCCGTCGGATCGTCTCTGCATCCGCCCAAGTGTCGTGTGGTGGTGTCCTGTACTTGGGCTCCACCGCAAGTCGCAGCGTTCGCTGAACTTCACTCATTTGGATTAGGGTGAGAGGCGCAGTTAGGATTCGTCTTCCCCATTCCGAAGAGCACCACCTTGGAGGTGTCCGGGTAAACCGGCCTTTCTTGTTCGTGACCTCGTATGGGCTAACCAGAGCCCGGAATCCGCTGTGAACTAGACTGCCTTCGGCAGCCGTAGCTTATCATTACCATAACACATATGGATTTTTTAAATGTATGTCACGTGACTATCTAAAATTATAATAAATTAATTCGCTAATCACAAATTTTATTTCATAACCAATCACCTATACTAATTTATAATTTTTCAACCATGTACATAACCTATAATTATAAAATTCAAATTTTTTGTTAAGGATTCGCCAATAACTCATGCGATAAAACGTTTGCGAAACTAAAAATTGTATATGATCCGTGTTCAATTTGTAAAAAAGTATTAGCTTAGAAACGCACACGTGACCATAATCACCTGTAAGGTGTATACAGAGGAGCTACACATGTGGAATGTAACTTGAACTATAAGCAATGTAAAACAATCCCTGTTTCATTCCATAACTTGAAAAATTATGATGGTCATCATTTTATAACAAAGTTAGAAAAATTTAAAGATCTTGAAATCGATGTGATTGCGCGTACGCTGGAAAATTATATTACTTTTAAAATCAGAAAGCCAACATGTCTTGTTCATAAGGACTTTTTAGTTTCATTCGTTTGCGTCGGTTTTGAGCCCGCGAACTTGAGCTCGAATTTATTATTTTATTATTGATACGCTAACTATTGGGCTGTCCGTGCCCTGATACTTTCTCACTTT
The DNA here is from genome assembly GCA_963931845.1 of Maratus michaelseni. NCBI lineage: Eukaryota > Metazoa > Arthropoda > Arachnida > Araneae > Salticidae > Maratus > Maratus michaelseni. The sequence goes on from OZ007595.1 coordinate 314,155,072, forward strand.
CTTATAAATACTATCTATTACAATCACACTTTTTTCGACTCGTGTTGTATCATTCATAAATATTTTTTCTTCTAAAAACACCTCAAAGAATACTTTTTAAAGAATGAAATTAGGTTTTAGAGAATTTATAACGGAATTAAAATAATTATAAAGTTTCATTATAAAAAATTTCAGACACATTGTGAAGTAATCTTTTATTCAAGAAGAATACTTCTTTCACGAAATAGATTCCCTTTTAAATTTTTTTAATCAGGAAAAAAACTAGTTCTATACAAAAAAAAATGTGTTTCGAATAGGAATTCCTCTTTAGTACACAATGCTTTGACACATGTACAGAAATTTGTAGAATTTTTCAATGCTGCTATCACTGGATATTAGTTTAAGCTTTTCAGTTTTAAATAGTAGTGAGAATATAAATTGAAAGTGATTACGTGGTTGTAACCCTAGCAAAATCTAATCATGACTCAATGTTTTTTTTATCTTAACCACTGAATCATGATTGCGTACCTTCGAAAGAGTATTTAAAGAAGAGGTAGGCTAATTTCATTAAATCAACTATGCTTCAGACTTTGCTTTTTTGGAAAAGAACTTTTATTTTAAGACAAAGCGGTTTTATTTATATCTCTCTATATACTTGCATGTCAGATATTATAGGGCAAAGCGATTTTGTTTATCTCTCTCTATATATATGCGTGTATATCGCATATATGATTTTATAGGTCAAAGCGAATTCTCTCTCTCTCTCTCTCTCTCTCTCTCTCTCTCTCTCTCTCTCTCTCTCTCTCTCTCTCTCTATATATATATATATATATATATATATATATATATATATATAATGTATATCGCATGTCTGATATTATAGGGCAAAGCGATTTTATTTATCTCTCTTTATATATATGCATGTCTGATATTATAGGACAAAGCGTTTATATATATATCACTCTACATTTGTATATACCTTTGTGTAATAGGTGTGTGATATTTATTTCAAAATAATTATTAATTATTTTGAAATAAATATCACACACCTATTATACAAAGGTATATGCATATACAAAATAGAGTGATATATATAAAATCGCTTTGTCCTATAATATCAGATATAGATATATAGAAAGAGAGATAAATAATATCACATATACGATATATACGTATATATCTTATATCTATAATCATTTATTTATTATAATAATTTTTTTTTCTTGAAATATAAATTTATATATGTATTCCCTTTTAAATGTAAATTCTTTAATGAAAATTACTAAAATATTCTATCTTCTAAAATATTTTAGGTAGCTTTCAATACAAAAAGCTACCTATTGCAGCCGTTCGGGAAATCATTTATTTAAAAGTGCTGCGCACATGACGGAAAAACTTCTATTTCCAGATACCACCGACAGGATGCGCATTCTCATCTAAACGAACCTCTGACACGTGTTTCCGCTGCCTACGGCACCGTATAGTAGGCATGAAGCGCATGCGCTGCAAAGTCTTTTAGTTCCACTTTTCACATGGGAGTCTCTCGCCATTGTTGACACTCTGTTCAAATAAACCACCTTCCGAACGAAACTCCCACACGTGTCCCCGTTGCCTCCGGTACCATATAGTAGGCGTGACGTGCACGCCTGCAAAATCATTTAGTTCCACTTTCTAACACCAGGGTACGCCATTTGTTAGATTCGAACATCCGACACGGGTACCTGTTGTATCAAGGGAGTTGGATGAACCAATTACTGTCGAAATCGTGCCCATAGAACTCGTGAAAATTGTGGGCCCCTGGCGGTGGAAGGTAAAACTAAAGTCTGTAACGCGATCGAAAAGTCGAATTAACCATAGCCCGTCGTGATCGGGCCCATAGAATCCGAGATAACAAAGCACTGTTAGAGAAAAAAAGTTTGTAAGGTTTCCCGCCAGGGGGCGCTTGATCAAGTGCTCAACAACAATTCATTTACTTTGTTTGTTGGTATGCATCAAGTAAATACGGGTTGTGTATTTTTATTAGGAACATAAATTTCATTTTTACGAAAATCGTTATTTGAAATTTCCGGTATTCTCTATATATAACATTTATAAAACGATACGGGAGAAGTTAAAAATGTTAAATTTCTTAAATGGAATTTGTTTTGTGCAAATCAGAGCAAGGCCTTAACACCCCCCCCCCCCCACCTCCCCATACCCGCAAATATAACGAATAATTTGTTCAAGGAAATCCTCATCCCCTACATTAACGGGATCATTAAAAAAAAGAATTATATTTTTCTGATAATTAGAACATAACGCTAAAATAGCCGCCAGATGGCACTCCTTCCCATCCTGAAATTCAAATCTATATCTTAATTAGTTATATTTGTTCATTAGTAAAAATTGGCAATTATTTCCTTTCATTTTCGCAAAGTAAATGGAGGGATCGCCAGAGAAACGAATATCTTTGTAGTTCAGTGTTTAATGTAAGCCGATCCCTGTCTGAAACTTTCTCGGATTTTTTTAACGTTGTAAAATGCACATACATGCATACACACATGTATGTGTACATGTGGGGGCATACATGCATACACACATGTATGTGTACATGTGGGGGCAGACATGCATACACACATGTATGTGTACATGTGGGGGCATACATGCATACACACATGTATGCGTACCTGTAGGGGCATACATGCATACACACATGTGCATACACACATGTGCATACACATGCATACACATCACCATATTTTTGCAGTTTTTTGTAAAAATTAAGGAAAATTACCCGCCGAATTTTACACAAATTGCATTATCGGATGTCGAAAATGTTTCTACTTATGATTAAAAATTTCAAATCAATATCTTAATAAGTTTTCTTAAAATTCGCTAATTAATAAATAAATTTCAAATTTGTTCATTTCTACTTGCAAATTGAGAACAGATGTTCTTTTCTTTAGTCATTTTATTAAAAAAGATGGCATTTTCGATGCGATGTTTAATGAGATTCTAATTAATATCGTGGGTAATTATCAATATATTAGAATTCTGAGTCCCAGGTGCATCAGATCAGGCCTTGTACTACATAAATCTAAATTTTCTTACTTCTAGGTGCGCTACATTTCGCTGGCCATCGTAGACAGACAGACACACAGAGCGATTTTGTTTTATATTAGTAGTAGCTACACTCCCGGCATTGCCCGGGCCAAAGATAATAACAATCTCAGAGCAAGGCGTTAACCCCCTCCCTCCCCATACTCGCAAATATAACGAATAATTTGTTCAAGAAAACCACCTTCACCTACATTAACGCGATCATTAAAAAAATAATTAAATTTTTCTGATAATTAGAACATAACGAAGACGCTATTACGCTAAAATAGCCGGCAGAGGACAACTTTACCCATCCTCAATTTCAGATCTATATCTTAATTAGTTATCTAAATTTTTGTTCATTAGTAAAAATTGGCAATTATTTACTTTCATTTTCGTAAACTAAATGGAGGGATCGGCCAGAGAAATAGATCTCTTCGTAGTTTAGTTTTTAATGAAAGCAGATCCCTGTCTGAAACTCTATCCGATTTATTTCACTGGCGCCGGCAGATTTTTGGCAGTTTTTTGCATAAATTAAGAAAAAATACCGGCCGAATTTTTCAAAAATCGCATAGTCGGATGCAAATTTTTTTTCTACATATGCTCAGAAATTTTCAAATTGATATCTTAATTAGTTTTCTTAAAATTCGCTAATTAGTAAAATAATTTTGAATTCATTCATTTCCGTTGCAAATCCCAACAGCAGTTCTTTTCTTTAGCCATTTTGATTAAAAAGATGGCATTTTTGATGCGATGTTTAATGAGAATATAATTAATATGATGGGTAATTATCAAAATATTAAAATTCTGAGACTCAGGTACACATGGCTAGACCTTGGGCTATACACACCTAAATTTTCAGACTTCTAGGTGGGCTAGATTTTGCTAGCCATCGCATACAAACACACACACACACACACACACACACACACACAGAGCGAAACTTTCTTTTATTAGTATATAGATATAGATATAGATATAGATATAAAATCTGATATTTGTCATGCTGTAACTCTCTTATTTATGAACCTATTTGGTTGTGGTATGTGTATAGGACATACCAAGGTCTCAACCGAGTTCGTTGGTCACCTTCATCCACCATCTTGTTTCAAAATGGCGGCCAGTTAATTTTTTTTAATTTTTTAAAAACTCAAAAAGATGAACAAAAAATTATAAATTTGAAAAACTATTTCCGTTAAGTGTTAGATTGTGATACAAGGATTACGGATCAGTTTTGGTTTTGGTTTTATCTTAAAAAAAAAAAAAAAGCGGCTGAGATATGGCAGTTTGAAATTCTAGGGAGGATGACATTTTGAAACAACCTGATTTTTGTTATGCTATAACTCTCGTATTTATGAACCGATACGAATGTGACTGATCATGTGTACAGAACATACCAAAGTTTCGACCGAGTTCGTTGGCCAGCATCATGCGCCATCTAGTTTCAAAGTGGAGGCCAGTTAAAAAATGTAAAAAGATGTTCTAAAAGATGTAAAATAAAATTATAAATTTAAAAAGTTGTTTCCGTGAACTGTTAGATACAATGATGCATGATACAAGGATTCCGGAGCATATTTCGTTTTGGCTTTATCTTAAAAAACGGCTGCGATGTAGCTCTTTGAAATTCCATGGAATATGGAAGCTACCTTTTCCTCCCGGTGCAGGCCGGAATGACATTTTTGAATACTTATTTCACATTTGATATGAAAATTATAAGTTTTGATTTGACTAAGGGATTTACAGAAATACAGTTCTTTAAAAAAAAAACACTAATTTTTTAAAGAACAAATGACTTTTTTTTATGAGTACAGAAACTATGTAATCGAATAATGTTTTACCTTTTTTGGTAAACACAGACATTTCTTTCAGAATATACTTTGAAAGTTGGCGTTTTGAATCGAATTTCCGGACGCGGCAGCGAGGGAAAGGGGAAAAAGTGGTCGTCACGTGACAACAATCATTTGTAACTTGATAAATAATTTATTTATCACAAATGTAATACTCAATCCAATTTCCATCGTTTTTATAGTCAGGCTTGCAAATTTTATGCGTTTAGGTTTAAAAATGTGTTAGAAAAAGTAGTCAGAAAGTTTCAAGTTGTTCAGGAGGGAATTTGAGAACAACCTTAAATTTTCACTTAATAGTTAGTGAATTTCATACACTTTAGTTTTTCGTGTCCCTGGTAGTCGCCGGACCACGCAGTTTCTGAGGCCATTTCAAGAAAGTATATAGCGTAAAATATAATAAAAAGATATAGCGTAAACTGTAGCTTAATGTATATGTTCGTCGTGTTGGAAAGTGTGTAAATTTATGTGTGAGGCATGTCTTTATAATTTTGTTTTGACTGTCTGTCCGTTCGTGCTCTAACTTTCGGGAAAATATTGACAAATAAAAACCACAAAATTCATATATGTCATTAAGGTAGCTTTCAAATTCCTTGCTCAACAATGAGGAACTTTCTGAGACATTTTCTAACTCATATTTAAATTTAAATGTATAAAATTGGCAAGCCTGATTATTGAAGGGATTTATTTGCATTTGAATAGCGTTTGGCAAATAAATTACCTATCGAGTGATAAGCGATTGTTTTCACGTGACAAGCATTTCCCCTTTCTCGCGCTTCCGTGTAGGGAATTCGGTTTAAAAGCCGACTTTGACAGCATTTCAAGAAAGTTCTTCTGTCTTTACCAAAAAAAGGGAAAACGTCTTTTAATTACATAGTTTCTGAATAACAACACCTGCCAATTTCATGCGTTTCTGGACAAAAATTATTTCAGAAATGTGTCAGTAAGCACATCCATTTGATTTGAAAAGGGTCGTAAGAAATGCTATACAGCAAGTTCCTTATAAGAAAAAATGCTATATCTAGCATTTATAGTTTTTACACGAGGTACACAAAAGAATTCGGACACATTACGGTCTAGTGGCAGAATTTATTTGAAGTATATTTTGATCATGTTTTTCTCGAACAAATTCAAAGAAAGTTATTTAATCTTTAACATTGCATGAAAGTACAGAATATATTTCGAAAAACTGATAGTGGATAAATGTAATAAGTAAAAATAGTTGGAAGGTGTTTTATAATCTGTGCAATCGACATTATTTTTCGTTATTGTTTTGTTCGTATGTGCTATCAACAGGAATTAGGCACAGATGGAAAATCAGCAATAATATATATATTTTTTCATTTGAAAATAATTTCTAGCCATCTAACTATAACTCGTTTCTAGAAAAGGAAAAAATGATTTAAAAAAATATTTTTTACATTACAAATTTGAATAGATATATTGTATTCAATACATTGAAACCTAATACATATATTATATATAACAAAAGTAAATTATGTAATGTTATTAAACATAACAATACATAATTCAAACAATATTTATATTGTTTCAATTATGTATATATATATGTATCTAATTGGTGTGTTATAATCTGAATGACGTCTACGGATTTCTAGATAAATAAGGACGTATATTAGTTCACGGCCAAAATAAAAACTGTACGTAAAAGGGGATACATATACAGGGGTCGGATATCCAACTCTCGACGAGCGTGAAAATATTCTAGCACTGGATATGTTTCCCCTCTGCTGTGGCTTTAAGATGACGTATGGGGGCAGATATCCAGGGGTCGGATATCCAATGCTCTCCTCAAAAGTAAAAGGTCCAAGCATCGGATATGTTACCCCGTGATATATGGCCCCTTCTGCTATGACGTCAAGATGAAGTACGGGGGCAGATATACAGGGGACGGTTATCCAGGTCTCGACGAAAGTAACACAAACTAGTTTTTGATATATGGCCCCTTCTGATATGGGGGCAGATATACTGGGGTCGGATATCCGACTCTCGAAGAAAGTGAACCTGGATATGTATCCCCTTCTGCTGTGACCTAAAAATCACGTATGGGGGCAGATATACTGGGGATAGATATCAGGCGACATGTAATTTTGATTCACTAAATTTATTTTTTAGTTGGTACATAAATGTAAAATAGTTTTTGAAAAAAAAAATTGTTCTAAAACCTTTTAGTTAAAACACTTAATTTTGATTCACTAAATTTATTTTTTAGTTGGTACATAAATGTAAAATAGTTTTTGAAAAAAAAAAAAATTGTTCTAAAACCTTTTAGTTAAAACACTCTCCTTAGCTAATTATCTCTCTATATTAAAAAAAAGTAACCACCGCAGCAGCCGCTGTCAATAAAGATTTTGTGCCTTGAAGTCTTTCTGGACTAATATCCAGAAAACTATTGCAAATAAAAATTTAAAAATTGGTGGTTTTATAAAGAAATGTTCGATAAACACGCTGAAGTAGACCGTTTTTAAATCGAAGAATTATTTTAAGAGATATCCTAATAATATTATAAATCTGATTGTGTGCAAATGTTAGGCTGAAGCCAGCGTCAAAATGGAGAATTTAATTACCCTGTATCTTTGCATATAGATTGATTATAACCCGGGAATGAATGTAGGCTAGATTTTATTTATTTTATTCAAATATTTTCCTTAATAATTAAAATTTTCATTATTTTCATAGCGAATAAATGGACATTTTCCATAAAATTTAACCATTTTACTTTATTGTTGCTAGGGCTTTGATCGTTGCCAATAAATAAAAACACGGAAAAATATTTTTTCCTCACCAATTAATTTTCAAGTGAATGATTTTCACGTGAAAAATGAAAATTAAAAATAATTCAAAAGAAGATAAATTTCTGTGATATTTGAAACAAAAATATGGAGTATTTGTTTTATTATACATAAAGTATGAATATCGGTTACATTAAAAAGATCTTTTTCTGTCAAAAACTGCGTTATAATTAGAAGGAAAAATGAACAATAATCTGGAGGCACGGCAGTGCCTCCGCCAAGTCGAGAGAGGACAGCCGTAAGCATACTTTTCTGGAAGCAACTCAGGGCACTTTTGACCCCCCCCATATCTCCGCGCTGGAGTATCCCAAAAATTTTAAACTTCAATTATAGAGAGTATTTGGCCCACAGGACCAAAATTTAAAATTACAACTTTCTCTCTTTTCTAGTTCAGGCGATATATGAACTCAAACATTCGATTTTTTGTCACTTCTTACTCACTCGTTCACGCGTCATCAAAAAGATTGGGTAGATCCCGTAGCCCCAGAAACTTGACATTTGGAAAAAAGGTAGTGTTTAGGATACAAAGAAAGGAAAAATTATAAAATCCAGAAAATTCGAAAAAAAAACATTCGAAAATTCAACAAATTCCATCAAAATTGAAAATTCAAAATAATACGATCTTGTAGTCTTGGAAACTTAAGATTTGGTGTGAAGGTAGTGTTTAACATCCAGAAAAAGAAAACATCAAAAACACCAAAAAAATCGAAAGCAAAATTGAAAAAATCGAAGAAATTGAAAAAAAACGAAAATTTGAAGACAATCCGATTTTGTTGCGCTAGAAAATTCAAATTAGGAATAAAGGTAGTATTTAGGATACAGAAAAAGGAAAATTAAAAAAATCCAGAAAATTCGAAAAAAAAATAAAAAAATTCGAAAAAAATTGAAAAAATGAAAATAATTTGATACGATAACGCTCGTATTTATAAATTAATTTGGATGAAACTAATTGTGTGTATGAAGCTCACCAATGCCTCGACCGAGTTCGTTGGCCAGCTTGGTCCGCCATCTTGTTTCAAGATGGCGGCCACGGAAAATTTTAAAACTAAAATAAATATACAAAAAAGTTAAAAAATCAAGTTTATTTTTTAATTAGGTGTTAGGACTTGATACAAGGATTCCAGAGCATTTTTTGTTTTACCTCTATCTTAAAAATTGGCCGAGATAGAGCAGTTTGAAATTCTAGGGTGGCTGACATTTTGAAACAAAACAGCACATTACAAAAAACCAACGATAAATTTATGGTCAATAATGGTCAAGCAGGTGCAATCCCGAATGAATACTCCGTGTTATTATAACTGTAACTTTGACTTCGAAATTTTGATACGTTGCATTTTCTATTTGTTGATATTTTTGAACTATGATTTACGCTAAGTGAAATGTTGTTGTTGAAGAGGGATTTTCCATGTAAATCCGAAACGTCCAATTTTAATATGTTTTTAATGTTTTATGAAAGTGTATTGTGTCTGTAATTTTAATGATTTTAATATAAATTTATAAGTTTTAGTGAACGCGATTTCTCGCAAATTATTTTCTTTCATTGTTGTAATCATTTTCCCAATCATACGCATAAAACTATATATTCATATCCATTAGCGCCAAATTCTCGCCAAACTTGGCGACAATTGGTGAAATCTCGCCAAATTTGGCGACAAAAATAAGTCTTCATAAATGAAGCCAATTTGGCTATAGCTCAATAATTTGGCGAATTTCTTATTCAAATTCAGTGTAAACGAATCTTTTGTAAACGGTTTCTTTGCATTTTAACTTGCTGTTTTCGAGTGACATTAGCTAAAATTTTAAAACGAAGATATAGGAAAGCTACCTTTTCCTGCCGGTACAGGCCGGAGGACTTTTTTATGAGTTGTCGGATGCAATCTATGTTTTGCATTAAATAAAGTAAAACATTGAAAAACAAATCCCACAGGATGGGGATAGTTTGTTTTAGATAGATTTTAAGATAATTGTCCTATTAGCTAGTACACCTTCCGTTATTGTTTTGTGTTATTTTCCCCGGATTATGCTTTTCTTTTCTTTTGTTTACGAATTTTGTAATAGAAAAGTTCCGCTATAGACTGGCTACGTTATAGACCTTTTTTTTATAGACAGGTTCATTTTCTTTCACAGGCTTTACTCTATTTAATTTATATATGAAATATTTGTTGTTAAAAGATGTTGGTCGCACAAAAATTTTCACTTCTCTCCCTCCCTCCCGACATTACTGGTTGGTTATGCCTTGATAGTCCTTTCTAAATAAAATCATGGTGATTCTAAGATTCTCTTGATTTATCTCTAAATTGAACATAAACGATCCTAAGAAAACGGATCCATGAATTACTATATTGGCATGAGGAAATTTAGTTGCAGAAAAATGGAGCATATAGCTAACATTAAGTCTAATAGGAAAACCACAGCCTTGGCAAGATTGTATTAACAAGAAACCATCCAAATCTGGAGGCACGGCAGTGCCTCCGCCAAGTCGAGAGAGGACAGCCGTAAGCATACTTTTCTGGAAGCAACTCAGGGCACTTTTGACCCCCCCCCCCCCATATCTCCGCGCTGGAGTATCCCAAAAATTTTAAACTTCGTTTCTCTAGAATATTTGGCACACAGGACCAAAATTTAAAATTACAACTTTCTGTCTTTTCTAGTTCAGACGATATATGAACTCAAACATTCGATTTTTTGTCACTCACTCACTCGTTCACGCGTCATCAAAAAGATTAGGTAGATCCCGTAGCCCTAGAAACTTGACATTTGGAAAAAAGGTAGTGTTTAGGATACAAAGAAAGGAAAAATTATAAAATCCGGAAAATTCGAAAAAAAACATTCGAAAATTCAACAAATTCCATCAAAATTGAAAATTGAAAATAATACGATCTTGTAGTCTTAGAAACTTAAGATTCGGTGTGACGGTAGTGTTTAGTATCCAGAAAAAGAAAACATCAGAAACACCAAAAAAATCGAAAGCAAAATTAAAAAAATCGAAAAATCGAAAAAAATCGAAAAATTTCAACGAATCCGATTTTGTTGCGCTAGAAACTTGGAATTCGGAATAAAGGTAGTATTTGGGATGCAAAATAAGAAAAAATTAAAAATTCTGGAAAATTCGAAAAATTCTAAACAAATTGAAAAAATTAAAATAATTTGATTTTTTTAGCCTTAGAAACTTAAAATTCGCAGCAAAGATAGTGTTTAGGATTCAGAATAAGTTAAAATAAAAAACGCTATAAAATTCGAAAATAAAATAAAAAAATCGGAAAAATCGAAAAATAAGGAAAATTTTAAAATAATTCGATTTCATAGCGCTAGAAACTTGAAATTTGGAATAAAGGTAATATTTAAGATACTAAATAAGGAAAAATTAAAAAATATGATAATTCAAAAAATACCCATAAATTAGTGCAGACGATATATGAACTCAAAGTTTCGATTTTTTGTCACTCACACACTCACTCACTCTCGCGTCATCAAAAAGATTGGGTAGATCCTACAGCCACAGAAACTTAAAATTTGGAATAAAGCTAGTGTTTCGGATACAAAGAAAGGAAAAATTATAAAATCCGGAAAATTAAAAAAAAAAAAAAACTTTCGAAAATTCATAAAAATCGAACAAATTGAAAATTGAAAACAACACGATCTTGTAGTCTTAAAAACTTAAAATTTGATGTGAAGGTAGTGTTTAGAATTCAGAAAAAGAAAACATCGAAAACACACACACACAAAAAAAAAAAAAAAAAAAAAAAAAATTAAATTAAATCGAAAAATCGAAAAAAATCGAAACATTTCAAATAATCCAATTTTGTTGCGCTCGAAACTTGGAATTCGGAATAAAGGTAGTATTTAGGATGCAAAATAAGGAAAAATTAAAAAATCCAGAAAATTCGAAAAAAAAATCAAAAATTCGAAAAAAATTGAAAAAAATTAAAATAATTTGATCTTTTGGCCTTAGAAACTTAAAATTCGCGGTAAAGATAGTGTTTAGGATTCAGAATAAGTTAAAATAAAAACGCAATAAAATTCGAAAATAAAATAAAATAATCGAAAGAAATCGAAAAATAAGGAAATTTTGAAAATAATTCGATTTATAGCGCTAGAAACTTGAAATTTGGAATAAAGGTAATATTTAAGATACTAAATAAGGAAACATTAAAAAATATGGATAAAAAAAATCGAAAATTTCAAAAAAATGTAAATAGAAAGAAAGAAAGAAAAAGAGAGAAATTGAAAATAATATGATATCGTAGTCTTAGAAACTGAAAATTTGGTGTAAAGGTAGTGTTTAGGATTCAGAAAAAGAAAAAAATAAAAAACACATCAAAAATTGAAAAAAAAAAATCGAATAAAAAACGAAACTTTGAAAGTAATTCGATTTTGTAAAGCTAGAAACTTAAAATTTGGAATAAAGGTAGAATTTAGGATACAAAAAAAAGGAATAAATAAAAAATCTGTAAAATTCGAAAAAAAAATTCGAACATTCGAAAAATGGAAAAAAATTCGACTTTGTAGCTTTAGAACTTAAAATTCGGCGTAAACTTATTGTTTAGGATACAGAAAAAGGAAAATTTAAAATACAATAAATTCGAAAATAGAATTAAAAACTCCAAAAACGTCGGAAATTTCAAAATAATTCGATTTTGTAGCGCTAGAAACTTGAAATTTGTAATAAAGGATACAAAATAAGAAAAAATTAAAAAATCCAGAAAATTATAAAAAAAAATCGAAAAAATCAAAAATTGAAAATAATTTTATCTTGTAGTCTTAGAAAATTAAAATTTGGTCTAAAGGTAGCATTTACTATTCAATAAAAGGAACAATTAAAATATTCGTAAATTCGAAAATAAAATCGAAAAATCGAAATATCTTTAAGAAATCGAAAATTCGAAAACAATTTGATTTTGTACTGCTAGAAACATTAGTTTTAAGAGAATTGTCCTATTAGCTAGTACAACGCCCCTAATTGTTTTATGTTATTTCCCCCGGATTATGGTTTTCTTTCCTTTCGTTTACGAATTTCGTTATAGAAAAGTTCCGCTATAGACTGGCTATGATATAGGCGATTTCTTTATAGACAGGTTTGTTTTCTTTCACAGGTTGTACTCTATTTACTTCACGTATGAAATATGGATTGTTAAATGATGTTAGCCCCACAAAAATTTTCACAGCTCCCCCTACCCTCCCGACATTACTGGCTGGTTATAGCTTGATAGAACTTTCTAAATAAAATCATGGTGACTCTAAGATTCACTTGATTTACTCTATATTGAACCTAAATGATCCTAAGAAGACGGATCAAATAATTACTATATTGGCATGACAATCAGGTAACTTAGAATTAAAATCGAAAAATCAATAAATTTATAAAAAGTCGAAAATTTGAAAATAATTCGATTTTGTAGTCCTAGAAGCTTGACATTTGGCAGAAAGGCAGGGTTTAGTACACAAAGTAAGAAAAATTAAAAAATCCGTAAATAATAAAAAAAGACTAAAAAAACGAATAAAAAAAGAAATAGTTTGATTTATTGGAAATTTCCGGAAATTTTAATTTTGGCTTTCTTTTTATACTAAAATGTACTTTTATGCTAAATATCAAGTATCTAGGGCTGCGAGTAATATCTCAGATGGATAGCACCTATCCTGGAAGCAATTGAGAGTACTTTTGACACTCCCCCTCCCATAACTTAGTGCTTGCCTAGGAACCTGAAATCTCTTTTTATCTACAGTATACTTTGCAAACGAAACTAAAGCTTCAAATTTTTTATACCTGTAAATAATAGGGACAGAGTGTGGGCTTAGCGAAAATCAGTGGATGATCTCCAAAAAGAACTCAAAATCAAGAAAAGGAGGATTACTTACAAAAAGAAGTGAAATCTCATCAAAAAGTCACCTGTAAAAAATGCAGCCAAGTCTCGTAACTCACTTACCGTAAAAAGTACTGAGATCGTATAAAGCCAAGTTTAACTATCTTATTAACTCTGAAATTTTCATTCACAAATCACTCCTAGTCTCTACATCTTTAGTTAATTATTATTTTGTGACTTGGCAATTACGCAGCACAGGGAAATTATTACACCTTACTATGTTATGGGATGGGATGGGATAATTTAATTAAGGCAAATTATATACGCCCAGGGAAGTTATTACACTTTAATATGTTATAGTATTATTTGATTAAGACTAACTATATACATCACATTCTCGTGCTACGTAATTGCCAAGTCACAAAATAATAATTAACTAAAGATGTAGAGACTAGGAGTGATTTGTGAATGAAAATTTCAGAGTTAATAAGATAGTTAAACTTGGCTTTATACGATCTCAGTACTTTTTACGGTAAGTGAGTTACGAGACTTGGCTGCATTTTTTACAGGTGACTTTTTGATGAGATTATATTATTAAAAATAGATTTCGCTTGGATCATGGAACTATGAAAAGGATCCTCCTCGGCTTGGACAAATATGACGTCATAAATAAAACATGTATTTTCAAATGTTCGTAATGATACAAGGAGCATGAAATCAATGTTTAATGAAAGTAGATAGATAATGGCCGTAATATTTAAGATGAAAAACTGAAATATTTTTTATTGATACTAATTAATAATTAGCTTGAATACCAGTTGCATACAAATGTGAGTTTTCTGCTAAATTTTACGCCCTGATTGCCAGAAAAAGAAAATTAACAAGAATTATGCCATTAAAAAGAGATTTCTGTGAGGAAAAAGTGACGTCATATTTGAAATAAAACGGGAATTTTCCAATGTGTTTTACAAGGAGCGTGATTCAATTCCTTACATTAATAATACAAGGATCGGTAAGTTTAGAAAATAGATATGTTTCACGCCATATTTAAAACAAAAAATTTAAATATATTTTTTATCTATACCGATTATTAAGCATGAATATCAGTTATATACAGATGAGAGTTTTTTACCAAAAACCACACTATGATTATTAGGAAAAGAAAAATAAATACGAATCTATTATATTAAAATCTGACCGCCTGTTTGTATTTCGCAACTACTTTTTTCAGATTGTCAAACGCAACGCGATTTATTTAACACCGGTATTAACACCAGTTATCATTGATCCGAGGATGTCATAAACTCTCAGAATAAAAAAAATGATTTAAATTTCGAGATATTATTATTATTTTTTAAATTTTAACGAAGTTTCTCTAAAAATGGCAACTAAATTATTCCATTTTTGTGGATAAAAAAGAAGAAATAAAACGGATTAATATATTTTTTCTCATTAAAACTGAAAAAAAAAATTATTTTTAATTTCAATAGATGGTGAAAGATTACAGTACAGTGTAATCTTGATTACAGTAAAAATTTTGAAAAATAAAAACGTATTTTCACATATTCAAACTTCATGAATCAATTTATTCTGGAGAACAAAATCGTCTGTCAACATATTTTCATTTAGAAATAAAGTTTTTTTTCAGTTATAGATTAAATCAAGGAGGCAAATTTAAGCTCCTTGCATTTAGGTCTATAATTATTGCTCCCTATTCACAAGAATTGAATTTAATGAAAAAGAATATACTATTTCCATTATCTTTGAAGGATGGCTATTAAAACATTTCACAAAGGCATTAAAAGTAAAATGGTTTACCAGGTAAACTTGACATATGTTTTTACACAATTCGCCGATTTCCACGATTTTATTTGGCCCGCCTTTTTTCATTGGTTGCAAGTTTTCTTTTCGTAATTATTTGTCACAAAATTTCACTTTTTTAAAACTTAGTTATGACAAGACCTCTATAACATAGAAATACTGTATTATCTCCTATGGAATGTGATAAAGAATTAGTTAATTATTTACGTTTCTAATTATGGGGAATGAAATATTTTACTTAATTAATGCATTTATGCTTTTTTTAATGATACGTGAACGAAGTCACGGGTAACAGCTAGTTTAATATTAAATTTGGTCAAAATAATTTTCTTATAAAAGTTTTATAGAAACGAAAACTATGCACAGGAATTTAATCATAATTTGTAAGGATATAGTTGACAAAGTTGCGGTGTGCAGACTGCAATTATTTTTTCAATTCGACTCATTTTTTGAGGTTATATTTCAATTTTTTATTCAAAATTTTCATTATTTTGAAGAAGATTTACTTCATATTTCATAAAATCCATTATTTGAATTGTTGCCAATTTGTAAAACAGCGCACATAATAATATTCCCTTTCAATTATGAAATGTATTTACACGCGACTGTTAAAAACAGAAATAAAACTTTAAAATAATAATTAAATGATCACGTGTTACAAGCAGAAAATGTAGAAAATTACGTAATAAAAAATATACTTGCGCGTGAATATTAATAAGAGAAATAATGGACGATTTCAGTCGTGACGTCAATCATGAGGTTTTGCTTGGAAACTGACTCCAAACAAACGGTTGCTATGTTGAATTTTCTATTATATTTTATGCATGTAGCTATATCTCACGGTAAAGTGTTTCAATACATTATATGCAGCGGTAACATTTTTTTACGATTTATATTTAATAAGAAATGAAACATAGCAACCGCTTGTTTGGAGTATCCAACCAAAACGTCATCACTGACGTCACACTGAAAGCGTCTATTAAATTACTACGCGTTTTCAAAGCATTAACTTGGAAAACTTACGTCATATTTAAAATGCTCAAATAACAATATTTCGAAACAAGTTTCAATTAAAAAATATATTTACACGATAAAATAATTTATTTCGACAAATCTTTTACCTATATTTTTCATTATGTTTTACTGATTTATTAATTATTTCATTAATTAAAATAATTGCATCCTTAAACGGCAGTGCCATGAAACTACAAAAAGAAAAAGCATTGAAAAATGTTGCGATGAACAGTTACATACAATAGGTCAGTTTCAACTGACGTCACAAATATTTATGGCACAGATGTCATATACGCTCCAAGCCGGCGCGATTTTTTCACCCGCCAATTTCGCGAAAACTTTGTTTTTGAATATTAGTTACGAATAGCATGCAATTTTTTATTTCAATATAAAAATAAAATAACGTAATAAATGAAATGTCTTCTATTATTTTTAAAAAGGAAATAAAAATAAATAAATGATAGTTTGATATAAATAAATATTGATATGCATAATAAAAAATATTTATAGAATTCAAATAAAAAATAAAAGTAAATAAACACCATTTTTGTTTTCGCCAAATTGGCGGGGAAAAAATCGCGCCAACGTGGTGCGTATATGACATTTGTGCCACATTTATTCACTAGCCGAGAGGGATAATTAAGAAAAATAATGTAAATAAATATCCAAGATTTGTTTTTTCTGTTTTCATTAATATATTGTAAATTTTATTGTTTAAACTCACTGATAGTTGACACTGTGGGAGTTTTGATAGTGGGTTTTTTTCTGAATTTCTTGTATTTTATTTACTTATTTTTATTTTATTTTATTTTATTTTATTTATTTATTTACCAAGTTTCTATAGCATCGTTTTAAAATTATACGATGCAACGACATTGTTTACTTAACCAGTTTACAAAAGTTAATTTTTAAATGTTTTATCGATCTTATTTAATTAATTTGGAAAACAGTTGTTAGATGTTTCGACAACAGTTGATTCGACCTAAAAATCCTTCAGTCAAAGGAAAATGAATGGAAACCCGGTTGCAGCAGATCGCCACTGGTCGTTTAATTATAATACAATCTTCCGTAATCGTTTTACAATTGATCAAATCAGATTGTTTTTAAATCATGCGGTTCCAGAACGGGGGTTGGCGAGCGTAGCTCGTAGGGGGCAGAGCCCCCTAGTATATAAATGAAAGATATTCCTAATAGTTTATTTGTTATTAATTTTTATAATTCAGCTTCAATTCAGCTCAATCAAGCCAATTCAGCTCAATACAAAACATTTCAAAATTCAGGAACCTTGGTTATTGTTCTGATATTAAATTCGATTGCTTTCATGGTCTTCAAGGCTTGAACTCTTCTCTTGCTTGTACATTAACTTAATAAAAGGGAGTATCACTGTCACTTTATGAAAGGGAGAGCAAAATGTTACCATTTGAAAGGTTTCCTCTTCAACAGTTCATTTGCAGAAGTTGGCACCGACAATTAAAAACCAACGAAGAACCAGGCAGGAAATTAATAATGGATCTTTACAAAAGAAATCTCCTGGAGTACTTTCTGTGCAGGCAAAATAATTATTCCGTTACAGGGCGTGTTATGCTTAACGTTCCCTTTGAAATACATGTTTTATTATTTCTGGACATATATAATATATGCTATACTAATAGGACAAATTGATTAAGTATTGAAGCTGATATAGTGTATAAAATACCCAATTTAAGATACCCAAAGTATCTTAAACTCCAACATACCCTAACGTTATTAAATTTATTTGAAATAGTATGGAATTTCATATTGTTTCAAATAAGAAATAATATTCTTTTTCATTTATAAGTGAGAAATTTTTATAAATCAGTTGCTGTAGAATTTCGAAAATCGAAATTTATGACTATGAAATGTATATGCAAATTTTAAAAATCACATGAGGGATGTGCTCGCGCAGAATGTAAAAGTTAAATAAAAAGACGCAATTAATCTCTTGTCAGTCTCATGCATTTTCCACGGAAAATGTCGTGCGTTTACAAGATTATGTTTTACTGATGAAACTTTTAAAAGAAAGTGGTGAATCTGCACCAGAAACTTTGCGGAGGTTTCCAGCCTTGAAACACATTCGCAGGGGTGCAATGACTGCAAATGGATTATTGCTGGAACTCAAGGACAGTATTTTCTGACATGACTTCAACATTTTTAAGAATTTGCTTCGTATACCTGTTGCACATGCTATTTTGCGATTTCAGACGGTAATTGACGATAAGAATCAACAAATGGAATAGCGTCTGTCTTGATAAACGAATTCTAGGGTGTATAATATTGCATTTTTTTATTTATGAAAAAAATTCAATAATACGCCTTCTGGTGGTCATTTTTGAAATTAATGTTTTTTCTGCTAAATTACGTTCGCCTACCTTCATTCCAAATTTCATACATTTCTGATGAATATCTTTGACTACATACAGCTCTCAGTAGGTGAACTTTAATTTTGTACACCCTGTATATTCATAGACATTTAATCGTCTTCAAAGTTTTAACCTTCCCTTTGCTTGTCTATTAATTGGATAAATAGCAGCCTGCCTCTTACTTTGAAAATAACATGTTACCATTTGAAATGTTTCCTCTACAGCAGTTCATATGCAGGGCTTGGAACCGACACTCGGAAGACCATTGAAGAGGCAGGTGGTACATTATTAATGGAATTTTATAACTGGAAGCTCTTTCATTATAGAACGAATAATTATTCCATTACAAAGCGCGCTCGGTTTGATATTCCCTTTGAAATACATATATATTAGTTATATGTTTTAAATAATAATAAAGCATTTTCAAGTAATTTTGATTCCCTAAATTTGTTTTTTAGTTGGTACATAAATGTAAAATGTTTTTGAGAGAAAAACAAAATGTTTTAAAAACTTTTAGTTAAAACACCCCCCCCCCCCCCCCTTAGCTAATTAGATAAAGAAAGCTATTCCTAATAGTTTGTTTGTTACTAATTTTTACTTACCCATCATACGTAGTATAGGGTAAGTCTTGTAATCGTTTTGAAAATCGAAAATTTTTTTTTGACGGATTTACACGTTTCAGACACTGGAGATTCCGAAAAACATATTTTTAGAAAATTTTTTTTGCCGTCCGTCTGTGTGTGTGTCTGTGTGTCTGTGTGTGTGTCTGTAAACGCTCTATCTCCCGAACAAATTGAGATAGAGACTTGCAATTTGGTATGTACTTAGTATGTAATAATGGGAAGAAGCCTATTTCATTTCAATAACCTCGATTAACCGGAACATTTTTTTCGGACTCTCGAAATATTCGTTCTGATGAAAGGTATATAAAAATTTTCGAAATTGTTTATTTTAAGGAGTAAATATAAAAGACAATAAAAAAACATAAATTTTGCATAAAACATGAAGTCGATCGGATAATTAGTTGCCGACATATTTGCAATCCTATTTTCCACACTCTTCGATTTTTCATGACCCTGTATTTCATCCAAATTTCACTTCAAATATATATTTTAATTGGAAATTTGACGCTTAATCAGATGCAATAAACCGCTAGTTAATAGGAGTATTATTTTTGGAGTTATAAGGAAAAACCTCTTTCAAGCAATTCAGTAATCGAGCCTTTTTATGACGTCATCAAGCCACGATTTTATTTGAATATCAATGCATTTTATAAGTAGTTTACACATTTTTATTTTAATATTTTACATTATACATATACATGATGGGTAAGTATT
This sequence comes from Maratus michaelseni, assembly GCA_963931845.1. NCBI lineage: Eukaryota > Metazoa > Arthropoda > Arachnida > Araneae > Salticidae > Maratus > Maratus michaelseni. The sequence continues at coordinate 314,175,140 of OZ007595.1, forward strand.
ACGGTGGCCCCCAACGACTAGTTATAATTTAGATTCTGAAAAAAATTATAATTTCCAATTCAGCTTTATATAGCTCAATACAAAACATTTCAGGATTCAGGAACCTTGTTTATTGTTCTGATATTCAATTCCATTGCTTTCATGGTATTCAAGTCTTGAACTCTTCTTGTCCATTAACATAATAAAAGGGAGTATCACTGTCACTTTATGAAAGCGAGAGTAAAATGTTACCATTTAAAAGGTGTCCGCTACAACAGTTCATTTGCAGCACTTGGCACCGACCGTTGAAAACCAAGGAAGAACGAGGCAGGAAATTAACAATGGAACGTTACAAAAGATATATCCTGAAATAATTTGTATGCAGGCAAAATAATTATTATGTTACAGGGCGTGTTCTGTTTAACATTCCCTTTCAAATTCATGTTTTATTGTTTCTTGAGATATATAATACATACTATACTAGGAGGACAAATTGTTTAAATATTGAATCTGATATAGTGTCTATAAACCCAACGTATTTTAACTTCCAACATAATCTAATGCTATTAAATTTATTTGAAAGAGTATGGAATGTCATAATGTTTCAAATAGGAAATAATATTCTTTTTCATTTATAAGCGACAAATTTTTATAAATCGGTTTCTGTAAAATTACGAAAATTGAAATTTATGTATATGTAAAGTATATGCAAATTTTAGCAACTACATGAGGTATGTGCTCACACAGAATAAAAATGTTAAATTAAAAGACGCAATGAATCTCTTCTCAGTCTCATTCCTTTTCCACGGAAAATGTCGTGCGTTTACAAGATCGAGCTTCACTGATGAAACTTGTTTAAGAAAGTGGTGATTCCGCACCAGAAGCTTCGCGGATCTTTCCAGCCTTGAAAAACTTTCGCAGAGGTGAAATGACTGTAAACGGAATATTGCCGGAACTCAGGGACTGTATTTCCCGAAACACTCTCAGCATTTTCAAGAATTTGCTTCGCGTTACTGTTGAACATGCTATTTTGCGATTTCAAACGGTACTTGACAATACGGGTCGACAAATTGAATTGCGTCTGTCTTAATAAACCAATTCTACAGTGTATAATATTGCATTTTTTTATTTATGAAAAAAATTCAATAATACGCCTTCTGGTGGTCATTTTTGAAATTAATGTTTTTTCTGCTAAATTACGTTCGCCTACCTTCATTCCAAATTTCATACATTTCTGATGAATATCTTTGACTACATACAGCTCTCAGTAGGTGAACTTTAATTTTGTACACCCTGTATATTCATAGACATTTAATCGTCTTCAAAGTTTTAACCTTCCCTTTGCTTGTCTATTAATTGGATAAATAGCAGCCTGCCTCTTACTTTGAAAATAACATGTTACCATTTAAAATGTTTCCTCTACAGCAGTTCATATGCAGGGCTTGGAACCGACACTCGGAAGACCATTGAAGAGGCAGGTGGTACATTATTAATGGAATTTTATAACTGGAAGCTCTTTCATTATAGAACGAATAATTATTCCATTACAAAGCGCGCTCGGTTTGATATTCCCTTTGAAATACATATATATTAGTTATATGTTTTAAATAATAATAAAGCATTTTCAAGTAATTTTGATTCCCTAAATTTGTTTTTTAGTTGGTACATAAATGTAAAATGTTTTTGAGAGAAAAACAAAATGTTTTAAAAACTTTTAGTTAAAACACCCCCCCCCCCTTAGCTAATTAGATAAAGAAAGCTATTCCTAATAGTTTGTTTGTTACTAATTTTTACTTACCCATCATACGTAGTATAGGGTAAGTCTTGTAATCGTTTTGAAAATCGAAAAATTTTTTTTGACGGATTTACACGTTTCAGACACTGGAGATTCCGAAAAACATATTTTTAGAAAATTTTTTTTGCCGTCCGTCTGTGTGTGTGTATGTGTGTCTGTGTGTGTGTCTGTAAACGCTCTATCTCCCGAACAAATTGAGATAGAGACTTGCAATTTGGTATGTACTTAGTATGTAATAATGGGAAGAAGCCTATTTCATTTCAATAACCTCGATTAACCGGAACATTTTTTTCGGACTCTCGAAATATTCGTTCTGATGAAAGGTATATAAAAATTTTCGAAATTGTTTATTTTAAGGAGTAAATATAAAAGACAATAAAAAAACATAAATTTTGCATAAAACATGAAGTCGATCGGATAATTAGTTGCCGACATATTTGCAATCCTATTTTCCACACTCTTCGATTTTTCATGACCCTGTATTTCATCCAAATTTCACTTCAAATATATATTTTAATTGGAAATTTGACGCTTAATCAGATGCAATAAACCGCTAGTTAATAGGAGTATTATTTTTGGAGTTATAAGGAAAAACCTCTTTCAAGCAATTCAGTAATCGAGCCTTTTTATGACGTCATCAAGCCACGATTTTATTTGAATATCAATGCATTTTATAAGTAGTTTACACATTTTTATTTTAATATTTTACATTATACATATACATGATGGGTAAGTATTACGGTGGCCCCCAACGACTAGTTATAATTTAGATTCTGAAAAAAATTATAATTTCCAATTCAGCTTTATATAGCTCAATACAAAACATTTCAGGATTCAGGAACCTTGTTTATTGTTCTGATATTCAATTCCATTGCTTTCATGGTATTCAAGTCTTGAACTCTTCTTGTCCATTAACATAATAAAAGGGAGTATCACTGTCACTTTATGAAAGCGAGAGTAAAATGTTACCATTTAAAAGGTGTCCGCTACAACAGTTCATTTGCAGCACTTGGCACCGACCGTTGAAAACCAAGGAAGAACGAGGCAGGAAATTAACAATGGAACGTTACAAAAGATATATCCTGAAATAATTTGTATGCAGGCAAAATAATTATTATGTTACAGGGCGTGTTCTGTTTAACATTCCCTTTCAAATTCATGTTTTATTGTTTCTTGAGATATATAATACATACTATACTAGGAGGACAAATTGTTTAAATATTGAATCTGATATAGTGTCTATAAACCCAACGTATTTTAACTTCCAACATAATCTAATGCTATTAAATTTATTTGAAAGAGTATGGAATGTCATAATGTTTCAAATAGGAAATAATATTCTTTTTCATTTATAAGCGACAAATTTTTATAAATCGGTTTCTGTAAAATTACGAAAATTGAAATTTATGTATATGTAAAGTATATGCAAATTTTAGCAACTACATGAGGTATGTGCTCACACAGAATAAAAATGTTAAATTAAAAGACGCAATGAATCTCTTCTCAGTCTCATTCCTTTTCCACGGAAAATGTCGTGCGTTTACAAGATCGAGCTTCACTGATGAAACTTGTTTAAGAAAGTGGTGATTCCGCACCAGAAGCTTCGCGGATCTTTCCAGCCTTGAAAAACTTTCGCAGAGGTGAAATGACTGTAAACGGAATATTGCCGGAACTCAGGGACTGTATTTCCCGAAACACTCTCAGCATTTTCAAGAATTTGCTTCGCGTTACTGTTGAACATGCTATTTTGCGATTTCAAACGGTACTTGACAATACGGGTCGACAAATTGAATTGCGTCTGTCTTAATAAACCAATTCTACAGTGTATAATATTGCATTTTTTTATTTATGAAAAAAATTCAATAATACGCCTTCTGGTGGTCATTTTTGAAATTAATGTTTTTTCTGCTAAATTACGTTCGCCTACCTTCATTCCAAATTTCATACATTTCTGATGAATATCTTTGACTACATACAGCTCTCAGTAGGTGAACTTTAATTTTGTACACCCTGTATATTCATAGACATTTAATCGTCTTCAAAGTTTTAACCTTCCCTTTGCTTGTCTATTAATTGGATAAATAGCAGCCTGCCTCTTACTTTGAAAATAACATGTTACCATTTAAAATGTTTCCTCTACAGCAGTTCATATGCAGGGCTTGGAACCGACACTCGGAAGACCATTGAAGAGGCAGGTGGTACATTATTAATGGAATTTTATAACTGGAAGCTCTTTCATTATAGAACGAATAATTATTCCATTACAAAGCGCGCTCGGTTTGATATTCCCTTTGAAATACATATATATTAGTTATATGTTTTAAATAATAATAAAGCATTTTCAAGTAATTTTGATTCCCTAAATTTGTTTTTTAGTTGGTACATAAATGTAAAATGTTTTTGAGAGAAAAACAAAATGTTTTAAAAACTTTTAGTTAAAACACCCCCCCCCCCCTTAGCTAATTAGATAAAGAAAGCTATTCCTAATAGTTTGTTTGTTACTAATTTTTACTTACCCATCATACGTAGTATAGGGTAAGTCTTGTAATCGTTTTGAAAATCGAAAAATTTTTTTTGACGGATTTACACGTTTCAGACACTGGAGATTCCGAAAAACATATTTTTAGAAAATTTTTTTTGCCGTCCGTCTGTGTGTGTGTCTGTGTGTCTGTGTGTGTGTCTGTAAACGCTCTATCTCCCGAACAAATTGAGATAGAGACTTGCAATTTGGTATGTACTTAGTATGTAATAATGGGAAGAAGCCTATTTCATTTCAATAACCTCGATTAACCGGAACATTTTTTTCGGACTCTCGAAATATTCGTTCTGATGAAAGGTATATAAAAATTTTCGAAATTGTTTATTTTAAGGAGTAAATATAAAAGACAATAAAAAAACATAAATTTTGCATAAAACATGAAGTCGATCGGATAATTAGTTGCCGACATATTTGCAATCCTATTTTCCACACTCTTCGATTTTTCATGACCCTGTATTTCATCCAAATTTCACTTCAAATATATATTTTAATTGGAAATTTGACGCTTAATCAGATGCAATAAACCGCTAGTTAATAGGAGTATTATTTTTGGAGTTATAAGGAAAAACCTCTTTCAAGCAATTCAGTAATCGAGCCTTTTTATGACGTCATCAAGCCACGATTTTATTTGAATATCAATGCATTTTATAAGTAGTTTACACATTTTTATTTTAATATTTTACATTATACATATACATGATGGGTAAGTATTACGGTGGCCCCCAACGACTAGTTATAATTTAGATTCTGAAAAAAATTATAATTTCCAATTCAGCTTTATATAGCTCAATACAAAACATTTCAGGATTCAGGAACCTTGTTTATTGTTCTGATATTCAATTCCATTCCTTTCATGGTATTCAAGTCTTGAACTCTTCTTGTCCATTAACATAATAAAAGGGAGTATCACTGTCACTTTATGAAAGCGAGAGTAAAATGTTACCATTTAAAAGGTGTCCGCTACAACAGTTCATTTGCAGCACTTGGCACCGACCGTTGAAAACCAAGGAAGAACGAGGCAGGAAATTAACAATGGAACGTTACAAAAGATATATCCTGAAATAATTTGTATGCAGGCAAAATAATTATTATGTTACAGGGCGTGTTCTGTTTAACATTCCCTTTCAAATTCATGTTTTATTGTTTCTTGAGATATATAATACATACTATACTAGGAGGACAAATTGTTTAAATATTGAATCTGATATAGTGTCTATAAACCCAACGTATTTTAACTTCCAACATAATCTAATGCTATTAAATTTATTTGAAAGAGTATGGAATGTCATAATGTTTCAAATAGGAAATAATATTCTTTTTCATTTATAAGCGACAAATTTTTATAAATCGGTTTCTGTAAAATTACGAAAATTGAAATTTATGTATATGTAAAGTATATGCAAATTTTAGCAACTACATGAGGTATGTGCTCACACAGAATAAAAATGTTAAATTAAAAGACGCAATGAATCTCTTCTCAGTCTCATTCCTTTTCCACGGAAAATGTCGTGCGTTTACAAGATCGAGCTTCACTGATGAAACTTGTTTAAGAAAGTGGTGATTCCGCACCAGAAGCTTCGCGGATCTTTCCAGCCTTGAAAAACTTTCGCAGAGGTGAAATGACTGTAAACGGAATATTGCCGGAACTCAGGGACTGTATTTCCCGAAACACTCTCAGCATTTTCAAGAATTTGCTTCGCGTTACTGTTGAACATGCTATTTTGCGATTTCAAACGGTACTTGACAATACGGGTCGACAAATTGAATTGCGTCTGTCTTAATAAACCAATTCTACAGTGTATAATATTGCATTTTTTTATTTATGAAAAAAATTCAATAATACGCCTTCTGGTGGTCATTTTTGAAATTAATGTTTTTTCTGCTAAATTACGTTCGCCTACCTTCATTCCAAATTTCATACATTTCTGATGAATATCTTTGACTACATACAGCTCTCAGTAGGTGAACTTTAATTTTGTACACCCTGTATATTCATAGACATTTAATCGTCTTCAAAGTTTTAACCTTCCCTTTGCTTGTCTATTAATTGGATAAATAGCAGCCTGCCTCTTACTTTGAAAATAACATGTTACCATTTAAAATGTTTCCTCTACAGCAGTTCATATGCAGGGCTTGGAACCGACACTCGGAAGACCATTGAAGAGGCAGGTGGTACATTATTAATGGAATTTTATAACTGGAAGCTCTTTCATTATAGAACGAATAATTATTCCGTTACAAAGCGCGCTCGGTTTGATATTCCCTTTGAAATACATATATATTAGTTATATGTTTTAAATCATAATAAAGCATTTTCAAGTAATTTTGATTCCCTAAATTTGTTTTTTAGTTGGTACATAAATGTAAAATGTTTTTGAGAGAAAAACAAAATGTTTTAAAAACTTTTAGTTAAACCCCCCCCCCCCCCTTAGCTAATTAGATAAAGAAAGCTATTCCTAATAGTTTGTTTGTTACTAATTTTTACTTACCCATCATACGTAGTATAGGGTAAGTCTTGTAATCGTTTTGAAAATCGAAAAATTTTTTTTGACGGATTTACACGTTTCAGACACTGGAGATTCCGAAAAACATATTTTTAGAAAAATTTTTTTGCCGTCCGTCTGTGTGTGTGTCTGTGTGTCTGTGTGTGTGTCTGTAAACGCTCTATCTCCCGAACAAATTGAGATAGAGACTTGCAATTTGGTATGTACTTAGTATGTAATAATGGGAAGAAGCCTATTTCATTTCAATAACCTCGATTAACCGGAACATTTTTTTCGGACTCTCGAAATATTCGTTCTGATGAAAGGTATATAAAAATTTTCGAAATTGTTTATTTTAAGGAGTAAATATAAAAGACAATAAAAAAACATAAATTTTGCATAAAACATGAAGTCGATCGGATAATTAGTTGCCGACATATTTGCAATCCTATTTTCCACACTCTTCGATTTTTCATGACCCTGTATTTCATCCAAATTTCACTTCAAATATATATTTTAATTGGAAATTTGACGCTTAATCAGATGCAATAAACCGCTAGTTAATAGGAGTATTATTTTTGGAGTTATAAGGAAAAACCTCTTTCAAGCAATTCAGTAATCGAGCCTTTTTATGACGTCATCAAGCCACGATTTTATTTGAATATCAATGCATTTTATAAGTAGTTTACACATTTTTATTTTAATATTTTACATTATACATATACATGATGGGTAAGTATTACGGTGGCCCCCAACGACTAGTTATAATTTAGATTCTGAAAAAAATTATAATTTCCAATTCAGCTTTATATAGCTCAATACAAAACATTTCAGGATTCAGGAACCTTGTTTATTGTTCTGATATTCAATTCCATTCCTTTCATGGTATTCAAGTCTTGAACTCTTCTTGTCCATTAACATAATAAAAGGGAGTATCACTGTCACTTTATGAAAGCGAGAGTAAAATGTTACCATTTAAAAGGTGTCCGCTACAACAGTTCATTTGCAGCACTTGGCACCGACCGTTGAAAACCAAGGAAGAACGAGGCAGGAAATTAACAATGGAACGTTACAAAAGATATATCCTGAAATAATTTGTATGCAGGCAAAATAATTATTATGTTACAGGGCGTGTTCTGTTTAACATTCCCTTTCAAATTCATGTTTTATTGTTTCTTGAGATATATAATACATACTATACTAGGAGGACAAATTGTTTAAATATTGAATCTGATATAGTGTCTATAAACCCAACGTATTTTAACTTCCAACATAATCTAATGCTATTAAATTTATTTGAAAGAGTATGGAATGTCATAATGTTTCAAATAGGAAATAATATTCTTTTTCATTTATAAGCGACAAATTTTTATAAATCGGTTTCTGTAAAATTACGAAAATTGAAATTTATGTATATGTAAAGTATATGCAAATTTTAGCAACTACATGAGGTATGTGCTCACACAGAATAAAAATGTTAAATTAAAAGACGCAATGAATCTCTTCTCAGTCTCATTCCTTTTCCACGGAAAATGTCGTGCGTTTACAAGATCGAGCTTCACTGATGAAACTTGTTTAAGAAAGTGGTGATTCCGCACCAGAAGCTTCGCGGATCTTTCCAGCCTTGAAAAACTTTCGCAGAGGTGAAATGACTGTAAACGGAATATTGCCGGAACTCAGGGACTGTATTTCCCGAAACACTCTCAGCATTTTCAAGAATTTGCTTCGCGTTACTGTTGAACATGCTATTTTGCGATTTCAAACGGTACTTGACAATACGGGTCGACAAATTGAATTGCGTCTGTCTTAATAAACCAATTCTACAGTGTATAATATTGCATTTTTTTATTTATGAAAAAAAATTCAATAATACGCCTTCTGGTGGTCATTTTTGAAATTAATGTTTTTTTTGCTAAATTACGTTCGCCTACCTTCATTCCAAATTTCATACATTTCTGATGAATAGCTTCGACTACATACAGCTCTCAGTAGGTGAACTTTAATTTTGTGCACCCTGTATATTCATAGACATTTCATCGTCTTCAAAGTTTTAACCTTTCGTTTGCTTATCCATTAACTGGATAAATACGAGCCTCTTTGATATTTTGAGAACAACATGTTACTATTTGAAATGTATCGTCTACAACAGTTCATTTGCAAGACTTCGAACCCACACTCGGAAGACCATTGAAGAGGCAGGTGGCACATAATTAATGAAATGTTACAAAAAGAATTTTCGGGAAGCTCTTTCAATATAGAACAAATGATTATTCCGTTACAAGGTGTGTTCTGTTTAACATTCCCTTTGAAATACATGTTTTATTGTTTCTTGGCGTATATAATACGTACTACACTAGGAGGACAAATTGTTTAAGTTTTGAAGCTTATACAGTGTCTTTGGAGCTCAACGTGCTCGTATCTTAATCTCCAACTCTTATGTTATTAAATTTATTTCAAAGAGAATGGGACTTCAGAATGTTTCAAATAAAGAAAAAGTATTCATTTTCATTTATAAGCAACTATTTTTCTATAAATAGATTTCTGTAAAATTTCAAAATTCGAAGTTATATCCATATTTATTAAAAGACATATCGGGAACGTCGTTAAAGGTTTGAGACTCTCCTCTTGTTAATTCCCCAATGTCACGTTATCAAAAATAGAGTAACATGCTACCATTTACTAGGTTTCCTGTATTTCAGTTCATTTGCGGGACGTGGTACTGACTCTCGGAACAGAATTGGAAAACATATCAGGGGCCCCGGGTGGGAATAACTAATACAGCATTACAAAAGGAATACGAAGCCATTTCAATGTAAACACAATCATCATTCCTTTACAAGATGAGTTTTAAAAAGTAACATGAGCTTAAAAGGTTCATTGCTTACTTTAAAGGTGACATAAGAACAAATAGATGTTAAAAGATGTAAAACTCTAAACTACACATTTATTTAAACATGCGAGCATTTTCGTTTGTGTCTGCAACCTTCATAAAGGAGAAAAAGTTTCTCTTTCAAGTTTCAAGGTTCTGTTTATCCAAACCCTTCGCCTCGTTTGAGGTGGAGGAGTCCATTATTCCTTGTGTGTTGCCAGAAGTGGTTTCAAAGGTTCCCTGTACAGAATTTGTAAATAACATAAAACATATGTATTATTTTTTATTATTTATTTTGTTTAGTATTACACTCGCGATAAAGCATGTTTTTTTCTTTTAGTTTACGTATTTAATGAGTACTATGTGGGAAAGAATAGTTGTTCATATATTGAAGCTAATGAAATGTTTAGAAACGCCTTATCACTTTACCTGCAATATATTCTAATGTTTTTTGAACATAGCTGAAAGAGTATGAAATTTGAGTAAGTTCTAAGTAATGAAAACAATTCCTTATAATTTATTTATTACTAATTTTTGTAACCTGGGTTTCTGTAACATTTTCAAATTTGCTATTTAGCTTGGCATAGCCAATCTGGCTTGAAAAAAATTTCCGAGAATATTTTTTTTCCTTTTGCTAAATGATACTTCTATCGCTTAGAAGCATTGTTATAGCCTTCACGTTTGTTGGTCAAATTAAAAGAGTAACAAGAACAAAAAATACAGCATCAATCATTGATTATTTAACAATTTCCAACACTATTGGAATATTGTTAAGAAATTTCATTATTAAATATAATGAATTGAGATATCTAAATAAAGATATACATAACACAGTGAAAATCCTTTTCGGAAACTTTATCTATATCTAGTAATGTCTGGGAATTAGTTTATTCAGACCACTATGTGATCTATAGAATTTATACGCACTGCTTAATACACAAAAATTTTGTAAAATTCAAATATACAAACCGCAGTTGTGAAAACGCACCTCCGCAATTATCACTTATACACTGGTAAAAATTTTGTGCTGGGTTAGGCCAACTTTTGGTGCTGCAGTATCTGCAACAATAATATGGTGAGATTTCGTTCCAATGTTTAGACTTCCGGTTGAACCAGAGCACCAAATGTTGGATCGAAATTTCACCATCTTACGGTTTCAGCTGCTGCAGCACTAAAAATTGGTTCGACCCAGCACAAAATTTTTAACATTGTAATAAGTCCCGTAACTGCATTATTTTGCGTATCTCTGTAAATGAACGATAAATGATACGCTCTCCTCAATATATAGAAAACATGTTGCAATGCACCTCAGTGATGAATATCAAATTCATTATGTTTGAAGAAATGTATCATCATTGAAATAGTCTGCAAACAATTTTCGCAAAGATCATAGTATTATGGAATTATTTTGTGTGTTCTTGTAAATAAAATATGAATTATACTTACTTTCTACTCCATGGAAATAATTTTGTAGTCCGTCCCAGTAATGCTTATCAATGTTATTATGTTTGAAACATGGTAAAATCATTAAAATGCAATGCAAACGATTCATAGTGATGTATTTTCCAAAAATATTGACCAAAATTGGAACCTTTTTTGGCATTTCGGAGTTTTTTTTTTTCGAGAACAAGCTAATACTCAGAATAGCCAATTGCATAACAATATCAATGGATTAGAGAGAGGTGAGTGTCTATAATTTATGAAATGTTGAGTTATAGGTACCATATGATATAATTTTGTAAACTGCAGTGCAAAAGTATTTAATCTATGATCTTTCATAACGTCATTTTCTAACTTAATAATTCTCCAAACTACCTATTTTTACAGACATTATTTTAATTTTTTAACATATAGATTGGTAGTGTACATTTTTCGAAAATCTTAAAAACATCTCTAAAATCACATAAAACTAGTCACATGTTAAAAGTTTCACAAAAGTAAAATATTTTCCCCTGTTGTCCCACGCATCTTTAACAATGTTGGGAATGTTGAGATGTCGTTAGGAAAAGACAGAAGGGGAGTTTCAAATAAATCGATCGACAGAGCAGAAAACCATAACATCAGTATTGACGATGCCTGGGACAACAGCTGAAAATATTTTACTTTTGTGAAACTTTTAACATGTAACTGGTTTTATGTGATTTTAGAGATGTTTTTAAGACTTTCGAAAAATGTACAATACCTATATATATGTTGAAAAATTAAAATAATGTCTGTAAAAATAGGTAGTTCGGAGAATTATTAAATTTAGTGCAAAATTCAAGCTATTTTGTGCATTTATCGAGTGAAGTAATTAGATAAAAATAAAAAAACTTTTAACAAAGTTTCAAAAAGTTGCAATTATTATTAATCATGCTGTAAAGGTAAAATTACAATTTCTTTCCTTATGAATTCAACTGGATTGAGACAGATCTCAGATTTTTTTCATAACGGTATGCAAGGAAATAGGAATTTGCTAAATCTGTGGTAACTTTTTTCTACATTCGTAAATCTTTAAGATCAAAACTTGCTAATACAATTTTTCTGAAATATAGCAGTGCTGCCAGTGAGCTACTTAAGAAAAAAAAACTCAGATTGCTTGATTGGGATCACTTTTTTGAAATGGTATAATTCGCCTTGTTTTCGCTTTATTTAATCTGTTTATAAATAAGGCAAGATTTACTTACTCAAAAAAACTGGTGGCAACAAAAAAAAACTGAATTAAAAAAAAGTAGACCACTGACAACACTGAAATATTAAAAGTCCATTATAAAACAGTAAAAAGTAATGCAAGAAAAAACTAATTTTTAGTGTATCGTTTAGAACATTGAGGTTCATTAATTTTCACAATATTTTCAACATGACGATAATATGAGATAAAATGAAATTCTTACATTGTTATTTACAGATTTTCTTTATGAACCTAGAATTATACCGGGTGTCCGAAAAAGGTTGAACTGATTTGAAAGAATCATAACTCTAAAAATAATTGAGTAATTTTTTTTCAAAGTACTCGTCAAATATCCAAGATTTGTTAGATGTAGCTGTTTTAAAATCGTGACATTCAAACGATGCGCAGAATCGATGATCGGAAAATGCAAATCGCACCACACATTCGCAATTTTAACTTTTTGCTTAGGTTATTTGTGTACATAGTGGATCCTTTTCTACTAAATCGAAGATACTGAAGAACTTTCTAATTGACATGTTTCCCATAACTCCAATAGTTTTAGACTTATAAGCTTTCCATTCCGGAATCATCGAAGACATTGCGAATGTGTGCTGCGGTTTGCATTTAGATATCACCGATTCTGCTCATCGTTTGAATGTACGACTTTAAAACAGCTACATCTAACAAATCTTGGATATTTGACGAGTACTTTGAAAAGAAAATAATTGAATTTACTCAATTATTTTTAGAGTTATGATTCTTTCAAATCAGTCCAACTTTTTTCGGACACCCAGCATATTTAATATCAATTTAATATTTTTTTGATGAAAAATGAACATCAAGCCTTGAAACTTTCCTCTGTTTCTCCATTAACAGAATAAAAATAAGTTTCAATGTTATTTTATCAATGCGAGAGTAACACGACCATGTTCATTTGTAATTTCTTCCTTAACAGTTCATTTGCAAAGACTCGACATCCCAGTATCGGAAGATCATTCAAGAGGCAGGTCGGAAATAATTAATGGAACATTACAGAAAGAATTCCCCGAAGTTCTTTCAATGTGGACAAATAATTGTTCCGCTACAAGACGTATTATGTTCAGTATTATTGTCTGAGGCCAATGCACGATTCTTTGCTCTTAAAATGTATGCTATACTGGAAGAAGAAATTATTTAAATATTGAAAATATTACAAAATATTCAACATGACGACAATATGAGATAAAATGAAATTCCTACTTCGTTATTTACATATTTTGGCTATGGACCTAGAATTATATATCTAATATCAGTTTTACTTTTTATGATGAAAATTGAACATCAAAGCCTTGAAACTTTTCTCTGCTTGTCCATTAACAGAATAAAAAGACGTCTCAATGTTACTTTATCAATACGAAAGAGTAACATGACCATTTGCAAGTTCTTCCTTTATAGTTCATTTGCAAAGACTTGACATCTTCGTATCGGAAGATCATTCAAGAGGCAGGCAGGAAATAATTAATGGAACATTACAGAAAGAATTCTGTTTAGTATTATTATCTGATGCAACGTATATTCCCCTGTTCTTCACATGAATGCTATATTGGAAGGACAAATTATTTAAATATTGAAGCTAATAATGGTCATCGTTTCCTCAGACGTACTCGTCTGCACTGTAAAATAAGAACGAAAAATCATGCGTCAAGCATAGATTATGTAACACTTCCCAACACTTACAAACTATTTTTAAAAGTCGTTACCGTTTAATAAGTTGAAAGATAATATCTAAGCAAACAATTTATTCTACTTCTGCTTGTCCATTAACAGAATAAAAAGACATCTCAATGTTACTTTATCAATACTAGAGAGTAACATGGTCATTTGAAAGTTCTTCTTTAACAGTTCATTTGCAAAGACTCGACACCCCAGTATCGGAAGATCATTCAAGAGACAGGTCGGAAATAATTAATGGAACATTACAGAAAGAATTCCCCGAAGCTCATTCAATGTGGACAAGTAATAGTTCCGCTACAAGACGTATTCTGTTTACTATTACTGTCTGATGCAATGCAAGATTCTTTGTTCTTCACATGCATGCTCTACTGGAAGAAGAAATTATTTAAATATTGAAGCTAATAATGGTCATCGTTTCCTCAGACGTACTCGTTTGCACTGTAAAACAAGAACGATAAATCATACGTCAAGCATAGATTATGTAACACTTCGCAACACTTACAAACTATTTTTACAAATCTTTACCGTTTAATAAGTTGAAAGATGATATCTAAGTAAATAATTTGGAAAACGCATAACATATTTAAAAACACAATTTCAGGAATTACCAACACTATTCGGAAAAAAACATCCGAACTCTTTTGTGCAGCCCTGTATAGGATCTATAGATTTGTATATATACTACACAGAATGCTAAGTTTTAGTACAGTTAATAAACGCGTAGCACAGTTTAAAATTCCCCTTCTTGAATTTCCGTCAATAAACGGAAATGTACTCGAGAACTTTTGTGCGGCCCTGTATATGATCTATAGAATTCATACACACCAAATAATAGGCAAACAAGTAGTTAAATTTAAAAACGCGTTCAGCAACTGAAAATGCACTTCCATCAATTATTGTTAACAGACAGTACCGAATTTTTTGGGGTGTCCCTGTAAATGAACGATGAATGTTATGCACACAATATCCTATAGTAAGCCTCTTGTAATGCACCTTATATAAATTTAATTTTGTTTGAAACAGGGAAACATTAAAATAAACCGCAAAGATTTTACTCCATAAACCGTAATGTAACAGAATTCTTTTGAGTGTCCCTGTAAAAAACAAGTGCTATACGCACTTCATTTTCTATACTGAACATGCCATAGTAAACCTCAATAACATATATCAATTGGATGAAAATTCGAATATATTTACGCGAGTTATAGCAAGGAAAGACAGACAGAGAGTTTGACAGGCAGAAAAATTTAATTCATAAACACTTTTCAACTATGTTGGAAACTGTTAAAAAATCATAAACTGTCTGCACATTGTGGTATGGACAGACAGACGGCAGAGAGATAGACAGACAGACAGACAAACCGACGGCAGAGAGACGGACAGACAGACAGACAGAAAGACAAACCCAAATTCATAAAAACTTTTCAAGTATGTTGGAAAGTGTTAAAAAGACAACTGATACGAAATATGGATAAATGCAATGTAACACCGAATGAAAATATACAAAAATCTCTGCCAAGCTACCCATGATTCCAAAAAACGTTCTTTATATCGAAACCTAAGAATTCAACATAGTTTTGAGATTTAAAGATGCATTTATAAAAACGATGGTTTTGTTTTTGCTGCAACTGATTTTCGAAAACGCTTCCAAATAAACTTTACAGTATATTAATCAATTTTCTCAGCCCAAAATATTCGTTTTCGGGATGCTATCAATTCCCAAATAAGCATTTGTATGTTTAACAAACATGTTTTACAGACAAACCTGCTAAATTAACATTAAAGCAACATTATTTTGTTATTTTTGCATGCATAAATTCAATTACACAGATGAAAATGTTTTACAGAGAGAGGATAACATCCTAAAATTTCGGTTTAAGAAAACTCAATATTTCGGTTTAAGAAAACTCATTTATACACTCTAAAAACTACTCGGAAACGTTTCAGAAAATCTGTGAAAGCAAAAGTATCTTTGTTTTTATAAACGCTTAGTTAAATATCGAAAATCTATTGGTTTCCGAGGTTTCTAAAGATGAAGAACGCTTATCGGATACCTGGGTAATGCAGGTGAGGTTACTGTATAAATTCTTTCATGATTATATTATACTTTCGTGGATTAAGAAAAATCTATCTTTTTTTTTACATACTGTAAAAAATGATCAATGTTTCTTATTTTATAAAAATATACTATAACCACGAACTAAAATATAATATAATCGTCTGAGTTATACAAAATTCCGAATAGCGTTTTCCATTGTCTTTTGAATCCCCAGAAACCAATACATATCCAAAATTTAACGAATTATTTATAAAAACAAAGTATTTTTCGCTGCCCGTATTTTTCAGAAACGTTTCCGAAGGGTTTTTATAGTGTATTAATGAGTATCCTCAGCCTGGAATACCTGTTTTTCGAATGCTATCCATTCTCAAGTAAACATTTTCATGCTCAAAAAATATGTTTAACAGACAAACATGCAAAATTAACAGCGTTAACAATAACATTAAAATTAAGATTATTTCTTTACTCTTTCATGTATAAAATTAACTTATGTGGCTGAAAACGTTTACGTGAAAACTGATGACATTCGAAAAACAGGTATTCCAGGCTGAAGACACTCATTAATACACTATAAAAACCCTTCGGAAACGTTTCTGAAAAATACGGGCAGCGAAAATTACTTTGTTTTTATAAATAATTCTTTAAATTTTAGAAATGTATTGGTTTCTGGGGATTCAAAAGACAATGGAACACGCTATTCGGAATTTCGAATAACTCATAAGATTATATTATATTTTCGTTAGTGGTTATAGTATATTTTCATAAAATAAGAAACATTGGTCATTTTTTACAGTGCTGGAAGAAGAAAGATTTTAAACTTGAAGCTAATATAATGTCTAGAAACCCAACAACTCATTTTCTCCGAGGCACGCTAATGTTATTAAATGCAGCTGAAAGAGTATGAAATAGCTTGATCTGTTCAATGAAAAATTCTATTAATTTTTGGGTTAGTAAACAAATAATTAGTTTAAGTTTTTACTATTTTTTCTTTATTTTTAGAATCGTTCGTAAAATACTTAGCAACTAGAGTCGTCGTCTGATCCGTGAGCAAAACCTATCCAACCGAATGGTTTGAAATTTAATATATATAATCGTTGCAAAATTTTGTCGAGTCATTTCAAATTTTATGAAAATCGAATCAAAACTTAAAAAGATATTAATAAAAATTTTCTTCTTTCTGTTAAATTCTATCATACGTAACACGTAACTAATTCAGTGATATCCCATGATTGGTAATAATTGTAAGATTTTATGGTGATTAAGTCTTATTTAAGATGGATGTTATGGTTTCGTTGCCTTGTTCGGTCATCGTAATAATTGTCCTAGAACTGATACCTTAGTTTTATCGTATTTGCTGCCACCACCGGTATTAAACTGATACCGGGGGTTGGAAAATAAGTTTTCATATAAATAACAAATTAATAATTTATTGATTAAATTTATATGCAAGAAAAAGGTTACAGTGTTAGTTATTAATAGTTAAAACTGCTTATTGTCACTTGCCGTATGCGACTGTCGAATGGCAATCTCCCTGATCGCACGTTTTACTATATTTCATACGCACTACTCGTACATACCATTCCGTCTAAGGAGTAATTAATTCACTCTGGACCAAACTGTCCGATGCCCATTCTCTCTGTAATTCAATACACTACTGCACGCTCCCAACTCTGCCCTAACGACTCTCGCGTCCTACGCTATCCGTTACACATATACGAGACACCTCCCACACTCTTCACGGCACACCAGTGACTGTGACGTCCTACACTCTTAGTTGCACATCAGTGACTGACACGTATCTCGCTCTCCAGGCCACACTCCAAATCAACGGGGCTGTGATTCTTCTTTCACGGAGCTTTCATACCTGTAGAATAGTTTCTTCTCGAACATTCTACCCCTGCATTCTTCTTGTTTCTTCTCGACCATTCCACCTTTGCAAGTCTTCTCTGAACTCCAGCTCGATAGGAATCTGGTGCCCATTGTATTTTCTTTCCAAAGCCGGATTACTACTTTCACAATGATCTCGTGAACATTCCCCAAATATATAATCGGATCAGGGAAATTCCATTGTCAATCACATACGGAAGTTTTACATAAAAAGAAAAATATATATCAGGATACAGTAATATATAATAATGAATAAATATAATTACTTAAATTAATTAGAAATATAGAGTATAAGTTTTGTTAAAGTCAAAACCTGACAATGGAGTCGTATTATTCCCCTATTACTTAATTTAAAAACATACTGTGTATACTGAAATTGTTCAATTATAGTAATAATATAATCTACTGATAGTTTTTTGGATAGATGTTTCCGGAGAAATAGATATTAAATGGAAAAATAGTTTAAATATGGACTTCAAGTTCTGAAAATTTCAAAGATAAGCTTAAGTTTACCATTGGAATTTTTAGTAAATGTCAACAAAAGATAAAATGTTGCCAACATAAAATGTACTTATTTTATTACGGAAATTAATCCTAGCATAATAAGAGTCGATAGAATTCATTTTTTCACAAATAATAACGACAATTTTTTACAGTGTCTTTTATTGGATATTTATGCATAGTATAATTTTATGTAACAGAATTGCAATTAATTGTTTGTAAAATTGGATTAAAACTTAATTTCATAAAATAAAACTAATATCTACAATAAGAAAATCTGCACATAAAATAAATGAATTTTGTATTCACTGATTTTTGCATAAGAGTGCAACAGCTATTGCACTAAAATCTGAATATTTATATTAAATAAAAGTTATATTACGAACGCACCTCATTTGTCACGTTTGACGTACAGTTTCCAACTTGTTTGTCATGCGACAGCCATATTCATCGCAAAACATATAAGGAACGGACTAGTTTATTTTTCCCATGTTATATGGTTTTTACTTTCATGTTTCTTCAAGGCTTTAACGTTCTCTTTCCTTGTCTCTTAACAAGAAACATGTCTCAATGTTACTTTATCAATGCCAGAGTAACATGATACCATTTGTAAGGTATCCACTACAACTGTTCATTTGTCGGATTTGGGACTGACACTCCGAAGATCATTCAAGAGGCAGGTAGGAAATAATTAATGGAACATTACAAAAGGAATCGCCTGAAGCCCTTTCAATGTAGACAAAATAACCGTTCTGCTATAAGATGTACTTTTTTAGCAATATATCCCTGGCAAACACATTTTATTGTTTTATACATATATGATATACTTGAAAAATAAAATTAAAAATTAAGCTTATATAATGTCTACACTGTAAAAAAATAAAGGTGGTGGCATTAAGATGCTACGGCTTTTTGCTGTTACGTTTCACAACAAAGTAGTGAAACATTCCAATTTTCAATAATCAATATACTTTTTTTTCAGTGTCTTATTTAAGCAATTAAATTTTAAAGTTATGTATTACAGATAAAGTGAAAATTCAAATAATGAAGTATAAAAAGATTTAAATTAGCTACTTGCTTTATCAGTTGATATCCAAACAAAGAATGGCATTTGTTCACATTGCATTTGTCTCTAAGTTACCTAGGCAGCTGTTTTTTTATTCTTCTTTAGTTATCAAAATGGCTAATGGAACATAAAACACGAAGCACGCATACGCAGAATGTAGTCTACGAAAAAATTGAAACATCTCAAAAATATTACACAAATTATTGCCGTAATTGACGTAGGACATAAAGAAATTTGAAATTCCGGTAAAATATGCGAAATGCTTCAGGATAATTTCCTGAAACGTTCCGAAAATTTTTTACATCGTACAAGCCTAACGTCTGATTACTCTGAGCATATTTTAATTGTTTTTACACTATTAAAAACAACAGGTACTTCGTAATCTAGTAAAATATTATATAACCACGTACGAAAATATACAATACTAGCAAGCTACGCCCGCTACGCTGGTCAGTTTCTCTTAACGAACTTTTAATCAAACAAAATATCGACATTTCATAATTCACTCTAATATTTTAACAGAATAATAAGGTTACTATAATTTGTGACTCGTGCCAATATACACGTCAGGACACGTCGCCCTTATCATTATCTTTTTAAGCATGAAGGTTTCGCTATGGTACTCCATTGTGAAATTTGGTGATTTTTGAAATTCAATATTTGAAAAACGGCATAATCATTAGATTTGAAATTTATATCAAGGAAAATACATTGTTTTACCTTTCAAACGCAGTTTGTCTAACAATTTTCTGACAAATACTTTTCGAGCTATTATTTTTTTCAATAACTTCAAAGGTTTCATTTTCCGAGATTAATCTGTGGCAACAATTAGCGAAAAACCCAGTCGTCAGCATCGCATTGCTTTTTATTAAAGAGGCTGTTGGAGCAGGGATTGTCACCATTAATTTGCCACCATCACTTTTGAAATCGGTTCTGTAGTTCCAGAGATTCCACAGAAATTGTAATTAAGAATGATTTTAGAACGCTTTTTGCTCATTTCACCCTTTTAAATTTCGTTTTTTTTAAAAATTATTACTCTTAGAGAGCATTTACATCTTATAAGTAGCTACAATGCCAAGTTTCCAATTTCTAGCTCCTTCCGTACACAAAAAATCGCAATTTTAGAACGTTTTTTGCTTCTGCACCCCCCCTGGGGGTAGTGGCACCGACATAAAATATAGGCTATGTTAGAGCAGGCGTTGTCACCATCAATTTGTCTCCATCACTTTTGAAATCGGCTCTGTAGTTCCAGAGATTCCACAGAAATTGTAATTTAGAATGTTTTCAGAATACTTTTCGCTTATTTCACCCTTTTAAATTTCGAATTTTTTTATTCGTTCCTAGAGAGCATTTA
Source organism: Maratus michaelseni (assembly GCA_963931845.1). Classification (NCBI taxonomy): domain Eukaryota; kingdom Metazoa; phylum Arthropoda; class Arachnida; order Araneae; family Salticidae; genus Maratus; species Maratus michaelseni. Next base: position 314,196,035 of record OZ007595.1, read on the forward strand.
CATCTTATAAGTAGCTACAATGCCAAATTTCAAATTTCTAACTCCTTCCGTATACAAAAAATCGCAATTTTAGAACGTTTCTCGCTCCTGCACCCCCTAGGGTTAGTGGCACCGACATAAAATATAGCCTATGTTCGAGCAGGGGTTGTCACCATCAATTTGCCACCATCACTTTTGAAATCGGTTCTACAGTTCCAGAGATTCCACAGAAATTGTAATTTAGAATGTTTTTAGAACGCTTTTCGCTCATTTCACCCTTTTAAATTCCTTTTTTTTTAAATTTGTTCTTAGAGAGCATTTACATCTTATAAGTAGCTAAAATGCCAAATTTCAAATTTCTAGATCCTTCCGTACATAAAAAATCGCAATTTTAGAACGTTTTTCGCTCCTGCACCCCCCTGGGGTTAGTGGCATCGACATAAAATATAGCTATGTTGGAGCAGGGGTTGTCACCATTAATTTACCTCCATCACTTTTGAAATAGGTTCTGTAGTTCCAGAGATTCCACAGAAATTGTAATTTAGAATATTTTTAGAACGCTTTTCGCTTATTTCACCCTTTTAAATTTCGATTTTTTTTTAAAAATTTGTTCCTAGAGAGCATTTACATCTTTATAACTAGCTAAAATGGCAAATTTCAAATTTCTAGCTCCGTCCGTATACAAAAAATCTCAATTTTAGAACGTTTTTCGCTCCTGCACCCCCCTGGGGTTAGTGGCACCGACATAAAATATAGGCTATGTTAGAGCAGGCGTTGTCACCATCAATTTGTCTCCATCACTTTTGAAATCGGCTCTGTAGTTCCAGAGATTCCACAGAAATTGTAATTTAGAATGTTTTCAGAACGCTTTTCGCTTATTTCACCCTTTTAAATTTCGAATTTTTTTTTATTCGTTCCTAGAGAGCATTTACATCTTATAAGTAGCTACAATGCCAAATTTCAAATTTCTAGCTCTTTCCGTATACAAAAAATCGCAATTTTAGAACGTTTCTCGCTCCTGCACCCCCCTAGGGTTAGTGGCACCGACATAAAATATAGCCTATGTTCGAGCAGGGGTTGTCACCATCAATTTGCCACCATCACTTTTGAAATCGGTTCTACAGTTCCAGAGATTCCACAGAAATTGTAATTTAGAATGTTTTTAGAACGCTTTTCGCTCATTTCACCCTTTTAAATTCCTTTTTTTTTAATTTGTTCTTAGAGAGCATTTACATCTTATAAGTAGCTAAAATGCCAAATTTCAAATTTCTAGATCCTTCCGTACATAAAAAATCGCAATTTTAGAACGTTTTTCGCTCCTGCACCCCCCTGGGGTTAGTGGCATCGACATAAAATATAGCTATGTTGGAGCAGGGGTTGTCAACATTAATTTACCTCCATCACTTTTGAAATAGGTTCTGTAGTTCCAGAGATTCCACAGAAATTGTAATTTAGAATATTTTTAGAACGCTTTTCGCTTATTTCACCCTTTTAAATTTCGATTTTTTTTTAAAAATTTGTTCCTAGAGAGCATTTACATCTTTATAACTAGCTAAAATGGCAAATTTCAAATTTCTAGCTCCGTCCGTATACAAAAAATCTCAATTTTAGAACGTTTTTCGCTCCTGCACCCCCCTGGGGTTAGTGGCACCGACATAAAATATAGGCTATGTTAGAGCAGGCGTTGTCACCATCAATTTGTCTCCATCACTTTTGAAATCGGCTCTGTAGTTCCAGAGATTCCACAGAAATTGTAATTTAGAATGTTTTCAGAACGCTTTTCGCTTATTTCACCCTTTTAAATTTCGAATTTTTTTTTATTCGTTCCTAGAGAGCATTTACATCTTATAAGTAGCTACAATGCCAAATTTCAAATTTCTAGCTCTTTCCGTATACAAAAAATCGCAATTTTAGAACGTTTCTCGCTCCTGCACCCCCCTAGGGTTAGTGGCACCGACATAAAATATAGCCTATGTTCGAGCAGGGGTTGTCACCATCAATTTGCCACCATCACTTTTGAAATCGGTTCTACAGTTCCAGAGATTCCACAGAAATTGTAATTTAGAATGTTTTTAGAACGCTTTTCGCTCATTTCACCCTTTTAAATTCCTTTTTTTTTAATTTGTTCTTAGAGAGCATTTACATCTTATAAGTAGCTAAAATGCCAAATTTCAAATTTCTAGATCCTTCCGTACATAAAAAATCGCAATTTTAGAACGTTTTTCGCTCCTGCACCCCCCTGGGGTTAGTGGCATCGACATAAAATATAGCTATGTTGGAGCAGGGGTTGTCAACATTAATTTACCTCCATCACTTTTGAAATAGGTTCTGTAGTTCCAGAGATTCCACAGAAATTGTAATTAAGAATGATTTTAGAACGCTTTTTGCTCATTTCACCCTTTTAAATTTCGTTTTTTTTAAAAATTATTACTCTTAGAGAGCATTTACATCTTATAAGTAGCTACAATGCCAAGTTTCCAATTTCTAGCTCCTTCCGTACACAAAAAATCGCAATTTTAGAACGTTTTTTGCTTCTGCACCCCCCCTGGGGTTAGTGGCACCGACATAAAATATAGGCTATGTTAGAGCAGGCGTTGTCACCATCAATTTGTCTCCATCACTTTTGAAATCGGCTCTGTAGTTCCAGAGATTCCACAGAAATTGTAATTTAGAATGTTTTCAGAATACTTTTCGCTTATTTCACCCTTTTAAATTTCGAATTTTTTTATTCGTTCCTAGAGAGCATTTACATCTTATAAGTAGCTACAATGCCAAATTTCAAATTTCTAACTCCTTCCGTATACAAAAAATCGCAATTTTAGAACGTTTCTCGCTCCTGCACCCCCTAGGGTTAGTGGCACCGACATAAAATATAGCCTATGTTCGAGCAGGGGTTGTCACCATCAATTTGCCACCATCACTTTTGAAATCGGTTCTACAGTTCCAGAGATTCCACAGAAATTGTAATTTAGAATGTTTTTAGAACGCTTTTCGCTCATTTCACCCTTTTAAATTCCTTTTTTTTTAAATTTGTTCTTAGAGAGCATTTACATCTTATAAGTAGCTAAAATGCCAAATTTCAAATTTCTAGATCCTTCCGTACATAAAAAATCGCAATTTTAGAACGTTTTTCGCTCCTGCACCCCCCTGGGGTTAGTGGCATCGACATAAAATATAGCTATGTTGGAGCAGGGGTTGTCACCATTAATTTACCTCCATCACTTTTGAAATAGGTTCTGTAGTTCCAGAGATTCCACAGAAATTGTAATTTAGAATATTTTTAGAACGCTTTTCGCTTATTTCACCCTTTTAAATTTCGATTTTTTTTTAAAAATTTGTTCCTAGAGAGCATTTACATCTTTATAACTAGCTAAAATGGCAAATTTCAAATTTCTAGCTCCGTCCGTATACAAAAAATCTCAATTTTAGAACGTTTTTCGCTCCTGCACCCCCCTGGGGTTAGTGGCACCGACATAAAATATAGGCTATGTTAGAGCAGGCGTTGTCACCATCAATTTGTCTCCATCACTTTTGAAATCGGCTCTGTAGTTCCAGAGATTCCACAGAAATTGTAATTTAGAATGTTTTCAGAACGCTTTTCGCTTATTTCACCCTTTTAAATTTCGAATTTTTTTTTATTCGTTCCTAGAGAGCATTTACATCTTATAAGTAGCTACAATGCCAAATTTCAAATTTCTAGCTCTTTCCGTATACAAAAAATCGCAATTTTAGAACGTTTCTCGCTCCTGCACCCCCCTAGGGTTAGTGGCACCGACATAAAATATAGCCTATGTTCGAGCAGGGGTTGTCACCATCAATTTGCCACCATCACTTTTGAAATCGGTTCTACAGTTCCAGAGATTCCACAGAAATTGTAATTTAGAATGTTTTTAGAACGCTTTTCGCTCATTTCACCCTTTTAAATTCCTTTTTTTTTAATTTGTTCTTAGAGAGCATTTACATCTTATAAGTAGCTAAAATGCCAAATTTCAAATTTCTAGATCCTTCCGTACATAAAAAATCGCAATTTTAGAACGTTTTTCGCTCCTGCACCCCCCTGGGGTTAGTGGCATCGACATAAAATATAGCTATGTTGGAGCAGGGGTTGTCAACATTAATTTACCTCCATCACTTTTGAAATAGGTTCTGTAGTTCCAGAGATTCCACAGAAATTGTAATTTAGAATATTTTTAGAACGCTTTTCGCTTATTTCACCCTTTTAAATTTCGATTTTTTTTTAAAAATTTGTTCCTAGAGAGCATTTACATCTTTATAACTAGCTAAAATGGCAAATTTCAAATTTCTAGCTCCGTCCGTATACAAAAAATCTCAATTTTAGAACGTTTTTCGCTCCTGCACCCCCCTGGGGTTAGTGGCACCGACATAAAATATAGGCTATGTTAGAGCAGGCGTTGTCACCATCAATTTGTCTCCATCACTTTTGAAATCGGCTCTGTAGTTCCAGAGATTCCACAGAAATTGTAATTTAGAATGTTTTCAGAACGCTTTTCGCTTATTTCACCCTTTTAAATTTCGAATTTTTTTTTATTCGTTCCTAGAGAGCATTTACATCTTATAAGTAGCTACAATGCCAAATTTCAAATTTCTAGCTCTTTCCGTATACAAAAAATCGCAATTTTAGAACGTTTCTCGCTCCTGCACCCCCCTAGGGTTAGTGGCACCGACATAAAATATAGCCTATGTTCGAGCAGGGGTTGTCACCATCAATTTGCCACCATCACTTTTGAAATCGGTTCTACAGTTCCAGAGATTCCACAGAAATTGTAATTTAGAATGTTTTTAGAACGCTTTTCGCTCATTTCACCCTTTTAAATTCCTTTTTTTTTAATTTGTTCTTAGAGAGCATTTACATCTTATAAGTAGCTAAAATGCCAAATTTCAAATTTCTAGATCCTTCCGTACATAAAAAATCGCAATTTTAGAACGTTTTTCGCTCCTGCACCCCCCTGGGGTTAGTGGCATCGACATAAAATATAGCTATGTTGGAGCAAGGGTTGTCACCATTAATTTACCTCCATCACTTTTGAAATAGGCTCTGTAGTTCCAGAGATTCCACAGAAATTGTAATTTAGAATATTTTAGAACTCTTTTCGCTCATTTCACCCTTTTAAATTCCTTTTTTTTTAATTTGTTCTTAGAAAGCATTTACAGCTTATAAGTAGCTACAATGCCAAGTTTCAAATTTCTAGCTCCTTCCGTACACAAACAATCGCAATTTTAGAACGTTTTTTGCTCCTGCACCCCCCTGGGGTTAGTGGCATCGACATAAAATATAGCTATGTTCGAGCAGGGGTTGTCACCATCAATTTGCCACCATCACTTTTGAAATCGGTTCTACAGTTCCAGAGATTCCACAGAAATTGTAATTTAGAATGTTTTTAGAACGCTTTTCGCTCATTTCACCCTTTTAAATTCCTTTTTTTTAAATTTGTTCTTAGAAAGCATTTACAGCTTATAAGTAGCTAAAATGCAAAATTTCAAATTTCTAGATCCTTCCGTACATAAAAAATCGCAATTTTAGAACGTTTTTCGCTCCTGCACCCCCCTGGGGTTAGTGGCATCGACATAAAATATAGCTATGTTGGAGCAGGGGTTGTCACCATTAATTTACCTCCATCACTTTTGAAATAGGTTCTGTAGTTCCAGAGATTCCACAGAAATTGTAATTTAGAATATTTTAGAACTCTTTTCGCTCATTTCACCCTTTTAAATTCCTTTTTTTTTAATTTGTTCTTAGAGAGCATTTACAGCTTATAAGTAGCTTACAATGCCAAGTTTCAAATTTCTAGCTCCTTCCGTACACAAAAAATCGCAATTTTAGAACGTTTTTTGCTCCTGCACCCCCCTGGGGTTAGTGGCACCGACATAAAATATAGCCTATGTTGGAGCAGGCGTTGTCACCATCAATTTGTCTCCATCACTTTTGAAATCGGCTCTGTAGTTCCAGAGATTCCGCAGAAATTGTAATTTGGAATATTTTTAGAACGCTTTTCGCTTATTTCACCCTTTTAAATTTCGAATTTTTAAAAAAAATTTGTTCCTAGAGAGCATTTACATCTTATAACTAGCTAAAATTGCAAATTTCAAATTTCTAGCTCCGTCCGTATACAAAAAATCTCAATTTTAGAACGTTTTTCGCTCCTGCACCCCCCTGGGGTTAGTGGCACCGATATAATATATAGCCTATGTTGGAGCAGGGGTTGTCACCATCAATTTGCCACTATCACAAACAAACAAACAAACAAACAATCTTTACTCCTTTATAATATTAGTATAGATAACATCTTCCAAGTTACCCACAATTCTGAAAAGCGTGCCTTATCTTTAGAAACTTCAGAAACCAATCTATTTTCGAGATTTAAAGAAGCATTTATAAAAACAAAGTTCTTTTGCTGCCAGTTATTTTCGAGAACATTTCTGAGTGGTTTTTATATAGCACTAGCTGACCTACCCGGCATTGCCCGGGTCCGGTATAATAAATTAAAATAAACCTCAAGTTTGTAGGATTTTATATATTTAACCCAATTTTGTATATATATATATATATATATAGATATTTAATGAAATTTAAAACGATAATGCTTAATTATTAATCAACAAATTAGTGTAATTGTAATCCATATTGTTACTCATTGATAAAATTTAAAAATTCATGTATTTATTTTTTAATATTTTATATTACATTAAAATATTTCTTAAAATTTATTAACATTTTGAGTGCACACCCTGGAAAGTGGTACTAAAATCTGTTACGCGATCGAAACCAAGTCGAATAAGCCAAATCCCGTGGTAATCGGGCCCATAGAATGCGACATAAGAACGCGCCCCTCTGAGGGGGAAGGTAGAACTAAAATATGTAAGGCTATCGATATCAAATTGAATGGGACAAATCCCGTCGTAATCGGGATCATAGAACCCGAGATACTTTGAAATTAAAAATAAAATATATATCTGAAGTTATAAAAAAAGAGTGGTATGTACAACTCATACATTTCCTTTAATGTTATAGAGGGTGATTATTAAGTTAATTATAATGTTCAGAAACAGTTTCGTTGAAATCCGGCAGATTGTGAAAAAAGGCCATAGTTAGAGAAGAAAGCCTTGAAGGAGGAGTTAGGGAGGGGGGATGAAACATTATTTTGTTTGATAACTAAATAAGACTAGAGGAGTACTTGCTCAAAGAATGGAACTCGTAGAAAAGCTTGGAACCGAAAAAATTTGCTGAAGTTACTATTCGAAAATAGTGGTAATTATTCACACATAACAGCAATTATACGCTACGGATGAAGCTAAAAATGTTAAATTTATTAAATGGAATTCGTTCTGACGAAATCAGAACAGTAGATATGTATATATTAAAAAGGTGTCAAATAACGTAAAAACCGCCGCCAGGAGGCTCGCGATGAAGTACAATAAATGCGATATTTATCCTTCCCATTTCCATAAACATCTACTATATATATAAAACACAAACGGAAATTTCGTTCCGTTCCTTTATAACTCAAGTTCCGCTGAATGGATTTTGATGGAACTTGCACTGTTCGATAGATATTTTTTCAGGGAAGGTTTTAGTATATAACACAACGTTCTACGTAGATTAGTGATAGAATTATGATGGGAAGTTCTGTTATTTTGGACGATATGGTTACCATAGTTCATTTTTTTTGGCGACCGTTATCGTTGGCGAAAGAATTTGAAACGGCTATATCAGAAAATAATTCAAACACATAGAAAACTAAAAGAAAAATTATCTTATTAATTTTATTTAAAATACCCCCCCCCCCCCCGCAAAAAAAGAAAAAGGAAAAAAACTGTTTTAATGAGGGATAATATTATAAAGCGAAAATATTTAATTTAAACCCAAAGGAATGTTTGTAATGCTTAAAAATATTCAATATTTGGCGATTTATCGTTTGCGTCAGGTTAACAAAATCTGATCATTTGATTAGATATTATATGAGTGACAATTTTTTTTTTTGTTTTTCATTTGTTTTGTCTGTCTGTTAATTTTTTGTAATATAACTCCCTGTGAGAATGTTTCGAAGTCCATTGTGTCTTCTGGCCGTTTTTGGAAGTAAATAAGCATAATAACATTGCGTTATTTTTAGCAGATGACCCATAGTTCTCCTCCCGTGTAAAGATGCATGGCAAGAAGAATAAATAAACAGATGATTTCCATGGAATGTTTTTATTTTAAGCGAAAGAGAGTTGAAAGTTTGATGTGGCCCCCTCGGCACTCAAAACGTAGTTCACATCATGAAAATTTTGATCTTCTCCGTATCAGAGATAAAAAGGATCTGCCGTAATTTTACAATACATTCTCGCCGATGCTCTGTTTTTCACACCAAATATACATGTGTATCGCACATTTTTCGCCAGAAAGAATTTCGGACAGTTAGGCATGTGGCACATTAATTTACAGGGGGGAATGAATCAAAGGAGTGCCATGCCTGGCTACTTATTGCTATTTTCGTAATTTTTGAGCAGCAATCTACTGTATGTTATGAGAAAGAAGTCAGATGTGGCTTTCTGTATATGAATTATTTGATGAGCATATAGAATTTTGGCAGTTGGGAATTAATTAAAGACAGCATTTACATTGAAACCAGGAAGTTAATATTCTGCTCGGTCCAAAGCGTAAATGTAAAAACGTTTTGAATTTATCATTAAGTTTTTCAGACAGAAAGCAAAGTTTGAAAGGATAATGAAAATATCTAACGTACATATTGAATAATTTTGCAGCTGCATTTTTTGCAGAAAAGGAAGATCATTTTTGCGGTTAAAAGCCAGACATAAAAATGATAGAAAAGAAACGCTAATGTATTTGATGAAATATAATTGCTTTTAATCTTTAAAATGGAAAGGGTTTAAATAAAAATTTAATTAATCTTTAGGAAACATAAGAGAACTATAAATTTTGAATAATAAAGAAAATATGTATATGATCTTCATCATACTCCCCTATCATGTGACTTAAAGGAGGAACTAGCAGATGTAATTGTGAAAATGACTGCATTTATAAGTTACATGTTATTTGTTTATTTACGATTTTGATTTTACCTTTGGCGCCAAACAATGTGATTTTAAGCGAAAAGTGCATAAGCGTGAAATCCGCTTGAGCTTTATTAGCAATAATAGTGTTTATCGGGTATATAAGATCCTTTTTGGAGTAATTTTTTATATTCAAATGCAAATTATATAAATAGCAGTTATTGTTATAAATATGCGATCAAATATTTAAATTTTAGCGAATGTCTGCCACCTAAACACATATTGTAAAATAGTTAAATTTTAGACATTTAAAAATTTACTACGGAAACATGCCGGTTTGTTTTCACCAAACATATGATTTTTATAGCCTCGAATTCAGATCAGCGAATATTGTCTATTCTTTTATTTTTGTTTTTTTAATATATCGCCAATTTCACTTATAGAAATATTCACTGCGTCAAAAGTGTGGAACTAAAGAATATTCTTAAGGAGATGTGTGCAATTATGCGTTATTACTACCACAAAAGGCAACATTTTGTAATAAAAATTGCGTGCTGAAATAAATTTTCGATGATCTTTTTGATTCGTCATTGTTTTTAAAATATATTGGACTAATCGTCCGTATTCCGGTCACCTGCCAGTTGGCAATTTTACTATATTGTTGGAAGTTTCGTTTATGTTTCAAAATTACTCTGGACGACAATTCAGATTACAGAAGATTAGAAGACTTTTGAAATTAGCGTTTGCTAAATTTATAGGGTTTTTTTTCATTATGAAGCAAAGTTTTACCAAAAAAGCAATGCTTCCAATCAATGTACGGAAGAACTTTATAATGTCAATGGTGGCGAATGGAATACATATTTGTCGATTTATCATTTCAGTCTGAATAAAAAAAACGAGTAACTGAAATTCTGATTAGATAATTTTTCGATCATTATAAAGCATTTTTGACTTACACACATCCCTAGCAGCTAAACATAGTGGCAAATGAATTTATTTCTGCGTGTTATTATGCTCTTTAGTGAAATGCAAATAAAATATTCGGTTTAAGTATTCATCAAAAAGATTATTACTAAACATTTTGCATAACTAACTTTATCATTGTCAGTTTTGTATAAGGTATGAAATTTTGCTGATGAAAGATCTATAATTGAATTAACAGTAATTTGACATTATTTAATGGAACATATAGCTTGGCGTGTCAATAACTTCGTTTTGTAAGTAACTCTGATACATTAGTAACCATATCGTTTCAAGCACGTCTAATGTTTGACGTCAAACTTGGATATCGACAAGATTATAGAAGATTAGGAAGGTTTTATTGGATGAAAACTAGAGGTTTATTCTTCTACCGGATTTAATCATCGGGTTTTTTTCAGGTTAACGGTTACACGAATGCAACTGGTCTAAAAAATGGAAAGACAGTGAAAATGGCGTCATTTTAATTTTATTCCAACTATTCAGCTTTCAAAATGCATTTTTTTATGTTTCACCAGTATTTTTAAATAGAAAGTTAAACACTGTCCTTTATGTGCAAACAATTTATTACGTTTTTTACTGTATTTACTCTGCTGTAATTGAAAGATGAAAAACCGTAGGAAACTTGCCTGAAGAGGACGTATATTACGAAATATAATATAACATAGAGTGAGATTGTACTTACGTTACCAGAGACAAGAAAGAGGAACGGAGTTCAAGAACTTACAGACGAAAATGACTCACCCGAACATTAATTAAATTCAATGGTCAATCTATACAATCATTGTAATGCTCTCTTTTTAGTAGTATGTTGACTAGAGAACATTTTAGTTCCTGTTGCCATAATGGTCTTATGGTTATAATGGCCTCATTTCCCTACCAAACTCTACTACAAATGATCAACTAAATGAGTTGATTCTTATTAGCCCAAATTTTGCCCAATGTACGATATACTATAACGCAATGTCGTTTGCATCGTTTACAGCAATACTGAAGGAAAAACCAGGTGAACGTCCCTATTGCTTTAAAATACATGCTCAAATCAATTGATATAATTCGTTTGAAAATTTTGATTAGGGTAGCATCCGTAGGTGAAGATACATATTCCTTTAAAATAAAAAGCCATTTCGTATGACTTAAGGTACATTTAGAAAAATGGCCCAGCGCAGCGGGCGTAGCATGCTAGTAACAAATAAACAGTTAAAGAAAACTTTGATGTAAATTAAAGGCCCGCTATTTTGCTCTATCATTATAATATCTATCATGTGAACTAAATGCTATATTTAATAAAAAGTAATTTCTCCCCCTCTCCGCTTTTTTTTATTAATAATCACCATTAGAAATTTAACAACGTTTCTTTATTAATTACATCTTTGCTTATTAGCGTTTTATATCTTTTTGTATACAAAAATGAACATTTTGTTAAAATGAAAAGTTAACCGCTGAGTTTAAAACTTTCTAGAAAATCTTAATCCTCAGCCCATTTTAAGCAAGGATGTATAATTTTACAATCCAAAAATCCAATACTTTTAGTAATTTTATACAGTCTATAAAAATAAAACTCACTTTTTAGTATTTCCTTTTATATATCGCTCCATTCAAGATATGAAAAGACTATATGTCTGGCGTGAAAAAAAAATCAATTCTTTTTCAGTGATCAATTTAATAAAATATCAATTAATATCACCGGTTGTAATTATCTGATCTTTATAAAAATTAGATTTCTGAATTCAGCATTAAAAAAAAAAGTTGCATAATTTTCAAGTCGATAAATGCAATATTAAAAAAACAAAATTAATACTCCTTTAAATGTCGCATTAGGTTAAAAATCTGCGGTTTCATTCCACAGCTCTTTCAATGTAGAAAAAATAATTGTCCCGCTACAAGACTTACTTCTTTTAGCAATATATCCCTTATATACGCAATTTATTGTTCTATGCATATACGATATACTTGAAAAAAACTAAATATGAAGCTTATTTAATGTCTACAAGACTAACGTCTGAATTATTATTTTCTTAAATTGTAAATAAAAGTAATCAGACGTATTGTTTATGTGCTTTAATATAGGGAACGCAGTAGTTTATTCTTATGATGTTACATGTTTATTACTTTTATGTTTCTTCAAGGCTTTAACCTTTTCTTTCCTTGTCTGTCAACAAGAAACAAGTCTCAATGTTACTTTATCAAAGCTAGAGTAACATGATACCATTTGTAAGGTATCGTCTACAACAGTTCATTTGTTGGACTCGGAACTGACACTCAGAAGACCATTCAAGAGACAGGCAGGAAACAATTAATGGAACATTACAAAAGGAATCGCCTGAAGCCCTTTCAATGTAGACAAAATAATTGTTCTGCTAAAAGATGTATTTTTTTAGCAATATATGCCTTAAATACGCCTTTTATTGTTCTATACATATACAACATACTTGAAAAAATTAAATATGAAGCTTATTTAACCCCTTCGAAACGAGCGTCATTTACAGAATTTTTAATCTCTTACCACCGGTTTTTCAAAACAGAAATTTGCGCCTAATTGAATCGCAAAAATGCTAATATTAAATAAGGCAAAGCTTACAATAAAAATTAACTGGTGGGAATAATGAAGGATTCTGACAATCTTATGAGTCACGTATACGTGTCGTTCGTCCCCAACGGGTTAATGTCTACAAGACTAACGTCTGAATTATTATTTTCTTAAATTGTAAATAAAAGTAATCAGGCGTATTGTTTATGTGCTTTAATATAGGGAACGTAGTAGTTTATTCTTATGATGTTACATGTTTATTACTTTTATGTTTCTTCAAGGCTTTAACCTTTTCTTTCCTTGTCTGTCAACAAGAAACAAGTCTCAATGTTACTTTATCAAAGCTAGAGTAACATGATACCATTTGTAAGGTATCGTCTACAACAGTTCATTTGTTGGACTCGGAACTGACACTCAGAAGACCATTCAAGAGACAGGCAGGAAACAATTAATGGAACATTACAAAAGGAATCGCCTGAAGCCCTTTCAATGTAGACCAAATAATTGTTCTGCTACAAGATGTATTTCTTTCAGCAATATATCCCTTATATACACATTTTATTGTTCTATAATACGTATACGATATACTTGGAAAAAAAATTAAATATGAAGCTTATATAATGTCTATAAGACTAACGTCTGATTCCTGAAAGCATATTTTAATTGTTCTTACATTATAAACAACGATAGATGTTTCTTAATCAGGGGAAATATTATATAATCACATATGAATATATGCAATAACTTCTTCCGAGTTAACACGATTCCGAAAAGCGTTCCTTATTTTTAGAAACTTCGTGCTATGCGACATACTCAGATTTGATTATTTTTTGCTCAGTTTTGAAAATGTCGTTTTTATAGTATAAAGTCTTGCTTGTTAGCATAGCATAATGCAATCGGCATACAATCTTTGATCTGCAAAAACAAAAGTAATAATAATAATAATATCCTAAATGCATTGATTTGAGAAAAAGAGAAATATTTATGTTTTGTTTAGAGACTTTCTAAAATGATTTTCATACATTGAAAACAAAATTTAAAAATATGTATTTCTTCCTTAATGAAAACTGATTACATAAAGGTGAAAATCTTTTTTTAATCTTCTTTAATAAAAAGGTATGCGTTGCTGACGACTGGGATTTTCGCAAATCATTGCCACAGATTAATCTCGGAAAATGAAACACTTGAAGTTACTGAAAAAATTAATTGCCCGAAAAGTATTTGTTAGAAAATTGTTAGACAAACTGCGTTAGAAAGATAAAAAATTGTATTTTTCTTAATATAAATTACAAATCCACCGATTATGCCATTTTTCAAAAATATTGAATTTCAAAAATTACCAAATTTCACAATGGAGTACCATAGCGAAAACTTCACGCGTAAAAAAATAATAACAGCAATGTGTCAGCACGAGTCACAAATTATGGTAACCGTATTATTCTTTTACAATATAAAAGTGAATTATGATGTCACGAGTGCATGATTTTTATTTAATTCTCGACAAATACTAGATGCGCCATTTCTTTTTAGTTGTGAATAATATAGGTTAATTCACGTTATTAAAAAATGTAGCTATAAAACATATAAATCAATGGAAAACGGTAGGTAATAAATTGTAAACGTAATAATAAACCGTATTAAAAAAAAACATAACTTAGTGAAATAAGTATCCGTTTTTATGTTATTTTAGGAGATTACAGGTAAAGGTACAGATTACTTTAAAATACAAGGTTAAATTCACCGATATATTTTGTTTAATTCGAGGTTCTTTTGGAGAAACCGACCAGCGCAGCGGGCGTAGTCTGCTAGTAATACATAATAAAAGATAATTTAATATTTTCTAACTAATATTATTGTATGCATACTGTAAAAAAAGACAAATGTTTCTTATCTACGAAAATATAATATAAATACAAACGAAAATAAACTACAATAACCTCTTCCATGTTTGTCATTCCACAAAGCGTTCGTTATCATAGAAACCAATAAATTTGAGATTTAAAGAAGTATTTATAAAAATCAAGTTTCTTTTGCTGCCACTGACTTTCGGAAACGTTTCCGAGTAGTTTTTATCGTGTATTAATCAGTTTTCTCTAGTAAGGTTTTCAGAATAAATGTTTTTAGAATGCTATAATTTGTCAGATAAACATTTTCATATTCAACAAATATGTTTTAGAGACAAACATGATAAATTAACATCGTTAATATTAACATTAAAATTAACATTATTTTGTTGCTCTTGCATGTATAAACTACACAGCTGAAAGTGTTTAATTTGGAATTAATAGCATCCTAAAAACCGACACTCCTATTTGTGAAAACTTATTAATACTCTCTAAAACTACTCGGAAATGTTTCCGAAAATCAGTGTCAGCAAAATAAATTTTGTTTTTATCATTGCGTTTTTAACACGTTTGTTTGTAATACAGGTTTGTTGAACATGACAATGTTTATTTGAGAATGGATAGCATCCTAAAAACCGATACCCCTATTTGAAAAAACTTATTAATACTCTCTAAAACTACTCGGAAACGTTTCCGAAAATCAGTGGCAGCAAAAGAAATTTTGTTTTTATCATTGCGTTTTTAACACGTTTGTTTGTAATACAGGTTTTTTGAACATGAAAATGTTTATTTGAGAATGGATAGCATCCTAAAAACCGATACCCCTATTTGAAAAAAAACTTATTAATACTCTCTAAAACTATTCGGAAACGTTTCCGAAAATCAGTGACAGCAAAAGAAATTTTGTTTTTATCATTGCGTTTTTAACACGTTTGTTTGTAATACAGGTTTGTTGAACATGACAATGTTTATTTGAGAATGGATAGTATCCAAAAAACCGATACCCCTATTTGAAAAAACTTATTAATACTCTCTAAAACTACTCGGAAATGTTTCCGAAAATCAGTGGCAGCAAAAGAAATTTTGTTTTTATCATTGCGTTTTTAACACGTTTGTTTGTAATACAGGTTTGTTGAACATGACAATGTTTAATTGAGAATGGATAGCATCCTAAAAACTGATACCCCTATTTGAAAAAACTTATTAATACTCTCTAAAACTACTCGGAAACGTTTCCGAAAATCAGTGGCAGCAAAAAAAATTTTGTTTTTATCATTGCGTTTTTAACACGTTTGTTTGTAATACAGGTTTGTTGAACATGAAAATGTTTATTTGAGAATGGATAGCATCCTAAAAACCGATGCCCCTATTTGAAAAAACTTATTAATACTCTCTAAAACTACTCGGAAACGTTTCCGAAAATCAGCGGCAGCAAAAGAAATTTTGTTTTTATCATTGCGTTTTTAACACGTTTGTTTGTAATACAGGTTTGTTGAACATGAAAATGTTTACTTGAGAATGGGTAGCATCCTAAAAACCGATACTCCTATTTGTGAAAACATATTAATACTCTCTAAAACGACTCGGAAACGTTTCCGAAAATCAGTGGTAGCAAAAAAAAAAATGTTTTTATCATTGCGTTTTTAACACGTTTGTTTGTAATACAGGTTTGTTGAACATGACAATGTTTACTTGAGAATGGGTAGCCTCCTAAAAATCGATAATCTCATTGAAGAAAACAGATCAGTACACTATAAAATATGCTCAGAAACGTTTCCGAAGATCAGTGGTAACTAAAATGTATTTTAATATAAACTCTTCTTTAAATCTCAAAATGTTTTGATTTTTGAGGTTTTTAAAGATATATAAATCTGAACATGAAGAAAGCATTGGTTTCATTAAAATTTTCGACTTCCACTTTTCGGCGGATTTATACGTTTTAGAAAGTCCTGAGCACGATTTGACTGTTTTATAGAAAACGTCTGTCTTTGAGTCTGTCTGTCTGTCTGTGTGTCTGTCTTTTTAAATGAAATGAAATCCCTTTCTCGTGGAGATCCAGCGGTTAAGCCTAGGAACTTTTCCCCTCGAGGGGAAATGTTTATTGAAAATTCATATTTCAGAATACAGATGTTGAGTATTACATTAGAGATTAAAATAAAATTAGTACAAAGTTACTTTTTACAATACTAGTTCAGATCACAACATTTCTTAATATTAAATTTAAAAAAATAAAAAAATGTTTCTTTTCAGAATCACTTGAAACTCGGATAGGTTACTGTATATTTTAGTTCCTGGTTTTGTTATACAGGGTGATTCAGAACAATGTATGCATTCGCACTGTTTAAATGATTATAAGTCCCGTTTTTATTCACATATAATTAATATTTAAATTACAAAAGAATCAATATAAAGTGAATGACTTTTCCACTTGTCGCAGATGTTCAAAATTAATACCCTTCTGGTAATAAATACACTGCTGATAACGGTGTACTAATGATTCACAAACTTTAAGAAGCAGTTCATTTGATGTTGTGACACATTGTTGCTCAATTCCAGTACAGGAACGTTATCTATGAACATGAATTCGTTTTAAACATATATTTTA
This sequence comes from Maratus michaelseni, assembly GCA_963931845.1. Lineage (NCBI taxonomy): Eukaryota > Metazoa > Arthropoda > Arachnida > Araneae > Salticidae > Maratus > Maratus michaelseni. The sequence goes on from OZ007595.1 coordinate 314,212,983, forward strand.
TCTATCATTAATATCAAGTGGCAAAGGTGGATCTGCTTGCCCTGTGATATCGTTTTTGTACTTCTTCTACATTTTCATATTTCCAATAGCATTTTAAAATAAAAATTCTTTTTTCATAAGTTAATCTTAGTCCACTCATTACCTATATATTTAAAGCGAAAAGCGCATTCTGTCAAATTTCATTTTCTTTTTTCCACACGAAAATGTCTCATTCCGCATGCTTGAACGTTTTTTTGAAGGCTTCTCCTCTCAGAGACTGGAAACGTGTTTAGCGTTCATCTGTTTAGCCTAGGGGGATTGAAAAGGATCATTGAAAACGGATGGCGTAATATGGCCATGGCATTGAAAGCCTTTTTTTTTTTTAACTCGCGTTTTCACTACTAAATATGTATTTCTTTTCGCAAAATTTTAAAGAAAGCTTGGATACAGTTATATTTATAACCGATTGAAATTTCAGAGAGTTTGGAAGATGAGAACTATTTCTTTTTTTTGCTGTGTTAAAGGAGCCGAGCTGAAAACAAACAAACAAAACAGCGAGACGAAAACTTTTATTTTAAAACTAGATATCAATATTTTTTTTCACGAAACTTTTACACGGGCTGTAGAACCGCTTTATTTATAACCAATAAAGATTTGAAAGAGTTCGGACAAAAAGAACTTTTTAATTTAAAATGATGAAACGACACAAAAAACAAGAAAATGAGCGCTTTTATCACTAAACATCGATATTTCTTCGCGAATTTTTCATTTTAGAATATAATTTCATACAAAATCGGGTTAAATATACAAAATAATAAAAACCAGATTTAAAAAAAAAAAATTATTCATTATCGTGGGCCCGGGCAACGCTGGGTGGGTCAGCTAGTATCCTATTAATTACAAAAGGAAAATAAAGAAAAATCAGAAAGTTATGACCCGATAAACAGTGTTATGTATACATTTTTTTGGATCATCCCGCATTTTCTCAGATTAAGAAATATCTTTATTTATTTTTTTTTTATTTTTTTTTTTAAAGGAGTAGGTACTTAAAAGTCAAATCAATTACAGCAAATTATATTCATAAAGAAAAGATTTAATTAATTATCCAGAAAGTGGCTGGCAAGCTTACAGTTTTATATTAATTAGGACCTGCCAGTACATTTTTCATTACTCTAATAACTCGTATTCTTTGCTAAATACCTAAAAGACAAAAATAAATGTAAGTACATTGTTAGAACAAGTTTTGCACAACACTAAAGAAAATTGAGCATCATTATTTAAGCCAAAAATCATTTTAACGTGTTTCGTTTTCGTGCAGTTTTATGCAAGATTATCATGCGATCCGTCCTTTATCATGTTAAATACCTCAGTTCTTCGATTATTGGTTGTTTAAGTGTTTTTATTTTATGCTGGCGGGTCTTTTTTAACCTTTGTATTAGTAGTTTAGGGAGAGTTTCATAATATAACGGTATAAATAATATATAACGGTATAATTCTTCAGTGAAATACCGGAAATTCTATGAAAGTAAATTTGAGAAATGGCGTATGTCTTTCTAGTTTTTAGACGGGATGATTTTTCAACGCAAAACACTACATGTATTCTATCACTCGCATGTTTAAAGTTTTAATATTTACGTAGTAAAAAAAACTTAATATAATAATATAACCACGAACGAAAATAAACATTAACGTCTTCCAAGTTACCCACGATTCCAAAATATTTTTTTATCTTCAAAGTATCAGAGACCAATATATTGTTGTGATTTAAAGAAGCATTTATAAAAACAAAGTTTCTTTTGGTGCTACCGATTTTTGGAAATGTTTTCCAGTAGTTTTTATAGTGTATTAATCAGTTTTTAAGATGCTATGTATTTTTCAATAATATTTTCAGCTGCGTAATTGAATTTATACATGCAAGAGTAACAAAATAATATTAATTGTAATGTTAATTTATCCTGTTCGTCTGTGAAACATGTTTGTTGAACATGAAAATGTGTACTTCAGAAAACTGATTAATTAATTGAGATGACTGATTAATTGAGAATTAATTGAGATAATTGATTGAGAAAACTAATAATAAACAATAGATACTGTTATGAATTTTGTATATATCTGTAAATATTCCATTTGTTTAAATTTATTTTATTTTATTATTGTGAAAATTGCAGTATTATTAATGTATTTCCTATTGAGCATCATGTAACTCAATGCTAAAGACCTCAGGTGGTTTGCAAGGAAAACAACCTTACAGCATCGGTTTTTATAATGAGTTCTATTGGAAAATCGCCAAGGAATGGGTTTATCGCCAATTCCTTTTCCAGTTTATCAGATTTGGCGACTTTTTGTGCAACCACACCCCCCTTATACCTATACATTGGGATCCTTTCTTGCTTCGGTTCTCTATCGAAAGTTAAAGCACTTTCTGGTAATTTCTAGCATCTGAAGGCTCTGGAATAATCTGGAAAGATCTCTGAAACCTATATAAGGACCTCCATCAGTTCAGTTAGTTAGTTGTCTGTCAACTGCGATTGAATTCATACGAGAGGCTTTGCATTGAGAACTGTGTTTCTCGGATCGATTTTGTCGTTGATACGTCGTATTGAACGCATTGTTTCTGTGTGAAATTTTGCTGCGCTTTTATTGGATTTGAAGATTACTGAATATCTTGTAATTTTCAGAAGATATTTGTGATCGTATTGCACTGTTTATAGTGAACAAAGCCTTTGTATTGTTCTTATATATTGGCATCAGTCCTTTCGAACCCCGAGCTCACAACATTTGGTGTCAGAAGTGGGATTGAATGCCGATTACCAGAGCAATGGAAGCGCAACTGACTAAATTATTGGAGAAATTAGGCGAGATTTATGAGAAAATGACTGCCAACCTTGGCGAGTTAAAAGATGAAATGAAGAAGGAAATGTCAGCGATGGATGAGAAAATGACTGCAAATCTTGGCGAGATGGATGAGAAAATGACTGCCAACCTTGGCGACTTAAAAGATGAAATGAAGAAGGATATGTCAACCAACCTTGGAGAGTTGAAAGACTTAATAGAGGATAAAATAACATCTTTAAATGACAGAATTGACAGCGTGGAAAACAAATTTGAAGGAAGATTTCTGGAAATAGAGGAAAAAGTTCAAAAGACAGCCAATACCGTAGAAGAAAGGATAGAGAGTATAGAAAAGGAGTTGGAAAATGTGAAGAAACAAAAGATAACTGCCGAAAACTATCCCGAAGATTTCAAGTATCAAGCTATGCTTCCCCGGGCCTCTATTAAACTCTCGACCTATGACGGAAAATCCTCATGGCCAGTTTTTAAGACACAATTTGGGATCGTAGCGGACGCCAATGGATGGGATTCCCAGACAAAGGCTTGCCAGTTAGCTGCTTCTCTACGAGCTGATGCTGCCGATGTCCTACAGACTTTGCCTGCAAATGAACCGCTGGATTTTGAAACGCTCGTCAGTGCCTTAGAATTACGCTTTGGCGAGAAATGCATGAAGGAATATAGCAGACTCCAGCTCAAATCTCGACAGCAGAAATCCACTGAATCCCTGCAAGAGCTTGCTACGGATGTCGAGAGACTTTCACATCTTGCTTATCCTGACTGTCCGACTGAAATTAGAGAAAGCTTGGCTCTGCAGCATTTTATTGATGGTGTGCGTGACTCTGAGATCCAGAAACAACTCCGGATTGCAGATCTCAGTGACTTAAAAGGGGCTTTAGTTTATGCCCTGAAATTCGAGGCAACCCAGCAAGCTACAAGAAAAGATCGACACTTTGTGCGAGTAGCCAACATGCCTGAGACGTCGGATAGAGCTGTGGAGCATTTACAGCAGCAGGTGAAGGACATGATGAGGCAGATGAACTCCTTAATGGCCAACAAACCTTACAGGAAGATCAAGTGCTGGAGATGCGGTGGAGAAGGCCATATCCAAATCGACTGCCCAAGACGACCCAGCACCGATGGTAATAGCTCACCCGCTAACGGAGGAGCAAGAAAACTGATTATTGACCATCTTGCGGGGCGGAGGTTTCCAGATCTTAAGAAGCCTCATTTTCAAGTATGTGAAATTTCTGCAAGAAGTTGCGGCGAGAACGGAGTTTTTCTAGTCGGAAGTGTGAATGATTTGCCCTGTAATATGATCATCGATACAGGAGCCAATGTGACCATCATTCGGAAAGATCTAGCTCAGCGGCTGAAAGAAAAACTCTCCTGGACCCCGCCACGTGTAATCCTTCAAACTGTGACAGGAGATAAGATCGACATATTTGGAAGAATGACACTGGAAATAAAGTTTGGGAACGCCGCTTACCACCATACAGTCTATGTGGCCGATATTTCAGACCCTTTCATACTCGGACTGGACTTTTTAAAAGAGCATGGATTTACACTGGATTTTAAGAATAATGAGTTACGCTCTGCTCAAGAAGATGTCACTATTTTCAAACTTGGAAATGAGTCCGGGTCTATTCAACGGATCACAGCCAAGGCAGATGTTATCATCCCTCCTCGGACCGAAATGATGATACCTGGATTAACTGGAAACGAAAGAATTTTCCAGTATGGCGTGACTGGATATCCTGAGAAGAGCCCAAAGGGAGTGCTAATAGCATCAGCGCTGGTAGATCTGTCGAGAGATGTGATACCTGTGAGGATTGCGAACGTAAGTGAAAAGTCTAGAATTATCCAGAAAGGTGAAGTGCTTGCAACCTGTGCTCCAGTTACCTGTGTTTGCAAAGACCCGAGCTTGACGTTATCGGAGCCGCCTACAAGTTTAACACCTGTAATTGGACGAAATGAAAATTTATCTCCTGAACAGAGACATGCCGCAGAAAGACTGTTCCAGGAATTTAAGGATGTGTTTTCACAAAACGAGAATGATATAGGTCGCACTTCTCTGACACGTCATAGAATTGATACTGCCGACCATCCACCGATTAAACAGCATCCAAGACGCTTGCCGTTCGCAAAACAAGAAGAGGTTTCTAAGCTCTTACAAGAGATGCAGAATAGTGACATCATCGAACCGTCATCAAGTCCGTGGGCCTCTCCCATCGTGTTGGTCCGAAAGAAAGATGGCTCCACAAGATTTTGTGTGGATTATCGTAAACTTAACGATATCACGAAGAAGGACAGCTATCCTCTACCAAGAATAGACGACACACTAGATACTCTTTCAGGACATAAATGGTTTTCCACACTTGATTTGAAGAGTGGATATTGGCAGGTAGAGATCCATCCTGATGACAAAGAGAAGACTGCATTTACTACTGGACAAGGACTTTGGCAATTTAAAGTTATGCCGTTCGGGCTCTGCAATGCTCCAGCAACGTTCGAGCGCCTCATGGAGACAGTGTTAAAAGGCCTGACTTTTGAAGCTCGTCTCATCTACCTAGATGACGTCGTCATTGGTGGCCGCACGTTTGAAGAACATCTTGGAAATATTCGAAAAGTGTTAACGAAGCTAAGAGCGGCGAATTTAAAGCTGAACCCTCTGAAATGCAAGTTCTTCCAACGCGAAGTAAATTATTTAGGACACATCATCTCAGCTGAAGGTGTTCGAACAGATCCTGAAAAAGTGTCTGCAGTAAAGAACTGGAAGCGTCCGGAAAATGTCCATCAGTTGCGAAGCTTTCTGGGACTATGCACTTATTACAGAAAGTTTGTCCAGGGGTTCTCCAACATCGCAAGACCATTGCATAGGCTCACTGAAAGCAAGCAGAAGTTTCTATGGACACAAGAATGCGAGAATTCCTTCCAGCGGCTGAAAGAAGCTCTCACATCCTCTCCAGTCCTTATCTATCCGCACCCCGAGAAACAGTTCATTGTGGACACGGATGCCAGTCATGAAAGTTTCGGCGCTGTACTTTCCCAAGAAATAGATGGCCAAGAACGAGTCGTAGCATACTGGAGCAAATGTTTATCGAAACCAGAGCGGAATTATTGCGTCACTCGTAAGGAGTTATTAGCTATAGTGAAAGCCATAGAACACTTCCATCACTATCTCTATGGCAGGAAATTTCTCCTTCGTACTGATCACGCATCCCTAACATGGCTGATGAATTTTAAGAACCCAGAGGGCCAAGTAGCCAGATGGATACAACGGCTCCAGGAATACGACTTTGACATCAGGCATCGCAAAGGCTCATCGCATGGAAACGCCGATGCCCTATCAAGAAGACCGTGTCCCGAGAGCTGTCGCTATTGTTCCAGAGCGGAGAGCAAGTATAATCCCGAATATGTCATACGCCAGACGAAGACTTCACTATTGACGCCACCAGATCCCTGGAGTGATGAGAAGATTCGAGAAGATCAAATGGCAAACTCTGAGATCAAACCAATCTTGGAGTTATTAGAATCTTCTAGCACGAAGCCCAGTTGGAAAGACATCTCTACTTACAGTCCTACGACGAAGCAATATTGGGCTCTTTGGAACTCCCTCCACGTCAGGAATGGTGTCCTGTTCCGAAAATTCGAATCGGAAGATGGGAAGACATCTCGGTGGCAGTTGGTACTTCCTCGATCCCGAATACCAGAGGTCCTCAAGGAATTACATGGCAGTCCCACTGGTGGCCATTTTGGAGTCATGAAAACATTACATAGAGTCCGAGAGCGCTTCTTCTGGGGAAAAGCGAGAGCTGACGTCGAACGATGGTGCAAATCTTGCGATGCATGTGCAGCTCGAAAAGGACCAAAGAAACGTAGCCGAGGAAAATTACATCTCTACAATGTAGGAGCACCTTTCGAACGCATCGCCCTTAACATCCTAGGCCCTCTGCCAAGAAGTGCTGATGGCAACAAATACCTCCTTGTTGTCATGGACTACTTCACGAAATGGCCTGAAGTTTATGCCATCCCTGATCAAGAAGCTTCTACGGTTGCGGATGCCTTGGTACACCAGTGGATATCAAGGTATGGAGTCCCCCTTCAAATGCATTCTGACCAGGGGAGAAATTTCATCTCTGCTGTGATTGAGGGTCTCTGTCAACTTCTCGGAATGGACAAAACTAGGACGACGCCTTTACATCCACAGTCGGATGGCATGGTTGAGAGGTTTAATCGTACCATCCTCAACAACCCCTCACTGCTAGTTTCAAGAAACCAACAAGACTGGGACCAAAAACTTCCCTTGTTTCTCCTCGCCTATCGCAGCGCCGTCCATGAAACGACCGGCTATTCCCCGTCTCAGATGCTTTTCGGTCGTGATCTTCGTCTACCTTGTGATCTGATTTTTGGTCGCCCTCCAGATGCGCCTTCATCGCCAGAGGGATACGTGCAGAATCTCCAGGCACGATTTGAAGACGTCCACAGCTTGGCTCGAGAGCGGATCAACATACAGACGGAGAAGATAAAGACCAGGTACGACACGAAAGCCACGGGACATCAATTCAAAGAAGGTGACAAGGTTTGGTTTTATAATCCGACTCGACGCAAAGGACTTTCTCCCAAACTGCAATCGCACTGGGACGGTCCTTATACAGTCCTAAACAGACTGAACGATGTCGTAATTCGGATCCGAAAGTCACCAAGTTCGAAGCCTAGAGTCGTTCATTACGACAGGCTGGCTCCATACTATGGCCATAGTACTTAGTTCATTGATTGTAAATAGTGTAATGCAAATAATGTAAATTAGTATGACCATGGTCTTGTATATAAATTAATGTAATTATTTATTTTGCTTAGCATTATCATTATTATTGTTATTATTATTTAAATACTTGTATGTAATAATGTCTATGCTTTAATTTTATTTTATTTTTAAATAAGTGTATATTTTGTATAATTCAGCATTATGAATGTGTTTTGAATAGTATAGCATTTGTTGGTAACGGGTTTGCTTTCCGATCAAAGGTTGAACTGCCCGGGACGTGCAGTCCTTGAGAGGGGGGCAATGTTATGAATTTTGTATATATCTGTAAATATTCCATTTGTTTAAATTTATTTTATTTTATTATTGTGAAAATTGCAGTATTATTAATGTATTTCCTATTGAGCATCATGTAACTCAATGCTAAAGGCCTCAGGTGGTTTGCAAGGAAAACAACCTTACAGCATCGGTTTTTATAATGAGTTCTATTGGAAAATCGCCAAGGAATGGGTTTATCGCCAAGTTGGCGATGGTTTTGGCGACTTATTTTTGTCGCCAAATTTGGCGATATATCGCCAAATGTCGCCAAGTTGGCGACGGATTTGGCGACTTTTTGTGCAACCACACCCCCCTTATACCTATACATTGGGATCCTTTCTTGCTTGGGTTCTCTATCGAAAGTTAAAGCACTTTCTGGTAATTTCTAGCATCTGAAGGCTCTGGAATAATCTGGAAAGATCTCTGAAACCTATATAAGGACCTCCATCAGTTCAGTTAGTTAGTTGTCTGTCAACTGCGATTGAATTCATACGAGAGGCTTTGCATTGAGAACTGTGTTTCTCGGATCGATTTTGTCGTTGATACGTCGTATTGAACGCATTGTTTCTGTGTGAAATTTTGCTGCGCTTTTATTGGATTTGAAGATTACTGAATATCTTGTAATTTTCAGAAGATATTTGTGATCGTATTGCACTGTTTATAGTGAATAAAGCCTTTTTATTGTTCTTATATATTGGCATCAGTCCTTTCGAACCCCGAGCTCACAACAATACTATTCGGAAATCGGTGGAAGCAAAATAAACTTTGTTTTTATGAAAGCTTCTTTAAATCTCGAAAATACAGGGTGCGTTAGAAAAATGTATATACGCTTCGAATGGTTATAATTCCAGTTTTTATTCACATATAATAAATATTTAAATTGCAAAAAAGTCTACATAAAAAGTATAACTTTTACTCTTATTGCAGATGTTTAAAATTATTACCGTTCTGTTCAATACACTGCTTATAATGGTGGGCTATTGATTCACAAACTTCAACAAACACTTCATTTGGTGTTCTTGTTCCATTGCGGTTCCGGAAGGTTGTGTATGAACATCCATTTGTTTCAAACTTATCTTTCATCCGATGATTTGTAAGTTGCATATAATAGGCGGACCTGCCTGAAACTCCCTTCGATATTGCTTTTGTACTTCTGCTACATTTCCATACTTACAATAGTATTTTAAAATAAATTTTCTATTTTCAAAAGTTAATCTTAGTCCACTATTTATTTCCAATTAATTATAATTTGAAAAAAAAAAAAGAAAAAAAAGCAATATAAAAACTTTTTTTTTAAGTCAATTCCTACTTAGGTCAAATAGAAATTTTTTTCCAGCGATCTACACGCTTCGCCACTGACGGTATTTATTCCTAAATTTATATCCTGCTAAATATCTTACATAAGAGAATTTTTTGAAATGTATTAAAAATTAAATAAAAAATAAATAGCTAAAATACCAAAAATTAATAGCTCGAAAAGTATTTCTCACAAAATTGTTAGATAAACTGCGTTAGAAAAGTAAAAAAAATTGTGTTTTTCTTGATATAAATTTAAAATCTAATGATTATGCCGTTTTTCAAATATTGAATTTAAAAAATTACCAAACTTCACAATAAAGTGCCATAGCGATGTTACAGTTAACGATAATACAGTTTTTTTCAAATATTAATTCATTAATTAAATTTTATTATTAAATTTTAGTTTTACACTTCATTTCTGTTCAAAAGTATAGACTTACTCCACATTTATAGTCTCCTTCGCCCGCGAGCCCCCTGATCTTCGTCCGTGAACAGCCAGCCCCATTATCTTTTAACGTGTGAAGGTGAGACTATAAATATGGAGTGAGTCTATACTTTTGAACAGAAATATAAAATTAAAATTAGTTAATTAAATTTAATTAATGAATTAATATTTGAAAAAACTGTATTAACATCAATTGTCATCCAGTACAAGTTTTAAAAAATTTATTTGAACTTGATAGGATGAACATAAAATATTTTATTAACGATTGAAAATTCCAACAAGATATATATAGAGAGAGTGTGAGCTAATAGTAGGAATTTAAAAAAGGAAGTTATGACCCGTTAAACAGTGTATGCATACATTTTTATGAAGCATCCTGTATATTGGTTTTTGAGCTTTCTAAAGATAAACAATAATTTTCAGAATCGTGGATAACTTAGAAGAGGTTATTGTATATTTTAATTCAAGTGGTTAAATAATTCATGTGGTTAAATTATATTTTCCCAACTTACGAAACATTTGTCTTTTTTTTTTTTTTTTTTTTTTTTTTTGCAGTGTATTGCTTGTAAAATGTGTACTTCAGAAAACTGATTAATTAATTGAGATGACTGATTAATTGAGAATTAATTGAGATAACTGATTGAGAAAACTGATTAATAAACAATAAATACTATTTGGAAATCGGTGAATTACATTTTTGAATCACGGCAACTTTGGAAGCGGCTACCTGAATGACAAATTAAAAATTTTACCAGAGATTGAAAAATTATCAGATCATTCAAATACACTAACCAAAATTCTTAAGCAAGAATATTTTCTAATTTTCTGGCGAACTGTATTATTGGGAGTTTGAATAAATTCTCGCTGTTTTCCAACAATTTTTTTTCATAGTGTTAAACATGTCGAATTCCATGTCGAATTTCAAAAAAGTGTATTTGCGGGGAATTTTACTGCACTAATTTATTTTTTTTTTAAATTGTAGCTAGCTGAAGCGCACAGAATTCTTCTTGAGACTGACGGCGACCATGCTCTGTCGGAAACAACATGCAGACGCAGAGATTGGTTTAGACGCTTCAAAAATAATGATTTTGATGTGGAAGACAAAGAACGCTCTGGCGCACCGGAAAAGTTTGAAGATGAAGAGTTGGAGGCATTACTTGATAAAGACTCATGTCAGACGCTAGCTGAACATTTGAAAGCATTAGGAATGATTTTGAAGCAAGGACATTGGGTGCCGTACGAGTTAAAGCTGAGAGACGTCGAACGGTGTCTTTTCACGTATGAACAGATGCTTCAACGGTAGAAAAAGAAAGGTATCTTATCGTGACTGGCGATGAAAAATGAATACACTACGATAACACATAGAGCGCGTTCGGAGACCGAAACGCTGGTTACTCGTATAATTGGAGAATGACGTCGTCTGATTTTCTCAGGGTAAAGTTGGGTTAAAACGGCTGTGAACGCTTTTGGGTAAAGTTATGGGCATGCTTACAATCAAACACTTCCGTCAACCAATCTACCATTCATTTTGATTGTATGAACACTACAGAAACCATCCTAGCCAACGTTAGCTAATTATATCATAGTCCTGTTCAAGGTAGACCAATCAAAGGGTCAGGACTCAAGTGTACAGTAGGAGTCATAAAGAACAACAATTAACAGTTGCAGTTAGCTATAAAACAAACAAACAAACCAGATTTCCCAACCACGTGATCACTTTACCGATCAAAATTCTCCAGGTAATGTGGGTAACCCGAAGTCTGGGTAATTTCCGGCTCTGAACGCTACGGGTAACACGCAAAAAGTCACGTGATACCGGTCTCTGAAGGCTTCGGGTTACCCATGTGTTGCCCTATGTAACTCGGGGTTCGGTCTGTGAACGCACCGTAAGTGTAGAAGATCGTGGGGTTAGCAATGGCCTTGCATCAACATCGTCGGCAAAATCGAATATTTGTGGTTCCAAGCTTCTGCTCTGCATTTAATGCGATCAGCTGGATCGAGTTGCGCAAACGGATCGAAACTACTGAAGGAGATATCTATCGACTACAATTGAAACGATTAAGCATTGAAGGAAAAATGGCCTCTATACGAGCAGAGGCACGGCAAAGTGATTTTGTAAAATGACAACGCTCGGCCACATGCTGCCCAACCGGTGAAAATCTACTTGGAAACGCTTAAATGGGAAGTACTACCCTTCCCCCCCACACACACAGTATTTACTAGAAATTGCTCTTTCTGATTATCATTTGTTCCGGCCGATGGCACATGGCCTAGCTGAGCAGTACTTCCATTCTTATGGCAATGCTAAAAACGGGTGACTCTTGGCCAAAGAATCAAAAGACGTCGTTTTTTCATCCTGAAATTCAAATGCTGCCAAAAAGATGGGAAAAAGTAGTGGCTGTGGCTAGCGACGACATACTTTTAATAATATGTTTTTTACTAATTTATTAAGTAGCAGTTATTAATTACTAATTTATTAATTATTTTAAATAGAGCATTGATTTTCACGAAGAAACAGCGAGAACTTATTCAACATCCAAGTAAAATTAAATAAACCATTTTCTGCAGGGTACACCTTAATTTAACTACACATTAGAATTCTAAGGTAATCCTAGAACTAAGAAAAGAAATCAGAGAAAAAAAAATTAGGAGTAATTAAGGTTTAAAAACTGTTGGATTAAATAGAAAAAGATATAAAACCTTCAACTTTATCAGAATTACTAGTGAATATATATATATTTAAAACGGCTATTTGAGACTGAAAATATGTTGCTATTATAAATTACATATGTTTAAGATAAATCACGAATATACAATTAAACTCAAATCAACTATTAATTATCGAAAAAATTCTCCACATCATTAAAAGAAAAAAACTGACGTTTTGTATAGAAATTTAGTTAATTGAAACTACAATACCTAGAACATTGAAAGCTTTTTTACAAAAACTCCTTTGATAAAATATCTTTAAAACCCTTTCAAAATCACTAAAATGAAAATGAATCTTCTGTTACTTTCGTATAATAGAAAACTATTTTCTAAAGAGTTTGTTTGGGGAAAAAAAAACTGAAGAGTTCAATTTTTTTTTCTGTTTTCGTAACAACGGTCATCATTGACGTAAATTTAATTAGAAATGGTTTTCAAACATTCTTTATTTCGACCTTATAAGAAAATAAAACCTCGTTTGATAAAATAGGTTAAGAGGGAGAAATAATTTTTTTTCTTCTTGTACATAAATGATATAACAGAAAAAAAGAGGCAGTGAATGTGGTTTCAAGATTTAAAGAAATTGGAAATGTATTTGAATGTATTGAATACAAAATGAGAATCGTTCGAATATACTTTTTTTCTATTTGAGAAAAATAAATTTAAGCTAGCATTGTTTTGTATATTTTGCGTAAAGTATTGAGTTTGAATATAGTCATAGTTTAGTCAATAGAGTTATTAAAACAATATCATTATTTTTGCAACTGAGGATGAAGAGTATAAAATAATAGGTTACTTGCATTTTATTCGTGTAAGGAAAATACACCGCGTTAAAAATTGTGCCGATGATGATAATTAAAGTAATCTTAATTATAAAAAACATCGTTATTTTTCAGACTGAGGATGAAGAGTATAACATAATAGGGTACTTGCGTATTATTCGTGTCAGGAAAATACACCGCGTTAAAAATTGTGCCGATGATGATAGTTAAAGTAATCTTAATTTTAAAAAACATCGTTATTTTTGAGACTGAGGATGAAGAGTATAAGATAATAGGGTACTTGCGTATTATTCGTGTAAGGAAAATACATCGCGTTAAAAATTGTGCCGATGATGATAATTAAAGTAATCTTAATTTTAAAAAACATCGTTATTTTTTAGACTGAGGATGAAGAGTATAACATAATAGGGTACTTGCGTATTATTCGTGAAAGGAAAATACACCGCGTTAAGAATTGTGCCGATGATGATAGTTAAAGTAATCTTAATTTTAAAAAACATCGTTATTTTTTAGACTGAGGATGAAGAGTTAACATAATAGGGTACTTGCGTATTAGTCGTGTAAGGAAAATACACCGCGTTAAAAATTGTGCCGATGATGATAATTAAAGTAATTTTAATTTAAAAAAAACATCGTTATTTTTGAGACTGGGGATGAAGAGTATAACATAATAGGGTACTTGCGTATTATTCGTGTAAGGAAAATACACCGCGTTAAAAATTGTGCCAATGATGATAATTGAAGTAATCTTAATTTTAAAAAACATCGTTATTTTTTAGACTGAGGATGGAGAGTATAACATAATAGGGTACTTGTATATTATTCGTGTAAGGAAAATACACCGCGTTAAAAATTGTGCCGATGATGATAATTAAAGTAATCTTAATTTTTAAAAACATCGTTATTTTTTAGGCTGAGGATAAAGAGTATAAAATAATAGGGTACTTGCGTATTATTCGTGTAAGGAAAATACACCGCGTTAAAAATTGTGCCGATGATGATAATTAAAGTAATCTTAATTTTAAAAAACATCGTTATTTTTTAGACTGAGGATGGAGAGTATAACATAATAGGGTACTTGTATATTATTCGTGTAAGAAAAATACACCGCGTTAAAAATTATGCTGAGGATGATAATTATAGTAATCTTAAATTTAAAAAAAACATCATTATTTTTTAGACTCATTATTTTATAGATTTTTTAATTTTTAGTTTATCATGTCTTTTTTTTCCTCTCTTTCATTAAATAGTTGCCTAGCAACTGTATTTCAAAGAATATTTAAAAAAAAAAGAGGAGGAGAGCTCTCAGGGAGAGCAGAGGCCCCTGATGGAGTGTATTTTTATTCGGAAAAAATTGAATAAGTAGTTTATCATATCATTGCATAAACTTGTGTTTAATGTGATACTTCTAAAATGTTTCGGAAGCTTCGATACATCTTACATGCTTATAAATGTGCATATAATTAAAAAAAATTCGGATTGTGGGATATTAAATAGTATGCAGATTACATTAAAAATTAGAGAGACTGTTAAACAATGATTTATAGAGCTGACGTGGAGCCTCTGATCTGTAGATTTACTAGTACACTAGATGATCCAAATGTAATTTAAAATTAAATAATTCGAAATGTATTACTAGCTATTTATAAACTAGCTATACAAACAAGCTTTTTAAACATTCATGTGATAAGAATTATAGCAGAAATTCTCTTTGATGGGGTGCAGAGTGGTCGTGTTACGTCGGACGACTATAAGAATTACACTGCAGAAAAGCAGACATGTTTTTAGATCTAGAAAAACTGTACCAAAATATAACATAACTACTTCCGAGTTATCCACGATTTCGAAAAACGTTCATTTAATCTTCAGAAACCTCAGAAATCAATAGATTTCCAGTATTTAAAGAAACATTTCGTAAAAAATGTTTATTTTTTTTGCAGATTGAAAAAAGAAAAAAAAACGAAACGTTTCCGAGAAGATTTTATTAGGTATTAATCAGTTTCTAAACATGAAATATCACAGTTTCGCGAATGCAATCAAACCTATAAAAAAAAAATAAATAAAAATAAACATTTTTACCAGAGTAACAGTATTTATACATGTAAGATTAATAAAATAATGTTAATTTTAATATTATTGTTAATATTGTTAATGTAGTATGTTAGTTTTTGAACACGATGTTTAAAGATGAAAATGTTTACTTGAGAATTCATATCATCCGAAAAAAAAAAAAACCTATATTTTGTGTTGAGAAAACTGATTGATGCACTGAAAAACTATACTCGGAAACATTTCATCTTTTTCTTTTTTTAAAAAAATGTTTTATAAATGCCATTTGAAAGTTCGCAAATACATCGGTTTCTGAAGAAAAAAAGACGGGAATGTGTAAGATGCGGAAGAGGTTATATTATTATATTATATTATTATATTATATTTTCGTAAAGTTTTGCGAAATCCAGTAACTTTTCCTCTTTTTTCTTTCTTTTTTTAGTGTGTAAGAAAAATTGTTATATTGAATATTTGTAATCTCAATTGCGTTGCCAGCTGTGCTACACCTCTGTACAAACTGCACTCTAAAAGAAATCCGTTAATTGAACGCTTTTTTTTTCCGTTGCTCTTTTTCGTTAAATCACGGAAATTTCCGCTTTGATTTGCCCATTTTCTCCCAACATACAGAAATTTCGGCAATCTAGCGTAAAAATTACCCGAAATCCTCCAATCCAAAGCTGTGTTTTCGTCAAATCGAAGGGCTGCTTCGACAACTGTTTTGAGTGTAACTTTTTTAGTATTAGAAACGGAATTTTTAAGTATGTTCGTTTTAACCTCAAAATACGAAAAATTTGCGAACGAAAGCTCAAAATATCCTGCAATTCTCCAAACAAAATATGGAAAATTTCTCAGAAAACAGAAAAATCTTTTTCAATCAGAGGGTCGTTCGGGCTTCTTTCTGACCGCAATTTTGCGTTTTCTGACGAAATTATTTTTGAGAGTGGTGTTGATATAACTGAAGTGCAACTTGTTGGAAGCAAATGTAACTATCATCCTAGCAAATCTTTCCTTATTGAAAAAAAAACGCCATGTCATTCTGTAAATTTCTTCGAAAACTGCATAATGCTACTGCTTGTAAATTTCACATTATAAAGTTTTAGTGTTTCCTATGCTTTTGGATCATCTTGTATATACCCTGTGAGGCACATTGAATAACTATACTAAGAGGATATTTAAAATGGGAGTGTTGCAAAATTATGACTGCTAACCATTTCTTTTATTACAATCATAATTTAAATTTTTCCAAAGGTTAAATAATTCAGAAATGCTCATCGATTTACGATCTTGATTTTTCGGAAGCTTATCATATATGGACGAATTCAAACAACTTGGTTAATCATATGTTCAGTACACGAAATTTTTCAAGCGTCTGGTACCTTTAATTCACTTTCTTCACTCGCCCCCCCCCTTTTCTCCTCCCTGCTTAGGCTCGTCCATACTGGCGGAGCGATTCTTATTGGTCTCCGTGACATGGGACTCCAGGTCCACTGTTTGATTTTCAATACTCATGGCCATTCCACCTTGACCGCGAGTGGTCATATGGTCATATGGTCGGATACATGGTCTAAACATTTACATCTGTTTTTAATCTTTATAACCTTGGCACTGATGATGGAACTTTAGAGGTTCCGAAACAGCTGTTTGCCATTTTATATGTATTTTATTTGGGCTACTTTTCACGTTATTTTTATAAGAGAATATTAGTAATAAAAATTACTTTCCCGCTTACATACTTTTACTGCTGTGAAAGAATTTTTACATGCATTTATAAACGATGAATACAATGTATTGGCCAATATAGACATGGATCTTCGTACAGTAGTTGGCGACAATGCATACAGATTCTTTGACAAAACTTTTAAAAGTACAAAGACTATTTTCAGTTTTATCCAAGAAAATATCTTATACTCTATTTTAACCACATAATCAAATTTAGAGGTAATACGAGAATTTTTATTTGAAAAAGTGAACTATTTTTAAAAAATGAAAAGAAACCAGGAGCAATGAAGCTTTCAACAAAAGTCGATTAGTTTAAATAGAAAAGCTTAATTAAAAATTGAAAAACTCTCTTTTTTATCAGCACTACACTTATAAAGCTAAACAACAGTTCTTTCACATAGAAAATATTTGCTATTATATATAAAATATTTTAAAAATAAATTATCAAAATAACATCAAGCTATAACCTATTGTTATGTTAATTATCAAATAAATTCTTCATCAGTAGAGTAAAAAATGACAATTTGAATAAAAATTTAATTATTTAAAAACCAAAGACTCGAAATACTGAAAGATTTTGAAAAAATAATTCAAAAGAAAGATTAAATATTTCCTTTTATAAAATATGTTTAAAACCGTTTCAAGCTTGCTAAAATAGAAAATAATCTTCTTTTGCTTTGTATAATAGAAAAATATTTTGTAAAGAGTTCATCTAGGAAGAAAAAGCTGAAGTTTTTTTTTATTCTTTTTATTGTATTTCTTACAATGGCTATCATTGATTTAAATTTAATTAGAAATGATTAAAAAAAAATTTTTTTGACACAGTTAAAGAAAATAAAACTCCATGTATGGTAGAATGGGGAAAATGGTAACCCCCCCTCCTCCGCCCCTTGTCTATAAGTGAGATAACCGAACAAAATAGAGAGTGAATGTGATTTTAAGAAGAGAAAAATTTCGAAATGTATTTGAATGTACACTCTGAAAACGACATTTTCAAAACTGAGCTGAGTATGTCGCATAGTCAAAATGGCTCCGAATCAAAATGACTCAATTTTGAAATATGTATTTATATACTCATTTCTGAAAACATTCATACACTCAAGAATAAAACATCATGTGCTCCTATTTGAGTATGTCCATGTTTCAAAAATGAGTATGAACTGACTTCTATGGGCTCATTTTTGAGTATTTCCATGTTTCAAAAATGAGTTTAAACTGAACCTAATCATTTTTAGTACATCCACGTTTCAAAAATGAGTATGAACTAACCTCTATGTGCTCAGTTTTGCGTAGGTCCCTGTTTCAATATTCTGAGTATTTCTGGTATTTCAGAATTGAAAACAATTCGGTCGTCCTATTTGAAACAAAAAGTTTCATAACAAAATGAAAACATCGATTTACTGAGATTTGAAAATGCCATTTTTCTCAGTGTAAGGAGCACAAATGAGAATTGTGAGCTTTTCTTGTAATTTCAGATTTATAAAACTGTAATCATGAAATGAATCTAAAAAAAATTAAATTCTATCTATTTTGCGTAATGTATTGCGTTTGAATGGTATCAGAATTAAATACTATCGTGTAGGGTTGGTAAACTTTTTTATACCAGCGTGCCCGATAATCACAGAAAATATGTATTAACATTGTAGCATGCCAAAAACATGAATAAAAAAATGTACATTAAAAAATTGCCGCATATGCTGTTTATACGAAAACCTGGTTAACAGAATCAGTCGCTTTCATGCATTACGTAAACATCTCGCAATTTCAATTTTTACATCATTGAATAAGGATATTAATGTTTTTTCAGATGCATTTAAAAAAATCGTATAAATAAAATACAAATTTACAGAAATGTAATAGAATTACACGCATAAACCCTAGAAATTATCAGAATAAAAAAAGCTGCTATAAGCAGCGATTTTTTGGTGATTTCTATGGCTATTAACTCCTAACCATGCTGATGCTACAGAAGTATCGTATTTAACAAATTTAAAAACTTTATTTGAATACATTATTTCTATTTTTCATGTAAATTGTTTTTTGGTGTTGTTAGTACGCAATCGAAAAAAATATATATATTACATAAAAAGAACCTACAGCATCGCTCGAATTAATTGGAACACTCAATAAAAAACAGCAAAATTTCTCTTAATACACAATTTATTAGAAAGAGTACAGACTTAGTTTATTTTAATAGTTGACATATCCTCCCTTGTTCTTTAATACCTCCTGGCAAAGTTTAGGCATTGATTCAACTAGCTTGTCACATATTTTTTTAGTTTATCGTCATGAAACCATATCTTGATTAGGAAGAAATCATAGATGTTTTTGTTGCAATGTCTTCTTTGGCAAGTTTTTGCTTACAAATTGACCAGAGATTTTCAATTGGATCTAAGTCTGGTGAGTTACCAGGCCATTGTACATTCATACCTTTTTAGCAAAGTAGTTTTTACATTTGATGTATGGCAAGGTGCAAGATGTTACTGGAAAATCCCGTCGCTGGCTGAAAACAATTTTTCATCCAAATCATCCTCCAAAAAAAAATATTTTTGGGGTAGTATGACTTTTCCTGGACCAGGACCATTAATTCCAGTAGAAGAATTGATGAATTCTGTTAAGTACATTTATTTACTCCAGAGAAGAGTGGTTCCACTGGACGTTTTTGTTGTGCATTCTTTGGCATTTTTTGATTACAAGTTGACCAGAGTTTTTCAATCGGATCTAAGTCTGGCGAGTTATCAGGCCATTGTAGAACATTTATACCTTTTTTAGCAAAGAAGTTTTTATATTTTTTAGATGTATGGCAGGTGCAAGATCTTGCTGGAAAATCCCGCCGCTGGAAGAAATCAATATTTTATCCAAACAATCCTCAAAAGAAAATGTTTTTGGAACAGTATGGCTTTTCATGGACCAGGATCATTAGTTCCAGTAGAAGGATTGATGAATTCTGTTAAGTACATATATTTACTCCAGAGAAGAGTGGTTGCACTGGACGTTTTTGTTGTACAGTCTTCTTTGGCATTTTTTGCTTACAAATTGACCCGAGATTTCCAATCGGATTCAAGTCTGGTGAGTTACTAGGCCATTGTGGAACATTTATACCTCTTTTACCAAAGAAGCTTTTACATTTATTAGATGTATGGCAAGGTGCAAGATCTTGCTGGAAAATCCCATCGCTGGAAGAAATCAATTTTTTTTTATCCAAACAGTCCTCAAAAGAAAACGTTTTTGGGGCAGTATCATTTTTCATGGACCAGGACCATTAGTTCCACTAGAAGGATTGGTGAATTCTGATATTTACTCCTGAGAAAAGTGGTTCCACTATAACAAAAACTGTTTCCATCCGGTGACAGAATTTTCCAGCACGATCTTGCACTTTGCCATACATCTAAAAAATTTAAAACTTCTTCTTTCAAAGTGGTATAAATGTTCTTCAATGGTCTGGTAACTCACCAGATCGAAAATCTCTGGTCAATTTTTTTCTACAAAATTTGATAGGTTTAAAGGATTTTGGACAAAAATTTGGAAAACCTGCCATTATCGTTAAGCTAATATGTTTGTTAACTTTTTTCACTCGTTCGATAGAATTTGTCTAGGCGATTATAGCCAAATTCTGCAATATGGAAACCAACAATTTGGATAACAAATTCCAATCTGCGTATGTGCCATGTGCGTGTGTCATCCTTATTTTATTTATAGACACTTAAATAGAAACAAAGTATATTATACTAGGTATGGTTGACGCAAATAATACTCTCTTGTGTTCAAACATTCTTGCTAATATACACCAACTAACCAAAAAAAAAAAAAAAAAAAAAAAAAAAAAAAAAACTATTAGGATGTGCCAATTCCAGAAATTTCTTCTACCTCACACAGGTTTCGCATACACTAAAAAGAATTAGCACCAATTTATATCAAGTCTAACTGAATCTAAAGTTTTATTAAATCCGTGCATTAGTTCTCGAGATAGGACTATTGGCACAATCGTGTAAATCCTGCAAAATGTAGTATAACAGTGCCACCTTTTGGGAGATTTAGACCAAAACCTAATCAACAACAACTTATGTTAACGTCTAACTGAATTTAAAGTTTGATGAAAATCCGTGCATTAGCTCTTGAGATATAGTTATCGTGATAATAATGAAAAAAGTAGCATAGCAGTGCCACCTGTTGGGCTATTTACATTAAAACGTAAGCAGCATCTATTTATGCCAAGTTCTAACAGAATCTGAAATTTGATGAAATTCCATGCATCAGTTCTTGAAATATAGAGATCGTAAAAATCATGAAAAAAGTGGTATAGCAGCGCCACCTGTTGGGATATCTACATCAAAACGTAATCAGCGTCTATTTATGTCAATGTTTAAATGAATCATAAGTTTTATGAAAATAAGTGCATTAGTTTTTGAGATAGAGCTATTGCGGAAATCGCGAAAAATGCAGCATGGCAGCGCCACCTATTGCGCGATTTTTATCAAAACCTAATTAGCACCAATTTATATCAGGGACTAACTGAATATCAAGTTTTATTAAATTGTGTGCATTAGTTCTTGAGATAGAGCGCCCACAAAAGTTTTGTCACACACAAATAGGCAGACAGACAGCGTCAGAGTCACAGACTCACAAACAGACATTTTCAAAAAAGAGTCAAATCGTGTTCAGGACCTTCTAAAACGTATAAATCCGTCGAAAATTTTCATGAATCCAATACTTTCTTCTTGTAAAGACAGAAAAAAGTAAAAAAAGTTAAAAGCATGAGTTTTTTGCACAGTTGCAAGCAAGTTCTTTATTGAGGGATAAATAGTCACACGGAATCACGTTGATTTTATTTTTGTTTCAAAGTTACTTATTTACTATGTTAGCTTATTGGGTTGGGTTGATTATTGACGGCCAATTATCTACACATGGGATATAGGCCCGGGGGGAGTGCCCTTCGTGGGGGTCTTTCTAAGGGAACCTAACCCGTATTTACGCATGGATAAATCCACGGCTCGAAGAAAACCACGAAAACTCCGAACGATTAGGCCGACGGGCGCGATTGGGATCGAACCCAGCACCTCCCGTCTACCAGCTTCGAGAGCACAACCTCTCAGCCACTGGTTTAGCTTATTGTGTTACCATAATGGTAAACAAAATTATAAAATAGATTAGAACTTTAACTACGTATTCATATTTTGAAGAAATACTTGGATTTTTCCTTTCATGCAGAAAAAAATAAACACAGAGCAAAAAACAGAAAAAACTAGGAATTATTCAACAGTAAATTAACTGCATTAAGTTCTCTTAATTTAAATTTAAAAAAATTAGTTAAAAATTGAAAACACTTGTTTTTAACAACTCTACGGTTAAAGTATCTTTAAATTATATTAAAAAAAAAAATTCCAGATAGAAAATATTTGCCATTATAAACTATAATTGTTTAAAATAAATCATCAATATAAAGTTAAATTAAAATCTACTGTTATGTTAATTATGAAACATATTCTCCATTACTAAGCGAAAAAATGATAATTTGAATACAGCGTTGGTTATTTCAAACCACAAAACCTGAAATACTAAAAGGTTTTAACAAATCAATCTAAAAGAAAGACTGAATAACTTTCTTTCATAAAATACTTTCAAAACCGTTTCAAGCGTAATGGAAATGAATCTCCTTTTACTTTGATATAATAGAAAACTATTTTCCAAAGACTTCGTTTTAGAAAATAGCTGTTGTTGTCAGTTACTTTTTTCTATTTTCGTAACATTGGCCATCATTGATTTAAATTTAATTAGAGATGGCTTTAAAATATCCATTATTTTGACATTGCTAAAGAAAATAAAACTACGTTTGATTAGTTTAAAAGTGAATAAGATAGTTTTTTCTCCTTTTGCATAAATGACTTAATAGAACAAAAGACATAATGAATGTGTTTATAAGACAGGAAATTTTTTGAAATGTATTTGAATTTTATGAATACAAAATGAAAACTATTAGAATTATTTTAGTTTGAAGTAAATAAGTCTATGATTGTAAAGTTGTGTATGCCTATTTTTCAAAATGAATTGCGATTGAATAGTTTAAGAAATAAGTAGAGTAGCCTAAATGAAAAGTGATTAAAAAGATCCTTATTTTTGTGAATAGCGTAAGGGTGAAAAGTATAAAATGATAATAATAATAATGTCAGCAAAATTATTCCCTTTACTAATGATTTTTATCCGAAAAAAATATTCCAAATTAATTTTAATAAGTATAGTTAATGTTCAAAAAAGTTTTTAAACAACAAAAATCCTAAAATTACAGAGATCTTTTTCATTTTTAAGCAAGTACGAGGGCCAGTACTTAAGTTTTTAGAAATTGGCATCGAAAAAACATCTGCTTTCAGCACAGACGATTTTTCCAAAATTCGAACAGTTCGAACAGAAAATCAGAAGTGCTAAATAATTATGGAGTTATACAGAAGGGACTTCAGAGTCATCATTTTTTTATGATTTTCGACAAGGTTTGACACAGAAATAGTGTAGCGATAGAATGAAGTTGACGTTTGGTAACGAAGCACCATCTAAGACAACGATTTACAACTGGTTTAAAGAATTCCCCCGCGGTCGTAACAATCTCTGTGACGATGTTCGTGTGGGTCGACCAAGAAGTGCTGTGACTCCCAAAAACATGCATGTTGTGAGAAAACTAATCGCTTCTGATCGTCATGTAACGTATGATGAAATAGAAGCATCTTAAAACATTTGAAGGACCAGCGTGCATTCAATTTTACATGATCATTTAAAGGTGAAAAAGGTGTGTTCCCGCTGGATCCCCCACAATTTATCTCAAGTTAAAAAGCACGTTCATATGAAATGGTGTCAGGAAAATCTAAAAACCTCCGGTACCTCATAACATGTGTACGGCATCGTAACGTGTGATGAAACCTTGATTTATTCCTATGAACCCGAAGCAAAACAACAAGCGACTGTTCGGGTGTTTTTAGATGACCCTACACGGACAAAAGTTGTTCAGGCAAGGAGTGCTTGAAGCGCTCACAAATGCCATGTTTCTTCTATGCCACTTTCAGAGAGGCATAAATGTTTTGATGATTGTTCCAGTCGAATGCAAAAACGTATCGATGCTGCAGGAGAGTGTTTTGAGAAACAATAAAACATATATTCTTGGTAAGAAATTATTTCTTGTATTACTTTCTAAAAAACTTAAGTACAACCCATCGTAACAGCCTACACTATTTTTCAAATTCATATTCAATTACAGAACCATTCCGAAGATTTTCATTTTGTGAAATAGATAGTTAAAAACACGAGAAACAAACAGGGTTAATGAAACTTGCAATTAAAAACTGTTAGTTTAAAAGAAAAGTACTAACTAAAAATGCAAAAGACCCGCTTTTATTAAGACTACTTTAAAAGATAAAAATACTAGTCCTTTTATCTAGAAAATCATGTGACAATTTAAATGAAATTTGTTTAAACTAAACGAGGTGGAACCCGTCAAATTTCGACGAAAGAAAATGTTTGAAAGGGGAACTGTTACTTTGATTCAGACCTGCCAAGTCTCCGGCTTTTTCGATACCAGTATTTTAGTACAGAAAATGTTCTTTTATTTAATCGGAATGTTATGCGATTTTAATGAATAACATTTTTCACTAAAAAAATTACTGTCGTGCAAAAAGCCTGTAACTTGGCAACTCTGTTTTGATTTATA
This sequence comes from Maratus michaelseni, assembly GCA_963931845.1. Classification (NCBI taxonomy): domain Eukaryota; kingdom Metazoa; phylum Arthropoda; class Arachnida; order Araneae; family Salticidae; genus Maratus; species Maratus michaelseni. The sequence goes on from OZ007595.1 coordinate 314,237,564, forward strand.
ATAAACCTACAAAACCAATTACAATAAAAAACCCATCTTATATTAGTTAGTCTAACTCTTAAAACAAATATTATTTTAACTTGAAGTTACTAAGATACTATTTGAACAAATTTCAACTGTTCAAATTATTGAAAAATAAAACTTTATTCGTATACATAATCAGTAACATCAAGATAAGTAATTATGATGAAGTTTTCATTTGAGGTCACCTCTATGTTTGATATTACGAAATGAAAAATCGGCAAAAATGATTTCATTTTGACACAATCATAGATTTTTTTCCATGAAATCTAAACATAACATAATTTTTACCGCCTCTAAAACATACGCACCGCTCATTTCCCCGTATTCATCATTTAAAAAATATTTTAACGCACAACAGGCTATTATTAAATACACTTTCAAACTTGAAATCACGTTTGTCAGCAACAAATTTGCCTTTGAACGTTCACTTGAGGTTCTAATATCAGTACCAGCGCGTAAAAATTCAAGAAATGTAAGTCTTTTAAACGTATTCGTGGTAAGATATCTAGTTTTATGAAATCGAATGATCGTTTTCTTTTAAATATGACGTCATTTTCACTCACTGAATTCACTTCGCCTATTGTGTAAAACTCAGTATAAGCGGAAAGAAAAAATATTGAAATGTAACAGCTTTATGAGGGAAAATGCTTGTTTTTAAAGCGTGACGTCATTTTCTGTTCAATTTTTAGTAAAAAGTTATTGTTAATTGTAATGAGAAAATGGCCTCAATGAGGATATAACCAATAAAGATAGAAGGGCAGTTCGATAAGTTCTCGGTCTGACACAGAGATGGAACAAGTATGACCCAATGCCAATGATGTTTGTAAAGTAGGATCCTTTAGATGACATGCTGCCCAGTTTCCGACTCGTGAGTTTATTGGTTATTGCAGGGCGATACAGTAAAGTAAACAAGCTTTGACATTTTCTAAAACTGGAAAAAAATTGAATGTCGAGCTGTCATAAAATACTTTGTTAAAAAAGGTTTAACACTTACTGACATACAAAAAGAGTTACATTCCACCTTAAAGGATTCTTGTCCTTCATATTCGACGATAAAAAAGTGGGCTGCTGAATTTAAACATAGTAGGAAACCAATTCACTATGATGAACGTTCAGGACACCCAAAAACCGCTACGACCGAAAAAATTGTCTCAAAAATTCGCAATGCCTTATATTGAAGGATCGCCGATTGAAGATACGCGAACTTGCTGACATTGCAAACATCTCGATTGACCGTGTCCACTACATTTTACACTATGTTTTGGGTATGAAAAAGCTTTCCGCTCGATGCGTGCCACGTTTCTTCAACGTCAACCAAAAAACGCCAAAGAATGAACATTTCTCAAGAGTCTTCTGAAATGTATTGTGTTACAAGTGGAAAAATAAAATGTAATATTGTCAAAAACGTTGTATTTTCTTTGCCAGGCCGAGAACTTTTCGAACCACCCTCGTACAGGGTTACACTAAAGAATTTGCATACAAGAGTGTGTCTTAAATGTATTAAGATGCAAGGGGACTACATTGAAAAATTATAATAAACAAGTTGGAAATTGTACGTCAAACGTTACAAACGAGGTGCGTTCGTACGCACGTTTTAGAATTAAATTCATGATATCCCGTGCGTAGAACGGGTTAAACAGCTAGTTAAGTATATATTTTATGACACTGTTCATACGAATATCATAACTAGTTATATAAATATTCAGATATATATGTATCAGCTAGTTATATAAATATTCAGATCTTAAGGATTTTTAATTCTGTGAAATGAATTATATCGTCTGCAGATTAATTTCTGTCATAAAATAAGTATCTCGGTCGCTTGACGATTAAACTTCGGAAGCTCCTATAACAAAAAAGCAAAGATTTAAAAAAAAAAATTCAAATTTCTTAATAAATATTTTTATTAATATCTCCTAAAGTTTTGATTTGATTTTAATAAAATTTGAAATGTCTCGACAAAATTCTGCAAAGATAATATATTTTAAATTGCAAACCATTTGGTTGGGTAGTTTTTGCGTTGTTATATGCGGACAGACAGACAGACGGACGGACAGACAGACGGACAGACAGACAGACAGACGGACGGACAGACGGACGGACCAAACGACGACTATAGGTGCTACGTATTTATATAATTACGAACGCACCTAAAAATCAGGCCGAGAACTTATCAAACCACCCTTGAATGAACCCCATTATTTAACTTTTCTCTACAACAATAGAATTAATCCAATTGCCGCCATTTAAAAGTAATTTCATGAAAAATCATTTAAAATTATATTTAAAATATAAAAATGGGTACATTAAAAAAAAATAGTTAGTGCGGGCACATATACAAATGAACAGCTTTCATTTAAAATAATAATTAGTAAAATTCGTTCGATAGAAAGTTCAGAGCAGATGACTAAAAAAACAGCTTTGCGTATTAAATATTTAAATGATCATAAGGTTAAATTAAAATCTATTACTATATTAATTATCAAATAAATTCTCCCTCATTGAAAGAAAAAAAACAGAAAAATTGAATAGAAATTTAGTTATTTCAAATTGCAAGACCTGAAACACTAAAATGTTTTAACAAAACAATCGAAAACAAAGACTGAATAACCCTCTTTCATATAATACTCTTAAAAACGTTTTCCAGCGTAGTGAAATGGAAATGAATTTCATTTTACTTTGGCTTTTAATAGAAAACTATTTTCTAAAGAATTCGTTTAGGGGGGAAAAAAAAGTATTCAGTTATTTTTTCTGTTTTCGGCACAATGACCATCACGGACTTAAATTTAATTTGAAATTGTTTTCAAACATTCTTTATTTTGACATTGTAAAACAAAATAAAACAACTTTTTATAAGGTAGGTTAAAAGGGAGAAAGTTTTTTTCCCCTGTATGTAAATGACATAATGGAACAAAAGAGATAGTGAATGGTTTTCAAATGATAAAAAATTTAATATGTATTTTGACGTAATGAATACAAAATGAAAATTATTGGACTTAAAAAAAAAACAGAAGAGAGAGAGATAAATAAATCTGTTTTCGCCCTGTTTTGCGTAATGTATTTATTGTATGTAATTTTTCGTAAAGTAATACACTTGATTAATTTCAGGATTGAACATGATTGTCTAATTATGTACTGATTCAAAAGGATCAGGGCAATTATTTGGTAACGGAATTATGGTTAAAAGCAAATTTGTAAAATTTTATTGGAATTACATAAAGTTAATTATTTTTTACACGTTTTGTAATCTGAAAGCACAATTAGAGCACGATGAAAAATCAAAATAAACTCTTTCAACTTAAAAAAAATATATTAAAATATTATTTATAAATTTTTAAATGCTTGAAATGGAATTACAAGAAATGATTTTCAACTGCTGCAATTTAATGAACTGCCTCTCAAATCTGAGGCAGAAAAGCAGAAGCTAATAATAATAATAATAATAATAATAATAATAATAATAATAATAATGTCAGCAAAAATTAACGCCTACATTAGTGGATTTTTTTTTTCTTGTTGTATATAAACGACATACTAGAACAAAATATATCGTAAATATGTTTTCTAGAAGGAATAAATGTATTTTAATGTAATGAATACAAAATGAAAATGAATAGATATTACTTTAACATTTAACTAAATAAATCTATGCTCCCAATGTTTTTAGTGCAAGCAATTTCCCATAAAGTAATACGTTTGTAAAATTTCAAAGTGATTCAAACGCAAATTGTGTGATTGCTAATTTTGATCGCTAATTTTGTGAACTGCATTTCAAGACTGGAGCAGAAGAATATAAAATAGTAGTAATAATAATAATAATAATATTCATGACAGAAAATATTTACTCTTTTATTCGCGGATTTTCATTTTTGCGTGAAAAAGATTCCAAACTAATTTGTATTATAACTGATTATTGTGGGAATAAGATTAACTTTACCACAACAAGGCAGAACTCGAAATATATCGGAGCAAACCGGAACGATATTCCGGTTCGGAAAATTATGACAAATATTGTCCCGCTTAGTGCAATTATGGTAAATATTGTTCCAGTTCATGCAATTATTAAAGCATAATCAAGCATATTAAAGCATAAGTCATTTCAATTTCAATAAAAATGTCACAGTGAGACAAAATCTGAATATAACTCTGTTTGATCCTTTAAACTATGATAAACTAAAAGAAAATTACAACTTTCTGAATAAACATTTCTCCTTTATTAGAAAGGATCTATGATCCTTTTTCCTACATTTATAAAGTACTTTTTAATAGAATATATTTTGTTTTTGTAATTTGTATATTATAGTCCACATACTGTTCACATTTTTGTACTCATACTGTTTCTATTTCAGCTTACAGCTTGAATCATGCAAAATTATTGGTTGTGCTATGATTAAGTAGTCTTTTCATGAATTTTCTAATTACTTTCTTTTATACTTTTTCTTATATAATTTTTTTTATATATATATTAAGAAATGTTGTGGTCTCAACCAGTATTGTAAAAACTAACTTTGTAGTAATTTTACTTTAATCTGTAATGTAATATTCAACATCTGTAACCTAAAATATGAATTTTCAATAAACATTTCCCCTCGTGGAGAAAAGTTCCTATACTTAACGGCTGGATCTTCACGAGAGGGGGATTTCGTTCTGGTACTGGTTGATTTGAAAAAAAAAAATGGATAGAATGTGCGGTGTTGCACTTAACATCACCGTGATCAGCCACCACCCATACCCACGGCTGTGAAGCGATTGTAATATGATTCCTACTCCAAATAATCGACTTACGAGACAGGTGACTGAAGTCGTATTTCATGTAGTGATCACGATCCTACATCAACTCTTTTTAAAGTTTTGTGACTAACAGGCCACACAGCCACTCTTTTTAATTTTAATCTTTTGAAGTAACGAAGATGGATGCAGGCTGAATTTAGGATTTAACGGAGATACAGAATTTGTTTACACTCCGCTTGTTGCTATCGGTAAAATTCTCAGAGCAAAGGTACTAGTAGAAAGCAGATTCCTTTGTTATTTGCTCGAAAAATTGGTCCCACGATTAGCTCGGATTTGGCGCTTTAGAGGCTGTCTGTTTTGGCGGTAATCACTTTCTTGGCAATTTCGATTTCATTCTCGGCGGGAATACGGAAATTTCAAGCAGGTTTTGGCGGGAGAAAAACCGGTTTGGCGCACTAAATCAGGTGGGAAGCATGTCTTGTGGGTAGGTGATCTTCGAGCCTAGAAAAGGTTACCAATTTGGTGTTTAGTATATTAGAAGGTCTATGGTAAAAGTGGAATTATTCCTTGTTTTTCGTCGCCTAAACATAGTGTTTTATAAATATAGCTTATTGTGCTTCTTTTTCAGTTTTTTTAGTAGTATTTATTATCTTGGAATGCCTTTTTAAAATTTTTTTTGCATGGTTAAAAAAATTTTTGTCTATACTTTAAAATTTTTTTTTTAGTCAACAATAATTTTGAAATAGCTTTCTGGTCCGTAGATTTTTCCATTTCGAGCACTACAACAAGGATTTCTCTTGCATATAAATATGAAGACAAACGTTTAATGAAAATATACAGGTAAAAATTCAATACACAAACAGATGATTAGTAAGCAAATATGATGGCTATTTGCCTATTCAATAAACAGCGTGTAGAAGAGTGCACTTATGCTTCTCTTACTTAAACTCTTAAGCCTTGTGTTACTTCAATTTCTACAACCGATCGCCGCACAGTGAAGTATTTGACGCAAAATTAATTTTCCAGTGTTTTAAAGTTGTTGACTTACTAATAGTAAATACACTTAATTAATGTTATATATGCATAAATGTATGTATTTGTTTAAATAAATATACATATAATACAATGTTTACTTAATTGTTTATTGTTTATAAGAGGAAATTAATTTTTATACACTAAAAACACTTTTTATTTTGCTTAAAATAAAATTATTCAAATTTATTTGAAATATAATAACAGTTGAAGGAAATTAATTGCTGAGAGATTTGTTTTATTTACAAGTAATGTTTAATTAAATGTGGTTAATTTTGCTACACATAAATGTTTAATTATTTATAAAAAACAATGCATATAATATATATATATTACTTTCATTTAGTATTTACCAAAGTTGAGGCTCTATAGTATAGATATGCTGGTTTTTGAGTGTTTTTAATAGGTTTGCAGTCCTCCCAAAAAACATTGATATCTAAAAATGGCAACAATATGCAGAAAATGAAAAAAAAATTGCCTTCAAACCTATAACCAATACAATTACAATTCAAAAATTGTCCGATAAATCCCGACAGAGCTTTAAAAAGCTTTGAATATGTTAGATAATATATTTCAATAAATATATTACAATAAATTAGATCTAAAAAGGTTTAATATTAACTCATTTTCATTTTTAATTATTTTTTATTGTATGAAAATTAACATTATTTAAATGCACATGTCAAAGTATGCATTTAAACACAATAAAAAAGCTAAAATATAACAAAAAACACGTCTTCTCACAAATAAACTTTCATTTCAACTGAGGCTAGAAGCCGCCGGATATGACTCATACTCTTGAAATACCCATGGATCGACTCACCAGTTAGTCAGCTTTTATAAAATATGCCTTTTACATTTGTAGAGCAAATTTTAATTTCTACCTTTTTGGCCAGGATTTTGCATCCTGGCGCCATCCATCTGTGCGCCGCCGGTGTCCTTTTTACTACTGATGTTATTCCATTCTCGAGGATTGTGAACTCATACTCATTTGTAGATTTATCACATCACGTGGACTGTTACATTTCATGGAGTTGATACTTTTTGCATGAACGTTTCTGTTCATTCCCAGATAAATATTAAAAAGGTTTTTTTCTGTAAATTAATACTTAGCCATAATATTATATAGTAAAAAGAAAAAAAAATCAAAACTTATGGGCATTTCAAAGTTGACCCTGATCCACCGTTTTTTGCTGCATTAGGATTAACCCCTTCGCGACGAGCGTCCTTCACAGAATTTTTAATCTTTTACCACCGGTTTTTCAAAACTCAAATTTTCGCCTAATTGAATCGCAGAAATGCTATCATTAAATAAGGCAAAGTTTACAATAAAAATTAACTGGTGGGAATAATCGAGGATTCTGAGCATCTTATGCGTCACGTATATGTGTATCTCGTCCCAAAGGGGTTAAGGTGGCGAGGATGATATGTAAAGCTTCAGACATTGATGTACCCTTCTCTCGGGAACTACTGAAATGATTTCAATATATTTCGAATATTTTCGAAATAGCTAAATAATAAATAGATCGTTCGGCAAGAAATAAAAATAGAAATTAAAAATATTAAACCATTTCCCAAAAAGAAAAGAAAAGATCACATGTGAAACAACTCGCAATGATGTGCTTTTTTCTTGAGAACTATTGAAGTGATTTCAATACTTTGGCTGCATCCGAACTATAGATTGGTCATCTGTCAAGAAATTAAAATAAAAATTGCAATAGTTATGTTAATTTATATGTTAATTTTTCAAAATAAATAAATAAATAAATAAAATATATAGGATTTTTTTTTTTTTTAAACCGACATAACTGTTGTATATTTATTTTTTAACTGAACGATAAACTTATAGATTCGCTACTTCAGAAACTATTAAAAAACAATGAAATCGTTTCAGTAGTTTCTGAGAATAAGGTACACCAATGTGAGTTGTTTTACATCAGATTTCGCACCTGTTTTCGGCCTCTTAAAAACTACCAGAGTAATATGTAGACACCTGCTAGCTAATGTTAAACTACTGGCAGTGTTCTTTTTAATTTCTAGTTTGTATTTCAATATATTTAAAAGATTTTTTTTGTTCTTGCATATGATGTCTAACCGGGTATCATCGTGATTTTTCGATTTTGGTTGAAGATTTTTTTCTTTTTCTTTCTCGTGAGGATACATTTCTTTGGAACCTGTATTCTACGACTAAAAATCATTTACAAGATTGAAATGCAAACACGAAATTTGGGAAACGCTAGAGTAGGGTCTTAAGTGCTGTGTGAAATCATTTGACTGAAATTTCGTCTTATTTCTTCGCGCACATAGAATTGTTGCTATAAAAAACATGTTTTTCAGACATTTATGAACAATGAATTAGTTGCATTAGCCAATATTGGACATCGATCTTTGTAAAGCGCTTGGCGATAATATGTACGAACTTATTTGGCAAAAAATTTTAAAAGTACCATAAATACCAAAATTATTTTCACATTTATCTGATGAATAGCTTGTATTTTATTTTAGCTTCATAGGAGTCGACCGAATATCATTGTACTTTTCCTATTTTGGTTGAAGTTTTTTTTCCCTTTGAAACGGAATTGTTTGCATAAAAAATCATTTACAAGATTGAAATACAAGGAAGATATTTAAAAAATATATATATATTGTAGGGTCTTATAAAGGCGGTAAAAAATCTTCTGACTGAAATTTTCGTGTTAGTTTTTCGCACACATAGAATTGTTGCCATAAAAAAATTTTCAGGCATTATGACCAATGCATTTATTGCATTAACCAATGTTGAACATCGGTCTTTGTAAAGAGCTTGGCGATAATATTAACGAATTTATTTGGTAAAAAGTTTTAAAAGTACCATAAATACTAAAAATATTTTCACTTTTATCTGATGAATAGCTTGTATTCTCTTTTAACATAGGAGAATTTCAAAGTAATTTGAGGATTTTTATTTCAAGAATCATAGATTATTAAAAATGAGAAGCAATAATTAATAACTAATCTGTAAATTGTAAAATGAGCAAAAGTAAAAAATAATTTGACAAGCATTAACTGGAAAAATATTTAGAAAATTTATGAGTACTACTTATAAAGTTAAAAAAAAAAAATAAAAAAAATCCTTCCATATGGAATATATTTTGGTATTATCTATCTTATCTGATTAAAAATAAATCATGATTATATGATTAAACTGAAATCTATTGTTTTTTTAATTAGAAAAGAAATTCTCATTAACTAAAAACAAAAGAAAAAGAAAAGAAATTTTGTTATATCAAACAATAAGACTTTCAAGTGTTTAAGGGGATGGCAGACATTCGAATTGAGATTACTTTTCTTTTTATTTAAAAGCGCTGTAAATTATGATTGCACGAAAGAAGCATTTCCTTTGCTTAAATAATATGTATTGAAATAAAATGTTTCAAAAAAAAAAAAAAAAAAGGTTAATTAAAAACAATGCATAAGGAATTCATATCCAAAATCTCTGAGTTTTCTAAGTGATGCAAAAAAATTGATTACTTTAATGTAGGCTTCTAAAAATATACAAATATGTGCATTTGTTTTCATATATATCAATTATTACTTATAAAAATATTTTAATCGCACTGGACTCGGTGTTTCGTATTAAGAGCCTACGCTAGTCATCCGAAGAAACTCGAACGCTAATGTTAAGTCTATGGGAAGGTTCTTGAAAAATTTCTCGGTCGTATTTTAATATTTTTAAATGATTTTTTGGCATAGGGTAGCTGAGGTCGATCTATAACGTTGTTACTTTTTACTTTTTTGATTTTGGTTCCAGTTTTTTATAAGCGGACATTTCCAATATTGGAAATGGTTGGAACCGGTTCTGAAAGTGAAAGTACCCTTATATATAAAAAACTGGAACCAAAATCAAAAAAGTAAAAACTAACAACGTTAGAGATCGACCTCAGCTATCCCATGCAAAGAAATCATTTAAAAAATATTAAAATGCGAGCGAGAAATCTGTCAAGAACCTTCCCATAGTTTTAACATTAGCTTGAGTGTTTCTTCCTATGATTAGTGTAGGCTCTTAATGTTGCATTTGATGACTATAATTTTAATAATTAAACTTTATTTTACAAACAAATGCCCGTTTATTTTTAAAATAAAGAATAACTTGAGTAACATGAAAGGGATTGGAGGAAAATTAGTCAGCTGGGACATTTTAATCATTGGTTATATGCAAAATTTTAAAATTGTGCAAAAAATAGTAAAAAACTTGATTAAATTAAAATTACACTAATTTAAGGTGAATCTGAATAATTTATCAAAATAAAATTTAAATCAAAAACTGATTTTTCTTTCACTTTTGTTCAATTTATTTTAAAATTTTGCTCATTTTTAAAGTTCACCTTCTCTTTAAGCACTGCAAAAAATCTGCGTAATGTTCCTGTCGTAATTTTTACTGTGCAACATTCCTGGATTTTCTCGGGTTATTTCTGCTGATCCGAGAATACTGAGAAATCTGGTGTAACATATTCCACAATGTTATGTAACTTTTCGGAATAGTTGAGAAAGTGGAATTTACTGATCAACTGTGAAACATTCCATATGTTTTGTGTGTAATATTCCTTAGTTTTCTCAGGTATACTTTTGAACTTTTGTGTAAATTTTCGGAAATATTGTAAAAGAGAAGTTATCAGTTATCTGTGTAAAAGTTCCACATGTTTTGTGTGTAACTGACTTGTGTAAGTTTCCTGGCATTTCTTTGGTGAAATTCCTGGGCAAACCTGTTACAGAATAGCTGCACAGGTTTTCTCTGGAACTTTACACCAAATTTTTTACAGTGAGGAAGAAGTCAAAAATAACAAAATTATAAATAATTGTTCCATAAAATTCTTTTAAAACCGTTCCAAACGTATTAAAATTGAAAGGCAACTCTTTTTACTCTGGGGCCAAAAAAAAAAAAACTATTTAGCAAAGAATTAATATAGAAAAAAAACATAAAGTCTTCAGAGTATTTTTTTTTCTATTTTCGTAACAATGGCCCTTACTAAAATTAATTTGAAATGGTATTGAAAATTCCTCTATTTCAACATTGTTAAAGAAAATAGAAAAAAAAATTGATTTGGTTAAAAGGAAAAAAATCCCCCCCCCCTCCCCCTTCTCTGCACAAAAATAACATAATGGTACAAAAGATGTGGAGAATGGCTTTTAAAAATACAAAATTTAAAATGTATTTGAATGTAATAAATATAGAATGAGAATTATTATTATTTTTTTAAAATTTAAAATAAATAAATATATGTTCACACTGAACCAGTACTATAGTTTGTTGGAGTGGATTAAAAGTATTTTTTTCTCACTGTATGAAAAGAACATAATAGAACAAAAGAGACGGTGATTGTGCTTTTAAAACAGCAATAAATAGAAAAGGGTTTGAATAAAAATAATATTAAATGAAAACTATTACTTTTTAAATTTTATATAAATAAATGTACATTCGCAGTGTTTTTCCTGTTTTGCGTAAAGTGTAAAATGTTATGCATAAAATGTTTACAAAAATTTCTTTGCTTCGAATAATCTACACTGTTAAAAATTTGCAGCAAATTGTCCAGTCATTTGACCGTATTTGTAGAAAATGGTTACATAACCGTAAATTAACTATATTCTGACCATAAAACGAGTAATAATACGGTAAGAATATAGTTAAATTAAGGTTATGTAACCGTTTTCTACAAAAACGGTCAAATGATAGGACAGTTTGCTGCAAATTTTTAACAGTGTACCGAGAATGAAGCAGTTTAAAATAATAGTAATAATAATAATATAGTATAAAATAATAATAATAATAATAATAATAATAATAATAATAATAATAATAATAATAATAATAATAATAATAGAGGCAGTAAAAATAACTCTTTCACTCACGCTCTTTCGTTTTTGCGAAAAAATGTTTCCAAAGTAGACGATAATAATAAATTTTCAATAATAATAAAAGGTAAATAGCAATATTGAAAAGATTTTTTGTCTATAGATAATTATATATTCATAGTATTATGTTGCAAAGGAACTTAATTCAAAACTCATGTGCTTTTCAAAGTTCTACTCTGCTTTAATGTTTTTTTCCAGCGCTAAAATTAAGTTCAGTAAGAATTATTTGACTGATTTTTTTTTCTTCCGGCGGCAAACATATTATAGTTGTTGTAAAACAGGTTTTGCAGGCATTTATGAACAATGAATTCGATATAAAAAGATCAATATGGGCATTGATCGTAGTAAGGAACTTGAAGATATTACGTATAAATTCATGGACAAAAACTGTTAAAAGTACAACGGAAATATAAAAACTGTGAAAAGTGCAACGAAATACCCCATACTCTAGTTTAAATCGTAGCATAATTTTGAGGTTATCCGATGATTTTTATTTGAAAAAGTAGAGTTAAAAAATAGGAGAAAAAAAGAACAGGAATAATAAATCTTTCGATTAAAAACTCAGTTGAAATTAAAAATAATTAGTTAAAAATTGAAAAACACTCACTTATCTAAGAAATACTTATTAAGCTAAAAAATCAGTCCTTTCACATAAAAGATACTTCTCAATTATTATTCAAATCCGTTTAAAATAAATCATCAAAATAAGATTAAGCTAAAATCTATTGTTATGTTTATTATCAAATAAATTTTCCATCACCAAAAGAAGAAATATTCGATTATTTTAAACCGAATGACCTGAAACATTGAAAGCATTTAAGAAAACAGTCAAAATGAAAGACCGAATAATTCATTTTATAAGCTACTTTTAAAACCGTTTCAAGAGAACTGAAATGGAAATGAATCTAATTCTATTTCGGTATGATAGAAAACTATATTGTAAAGATTTTGTTTAGGACAAAAAACTGAAGTTTTAAGGGTATTTTTTCTGTTAACATAACAATGGCCATCACTAAATTAAATTTAATTTGAAATTATTTTGGAAACCCTTTATTCTGACATTGTTAAAGAAATACAACAAAGTTTGACTGAGTTAAAATGAAAAAAGGTTTTATCCTTTGTATGTAAATAACATAATGGTAAAAATAAAATAGTGAATAGCTTTTAAAAATACCAAAAAATATAATGTATTTGAATGCAGTGAATACAAAATGAGAATTGCTAGATTTCATTTTTAAATTTGAAATAAATCTATGCTCAAACTGAACCAGTACTATATAGTTTGTCTGAATGGGTTACATTTTTTTTTTCACTTTATGTAAACAAAATACTACATAGAGGCTGTGTTTTTAAGAACGAAAAAAGAAAAAAGAAATTTGTTTGAATGTAATGATTATAAAATGAAAACTATTAATTTGTTTTCATTTCATATATATAAATCTACGTTTGCAATGTTTATCTTATTTCGCGTAAAGTATTCTTTATGAATAACATCAAAGTTCAATTGTATAAAATGTCTATTTTATTTATTTATTTAATTATTTTTTTGGTGATTAGTTTTTCGAAACTAAGACAGAAGAATATATAATAATAATAATTGAAATACCAATAATAATAATAATAATAATAATAATAATAATAATAATAATAATAATAATAATAATAATAGTAAATAATAATAATATTAGTAATAATAGACATAAAATTAACTTCTTCACTCACGCTTTTACTTTAATTTTGGGGGAAAATGCTTCAAAAGTAATCTATAATAAAAAAAATTCAAAAAGTTAATTAAAGTTAATTAGTAAGATTGAAAATATTTTCTTTCTATTAATATTTATGCATGCATAGTTTTATGTTGTAAAGGAACTCAATTTAAAACGGATGTGCTTTTCAAAGTTCTAACATGATTTAATGTTGTTTTTCCTACACTAATGTTAGGTGCAGTAAGAAATCATTTGACTAAAAGATTACTTCCTGGGACACAGCCTATTGTTGTTGTAAAAGAGATTTTATAGGCATTTAAGAACAACGAATACGATATATTGACCAACAGGGACATCGATCTTAGTAAATGATTTTATGATAGTACATACTAATTCATAGATAAAAACTGTTAACAGTGCAACGACAATTGTCATTTTTATCAGAGAGATACCCCATTCTCTATTTTAAATAGGTAGCATAATTTTGAGGTAATCCGATGATTTTTATTTCAAGAAATAAAGAGTTTAAAACTATCAGAAGAAAACGGGAATAATAAAGCTTTCAATTAAAAACTCAGTTGAAATGGAAAAGAATTAGTTATAAATTTAAAAGCCCTCACTTATCTAACCACAACTTATTAAGCTAAAAAATCAGTCCTTTCACATAAAAAATACTTCTCAATTATTATTCAAATCCGTTTAAAATAAATCATCAAAATAAGGTTAATCTAAAATCTATTGTTATGTTTATTATCAAATAATTTTTCCATTACCAAACGAAGAAATAAAAGCCAATAAATATTCAATTATTTTAAACCGAATGACCTGAAACGTTGAAAGCCTTTAGTAAAACAGTCGAAAAGAAAGACTGAATAATTCTTATTGCTAAGATTGAAAATATTTTTTTTTCTATTAATATTTATGCATGCATAGTTTTATGTTGTAAAGAAACCCAATTTAAAACGGATGTGCTTTTCAAAGTTCTAACATGATTTAATGTTGTTTTTCCTACACTAATGTTAGGTGCAGTAAGAAATCATTTGACTAAAAGATTACTGCCTGGGACACAGCCTATTGTTGTTGTAAAAGAGATTTTATAGACATTTAAGAACAACGAATACGATATATTGACCAACAGGGACATCGATCTTAGTAAATGATTTTATGATAGTACATACTAATTCATAGATAAAAACTGTTAACAGTGTAACGACAATTGTCATTTTTATCAGAGAGATACCCCATTCTCTATTTTAAATAGGTAGCATAATTTTGAGGTAATCCGATGATTTTTATTTCAAGAAATAAAGAGGTTAACCCTCTAAGCGTGTGGAACGTAATATTCCGTTCACTAAGCTCCAGGTTTCACTGCAATATATGCAATGTTTAAGATAATATAATTCTATAGATTTAATGAATTTTCAAAACATTGAAGAATGATTAATATTCTCAAGGGTTACATTCATATTTGTAATTAAGTTTTATTTATAATGCTGATGCTGAAAGAATCATATTTTTTTAGCATTTAAAATAAAATGCAGAGAAAACAACATTACAATTTTACCCTTTTTCAAAACGCTCAGAGGGTTAAAACTATCAGAAGAAAACGGGAATAATAAAGCTTTCAATTAAAAACTCTGTTGAAATGGAAAAGAATTAGTTATAAATTTAACCACAACTTATTAAGCTAAAAAATCAGTCCTTTCACATAAAAAATACTTCTCAATTATTATTCAAATCCGTTTAAAATAAATCATCAAAATAAGGTTAATCTAAGATCTATTGTTATGTTTATTATCAAATAATTTTTCCATTACCAAACGAAGAAATAAAAGACAATAAATATTTGATTATTTTAAATCAAATGACCTGAAACAATGAAAGCCTTTAAGAAAGTAGTCGAAAAGAAAGACCGAATAGTTCCTTTTATAAAATACATTTAAAAGAGTTCTAAGCTTACTAAAATGGAAATGAATCGCCTTTTACTTTTGTATAATAGATTTTTTTTTTTTGTAAATATTGTGTTTAGGAAAAAATCTGAAGTTTTCAGGGCATTTTTCTGTTTTCTTAACAATGACCATCACTGTCTTACATTTAATTTGAAATGGTTTTGGAACATCCGTTATTTTGACTGCGTTTGATTGGATTAAAAGGGAAAAAGTTTTTTCCCTTTGTATATAAATAACATAAAGATAAAAATAAAATAGTCATTGACTTTTAAAAATACTAAAAAAAAAAATGTATTTGAATGCAATGAATACAAAATGAGAATTATTGGATTTTTTTTAAAAAATTTGAAATAGCTCTATGCTCACACTGAACCAGTACTACAGTTTGTAAGAATGGGTTAAATTTTTCTATTTTATCACTGTATGTAAACAAAAAGAGATAGAGGCAGTGTTTTTAAGAACGAAAAAGAAAATAGCAATTTGTTTAAATTTAATGAACATAAAATGTAAACTATTATTTTTTTCTGCATTTCTTATATATAAAACTACATTTGCAGTGTTTTTCTTATTTCATGTAAGGAATTCTGCATGAATAATTTTAAAGTTCAGTGGTGCAGTCTATGTATAAAATATTTATTTATTTATTTATTTATTTATTTTGCGAATAGTTTTTCACAACTAAGGCAGAATAGTATATAATAATAATAATAATAATACCAATAATAATAATAATAATAATAATAATAATAATAGACAGTATAATTAACTTCTTAACTCGTGCTTTTATTTTCTGAAAAAAAATGCTTCCATTGTAATCTATAAAAACAAATTTTCAAAAAGTTAATTAAAGTTAATCAGTAATATTAAAAAGATATTTATTTCTATTGATATTTATAGATGCATATTTTTATGTTATAAAGGAACTCAATTCAAAACGGATGTGATTTTCAAAGTTTGAACATAATTTAATGCTTTTTTTCATTCAATAATGTTAGGTGCAAAAAGAAATCATTTGACCAAAAACTTACTTCCTGGGACACAGCCAATTGTTGTTGTAAAAGAGATTTTACAGGCATTTATGAACAACGAATACGATATATTGACCAACAGGGACATCGATCTTAGTAAATGACTTTATGATAGTACATACCAATTCATAGATAAAAACAGTTAACAGTACAACGGCAATTGTCATTTTTATCAAAGAGATACCCCATTCTCTGTTGTAGATAGCATAATCTTGAAGAAATAAAGAGTTTAAAACTATCAGAAGAAAACCGGAATAATAAAGATTTCATTTCCAAACTCATTTTAAATGGAAAAGAATAAGTTATAAATTGAAAAGCACTCACTTATCTAACCACTACTTATTAAGCTAAAAAATCAGACCTTTCACATAACAAATACTTCTCAATTATTATTCAAATCCGTTTAAAATAAATCATCAAAATAAGATTAAACTAAAATCTATTGTTATGTTTATTATCAATTAAATTCTCCATCACCAAAAGAAGAAATAAAAGCCAATAAATATTCAATTATTTTAAACCGAATGACCTGAAACGTTGAAAGCCTTTAGTAAAACAGTCGAAAAGAAAGACTGAATAATTCTTTTTATAAAATACTTTTAAAACCGTTTCAAGAGAACTGAAATGGAAATGAATCTTATTTTATTTCGGTATGATAGAAAACTATATTGTAAAGATTTTGTTTAGGAAAGTTTTAAGAATATTTTTTCTGTTTTCATAACAATGGCCATCACTAAATTAAATTCAATTTGAAATGATTTTGGAAACCCTTTATTCTTACATTGTTAAAGAAATACAACCAAGTTTGATTGAGTTAAAAGGGTAAAAAAGGGTTTTCCCCTTTGTATATAAATAACATAATGGTAAAAATAAAATAGTGAATGCATTTTAAAAATACAAAAAAAAAAAATGTATTTGCAATGAATACAAAATGAGAATTGTTGGACTTTTTAAAAAAATTAAGATAAATCTATACTCACACTGAACTAAGTACTATAATTTGTCAGAATGGGTTATATCTTTTATTTTCTCACTGTATGTAAACAAAAGAGATAGAGTCTGTGTATTTAAGAACGAAGAAGGAAATATAAATTTGTTTGAAAGTAATGAATATAAATGAAAACTATTACTTAAAAAAATGTAATATATATAGATCTACGTTTGCAGTGTTTTTCTTATTTCGCGTAAAGTATTGCGTATGAATACTTTCAAAGTTCAATATTGTAGTGTATGCATAAAGTGTTTAAAAAATTGTGTTTTTTTTTGGGCGGGAATAAACTTTAGAAACTGAGGCAGAAGAGTATATAATAATAATAATACGAATAATAATAATAATAATAATAATAATAATAAAGACAGTAAAATTAACCTTTTCACTCGCTCTTATTTGTTTTTCGAAAAAATTCTTTAAAGTAATTTATAATAATAAATTTTCAGAAAAGTTAATTAAAGGTAATTGGTATTATTCAAAAGTTTTTTTAAATTAATATTTATAAATGCATAGTTTTATGTTGTAAAGGAACTTAATGTACGTTTTAAAATTCTATTCTGGTTTAATGCTTTTCTCCTGCATTAAAATTAGATGCAGTAAGAAATCATTTTGTCTGAAAATTTACTTTCCTGTCACATATACTATAGTTGTTATAAAAGAGATTTTACTAGCATTTATGAGCAACGAAAACGATATATTGACTATTATGGAAATAGATCTTAGTAAAGAACGTGGCGATAGTACATACGAATCCATAGACGAAAACTGTTAAAAGTACAATGACAATTTTCCTTTTTATCACAGAAATTTCTACATACTCTATTTTAAATAGATAACATAATCTTAAGGCTGCTCGTCAGTAAACTTCCCGATTCCCCTCGCTAATGTTATTCCTATGGGCGTAGGATGCATTCGTATTTTTAAAATATCTCCTCGGAAAATTAATATTTTTAACTTCTGTTTTCTTTGTAGTATTCTTATAGAATGTCTCTTTTTTTCTTAGTTGTCAATTTTTTTCTAAAATATATACTTAATTTTATATGAAATGTTAAAATTGTATTCAGTTTAGCTAAGATTTTAACACATAAAAATATAAATTAAGCACATAGTTTAGAAATATTTTGATAACTAAAAAAAAAGGAGACATTCTTTAAGAACAGTACACAGGAAACAGAAGTTAAAAATATTAATTTCCCGAATAGATATTTTAAAAATACGAATGCATCCTACGCCCATAGAAATA
This sequence comes from Maratus michaelseni, assembly GCA_963931845.1. Lineage (NCBI taxonomy): Eukaryota > Metazoa > Arthropoda > Arachnida > Araneae > Salticidae > Maratus > Maratus michaelseni. The sequence continues at coordinate 314,256,157 of OZ007595.1, forward strand.
ACATTAGCGAGGGGAATCGGGAAATTTACTGACGAGCAGCCTTAAGGTAATACGTTGATTTTTATTTCAATAATTAAAGAGTTTAAAACAATGAGAGGAAAATAGGGAAAATAAAGTTCTCAATGAAAAACTCACTTCAAATAGAAAATAATTAGTTATAAATTGAAAAACACTCGCTTTTTTAAACTATAATTAATAAACTAAATAAACATTTCTTTAACATATTTTGCTGTTATTAATCAAGTCTGTTTAAGATTAAATCATCAAATCTATTATTAATTATCAAATAAATTCTCCATCACTAAAAGAAAACTATTATGTTGTAGCCATCACAAAACTTTCTTCTATATAAATCAAATCGTATGCAATCAAAATTAAATAACAATATATTAGTTCTTGAGAATTCAGATATAGGTATCAGGAAATAGTGGAAAACAGAGCCTAGCTGGGACACGTGTTAGTTGGTGTACACCAAAACCTAATAAGCACCAATTTAAGTCAAAGTCTAATAGAATATGAAGTTTTATGAAATTACGTGCATTAATTTTTAAGATATAGTTATCACAGAAATCGTGTAAAGTGCATCATTTCTGTGGCATTTTTGGATTTTTTTCACCAAAACTTAATAAGCACCAATTTATGTCAACTTCTAACAGAATATTGTTGAAATTCCGTGCCTTAGTTCCTGAGATAGAGTGCCCTTAAAATTTATGTCATCTACACACAGGCAGAAACACGGACATACAGGTTCAGTTAGAGTTGCAAAGGCTAGAAAAAAACCGCTTTAAACCTGGGAATAAACCGGGATTTTGGGAATAAACCAGCTCTTTTGGAAATAAACCTGGGAATAAACCAGGTGTATTGGAAATAAACCTGGAAATAAACAATTTTTTTGCAACTCTAGGTTCAGGAACATACATTTTCTGAAAACAGTCAAATCTTGCTTAAAATCTTTGAAAACCTATTAATCCGTTGGAAACCCGAAGTCGAAATTTCTCAAGAACACAATATTTTCTTTTTGTAAAGATAGAAGAATGTAAAAAATGACAATTTGAATAAAAATATAATTATTTCAAATTCACATGAAACACTAAAATCTGTTAAGAAAATAGTCGAAAAGAAAGACTGAATAATTCATTTTATAAAATACCTTTAGAACTGTTTCAAGTGTAGTAAAATGGAAATGAATCTTTACTTTCGTGTAATAGATAACTATTTTCTAAAGATTTCGTTTAAGCAACAAAGCTCGAGATTTGTGTTACTTTTCCCTTAACAGTGGCCATCATTAACTTAAATTTAATTAGAAATGGTTTCCAAACATTCTTTATTTTGACATTTTTAAGGAAAATAAAATCACGTTTGATAAAGTAGGTTAAAAGGGAGAAAGATCCCTAGCCTCTCCTTCTTCTCCTGTTCCTAAAGGAGATAATACTACAAAAAAGATAAATGTGTTTTTAGAAGGAAAAAATTTCGAAATATACTTTAATGTAATGAATGCAAAATAAGGAATTTTATTGTCATTGTTTTTTTTCTTTTGAGATAAATAAATTTATGCTCGCAATATTTTATTTACCTGCTTTTTGTAAAGTATTGTGTTTGATTAGTTTCATTATTAAATACTAAGTATAGAGTGATTAAAAAATTTCTTTAAAAAAAGAAACTCATGTTTTCGGTCGTTAGGCATGAGTGTATGTATGAATATACACCAATGTTTATTTAACTTATTTTTATGTGATTTATATATTATTTATTTTATGAAAAAATGTCTGGTTCGAAAGGAAATATTATTATTTGGTGCCAGTCAAATAACCAGTTGTTGGTACATTTAGTGTTAAGCAAAAATAATTCATTGTATCGCGTATAGTTTTTTTTTTTTTTTTTTTTTTTTTTTTTTTTTTTTTTTTTTTTTTACAGAGACATGTTCAATATATTAATACATGATCGTCTACTAGTTTTCAAACGTGAGCAATAAGCAATATAAATGTGAGAGAGGTGGTACATGATAAGTAAAATTGGACTGGTCGAAATATTTTGAATAAAATCTTGAGTGACGAACAACTAAAGTGCATTTTTAAATAAGAAAGGAGCGACAAACCAATTACAAAATTTGATTGGTCGAGAAGAGTTTGGAAGAAATTGTAAGCCATTATCTATAGAGTGCCTTTGTATGTAAGAGTCGAGAGGATTTTGGACAAAAAATTGGTGAGCCTGCCATTATCGCCAAGATATTTCTTTCTTTCTTTTTTTTTTTTTTTTCGTTTCGCTCATTTAATAAAACTTGCCCAGGAGATTGTTGCTAAATCCTGGAATGTGAGTTTCAACAATTTTTTCCAATATGAGTATGTTTTATATACGTGTGTCACCATTCTTCTATTTATAAAGACACTCAAATGGTAAGTAGATTAAATTATCTCTTTGTTTTAAGAGGAACAATGGTTTAAAAGTAATTTTGATAAAGATATTTCAGGACTATTTTAACTACATATCTGTAGAAATATTTCTACTTTATCAGATCATTAAAAAGAACTTCAACCAAAACATATTATTTTTATGTATAACGTTTCGGCAGAAAGGATTGAAAATCCAAGGATTATTTTAATTTTTAACCGAAGACAAACTTATACTCTATTTTAACTATATATTCAAATTTGTAATCCCACTATTTTTATTTCATGAGTTGGAAACACACAGGAATAATGAAGCTTTCCAATTAAAAACTGTCAGTTTAAACGGGACATTTTAATTAAAAATTGAAAAAATCCACCTTTTATCAGGACTAGATATAAATCGAAAATCTATTTTTACGAAGAAAATATTTTTCTCTTATAAATCAAATCTGTTTCAAATAAATCATGAAAATCAGATTAAACTAAAATCTACTGTTATGTTAATTAACAAATAAATTCTCCATCACTAAAGTAACAAAATGTGAATTTGAATAGAAATTTAATTTTTTTTTTAATTACAAGACCTGGGATATTGAAAGGTTTGAAACAAACAATTGAAAAGAATGATTGAATAACTCCTTTCATAAAATGCTTTTAAAACCGTTTCAAGCATAATAAAATGGAAATTAATTTTCTTTTACTTTGGTATAATAGAAAACTATTTTGTAAAGAGTTCATCTAGGAATAGCTGAAGTTTTCAGTATTTGTTTTTTGGGTATTTCTAACAATGACTATCATTGACTTAAATATAAATTGAGAATTAATAGATTTTTCTGAGATAAATATCTATATGCTCGCAATAATTTAAATATTTATTTTGCTTAAAGTATTGAGTTTGATCAGTTTCATATTTAATACAGTAGTCTGATTGATTTACACAGATAGATATTTTGTGAATAACTTCTCTAGAATGAGTGTGAAGAATGTTAAACAACAACAACAACAACAATAATAATAATAATAACAATAATAACAATAATAATAATGACAAAGTCAGAGTCAGGCTGAGAAGAGCTGCCAACCTATGATGTTTATAGTTTCTGTGCTCTACCAGTTTTTTTTTTTTTTTTAATGGTTACAACTTTATATATAAATTTTCCACGATATACGAGTATAAACATATAAACATACAAGCCAACAAACGGATGTACAAACCATATAGATGTAGTATTAGTCCCGTAAGATTAAAGTTCAGTCTCTGGAAGTATTGAAACATCATCTACAGTATCTATTAGGAATACAGACACATTATGAAAATTATGATTTTTATTTTCTATTGTTTTGATGCGTGGAATACTTTTATATATAAGATTATCTCTTTTTAATAGTATATGGAATCTAACATGGTAAACTCTGGGCTGAGGGTTTCTTTGTATGAAATTTAGAGGTTAGAGGACAATTTATTAAATAATGCAGAGAAGTTGACATATGAGGGGGTAGGGGAGAGAGAGTGCCAAGCCACTTTTTGAACTTCTGAGATATTTCAATTTGAAAATTTGATCCAATACTCAAATCAAGATATATAACCTAAAGTTTTTTCGCCCATGTCTTAGTAACATTTAAGATATTCTGAGTAACAATATGACATTACTTTAATAATATTACTATTACGTTTTCTGTAAATTAGATATCTTCATTGGGGACATAAACGTCTGGGGCAAAAATGAAACCTGGGACATAGGTAGCCATCAAATGACATTAGAAACAAATTATATGTAGGGTATTATAATTTACAATATTAAGCAACAGATTACAGAGTTAGATTTATTTCACCAAAAATGTGGCTTGGCACTTTCTTGCCCCGACCCCCTCATAAGCCTACCTACACAAAGTGGATATAGGGTTCTAATAAGTTTGAATAAATAACTTGAAAAGGGGCCGTGATTAGTTGGGAACATAAATTTCTGTGGTAAAGGAGGTGGTGTTCAGGAACTTTTAGTAATAAATTGTAAGTATATCTCCCCGTAACATCAATATTCCATTCATACTGCCAATTTGTCTTGCATTTCTTCTTTTGTTTAAAATTGAATATGAGAGTGTAAAATATTTCTGTAGAGATGTATCTATACTTTTTCTAGTTTCTTTTGTGACAAGATTTTCTATTTCATTTTCATAAAGACCAACGTGCCTTTTTACCAAAGCAAGGAAAAATGTTTTGACTGAGCTCTTTCGGAATTTGAGTATTCATATTATAAGATAGTTTCATGAGTCACAGTTTTCCAACTCTTGAAGTCCAGAAAGGCTGTCTGTAAAAAATTGAAATTTTGTATGGAGTGAATTGTGAGCCTAGTGAATTGCATCTTCAGTCGCTAACTGTTTAGCTTGAAAAACTGAATTTTGAAACATTATATCTTCACTTTTAGTGAAAATTGCCAAATTTTATTTGTAAAAACACAAAAGGCATAACCTGTTCCTTTATCTATCATCGAGCCTTTTAGTTACAAGCAGGTTGTAAGTAATTTTTTTATGAACTGCAAGACAAATCAACAAGAAATCTTTTCTGCAAACAAAAGTGAAAAAGGTAATGAAATCTTGCAAATGATTCATGAATTATATAAAAAATTAAATAAGTTAAAAAAATTATTATTTTTTTTATTTCAAAGTTTTTGAAAACTTTTATCTTAATAGTAAGCTTAGTAGAAATACACATTTCAGGGGGTAAAAATCAATAATAAGAGCCCATAAATAAAGAATATAAAAGTTTGACTCCCTTAAAATCTTTCTATTCCAACTACATATATAATTTTCTGACATGGAAAATATTTTTCTATTATAAATCACTTTTAAAATATATAATCCTCATCAAACATCACATCTGTTTAAAATAAATCATCAATATAAGATTGAACTGAAATCTATTATTATGTTAATCAGAAAATAAATTATCCATCACTAAAAGAAACAATCGACGATTTGAATAAAAATTTAGTTATCTCAAATCACAAGACCTGACATATTAACAGCTTTTAAGAAAACAACGGAAAAGAAATATTAAATAACCCCTTTCATAAAATACTCGTAAAATGAAAATGAATCTGCCTATACTTTAGTGCAGCAGAAAAAACTATTTTGTTAACTATTCGCTTAGAGAAAAAAAAAAGCTGCAATTTTGAGTTATTTGTTCTGTTTTTGTAACAGGCCATCAATGACAAAAATTTAATTAGAAAGGTTTCCAAACATTTCTTATCTTGACATTGTTAAAATAAAACGACGTTGGCTAGAATGGACTAATATACAATTTTCTCACATGGAAAATATTTTTCTATTATAAATCACGGTTAAAATAAATCATTACAAAAAATCATTATCGTTAAATATCATATCTGTTTAAAAGGAATCATCAATATACATGGGTGATCAGAAAATGAGTATACATTTGAAAAATTAATAATTCATGAAATAATGCAGGTAGAGAGGTAAAAATTGACACACATGCTTGGAATGACATGGGGTTTTATTGTATCCACAAAAAAGTTCATAAAATGGCCGACAGATGGCACTTCGTGTGATCAGAAAAACAATAATTAGCATAACAAATTATGACAAAGCAAAGACAATGTTCTTCAGAACGAATGCTTAACATTTCCACCGTCATCCCGCAATAATAGCTGTAGCCGAGGGACAATGTTGTGCATAGCACTGTGCAGCATATCTGTAGTTATGGTGAGAAATTGGCGTTGGATGTTGTCTTTTAGCATGCCTATTGATGTCGGTCGATCGCGGCAGATTCCCCATTTTGATAGTAGAGCTTCACTAACATTGCCTTTTTTGGTAACGTCAACATGCTGCGATTGCTGGTACATCTGATTCTCTCTCTCATTACAGCTCCTTTTATACACTAATTCTCAGGCAGAGTCACTGACGTTTTGCTGTTCAGTGCCATCTGTCGGCCTTTCCTTTTTTTAACCTTTTTTTGTGCGGTTACAATAAAACCCCATGTCATTCCAAGCATGTGTGTCAATTTTTACCTCTGTACCTACATTATTCCGTGAATTATTAATTTTTCAAATGTATACTCATTTTCTAATCACCCTGTATAACTGACCTGAAATCTATCGTTATGTTAATCAGAAAAATAAATTATCTATCACTACAAAAAAAAAAAAAAATATTTCAAATGACAAGACATGACGTATTAAAAGTTTTTAAGAAAACAATCGAAAAGAAATATGAAATACCACCTTTCACAAACACCTTTAAATTCCGTTTTAAACGTACAAAAATGGAAATGAATCTGCTTTTACTTTGGTGTAATAGAAAGCTATTTTATTAAGAGTTCGTTTAGAGAAAAAGTTGAAGTTTTGAGTTATTTTTTCTACTTTTGTAACAATAGCCATCAATGACAAAAATTTAATTAGAAATGTTTTCAAACATCTCTTATCTTGACATTCTTAAGAAAATAAAACGACGTTTGATTGAATGGGTTAGAATAAAGGGAGAAAGTTTTTTCTCCTATACGTACATAAATGAGATCATGGAATAAAACAGATATTAAAAGGCTTTTAAGAAGAAAAAAACTCAATGTGTTTGAACGTAATGAATACAAAATAAGAATTGTTACTGTTATTATTACTTTTTAAGATAAATAAATATACGCTCCCAATATTTTATTTACCTATTTCACGTGATGTATTGCATTTAAATAGTTTCAGAATTTAAATAGCGTATTCTAAGTATAGAGCTGATAAAAAAAGGTGCTTATCGAATCTGAAATTGAAATGTATCAATTAATAATAATAATAATGTCAGAAAAGCTAACCCTTTCACTGATACTTCTCCTTTTTGCCTAAGAAATGGTTTAAAGTATTTTGTTTTAAGATAATTAATGTTTCAATGTATTTTACTATAAATTATTAAGACTTTTATATATATCTAAAATATATTCAAAGATATATGGTCTTATATGAGGTCAAATATTATAAAATTGTGAATTACTTTTGACGCAGTGGCATTCAGGATTGAATATTAAGGGTTCACACAAAAGATCTATGAATAAAGAGGACGAGACATACAGTGTAATGTCTAAAAGTTGTAGTGGATTGGCGGCGTCTCATACAGGCAGTCGTTTGTTTTGATTGAGATCGTAATTGTGAAAATAACATATATGTGCGTGCAGCGACATCTATAGACAATTTTACTTCAACTTTCGACAAATGCATGTGTCCATCGGAATTTGTGGGTTTTCTGCATTTCGCAGCAGTTTTATGCAAATTTTGTCTTTTATGGTTCATCAGCAATGTATTTATGCTCGTGAAAATATGTGTGTCGTTAGACTTCGTCTCATCTCATCTCAGAGGAATCCAAGACCCGCTTCTATCACCAGAAAGAAGTTAAGGTCCGATTTTAAAGTTTGCTCAGAACTATCACTTGGTTTGGTAAGATAAATTCGATTGTTTAGTTCAATAAAGTGTGTTTTGGTAGCCATGGGCTGCTTTAATTTAGATATTTCGACATCTTTTAGTAAAGCCTGCGCATCGCAGTAAAGATAGTTCTGAAGTGATAAAGATAAGATTTCATTTGTGCGTAAGTTAAAATTTCATTTACTCGTTTTATTCAAGTGGGTTTTTTCTTATAGTGTACTAACGTATAATTCTCGAGTGGGATTATTTAGATAACAAGCATCGGTCAGAGTTAAAATTCTGTGAGTGAGACTTATCCATCCGCCCTGCCCTTAAGGTTTTAAATAAAAGTGGTTTTAAACATATTTCCTGAATTCGTCTTTACTGAGCTAGCTAGGGTTCGACATGAACTGGCACGCCACAAAATTACGCGTGAAATAACTGAAAATGTAGTCACGAGATGGTAGTTGTAATTTGTTATTAAATAGACTTTTATATATTAAAAAATATTCGGTGTTATATTGCTTTATATGAGGTCAAAGATTACAAAATTTTGAATTACTTTTGACGGAGTAGCACTCATACATGGACATTAAGGGTTCATAAGATGGAGCTATGAATAAACAGGAGGAGACATATAGTGTAGTGTCAACAAGTTACGCGTGAAGTAACAGAAAATGTAGTCACGACATGGTAGCTGTAATCTTTAATTATGTAGACCTATATAATATAAAAATTATTCAGTGTAAATATTGCTTTATATGAGGTCAAAGATTACAAAATTGTTAATTACTTTTGACGCAGTGGCCCTTAGGATTGGCCATTAAATGTTCATACAATGGATCTATTAATAAAGAGGAGTAGACATATAGTGTCTATACAAGTTACGAGTGAAGTAACTGAAAATGTAGTCACAAGATGGTAGATATAATTTGTTTACATCAGATGAACAGGGCACTTCCACCAGTAAATTTGAATAGAAATTTTCACCGTATTTAAATGCCTTATTTATGCAAAATTTCTGTCTTAAATAAGTCAAAAATGCCTATTTGTTTTTACTGGTGGAAGATTGTCACTGCAATAATATATTTTTATACATCTTTTTTTGACAGGATGATTGGTTATGTAGTAGTAATAATATGACGTAACTGCGGAGATGCAAAATTCTACCAGTAAAAAGAAATAGATATTTTTGTCTTAATTATTACAGAAATTAAACCTTATTAAGGCGTTTAAATAAAGAGAACATTTCTATTCATATTTATTGGTGGAAGTTTGGTCCAGCGGTAATCACAACCTATGGAATCGCTTACAGTTGAATCTTCGCTATTTCGAAATATGTAAATTTCTCTCGTATATCTAAATTTATGCCAATATCGGATATGTTAAAGCATTCTTTTCGAATATGTATTATTCATAGTTCCATGTTTCATACACGCCATTTGCTATTCAGCATTCACTGAAAACGTCAAACCCTGCGATATTACTAAAATTTCAAAACTATTCTTTAAATAATGCGCATTTTAAAGATTACTTCTACTTCAATGCTTTCTTACTGCACTTAGATAAAATGTCAAAAAAGTTTATTTGCAATATACAAATTTTAATTGCTTAGTAGGCATATAGCCAACATAGTGAAAAAGTACCCAAGCCAGGACTCGAACCCGGGTCATCAGTATAGCGCCCAGATGTTCAAGCAACTGAACCACATGGGAACGATACTCAGCCTGGAAGTTTCTCACTATAACATGTTGGCAAGGCTACAAACGCAGCACTAGATGGAATATTTTCCATAAGCTACCAACCCTGGGGCAAACATAAAATAAAAGAAAATCCAGCATCGATAATTGAAATAAATTCATATTTAATACTTGGAAATTTTTCCATAGAAAATTTCTCACGCCTTGCATTCATAATATACAAATTTTAATTGTATGTTATGTTTTTAATTGTATATTCCTTTTTCACTATGTTGGCTATACACCTATTAAGCAATTAAAATTTGTATATTATGAATGCAAAGCGTGAGAAATTTTCTATGGAAAATATTCCTAGTATTAAATATGAATTTAAGTTTATTTGTATTTAAACTTACCTTCTCACACACGTAATATTGTTGAAGTAAAAGAAGTTTTTATAGGTTGTCCCGTGTTTGTAACACTATAGACTTGGCGACGGGGCACTAAATACGGCGCTATGTTGACATCATCTTAGATAATTTATTTGCTTCAATTTAGTTCAATTAGGAAACGCATATCACAGTTGAAAATTCTTCTTTAGCAATTTCCATGAATAAACAGAAATGAATTATTTTGTGTAACCCTGTATATGATGAACAGTTTTAAAAAACACCAAGTAATGTACAAAAAATTAGTAAATTTAAAAACGCATATCACAACTAAAAACCGCACTTCTAACAACTATTACTCATAGAAATTAGATGATTTCTGGCTTGACTAATGCTGTTTGCAGATATTTTTAGCCCTTAATTATTCTTTAGAAATTTAAACCTGCATCGAAAAAAATATTAGATATTAATAAAAAATATTAAATTGCAGTGCGAAATCTTCGCACGGGTTCACCAGTATACATATAAACATAGTTATTTCAAACGACAAGACGTGGAACATTTTAAGCATTTAAAAAAACAATTGGAAAAAAATATAAAGTAATTTTGTTTACAGAATGCCTTTAAACCCTTTAAGACGCAATAAATGGAAATGAATCTCATTTTATTTCGGTATGATAGAAAATTATTTTTGTTTAGGAAAAAACTGAAGTTTTTTGCTGTTATATTTGTTTTCGCAACAATGGACAAGATTGATTTAAATTTAATGAAAAAGTGTCTTGAAACTAACTTTATTTTGACATTGTAAAAGAAAATAAAGTCTCGTTTGATACTGCGGGTTAAAAGTAAGATTTTTTTTTTCCCTGTGCAAAAATAATATAACGGAATAAAATATATAATGAATGGGTTTTAAAGATGAACCCTATACTACACGACTGTTTCTTTTGGAAGAATGTTTTTTTTTAAATTTATATTTAGAGTTAAATATCAGATTAAAATAATTGTTATTAACTTGAAATGTTTTTAAATTCTTTTATTAATTTGAAAAATTTTTTAAACTTTTTTTATTAACTTGTAATTTTTTTTCAGGACTTTTTTATTAACTTGTAGTTTTTTTAATTTTTTTTAAATATTATACATACGTACATACATATAGGGTTAGATTTCTTCACCTTATTTAACAGCAGACTTTTGTGATTAGACAAGGAAAGTATTTCTATTAGAATATAGTGGTTGCATGAAACTGAACTTATTTATTAAAAGTTACATTTTAATTAATTCATATATGCATCACTGCAAAATGCGGAGTACAAAAAATTGAAAAATGTATCGGATATAATAACTTAAAAATGAGAATTAATTTATTCATTTTTTTTTAAGATAAATATATCGGCACCTAAAACAGATAAGCTATGTTTATTTTTTGAAAATCTGACGGTTTTAGCAAAACTGGATCCTTTATAAAATGTAGAGCACTCAAGCTTTACAACTTCAGTTTATAGTAATAAATTGTAAAAATAATGAAAACGATAAACGCTATGTATCATCAAATCCCTTTTCGTTAGTGCACACTTGTATTTGAATGGAGCTATGAATAAGATAATGTAATGACTACCGGTTGCGAGTGAAGTAACTGAGAATGTAGTCACAAGATGACGGCTGTCGTTTATTTACATCGGATCAGTGCCTGATTAACGCCTAGGCTAACTTTCACCAGTAAAATCGAATAGAAATTTTTTCCTTATTTATAACGGACATTTTTCATCAATAAAGCGTTTGAATAAAGCGAAAATATCTATTAAAATTTACAGGTGGAAATTTTCCCCGGCAGTAAGCAAATTCACTGACATTGACAGGAGGATTGTTTATGTAGTTATGAAATGGCGGAACCGCAGGGCCTACCGATCGCTGGGGCAAACTCCCACCTGTAAAATCAAATAGATGTTTTTGGCTTAATAATGACAAGAATTTCGCATGAATCAGGCGTTTAAATATGAAATCAATTTATTTTCGAATTTACTGATGGAAGTTTGCCCCGGCAGTAATCGGCCCAGCGGAACCGGTTACAATTGAAGCTTCAGCATTTTGAGGATTATGCCAATGCCTCTTTATTCATAGTTACACGGTTCTATGTCCAAGCACACAGGAATGTCAGCAAACAGGAATATTTTCATGGTGGTAATTTAATAAGTAGTTGGAAAATAGTGGTATACAAAATTTAAAAATAGTCCCCCAGTGGCAATACTGTCCATCCTAAATTGAACTGAATACATAAATTGAACCTGAGTTCTAAATGGATACATTCGTTAGGTAAAATTTCAACCAAAAGAAATTTTGTGCTTGACTTTATGCAGTTTATACTCCTGGTAAGTTCGAAGTCACTGAAAAGAAATTCGTGGAAAGCGGCCATAGCTTCCTGGAAGAAGATAGCATCGTGCAAACATTGAAAAGACCAAAAACATAAGAATCTCTATTTTTCCAAATTCTTCAGAAAATGATAAAACACGAAGAATTTAGTTTATGTTTAAACAAGACACAGAAAATAAGAAGGTAAACGAGAAACATACTATTAAGATAAACAAATATTTAAATACTTGTAATTCATTGTGACATTGCAGTGCTATGTATAATTTATACTTAAATATTCATCCTGCACATACGTATGTCTGATGTTCAAACTTTTCTTTAATTGTCATAATTTCTGGTCGATATATAAACTTCAGACCAAATAGACAAGCTCAAACCAGCAATTTTACTTTTTGAAATAAAAAATAATTTTCTATGGTATTTATAACACTTCATATACAAAGTAAAATTTTTGGTTGAGAATTTTTTTTCAATCGAGAAAGATAGGTTGAAGTCAAATATAGAAATAAGTTATTTTGTAGCTATAAATAATTCTAAAGGTCTGGTTCTATTTTTTAAAAACACTTCTGCAATGTTGTTTGCATATAATGAACCCTATAAAAATAATATTACTTTTAGTTTTTGGGTTATGCGAGAGGGGAATCTTCTTTTTTTATTTTTTACGAAGTAACTAAACTAGACGCAGCACATTTGTGTTCTTAAGTGTCGAAACTTATGCTCACATTATTTTGCATCATCATTTCGCATAAATGTCTTCGTTTCAATAATTTTAATTTTAGCGTAGCCTAAGTTTAGAGCGGGGGTGGTAAACTGTGGCCCGCCAGATATCACTATTTTTTAAAGAAATAGTCGACTTCCTGAATCGCAGAAATTCGGTGATAAGATGAGGAAAAGTTTACTATAAAATTTTAGTGGTATCCGGTGGGTCACAGTTTGACACCCCTGGTTTAGAGTGATTAAAAAATATTATTTTATAAATAGCCTGTCCAAACTGAGAGTAAAAAGTATAAATTAATAATGATGATAATGAGGATGATCATAATGAGGATGACGATATGGATGACGATGACGATGTGGATGGTGATGAATGGCGACGATGACGATGAGGATGGTGATGATGGCGACGATGACGATGAGGATGGTGATGATGACGACGACGATGACGATGTGGATGATGTGAAGGATGATGATAATGACAAAAAATTATCTTGGTTAAAATTCATGTAAAGCGACCGTAGATAGGTCACTTTACTATGGTCCAGCGATAGGCAAAATGGCAGTTCATGACAATTTTTTATTTCTTTTACGTATGCTTAAAAATACTTTTTTGCGGTAATCTGAATGCTTAAAAAACTGAAAAGTAATGAACAATGACATCAAGATGATAAATAAATCAAATCATCATACTAAATCTCCGTGACATCTGAATTATTTCATGATATGTGATATATAAACTATGCCTATCCTTTCAAAAAAATTAAAAAAATGTAATGAATTAAAGTGAAAGTCAAAAATAAGAAAATAAAAGCAAGATACCTAAACATAGGTGTATCTTTAGCAAAATTATGCACAGGCATAAACTAAATAATGATAATTGCACAAATAACAGTAATTCGATAGGACAATATAAATTCATTAACCTTACAATTTGACAGTCGAATACTCTCAGTTTGATTGGTTATAATTATTATAATCTTCGAATAAGAAAAATCCACGTTTTCAAGTCAAATAAAAAGTAATTCAATGTATTGAATTATATTTTTCTTATTTGAATAATGACGATATATTTTGTATAAAAATCCAAATAAAAAGGAATATTATTTTTAATTTTTTGGCACTTTTTTTGCATTTCATTAAATAACAAGATTTTTATTCAGCTACCAACATTAGCATAAAACTCTACTAACTTAGCATAAAAAAGCAAAAATCTAAATAATCAATGTGGAATGGTCTCTTATTATATCGAACATGAGAAGGGACGAAACATTCTATTGTGGTCCATAAATAATCATGGAAAACGAACACATAAAACTGATTCTCGGCCTAAATAATGATACTCCATTTTCCTTAGTGTTTAGCAAAAATCATGCTAACCATTATTTAAATCTATTTTCTTTCGTCTTTTAAACTCTCAGCGAAGAATAGGAGGTATTATTGTGATGAAAAATTGATTAACCGAGTCGTAAATAATAAAATTCCAAACGTGCCAATATTATGTCTTTGAATAAAACACATGTAGTTTTCGCATTGTTCGACCATCCATTTGGAATATTAATTCGTTTTCAGATTTATGACAGGTTGTGAGTCGATTATGATATGTTGAGTTATAGAGTGGGATGAAATGGAAAAATAATGAAGAATTTCGAAAGCCATTTCTCTTTTTGCTTTACGTAGAAATATCTGTAATTAAATGAAAAATGTTAATGCATAAACTTACTGTAATCAAATTGAGTTTAGTATTTATTTAATATGTTTAAAACAAAGGTTAAAATAAAGAAAAGTTTAACTAGATTGACGGTTATAATGAAATATGACTAGGACAAAATTTTTGGAAGATTTTATTTACGAACGACAGTAATTTAAACTAATAAATAAATTTTAAATTTTATACTACATTGTAAATACTTCATACATAATACTGTACACTTTATTATTTTTAACTTAATAATGCTGATTGGTAAATATATCATATGAATTGAAAATTTTCCAACTGAGTAAAATAATCTTCAGACCGGGTGTCGAACCCAAAACATTTTGTTTAAATTGTTAATACTCTGTCAACAGAGCCTTTGCAAAGATTCAACAGAGCGTGTGAAATTTAAGCCAAATTTCTTGGGTTTAACTTCCGGCCTGCATATTTTTTCACCCAGTTGGAAAATTTCCAGTTCTTACAATACTTATATGCATATATCCTTACATACTTAAATCCATATTACATGATTACAAACTTAAAATTCATCTTAGATGCTTATATACTGTTCTGTTACGATATGTAGTTCTAAAATTTAAATTAAAGTCTATGATGATGAGTAGTCCTTTTATACTTTTTAAATATTTAATGAAGTCTTGGCTAAAATATTAATTACATATTAATATTTAAATACAAAGTAATATAAAGAGGTTAAGATAGATCAAACACTAATGGCTTTTAACCGGAGATCGTAATCACAAGAACCTTTCTTAGAACGGTCTGGTCAGGCCAAAGTCGTCATAAATTCTAACTAGTCTACTGTCTGTCTTATTTTAGCATTGACTAACTTCTATTTGTAAGAAGATGTCTACGCCAGGATTCTTTTTGTGTGGGAAAGTGTATCGCCAGCTTACCTCCATGTACCAACAGTCACACCGGAACATTGATATAAGATGCCTCCAGACATACATATAACAACATATAACAACTTTAAATATTTACAATATGCATAACAATTTTTTTTTCAATGAATAAAATAACAGGGACTAACAAAAAATCCTCCATATTCTTTATTCAAGTGTATACTAATAACTCTATTAAGTTGATACAAAAGTTGAAATTTCATTTGAGAGGAATAGAACAGAAAAATGAATAATAAATATATTCTGTTTCATAATAGAGCAATGGCGTAACAGCGGTTACTTTATATGATCAGGGTGTTGTTACTGTAAAAAACACGATATATTTTTCACGCCCCAAAACTATAGTTATATCCGAATGGAAATAAAATAAGAATAAAGGAAATATCCATGAATAATTTCATTAGATAATAATTAGTTATTTTTTTTTTACTGATCTACCAATACAAGTTGAAAATAAATAAGTTAGCATACTGTTGTGGGAAGACCCAGGCATAAACTATTAGTGGTGGTGATTTCGTTACTGGGTAACCCCAAACATCTACTGGCTGGGTCTGCCTTTTTCTTACTTCCAGTGGTTAACTTAGGCAGTCAATTAATTAAAACGTGTTCGTTAATTTTAACTGGAATGAATAGAGTAAATGAAAACATAGATTATAAAATTAATAGCGTTAGTGCTAAGACGCGCTGTGTGATTTCGTAAAGATTCCAGTCTATGAATTGTTGGTTGGGAAAATTATCGAAATAACTCATGAAATGGCACCTACCCCTGTAGAAATGCACTAAAACTTACCAAAATGAAAAAAAAAAATAATGTATGGATAAATTCAACTCATAATTAAAATTTATAATATAAAAGTTTATTTACATAAATTAAGAAAAAAAAAATAATAACACTAAACATTACTCACCAGCACGTAGCTCAACTCAAAGATAGATTGATCTAAATCTTTTCCAACATATAAAAATTCCTAGTTGAGATTTTTTGCAGACAACTGCATTTTTACCTTGATAAAAATAATTAACACAACCACAACCTTTGTATCATTACATTTAAATTTATAATTTACAGACTTTAAAACAATTAATTAACCCTTTCCGGCACAGACAAATTCTATTCGTAAAATGCGAAATTACTGACTGACACCGGAATTTACAAACGACTTTTTTAGAAAATAGGAATTCCTTATTTTAAGCTTTCATTATAGAAGCAAAATTTTATTAAAATATTCTTGGTGCCGAATGCAGGTTTGGAATTAAAATTAGGTGTGCCCGGAGTGGGACCACTGTGCCGCGAAGGGTTAACTAAATACGTTCCGAGTACCACACTCATTATGATGCCCTAAAATTTTATAGTCATTAACACATGAACTAATATCAATATTGGTATTACCTTTTAAAATTTTACTGGAACGTAAGACATCCTGGTGATCCTTGGGAATTACGGAAAATCAAAGGCACAAATATAAAAAAATCATTTAGATTGGACTCGATGATCAAAAAACTTTATACTCTCTTTCAGGGTTAACACTCTTTTCTATTTTAATAGAGCATTAAAATAAATCTTCAATACAGAAGAAAGCATAGCTGTGTGATAAAAGTTGGAAAGCATTTCAAACCTTAACTGCTCTAGTTAGAAGAGGAAGTATAGTGCGGTCTTCTAAGTCATAAGTACAGCACCAGCTAAATAAAAGTCATAGTGAAAAATTATAAGACCCGAACTTATATCATTGGGCGCTCAGAAAGTCAAGCCCTTTTGTCGAATCGAACTCAAGTGTCTGTTGATATCTCAATAGTGAGTGTCCTCAAAACTTTTAGACACTGTATTGTAAAAATTAGCTTCCTGTAGGAACAGCCCCTAAAGCTAGAGAATTTTAATGGCTGCTGCTATATTAGCTAGTTAGCCTCTCTGAGCCGATCCGTTAACTCCTAGGCTGTCATTTTTAGTAGGTGGGACTTCAGGAAACCGGGCGTCTAAATACCGTGAGAACCCTTTGTCTGCAAGCACCTATAATATCTGACCCACCATAAATCTACACCTCATAAAACCTTTCAGTTTCTAACTTCTCTTAAGACTATCTGTAGACTCGACGGAGCCATGACTGGAATAAATATTTTTACAAAAATTTGTTAGCCTCTCTGAGCTTCTCGGACCATCTAGGGCACTAGCATTAGCCTCTCGGCTAGTTAACAGAGTACATTAATGTAATATTATTTTCTTGTTAGTCCAATGAACTATTCTTGCATAATGATGTTTGAATATCATTTTACGCTGAATTTACATAACAGTGAAATGGATGTTCATCAGTGAAGCTAGGATGTAGGTTATAAGTCCAGCACATACAGTAAACATGGCATAGATTTTTAAGTATCACGCATTTAATCCAAAATTTAATACACTTAATATGCATTGTGATCAACAATGGAATTGTATACAAAATGGGAACAAAATCATCTTACGTGCAAAATATTTTTAATTATAAACCAAATGTGTTTGAACAATAATATATTTAAGGTTAAACTAAAAAATATTTTTATGTTAATTATCAACTGAATTCTTCGTAACTAAAAGGAAAAAAAATGATTGAACAGAAATTTAGTTATTTTGAAACACAAGACTTGTAAAACGGAAAACGTTTAAGAAACTGAATTATTATATTGTAAACGATAATGTACTTTAATTACTTTATGCACCCCTGTAATAACTAGCCGCTATCTGGACAGTTGACATAGTGATAGATTTTAACACGAAACCTTGAACACTATTAGGTAAGTGATAAACTAAAATTTAGCGAAGTTTGAAAAATAATTGAATCAATAAAATGCGCTTTTATGAAAATTCATATACGAAAATATATTATTTTTTCATGTATAATGTTTTAAAACAAAAAAGTCCTCCCGGCCTGTACCGGGAGGAAAAAGTAGCTTTCCTATATCTTCGTTTTAAAATTTTAGCTAATGTTACACGAAAACAGCAAGCTAAAATGCAAAGGAACATTTACAAAAGATTCGTTAATACTGAATTTGAATAAGAAATTCGCCAAATTATTGAGCAATAGCCAAATTGGCTTCATTTATGAAGACTTATTTTTTTCGCCAAATTTGGCATATTTCGCCAAATGTCGCCAATTTTGGCAAGAATTTGGCGCTAACGGATATGAATATATAGTTTTATGCGTATGATTGGGAAAATTATTACAACAATGAAAGAAAGTAATTTGCGAGTAATCGCGTTAATGTGCTGTTTTGTTTCAAAATGTCACCCACCATAGAATTTCAAACTGCTCTATCTCAGCCATTTTTTAAGATAGAGGTAAACCAAAAAATGCTCTGGAATCCTTGTATTAAAGCCTAACACGTAATTAAAAAATAAATTTGATTTATTATTTTTTTTGTATATTTATTTTATTTTTAAATTTTTAAATGGCCGCCATCTTGAAACAAAATGGCGGACCAAGCTGGCCAACGAACTCGGTCGAGACATTAGTGACCTTAATACACACAATTAGTTTCATCAAAATCGATTCATAAATACGGGCGTTATCGTATGACATAGGTCAGATATATATATATATATATATATATATGGATATATCTATATATGTAAATCAACATTTGAACGGAGGGTGGTTTTGGGGTCTGGGGGTCATGATCGGTGAAAATATATCGAAATTTTCCGGAACTGCTTTCCTCCGAACGGCTGCAATAGGTAGCTTTATACTTTTTTGTATTGAAAGCTACCTAAAATATTAAAAACACGACGACTATTTACAGATTTAACTGATAAAAGGCTTATCTCTATCTGCGTATTAAAATATGTAATATGAGGTTTTTTATTTCGTAGATGGGGAGAGGGAACCTGAATAATAAAGCATTCAATGAAAATCTGTTAGTTTAAATCAGAAAAATTTAATATAAAATTCAAAAGCTCTCCCTTTTATCAGCATTACTTATAAACCTAAAAAAAATAGAAAACAGTTCTTTCATATAAAAAATATTTTTCTATTATAAATAAAACCGTTTTTTAAAAATAAATCGTTAAACTAAAATCTATTGTTATTTTAATTATCAAATATATTCTACGTCACTAAAATAAAAAGTGAAAATTTGAATAGAAATTTAGTTATTTCAAATTGCAATACCCGAAACACTCAATGGCTTTAACAAAACAATCGAAAACAAAGACTGGATAAATCTCTTTCATAAAATACTTTTAAAACCGTTTCAACCGTATTAAAATGGAAATGAATCTCATTTTACTTTGCCTTAATAGAAAAGTATTTTCTAAAGAATTCGTTCAGGAAAAAAAAGTATTCAGTTATTTTTTTTTGTTTTTTTGTTTTCGTAACACTGACTTAAATTTAATTTGAAATGATTTTCAAACATCCTTTATCTTGACATTGTAAAAGAAAATAAAACCACATTGGATAAAATAGGTTAAAAGGGAGAAAGGTTTTTTTTTTCTTTGTACATAAATGACAGGGAACAAAAGAGATAGTGAATAGTTTTTAAAAAGACAAAAAATAAAAATGTATTTAAAGGTAATGAATACAAAATGAGAATTATTAGATTTTTTCTTTTAATTTTAGATAAATAAATCTATCTTCGCACTGTTTTGAGCAATACTCCTTAAACTCCTGTAAAGCAATACTTCTTATTAATTGCAGGGTCTATTGTATACTGATTTAAAAGGATCACTAATTTTGTGAACTGCCTCACGAAACTGAGGCAGATAAGCATAAAATGATACTACTACTACTACTACTAATAATAATAATGACGGCAAAAGTTAACTCCTACATTCGGGTTTTTTTTTATCTTCTTGTACATAAACTACGCAATATAGAGCAAAAGAGACAGTAAATGTGTTTTTAAGAGGGAAGAAATGTATTTGAATGTAATGAATGCAAAATAAAAATTAATAGATATTATTTTTAAATTTAATTATATATATATATATATATATCTGAAACGAAGCGTGTTGCTCCTTCGGTGGGTCCTCGATCGTGGCTTTGCTGTAAGTCGGGCCGGTGGCTGCGCGGACTGATGGCGGCTCCGTACTTACGTCAAAGCGCTCATTCTGATTCCCTTGCATGTTCTTGTAGTCCTGGGCCGTGAGCGGGATTCGGTTAAATTCCGAGTGAATGTATTTCTGTTTAAATGAAGACACCGTCTATTACGGAACCTGGTTTATTTATTTTTCTTACATGAGTCCTTTTAAACCAGGCCCATATTGGCGCGAGAGCTGCTTTTTAAGTCTGTCTGGACATCGAATGTTCGTACATCGCGAGGCAATTCAGAGAGAGCAGATTGGCGTGGATTAGTTAGATGAGGGAAATCGTAAAAAGTTCGCTCCTGATAGCCGTGCAATGGTATAAATATGAGGTTTTGCATTATTTCTGCTAGAGGTCGTCGAAGTCAAAAGAGGCGTATTTTTAATTTTAATTGGCCGCGAGCTGAGTGATTGATTGTGCGGAATAAAGGCGTTGGCTCCATCGGCCGATGGGATGCAGCAAGACTTTAAAATTGCGTTAGCGTCAGCACAAATATTCTTATGAAGAGTCAGAAAACGATCTTTGAAAGTTATAAGATGCGATGCAGGAAAACTAATTTAACAGGGGCAACGGGAACTTCAATCAATTGAAACACAATTATTAAAGCATTTAAAAAATTTTGATTTAAATTTCTATTTTTTAAAACGGTAATTTAAAATTTTAAAAGGGGCAAAAAGGGATTTTGCATTTTAAAAAGGGGTTTAGCTTTTATCCTTTCATATCCCCCCCACTAAAACAAGAGCCACAGGGCTCGCCTGCAAGACCTGTGGGTCTTATCTCGTGAATTTAACCCATGTTTTTTAGATTCTTATTTTCTCCAGCTCTCAAGTAATTTCTCCAGCTCTTCAGTATTTACTTCAGCTCTCAAGTCAATTGGACCTATTTTTACATTTATATATCAAATTTACATAAAAATATTGGTTACACTAAAATAATGGAATTCTTTCAATGGTGCTGCAGCAAAACAATAATGTGTCTCGAGACGACATATCTTTATTATAACAGTTGTCATAACATAACTGTGTTTGTAGTGTTTCCCTTTCTTTCCAGTTTTTGTTTTAAAGTTTTTGATATAGTTTGTTGGGAAACATCCTTTTGTGTATAATTGCAAATTGCAACCATAAACTATATAGTATATTAAAATAGTCACAGGTAAACATACTGAAAACTATACAACATATGCAAATGTAAAAAATATTCCAATGTAAAAAATATTCAATAATAGACAATGTTCAAATGTAAAAAAAAAAAAATATTCACAAATACAAAATATTCAAAAATATAAAATATTCAATAATACAAAATATGCACTAATACTATCAACAAAATATATTGTATATCAAATGCAATTTGAAACGCTTGCATTTCTAGAGATATATTGAATTTTCACACTGAGATAAAATAACAGTAAAATATCCTAAAATACTAATAACAAAAACAAATTATATTTCTTCGTATACCTTTCTGTTTTGGTAGGGACTTAGCTACTTCTATGATGCAGCCTTAGGTTTATATCTATGAAAAACAACACTAAGTTGTTTAAAAAAAAAAGAAAACTACAGCTAATAAAAACTAAATATACACTTGCTATAATTTTCACCATGCGCAGGGTCAGTGCGATATGGGTTTTAATACTCTGAGGGGAATATCACCCAAAAATGTGCCACTTGCACGACAGAAAAAGAAAAGTGGGTAATCGATATTCACCTGCAGAGGGGAAGCGAAGCAGTTTTGCCAGATTCTCCGTTCAACCTGGAAAGAGAATCTGGGAAAACAGTCCGGCTAAAGATGGGTGGCCACGGAGCGGAGGACCCTTTCATGTGTCATCAATTCGTCATTATAATATTTTTTAAAAATAATAAAAATTCTAACAGTACTTTTAAACTGTCACCATCATTCTACACTGCTGGGGAGATGGGTTACACGCCCAGCTGGATCCTCATCCAAATGCTACGAGTAAGGGGGACGATAGGAAAGCAGAAATTAAAAAAAATTGACAGCTGAAAGAGATAGATGGGGTTTATTCATGGCTGAGTTTAAGATTTTGAGGAGGGTGGTAGTATGTTAACTTGGAGGAATGGACAATTTCGGAATTTCTCTTAAAATGTGGGCTGGGTTTATCAATTTCAAAGGATACATCAGAAAGTTGTTTTAAAATGGTGTATGGGCCAGAATATGGTGCCGTCAATTTACGGGTATTCGGATAGTGAAATTCTTCATACATCACAATGTCACCAACTTTAAACTTTACAGGAAGGAAACGAGCATCATAACGGACTTTATTCTTTTTATGGTAAGCAATTGTTCTTTCTTTAGCCAATTTTCTAGCTTCTTCCACAGGGGGATAGTAACTATTATTTGAAAAAGGGGGATCATATGGTAAATTTCCTAAAAATAAATAGCTAGGGGTGAATTGGGTTACAGAATGAGGGGTGTTATTATATTCATATAAGACTTCATCTAAAAGCTTAGTCCAGGGTATTTTCTTGGATGTGGAATTGACTTTACATTTTAATCTAGTGACAATAGTCTGATTTAGTCGTTCAATTTTCCCATTCGTTTCCGGGTGATGGCTGCTCGTCAATCTGTGTTTTATATTGTAATTACGAAAAAATCTCCTAAACCTGGAAGCCGTAAATGCTCCATTTCTGTCGGTTAACAATCTATCTGGTACTTGTATTTGAAATAATTGTTTCAAAATGTTTGTATAAGTTTCGGTAGTTACACTCTTACACGGAAAACCCCACACATAGCGAGTTGCATGGTCAACGACTAAATGCAAATATTTTTTTGTAGAATTGTAATAATTAAATCCGCCAACAGAGTCTACTGCCAAACATTCAAAAGGTATCTCTGTTGCAGTACTGATACTCTGATTAATTGCAATAAGCCAAATCTTTTTTGTCTACATTTTTTGTTTATCTGACAAGTGTGGCAGTGTTTTACAAAATTTTCAATGTCCTGATTAAAGTTAGGCCAATAATATTGCGGAGAGATTAAATTTATCATTTTATAAATTTCAGGGTGGCCAAATTGTGTGTGGGTTTTTTCTAATAGGGGTAAACGTAAAGACATCGGGACCACAATCTTATACAAACCTTTCTTTTTAATAACAACAACATCATTTATCTCAGTGTACTTTTTACCATCAATTGTTACATTTTCTTTCTTCTGATTGTCTCTTACTTCATTCAAGTCAAGGAGATGTATAATATGGGGTAAATTTTCTGAAACAGGTTGTCTAGATAGCATATCAGCTTCAACATTAGTGGAGCCTTTCTGGTATTTAATTTCATAGTCAAACATACTAAGTTTTAGGGACCAGCGGAAAAGACGTCCTCTTAAATTTTTAACACTTTTGAGCCAGGTAAGTGCCGCATGATCTGTATGTATGACAAATTTTTGACCGTGTAAATAATGATAAAATTTATCTAAAGCATCCACAATCGCCAAACATTCTAACTCAGTAATTGCATATTTTTTTCATAATCGCGAAGATTTCTAGAGTGATATGCTATAGGATGTAATGTTCCTTTTTCATCAACTTGTTTCACTACACATCCCACTCCATGACTTGATGCATCTACAAACAAATGACAAGGTGTTTTGGGATCAAACAACTTTAAGATTGGTTTTTCAATTAAAGCATTTTTTAATTTTTCAAAAGAATTTTGACAATTTTGGTCCCACACATAAGGGACATTTTTCTTCAACAAATTATTGAGAGGGTATCGAATGTTAGCATACTTTGGAATAAATTTGTGATAAACATTTATAGATCCCAAAAAACGTTGTAATTCTTTTACATTCGTTGGTGGTGTTAATTTCTTAATCGTCTCTATATTAGGGTTGTCAGGTGTGATACAACCGTTCGAAACTTCATATCCTAGAAAATTAATTTTGGATTTCACAAAATTACACTTTGACAATTTGAGTTTAAGGTTTTCTTGAACACAGATATTAAATAATGTCTCTAAATGACATAAATGTTCCTCTTCATTTTGGGAGAATACAATAACATCATCAAAGTAACTACAGGCAAAGTCAGTTTTGTATTTATTAAGAATTCTACGGAGGGTACGGTTAAACCAAGCAGGTGCGTTTTTCCATCCAAACGGTAAACGATTCCACTCATATAATCCAAAGGTGGTGGCAAATGCCAGCTTCTCAGTGTCTCGAGGGTGGATAGGAATGTGCCAATATCCACTAGCTAAGTCAAGAGTGGAAAAAATTTTAGCATGCGCCAATTTATCTAACAGGGTTTCGATTCGAGGTAAGGGTTCTGCATCTGTTTTTGTAATGGCATTTAATTTTCGGAAGTCAATACATAACCGGGTTTTCTTCCCTTCTTCATGTTTATACACCAAAGTTACGGGTGATGAATAAGGGGAATAGCTTTCTTTAATGATATCGGCTCGCAATAAATTTTGAATTTGTTCTTTAATTTCCTCTTCTTCCTTAGGGGAAGTGCGATATGCTCTTAAAGAAACGGGGAGATCTGATGTTAACTGTATTCTCTGGGGTTCCATGTTTACACAGCCTATATCATATTTATATTTGGCGAAAATACAGACATATTTGGCTAGAAGAGCAGGTAATTGTTCTCTGACAGACTGAACATTTTGCACATGGTCAGTGCTCTCGAACAACTCCGGCTCAAAATTTTCTTCGAATATCTCTGCATTTTCAATTGCTGGCTGGCTAGTATATACTTCGGATAAATGTAAAGTATGGTGAGATGCCTTTGTTGGAATATGGTCCATGAGAGGTACTTTCTTATTATCTTGAGTTATTTGCATTTTAACACAGTCAATATTTAGTTTAAATAGTTTGCAATGGGGTAGCCCAATCAAAGCATAAGGTAACTGATTGTTAATTATAAAAAGTTCAATTCTCTTAGAGATACGTCCTAATTGCAAACTAACAAGGCATTTTTCTTTCAAAGCAAGAACACCTTGTGTTTGGGTGACTAGTATACTCTGCTGAACTTTACATATTTTTAGGTTAAGTTTATGGGCTAAATGACAAGGAATAACACTAATCGAACTCCCAGTATCGATCAAACAAGGTAGTGAGTCTTCATTTTTTACATAAGTAACTTTATGACAATCTCTATTTGATTTTTTATAGCTAGCTTTTTCTGTTTGTATATGTCCGGACATAAGAAATCGTCATTGATTACTAGATGTATTTCGGGATGACTCATTAGCGCTATGATCTTGGTTGGGGTTCGGCAAAGTCATATTGTGACTAGGGGTTGGTACTGCTAACACTTGTTGTCGAAAAGGGCAGTTTCCCACCCAATGATACGCATTTGGTATTCCGATATTAAGACAAACTTTGCATGGAGAGGGCGGCAATGTGGTCTGGTGGTGTACATTAGGTCGTGGTTGAACATTTGAAGTCGGTCTAAATGTATTTTGGGGATTTCTTGCTTGATTTGATGGAAAAGGTCGAATGGGGTGTGTTTGATAGGGAACTCTGTAGTTCCACTGCCTGTTAAAATTCTGTCCATTCTCATATGGAGGTCGGCTTGGTCGCCATTGTCGATACTGATTGGGGTTTTGGGGGCTTGCTTCAAATTTGCTCTCATTTCTTTTTCTGTCCAGTTGCAGTTTGCTAATTCTGAAAACTAATTCACGCCATGAATGTGTAGTTGAGGGGTTGCCTGCAATAACTAACTTCTGCATTTCTAATGGCAAGCCCTCCGTTAACCCTTCCAGGATAAGTTTCTGCTCTAAACCTAAGGTTCGGTCTACTTTAGTCTTTTTTTGATAATATTCGTTCAAGTCCTCTCCAACTTTATATCTAATACGTGAAAAATCAGTGAGAGAAAGGGTATCGGGAATTTCGTAGTGTTCATTAAACAAAGTGACAAATTCGGACCAATGAAGTACATTTAGACAATTATTAATGTACAACGTAAGTGCACTGTCCTTTAAATACTTCTGTATGTGCCTAATTTTCCAGCACTCGTCTTTTCCCTGTCCTATACAGACACTCTCGAAATAGGCTAACCATGGTATCCAAGACATTCCATCTTGCGGAGAAAACGCAACGATATCGGGGTCTACTGACGTTTTTGGGTTGGCGGATACTGAAGTGTGACCAGACCCAGCTTGTGCTGACAGGGTCTGTCCACCTAACATTGTTACACCAGATGTCTCTGGTGCACCTCCAGATTCCTGACTAGACTTCTGATTATTTTTCTCTTCAGGATTATTAACGGGATTATCATCTTTGCTCGAAATTTGATTTTTTTCTTTTTCGGGGTCACCTGATTTGTCTTTTAAATCCTCTACTTCTTTGGGAGGAGTTGGGCTACTCATGATGGATATAAATACAAAATATCACCGAATTACACAGAAATATAATACACCATTAAAGCACATAAGAATAAAAATGAAAAAATCTTTCAAACTATTTAAAATTTGTAACACTATATCTGTAAAAATCCGTTAAAATCTCTTCAAAGTTAAACTCCATTTTTTTTTCCAATAACTTGAATTCAATAATAAAAAAAATTTAAATAACCTCACTAACTATACCGTAAGTTGCATATAAATCCCCTTTAAAAGTTTAACACCTAATAATAAAAATATTATAATAATATAATAATAATAAAATTTTCACTTCTGCTAAAATATTTTCAAACTGTCTAGAAAAATGATTTTAATATGAGGTTTATTTAATGTTATTTTTCATTAAAATCGTAATTATCAGTTCAACACAACTAAACTTTTCATAAAAATCACCATTCTTACTCTTTCATCTCTTTAAAATTACGTTAAACACAATACATAAACAATTATATATTTGAACTTAAATAGCTGAATTAAAAAAAATCATTAAAATTTTCATACAAATAATAGCATAATAAAAATAATCATCTTTAACTTATTTTTGGCATGCATAAAAAATTAAATAAAAAGTTTGAGAACCACTTGTTTATGCTTTTAATAATAAAAACAATATTTCTTTAAAAATATTCCTTGGCAGTCCTTTTAAAACAACCAAAATTGTAAAAAAGAAAAATTTTTCCTTCAGTGCTTGCCATCTAATATATCAAAAAGCATTCCAAAATAAAAGTTTGAGAACCAATGCCTCTCACTAAAAAGCTCTTAATTTTTTTTTCTTCTGTACGTTAATATCAAAAGTACATACCTTTATACGCCTTTGCTTTAAATAAATCCATGAAAAATTTACCTCTTACTTTTTTTTTTCACCGCGACGCGAAACAATAATAAATTAATTTCACTGAAAGATTTATCTCTGTATCTTCTTGCACTGCACACGAAAATACTTTTTCCCGTAGTCACGTGGTTTTTGTTTTTGCTGAGCGCAGTTCTGATTTATTTTTCTTTCCTTTACTCTAGTCCAGAAATCGAAACTGAACATCTGAGTCACTTGAGTTCATTTCTTTATCGGCGCGCTCTTGAAAATTGAAAACAGCTGTGTATTTGACCTACTTCTTTCTAAACACTTGATTCTTGCCGGCAGAATGAAATACTGCACAAGATTGAGAATGAAGAAAAGTTAATGATTCACTTTCCTTTTGACGAAGGGAGATTAAGTACTTTTGAGTTTTTGGGATAAAATCCGTAAGTCTTTCACCGAATGCTGTAAGAATTTTTCACGGAGGTATTCGCTGGGATTGACGGGCGTAGATTACGTAACTGTTTAGTTTTTGGGATTTTCCCGTTGAGATGAACTGTCCTACTCGACTTCTGAAACGAAGCGGGACTCCGTCGGTGGTTGGGGACCTCGATCGTGGCTGCGCCGGGCCGGTGGCTGCGCGGACTTATGGCGGCTCCGTACTTACGTCAAAGCGCTCATTCTGATTCCCTTGCATGTTCTTGTAGTCCTGGGCCGTGAGCGGGATTCGGTTAAATTCCGAATGAATGTATTTCTGTTTAAATGAAGACACCGTCTATTACGGAACCTGGTTTATTTATTTTTCTTACATGAGTCCTTTTAAACCAGGCCCATATTGGCGTGAGAGCTGCTTTTTAAGTCTGCCTGGACATCGAATGTTCGTACATCGCGAGGCAATTCAGAGAGAGCAGATTGGCGTGGATTAGTTAGATGAGGGAAATCGTAAAAAGTTCGCTCCTGATAGCCGTGCAATGGTATAATTATGAGGTTTTGCATTATTTCTGCTAGAGGTCGTCGAAGTCAAAAGAGGCGTATTTTTAATTTTAATTGGCCGCGAGCTGAGTGATTGATTGTGCGGAATAAAGGCGTTGGCTCCATCGGCCGATGGGATGCAGCAAGACTTTAAAATTGCGTTAGCGTCAGCACAAATATTCTTATGAAGAGTCAGAAAACGATCTTTGAAAGTTATAAGATGCGATGCAGGAAAACTAATTTAACAGGGGCAACGGGAACTTCAATCAATTGAAACACAATTATTAAAGCATTTAAAAAGTTTTGATTTAAATTTCTATTTTTTAAAATGGTAATTTAAAATTTTAAAAGGGGCAAAAAGGTATTTTGCATTTTAAAAAGGGGTTTAGCTTTTATCCTTTCATATATATATATATATATATATATATATATATATATATACAGGGTGATTTTTTTAAAGTTGTGAAAGTAAAACCCTATAACAAAAGAACCACTGATCCAAATGACCTAAAATTTCACCAGTATGCTCCCAAAATAATGGAAATTTTGGGAAGCGTGGTTAAAAAACCCCTTAAAATCGCACCGACAGATGGCGCTGTATATGCAGTAATGTCGGGAGACGAACTTGCGCCCGGCACATACACATTGGCCATAAAAACGTGAAGTATGCACATCTCGTGTTCATTATTCTACAGAAATCCTCGCAATGACAGCGCTATTGACGGACCGTGCGTTGTTAGTGAAACTGTATTATCAGAATAATGACAGCGCAGCAACTGCTCTTAGGAGATTTAGGACACTTAAGAATTTAAGAAAAGATCCAATAATGACAGAAGGCCCACGGAAGATGGTTTTTCAATGTACCGTCCATTGTTTTCCTCCCACAGACGATATTCTTTGTTTCTGCTACCTTACTGCGCCATCTGTCGGTGCGATTTTAAGTGGTTTTTTAACCATGCCTAAAAATTACCCATTGCATTGGGAGCATACTGGTGAAATTTTAGGTCATTTGGATCAGTGGTTCTTTTGTTATTGTGTTTTACTTTCACAACTTAAAAAAATGATCCTGTATATAAATTTGTAAGAAGGTGGTATGTAAAAAATTATCTTAATTGAATTATTTGAGCAACTAGACGTTGAATAACAAAATATAAACTTTAATACAGTCATAGAAAGATAATTTTACAACACTTTACTAGTAATTTCTTCACAGCTAATACACTTCTCGCCCAAAATATACAATATATTTATTTTCCAAAAGTGCAACTAGGCCTAACAGCGTCTTTATTGGCTATTTCCCATTTCGACGCTTGCTCCACAATAAAAATTGGAAGACTGGCTCTTTTTCCAATTTTGAAGATGTTCAAATCTTGATCTTGCGATCCGAAATATTTATAACTCGTGCATTTAAATCATGGATAATAATAGTACCAGAGCGTCAGATAATTTGATAATCATGCACGTCATAAAGGAAATTAAGTGTTTAAACTGAAATTCTACACACACACACACACACACACACACACACACAGACACACACACACACACAGACACACACACACACACACATACTGTCCTACCCGCCCTCGTCAGTAACTGTTCTTTTTACCGACATTTGGAATACCCATCGAAATTTTATTACTATCATTTAAATATTATTACAGAATGTTAAGATATGCAAAATATACTTATGAACACCAAAAAAATTTCATTCGAAGAAAATTTGCATTTTTTATTAATAAACTTATCCGTGCGCACAGTACCATGTTTAGGAGTAACTCGGGGGTTGCTCGTTTTGAAATGTCACACACTTAGTACGAGTAACTTAATCTCGAACTAAGATGTTTTGGGTGGTTACTCGATAATTCAATAAATTGCATTACAAAGTGTATAATGTCATTGAAACGGTTGAAGGACATTGACAATCATTCGAAAGGATGTTTTAAGCAATAGGGTTGAAACGTGATGATTTTGATATGTTTATGCTTAATCATTTGCTATTGTTAATTTACATAATAATTAATTCT
The DNA here is from genome assembly GCA_963931845.1 of Maratus michaelseni. Lineage (NCBI taxonomy): Eukaryota > Metazoa > Arthropoda > Arachnida > Araneae > Salticidae > Maratus > Maratus michaelseni. Next base: position 314,286,916 of record OZ007595.1, read on the forward strand.
CGCTATTATTAGTTGATGAATAGTAATTAATTATTATTATTGAAAAATAGTAAATAATTGACTTATTGACTGCGGTTATGTAACATTGCTTTATATATTTAATTAATGTCGCCTACACATTAAAAAACAATTTTTTTCTAATAAATTTTTCCAGAAATTTTGTTTAAAATTTTGAAATATGTGTCACTTTTTCTATCAGGCAGATTCTTTTTTTCTTTTTTGAACATCATTACATGTTTCATTCTCAGCGTTAATTATAGAAAGGTGTATTTTTTAAGCATCTTGAAAGTTACTGAAAGGATGTTTCGTACGAAGTAAGGGGGGGTGGTGATAGGACTAGGAACCTACTGTAATAGAATGATCGTTTAACCAAATCTTGTTTATTTCGGTGAGTTAATGTAGAAAGGTTTGCTTCTCTGCAAGTCGGGAAAAGAAAATTTTGCGTGTTTTTATGAGGATTTTGATCTGCTTGCTTATATCTTACAACTGTAAAAGTAATGAAAATATATTTCTCAGATTTTTTTTTTTATTTAAACCATACTGCGATTTAAAAACATTCTGGAATTGGAATGTCATTCTTTCAGTGACACTGTGTCACTGCAGGCAAAAAAAAAAAAAAAAAAAAAAAAAGTTTTGTGAAATTAGTAATAGCGATAATAATCATCTGTGTTAACGGAATTATTGGAAATTTTCACTTAAGGTGGTTTTAAAGTTTCCTACTCAACAACACGAAGTTTTATGACACATTTTCTGACTCATTTCTGAATGTAAAGGCAAGTAAATGAAAGGTGTGATTATTGAAACAATTTGAAATCGAATAGCGTTTTCCATTTTTTAAAATTATAAATGCACTACTTATTCAATTGTAAGCTATCCTTATTATCTTTCAACAAGTTTTTTTTTTTTCCTTTTCCGTGCTATCGCGTTGATCCAATAAGCCAACTTTGACAGTATTTTCCGAAAATTATTTTACCATGATCAAAAAATGGAAAATAACATTTGATTACATAGTTTCATTACAAGATGACCTGTCGATTTTATGCGTGTCTGGACAAAAATTTATTCAAAAATGTGTCAGAAAGTAACTTTTTTCGATTTAATAAATTACATGGGAATTTCTGCAAAAATCTACTTTTCTCTCTGAATGTTCAAAAAATATGATTTTAACCCTTTTTTTCTTCCATTTTAAGCTGCATTAATTATTTTAATGACTATTTATTTGAATGTTATAATATCTTATTCTAAGTAATCTTTACTGTTACTACTGTGTATTTTTCCTCTCGTGAATATATTTTAATCTAAATCTAAAATATATAATGAAATTTATATACATTATTGAAGTGCACTAGAATATACATACTACATAATATGTTATGTGTTCACAGCTGTATTGAAAAATGGAAAAGACTAATAGATTTCATAGTTTCTTAATAGGAGCACCTGCCAATTTTATGCGTTTACGAATAAATTCAAGAATGTGTCATAAAGTAGCCAGTTTTGATTCGAGAATAGCCTAAAATAGGATGCAATACAATATTAATCTGCTTAAAAACCAGCATAGAAATTCTGGATTAAACGTTGTTCAGGAATTTTTATAAGGGGTTGAAATTTTTTTTCATATCGGTCCAGGAAAATAATAACAAAACTATTTGATATGTTTTCTGAACCTTTACTCTAACAGTGTTAGATTTAACATTTCAAAAGTCTTAGGTAATATTATTTGCAGAAAACTGAATGAATTATTTCGATAAACTCTGACACTTAATTCCTAATATAACCGATCTGATTCATTCTCACATAAACAAGTGGAAAATGAATTAATGGCTTTTGTTTTATTTGTTCCATTCAGATAATATATTATTCTCTCAATTCTTTTAATGCAACTACAATAAATCTAAAACTATTCTTACATATTTTTTTTCCGAAGAAAATAATATATCATTTAATTGTATAATTAGAATTAATTATAATTCAAAATATTATGTTCCTTTATCATAATGTATCGTTTTATCTATAACATACATTTAAACATGCATTCAATAATTGATGCATCTTTTTTTTATATATAAAGTTTGAGATACAAACAGAAAAGGAAAGAAAAGAAACGTGTAAAAATTTCGATTTATGAAATTTAAACATATGAATACATCATATTTTGATGCATATTCATATTTTGCATACGAATATATATCAAAAACTTATATTATTTTGATAAAATTTCCTATTTTGATTTGCCATCGTCGTTGTTTTTAAGCTATTTTACTAATTACTCAATTGCAGATATTTGTTCCCCATGCTCTAGGGTGTAATTCCTCTCTAATCCTCCCATTAGAACAATTTAAAACTAATCTCTTCAACTAAGCATTTACATAACTAAGCTAAAGTGTAAAATCTAACCTCCCCACCCCCAGTTTTAATCTCATTTTATAGTTTAATTAGCTAAGAATCAAATAATTCATAAATATCTAAATAAAACCCCGGGAAAAAAAAAAATTCAAGAAACTAAACAGTTTCTCAAGTACCCCCAGAATATTTTCTGTAACCATACATGTCTAACTAGACATCCAATTTACTTTAATAAGCAAATTAACAGGTAAGCGCCCTCAAAAAAAAAAAAAAAAATCTCAAGTCAAAATAGCAACAATTTCTCTATGCATAGGAAGTTTCAGTTACATTAAAGAATGCTCACATAAGTGAATTCAACATTCCAGTGCAGATTAAAAGAAGGGAGTGTCAATCATTCAATAATCCTAACTTCATTACAGCAACCACTAGCTCATTGTTGGGTGTCAATCACCCACTAATCCCTACTTCTACCAGCGATTCCCTCCCCACTTTCTAAAGCCCCAAGGCATTAATCTCCCATATCAAACTCTTAAAGTATAATCTTTCAGTTAACCCCCCCCCCCCCCCACACACACACCGTTAGAAAAAGATGTCTATAATTGTAATGTTATTTTCATGTTTCCCCCTGCTGGGAATAAAACATAAATAAACTAATAAAAGGGTAACTAGAGACACCAAATACAAAAAATGAAACTAAGCACACGTGCAAGTTCCCGCGAAAAAACAATGACACCAATAGACCAAAAGCGCAATGCGTCAACAAAAACCACCCAAGGCTCAAAAGGCTCAAAAACAGAAGTAAAAAACACAAAAAAAACGCCAGGAGCAAGTAGTACACCTGGAACTTCCCAGAAAGAGCAGGTAAAAAGCAAAGCAAAAACCTCCGAAAAAGTAGGAAAAACAAAACTAAAGATGACAGACATTGAGGGATTTTACGAATTGACAAAGAAAGATACGTGCGAAGAGACAGATTCAGATGTGGATAGTGTAATGACAGAGCCAGATAAAGAAACTGCGGTACTACAAGACACAGAAGTCACGAGGTTAAGAGGGGAATTAATAACCCTTTGCGACATACCAGATGGATCTAAAAAGAGATCCCTAGAGATAGAGAGGGCTATGATGGCAATAAGCTACATCAAGATGATACAATCAAAATCAACAAAGATACCAGCATCGACGTGTGAAGCCATGGACCAAGCTCTGCAGGTAGTGATAAACTCACTGACTGAGATGGAGTTGAGGGCAACACATGCCGAGGCAAAGGCAGAAGCCTTGGAAATAGTAACAGCAAAAAGAGGAACCCAACCAATGGAAGAAGAGACAACATCGCTACCAGCACAAAAGGCAACAAAAAAGACTGCAGTTGCTCACAGTTATGCACAGGCGGTCAAAGCCGCGACGGCAACTGTAATTATTCAGGCTACAGAAGAGCGGACAGCAGAGGAAGTAGAGCAACAAATAACAAATACGATAGAAAACAAGGAAGGAGTTAGGAATGTCAAACGGATTCGCAACGGCATAAAAATTGTTTGCGAAAACGCAACGGAAGCTACGAGGATAAAGGAAGCCCTGGCAGAGAATGAGGAGAGTAACAGTGGCCTGAAAGTAAAAACAGCCAATTTAAGGAAGAAGAGAATTATCATCTTCCATGTACCGGAGTCGGTGGAGCCAGCCATAATCAAGCACAAAATATGCAGAGAACTAGGCATCGACATAGAACAAAACGAGGACAAAATACAGTTGCTAAAATCGCTACGGGCACCAGCAGGGCGATTGCATATACCGGTAGCGCTCCCTGAGCCCCTGGCGGATCACCTTCTCAAGGAGAGAACGATCTGCCTGGGACTCAGGGAATGTCCGATAAAAAACTATGTGACGATCCAAAGGTGTCACAAATGTCAAGGTTTTGACCACGTGGCGCACCAGTGCAAGCAGAGTCAGTACTGCCCGATATGTGCAGGTAGGCACAAATACGAAGATTGCCCAAAAGGAAGGAAGAGGTGTATCATCTGCACTACATTTAACGAATGGAATAAGGCGCACTTACCGGCACAAATCCCTATAGACCACACGGCTCATGATGGGCAGTGCAGGGTGTACAGAAAGCTCCTCAAAATTAGACAAATTGAAATTGAACAAGGAAGACAAAAACTAACTACAGGTAATGATGTCCTAAACGACAAAATCACATTAAACACAACTAGGGGTGTGACACGGGTGCATAGGAGGTCACAGGAGGAACTTAACAACAGGCAACAAAGGACACACGAATTGAATTATGTTCAATATCAACGCCGCTAACACAGACGCGTGCCTAAGCGGCACCCAAGACAATCCAAACCTGAATGAAAATAAAAATCCAAAAGAAAACTCCAACAATAAAAATCAAGACAACATCAAACTAATACAAATAAACCTACATAACAGTCTCCATGCAACACAAACACTTATGGGATATATGGGAGACAAACAAATAAATATTGGACTCTTACAAGACTTTCACCAAAATAAAAAAACAGGAAAAATAACAGGTTTCAATAATGGTAATTGGAAAATAACAAAAACAAAAAGAAATCGATCAGCAATAGTAACTCACACAGGCACCAATCCAATAACAATAGCAGAAAAAGAATACACAACAGCAATAAAAATCGAAAATAAAAAAGAAACAATAACAATAATCAATGTATACGCACCCCCCTCAGTAGAAGACTTCGAAGATGTGCTGCAGGAGGTAGAAGACACTCTGAAAATAGCCAAGGGCGAAGTACTACTGACGGGCGACTTTAACGCACACTCTCAACAATGGGGCTATGCGAACTTAGATGACAGGGGGGTAAAACTTACAGACTTCCTCCTCCTGAATGCCCTCTTTGTACAAAACCCACCACACGCAAAAGCGTCGTTCAGCACCATGAGAGGTAAAAGGAAGCTAGAAGGATGGCCGGATCTAACAATAGCAACAGCTAAATTAGGAGAAAATATAACAGACTGGGAAGTAAGCGACGACGAATCAAACAGTGATCACAAATACATAAAATTTAATATAAAATATAAAAATACGTGTTATCAAAGACATAGATTAGAAACAAAACACGGCAAACACGCAAAATTCGAGAAGAAAATTAAACAAATCAGAAACAAATATACAAAAGAACTAAGAAAAGCAACAAATATAGATCAGTTAGACAACATAACTCTAAGATTACAGAGAGAAATAACAGCAATAGCATTCGCCTGCTACAAACATAGAAAAACTCCAGAATTAATGGCACCACCATGGTGGTCACAAGAAGTCAAAATAGCAAGAAATAGAGTAAGGGCGTTCAGGAGAAAATTCCAGGAACAACAAGATGAGGAACTAAAACACAAACAACATATAGAATATAAAAAAGAACGCGCAAAATTAAAGAAAATAGTCCAAAAAGCCAAAAGAGATACATGGAAAAAATACTGTGAGGAAGTCACTAATACATATGGCCCTCAATATAAACTGGCATCAGGCAAAAAAACAAGCCCATCACGATTAGAAAACATCATGCCCAACAATCAAGAAGTAACCGTCAAAAAGACATTAAACCACTTCCTAAACAACCTATATCTAACAGATCCATCAATAGAACATGAATTAAAACCAGAGACACCGACATTTAATGAAACAAAACCACAGCTTATAACAAAACAAGAACTTAACAGAATAATCAAAAACATAAAACAAAACAAAGCTCCGGGCTTTGACTACATAGACCATAACCTAGTGAAAAGAATACACACAGCAGCACCACAACTACTACTAACATTATATAACACATGCCTTAACTTCAACTACTTCCCAAAATCATTTAAAATAGGCACAGTAGTCCTATTTCATAAAAAGGGAAAAGATCCAAAAGAACCAAAAAATTACAGACCCATATGCTTACTACCTACACTTAGTAAAATACTAGAAAAAATAATACACGGCAGGATATCACATCATCTAACAATCAACAAATACTGGAGCGACAAACAATATGGGTTCAAACAAGGGTTATCAACTGAACACGCACTAAATAACCTAATAAAAACAATAAAGAAAGACAAAGAAGACAAATACCAAACATTACTAATAGCAATGGATATAAAGGGTGCATTTGATAATATCAGATGGCCTATTATAGCCGAAAACTTAAAACAATCACCATGCCCCACTTACTTAATAAATTGGATACTAAGCTTTTTAGAAGATAGATACGTATCCTTAGAAGAAAACGGCATTAAAGTAACAAAACAAACATTTGGCGGCTTTCCACAAGGCAGCTGTCTGGGACCACTGCTGTGGCTGCTAATAGCAGATACAGCCCTAAAGAAAAACTGGGGTAAAAATGTAAGAATACAGGCCTTCGCAGACGACTTTATTTTAATAATAAAAGCAAAAACAAAAGAACAATTACTAAAACTAGCAAACAAAATAATAAAAGAATTTTATGAATGGGTAACGGAAAATAACCTAACGCTTAATTGGGACAAAACAGAACTACTGTACCTTAATAGAACACACACAAGAAACCTACCAACAGCAGACACATATAAAATTGAAGGAATTAAATTCAAAGAAAGGGAATTTGAAGGAAAAGAAAACATTAAGTATCTAGGTGTAATCATACATAAAAACCTAAATTGGGAAACACACTGCCAAGCACAAACAGCCAAAGTAAGGAAAGCGTTTTGGATGATGGGACAAATGGCCAAACGGGGTTGGGGATTGAAACCAAGCATCTTAAAAATATGGTATAGAACAGTAGCTGAGAAAACACTGACTTACGCAGCCTCAATATGGGGACATAAGCTAAACCAAAGAAGTAAACAAGTACTAACAACATGCCAAAGGCATTTTTTGCTGGCTATAGTTAGGGCATATAAAACTGCCCCAACAGCGGCCCTTCAGGTACTTGCTGGCCTGATTCCAATTCACCTCCAAGTTAAATACGAGGCAGAATACGGCACAATATCTCGTTTAAGAGAAACGACAGAAATACACGGAACCACTATCCACCATACAGACTATATAAAAAAGATTAATGTATGGGAAACACATCCCGCGGACACCATAGAACCAAGAATAGGCCATAATTACAAGGACATAGTAATATATACGGACGGTTCAAAATTGGAAACAGGCGCTACGGGTTCGGCATTCGTAGCTTTCAAAAATGAACAAAAAATAAAAACATGGTCAGCTCCATTAAGGAAGTACAACAGTGTTTTCCAAGCCGAACTACTGGCTATACTAAAAGCAGCAGAATGGGGAAATAGCACAGGGAAGGAATACAGCATTCGCTCGGACTGCATGTCAGCCATCCAATCACTCAGTAAACCCTTCAATGTAGTAAAATTAATCGATACAATACAAAAAACAGTAAAAGACTCAAACAATAAATTCAAAATTAGCTGGGTCAAAGCACATGTGGGTATCCAAGGAAACGAGGATGCCGACGAATTAGCAAAAAAGGCTGCAGAAAACCAAAGTAAAGAAATTCCATACCATCTAGAAAGACCGATATCAAACTTAAAAAGAAAACTAAAAGAACTCACTATCAAACAATGGCAGTTCGAGTGGGATTATGGGGAAACGGGCAGGAAGACATATGAATACTTCCCAAAAGTAGATTCTCGCAGAATCATCAGCTGCAATCTACTAAGTCAAATTTACACGGGTCACGGAGCATTCCCGGACTACTTACACAGGTTTAAGCGCAAAGACGCACCAAACTGCTCATGCGGGGAGTTGGGAACCCCCAAACACTATCTAACAGACTGCCCACTAACCCAAACACTACATCTGATCCACATCACACCGAACAACGAAAAAATATGGCACAACCAGTTAGCGAACAACAAACAAGTACAAACAAAAGGAAGAGCAGTGATGAGATGGTTAGTAGAAAACATCGATCTCATATCACAATAAATACACCTTCCCAGCAGCGAGATTCCTCAAAAGCATATCCCACTCTCAAAAGCCATCCATTTGGTAAGTATATTTTCTAATATATCTTTAAAAATTAAAAATTAAAAAAAAAAAAAAAAAAAAAAAAGTAGCAATGGAACCTCTTTGCTACGCCAAAAAAAAATCGATTTTTTTCAGCACTAGTGAGAAGTGGAAGTCATCTGTGACGGACTGAATTTCACCAACTGATGAAGGCAAATAGCCAACAAAAAGTGAACAAAATAATTAAATGGTGAATGCACAAAGCACACCTGCCAAAGAAAGTTAATGGGGAAAAAAACAGTGTCAAATCAAGTGAATACAGCCTCATAGATACATGACGGACTAACGGCCACGGAACAAGCCCCACTCCATTAGTGCGACAAGTTTCTCAAACAACAAATCAACAAGTTGCACAAAATTCAAAAGCAGTGATAACAGCCATTAGGATTCAATGGACTGATCGCAAAAAGCGTATTCACGAAGGGAAAAAAAAATCAAAATCCCCAATGCTTGGGTGAGATAAAGTGACAAAGACAACAAAAATGAGTGTGCAACATCCAGAAATGTGACAACCACCAGTAACAGAAGTTACAATGTGACAACCACCAGTAACAAAAGTTACAATGTGACAACCACCAGTAACAAAAGTTAAATGTGACAACCACCAGTAACAAAAGTTACAATGTGACAACCACCAGTAACAAAAGTTACAATGTGACAACCACCAGTAATAAAAGTTACAATGTGACAACCACCAGTAACAAAAGTTACAATGTGACAACCACCAGTAACAAATGTTACAACGTGACAAAACCCACGATAGTGACATAATAACCAGTGAAACTCTCGAAAGAAGACCAAGATTCAAAATGGGAAAACCAGCTCTAGCACAAGCTAGAGGTAAAAATATATCAAGAAAGAGACAAAAAACCAATGAATGATAGACAAAAAACAACCCACAACAGGGGCGAGCCTATAAAAACGCCAAAAAGCCTTGACAGAGACAAATACAACAAGAAGGGAAATCAGCCCATAAAAGAGGCGATAAACACTACAGCGACAACCCACCATGAACGTGACAAGCCAACAGACATGGTAAATATGTAAATCTATGTACGCTAATGGCACCTGGTGCATGTAAAATCCGTCGTGGGTGCAAAGCCCTCCAAGTTACCTGTGAATAATACCTCTGGGGGTGCCTAGTCAGGTGAGGGTCTCGTCACCTGATCAAGGTTCTAAATTACGAGACCTATTAAATCTGTCAATTCAACAAAGTTAAACAGACACCTTGAACCGGCAAACAAAGATAGCGGTAGCAAATCACAAGAGAGCAAGCACAGCAGCGATGTGAACAAATCAATAGTCAGGTGGATCACAGCCATGCTGTGATCAGGCGATTTCCGCCCCGCACCCAGGTACTAACCCGTTAAGCTAGGCATTCATGCCGGGCAGGTAGGGGCCTGGTTAGCGGTATAAAAAAAAAAAAAAAAAAAAAAAAAAAAAAAGCATCTGTTTGATAAATTCCGTTTGGTGCCTATTAACTTGTAGAGACCAGACTATTTCCGCTAAATTTTCCAGCATATGTAGACGAGAAAGGGAGTGGAAAACTGGTTTTCAATCACTAAAATGCTGCAGGAGGTATTTAAGAAACATTCTTTCTTTGACCGCTAATATTTCTTGGAATCACTATCCTCTATTTCGAACGAATTTGTAAGATTTTATATATTTAAATAAAAATCTATCCAAACGAACCTACAGTTTATTTAATCTATAAGTACGGTAGATTTTCGTATTCATCGTGAATTAGTATAGATATACGCATGTAATGGTTATGTATGCTAAAAGTAATGATATATGTGAAATATTTTGAAATATCATGACATGCTTTTTAATCCATTTCTTCTTTAAAACCTTCTTCAATTTGCAATCAAATTCATTTAGGATTATTTTAATTCTAAATTTAAAATAATAATAATGATAATTTTAATTTTATGCTAAAGTTTATGAATACGAGAAATTTTAAACAAACACACTCATAGGACACATTTAAAATAAGAGATTTATTTATAAATTGGCTAAATGCTGAAAACTTGCCTAAAAATGTCTTGTTTTATTATTAAGTATGTATGCAATGAGTCCAGGACAAAAACTCCACTGACAAAAACCCCACCGGACAAAAAATCCCACCGGACAAAATCTCCAAGGACAAAAACCATCAAAATCATCCTTATATGATGTTATTTACTAAAAATCAGCATCTTCTAAAATTGCGCCTGAAAGGATATGATAGATTGTATACTTCTTCCTCGGAGAATGGGAGGGGGATGAATTAAAACAACTTTGTGCAAATTGCAAACGATGGGATCTTTATAATTTGTAAGGAAGAGATGACTGGAGTTTTACATTAAAATTAAAAAGATATTTTATTCAAGGTTTACACAGAAAATATGAAATTTAGTAAATCTCGTTACCAGGGCTAGAAATTTGATAAAATCTGGTAGCCAAAAAAAAAAAAAAAATATATATATATATATCCCCCTCGCACTTTATTAATTATTCAAGAATAATTATTTACTCGTGAAATTTTAATTAAGTTTTATAGAGGATTTACTTCAAATGAATTACTTATAATCACTTACACATTATTATTATAGTGAATATGATAGATTAATCAATTTTAATTCTGAACACAAAAATCTGATTTGAAATTTACAAAAAAACTCGATTTTTTTTTAGCATTCATTGTATCTAATTTTTGATGCCGCAGACGCTGGATTGACAGTATTTCTTACAGTTTCATTGGAACCTACCCCCACATTCTAATCACGCGACATGCTAAATGTCTAGTGCGGAAAAGAAAAGCGTTTCATGTGCGTGAGAGGGAAAATACCTTTTAAATTTGGTTCTTGCATTAAAAGTACGAAAGAAGAGGTATATCACTGCTTCCCTGGGATTGGGGAAGAGGAAAATGCCATTTGCGTTCATTTCTTAAGCCGATTTTTGTACCAAAAGCGACATGCCAGATTAAAGAACTTGGTCGCCAGGCAAAAAAATGTGGTCACCAGTGGCGACCTAGTGACCGCATTTGTTAAGCTCTGCTCGTAAAGGTAAAACCAGATAATACAGAATCGCTAGAAACCAGGATTATTTCCGTTTTAGGTAGAACTATTTTCCATCTTAAAAGGCTTATTTCTTTGGTATTCTTTATGTCCATCTTTAGGACCATACAAAAATTTCCTATTGTATGTGTCTTATGCATATTTGACTAGTAATTTAATAAAATTCTGCCATCTTCAACGTTAGTCTGAATTATGACTTAGTGTGTAAGTGATTATTTTAAATATTTATTTTAAGTTGTTAGAAATATAAGACATAAACAAAGTAAAAACAGACCAGGTTTTAAGAACATTTTATGAATATAAAATATCGGCATATTTAATTTTTTTATTTATTTGGTTTATAATTACATATTTTATAGATATGAGTTTTATTAAGAAATTGATATGAAAGTGCAATTTATTTGAAATACAGACAGTGTCTTTTTATCAGAGCACTTTTTCCCTGTTTCCCAGATTCTCGTTTACTTATACTGTTGAAATGAACAATAAAAATAATATTGATCATTATTTATGAAAAACAGTAGTTTAGTGTAAAAATCTCAAAAGTTAATTTTTCTTTCAATTGACACTAGTAGTTTAAAATATTCAATAATTTGGAATTTTAAATTTACAATTAATTTAATTTTTCATGTCAATTTGGAAGGTAAAATGTGTCCTTTCTCATCGAAAAATAGATTTTATCTTAATTATTCATTATGTTAATTAACAGAAATAATATACAGCAGTACAGCTTTTCATTGCACTATTGTGATATTCTAAGAAGCAAAACCAAAGTATAATTATTTTAGACTTTTAGAATACCGACGACATATTTTGTGCGAATTGCAGAATAATCATATAATTAAAATCTGCGTCACCCTCTACCCAAAAATCATTCAGTGTTGAACGTGAACCAGTATTTGAAGTTGTCCCTTTTTTTTCAGCTGTGTTTCATTACAATTTTTTTTCTGAAAAATAACCACTTGTTTACAATTTTACATACAAAACTAACCAAGTGAAGATGACATAATTATTCAATAATTTTTCCAAATGACGGAAGTTTATTTAATTATTTATTTATGTATAGTAAATATTAGCTCGCTTTTTTTTTTTTTTTTTTTTTTTTTTTTTTACAAATACGTAACGCTGTAAAATAATCGTAAAGAATATTTTTCTAGTATTTGGTGTTATATTATTTATTCTGATTAAATTATTTTTTTTTAATTTGGTATTGTTTCCTTTTACTTAATCATTTACACAATCATCACAAGGGCAGCATTAAAAATTCATATTTGGATTTTAAGGTAGTTCTAAAATGAGCTATTCAACAACGCCAAACTTTGATTCATTTTACACGTAAAAGCAGAAAATTGGCAGGCCTGACTATTTAAGAGATTTGGAATGGAAATGAGTTTGCCATTTTTTAATAAATAAATTACTTATCGAGTTATATGCTATTCATGTTACGTGACGACACCTTTTTTCTCCTTTCTCGTGTTGCGGCGTAGAAAATTCGGTTCAAAACACCGACTTTGAGCGTATTTTCTGAGAGATATTCTGTTTTTACTCAAAAATGCAAAAGGTCTTTTGACTGCAAAGTTTATAAATAAGAACACCTGCCGATTTCACGCGTTTCCGAACAAAAGTTAACTACATAATATTTCATAAAGAAGTTAATTTGGATTTGAGAACAGCCTTAAGCATGCATAAACTCTGAAAAGTGTTTTACAAATATAGAAATATATCTTTTAATAAATTATGTATGGTAATATCAATATATAAATTAATTAGACATCAAATTCATTTTTGCTTATTCTAATTCTAAATTTAACATTATAATCTTTCTAAACTTGTATTTTTTTAATAAAATGTTTCTTTAAAATATGAATTTTTATTTTATTTTACTTTGTTCCTTGGATTCGAAAAATCCATTTATGTACGTTTCAGTTTCAACCCAAAAGAATTCACAAGCTTATATACTGTATCGGTAATTACTCCCTTGCAGATAGGATACTATTGAGCTACAAGCACATGTTTGTTGGGGGGCAAATTTCCGCTGTCATTGTCCGTTTTCATGGAAAGTGTTTACTCCCGTCTTGTGAAAAATATACGGTCTTTATTTTTTCTTTAGTCCTGGGGAAATGTACATGTTTTTATTACCTTGCAAGAGGTCGGGTATAAGATTTGTTTTTCCAACTGGTATATAATGAGCCCAGCATAGAAAAATCGAATTATCCAACAAAATGTCCTCCAAAAAAATTTTCTGTGCCCCCCCCCCCCCCCCCCCCAAAAAAAAAAAAAAAAAAAAACCTTTTTTTTTTAATATTTAGAGATATAATATCCCACCGCCCTTCAAAGGGTTAATAGGAAGAACGGTATAAGTGATAATTCCATGAAACCGGCTAGCACACAAAAATATTTTACGATATTGGAATTCATTGTTATATTTAAAAGAAATTTACAGAATATACCTGCAGAATATGGTTTTTCAGTTCTTAAGACATTGTGACTCATATCACTATGACTTAAAACGCCTGCTCAATTGTAACGTAATACTACAACAACAGTAAAATATATGAAAATGAAATCTGTCTATAACGGAATCGTGTCTTAAATGGATATCTTACATGGCACCAGCAGAAAGAATATTAACAATTATGCATGCTAAGACGAAAATCTCTTAAAGCGGGATTTTTTCCTGTTCCTTTCGATTACCGTTTCACAATTGAATAAATATTTGACAAAGCTGATTACATAGCTCAATATTCGTATGTTATGATTACATATTTTTAATTTTAAAACAAGTTGGCTCTTAGAAAGTTAGTAATATTTGCTTTGTTAATTTATTTTGCGGAAGAGAAAGGGTGGGTGTGGGGCGGCACCGAAATCCCTGTTTGCCGTGTTATAAATTTATAATCAGAGCAAAAATACTTTTAAAATTATTTCTTATACATTATTTCTATGTGTGTGCACTCACACAATAAAAAAGTATTGCAATAAAATTGATATTTAAAAATTCAATTTTAAAAATTATACGCATAAAAAGTACATATAAAACTATTACATTCCTAAATGCTTTAAACAAATTGTAGTGGAATTCAATGCTTGTACTGCACAGTTTCTTACTTAAATAATTAAATTCCTAAATTTAAAATAACATGCCAATAAAAAAAAGTAATTTTTATTACCCTCATTTCCTGATTTAGAAGTTTCAGTTAAAAGTTTTATTTCATTTAATATAGATAAAAAAAAACAATTAGATACTTTGATGAAAGTTTCTATTTCTAAGAGTCAATCCAAGCAAAATTTGGTGCCTATTTAGGGATCCTTCACAATAATCAATTTGATAAAATTCCCCCTTCACAAAATTCTTTATAATAAAACAGGCCCCTTTACAAAATTCCTTTTACTAATATTGGCCCTTTCACAAAATTCCATTCCATAAAAACTTGCTATTTATTAATTATTTATTATTTTGTTATGTTTTAAAATGTGTTATTTGTAAACAAACCAATTCACCAGAGAGGAAAACTTTAGCAAAATAATTAAAAAAAGTTTTTGTTTATAAATGCTTGCTTCGAATTTGAGTAACATGGATTTCAACTTTTGTTACAAAATATTATTTTTCACAAAATATAATAAATTTCACAAAAATAACCTTTACTTTTCCCAAAATGGGCCCCAAGAAAAAAAAAAAAAAGAAAAAGAAACCTGCATCGAATCTTGATTTTACTACCCTCAAATAGTTTGCAAGATTGCAAGATAAAATACAATCTGAATATTTCTGAAGTTCTCTTAGTTCATCATTTCCGAACAGTAGCATAGGTTCCTTCCGATGAAATTCGAGGGCGAGAGGGAGAGGATTAACCAAGTAGCGAAACCAGATTCTGAAAAATCAACCAGATGTGCTAATCGCCTACACCTATAAATAGAGCACTTCCAATTTCCAATGCATTTTAAACTACCAGTAACGAAGCAACATATTCATGTAACCGGGCCTGGCGAAACTTTCTGCCACATTTTAGGACTCATTTTTAATGCTGTTCTCAAATCCGAACTTGCTACTTTATGAGATATTTTTTATTATAGTTTTGTTAAAAATCGCATGAAATTGGCAAATGTACTTTTTTAGAAACTTTGTAATTGAAACACGCTTTCCATTTCTTGTTGGTAAAAGTCGTCAAAGTCGACGTTTTGAGCCTAATTTCTGATGTCGGAGCACAAGAACGAGGAAAAACGTGTCATCACGTGACAGGAATCGCTTATAACTCTAAAAAGTAATTTATTTATCGAAAAGTGGAAAACTCATTTCGATTCCAATCACTTTAATACTCAGGCCTGCCAAATTTATGCCTTTGCGTTTAAAAATGAGTCAGAAAATGTGTAAGAAATTTTCGCGTTGTTCAGCAAGTCATTTGAGAACTACCTTAATCGCAAAGGCATAAAATTGACAGGTCTGACTATTGAAGCCATTTGGAATCGAAATGAGTTTTCAATTTTTTGATAAATAAGTTACTTATCGAGTGATAAGCGATTCATCCAAAGTGACGACACGTTTATCACACCCCGTTCTTATGCTGCGACATCGGAAATTCGGTTCAACTGAAAGATCTTCTGCTTTTACCAAAAAATGGAAAACGTGTTTCGATTTCAAAGTTTCTGAAAACGTACGTTTGCCAATATCATGCGATTCTAAACAAAACTATAATAAAAAAAAATATCTCACAAAGTAGCAAGTTCGGATTTGAGAACAAACAACATTAAAAATGAGTCCTAAAATGCGACAGAAAGCTTCGCCAGGCCCGGTTACATGAATATGTTGCTTCGTTAACTTTTGCTATGTATTTACAAAACGCACAACATTCGAAGTATCATTCGAAAGCTTTTTGAACCGGTTTCTGACATAGTGTACTCGCAATTCGAAAGCTTAAAAAGACATCACTCAAAATAAAATTTAGTCGAAGGCATTTTCTGGAACATTGCGTTTTATCATTTTAGTTAGGAGCCACATATGACAGTCAGGGGTCTATGAAGTAGGCCAAATAAATAACAATATTTAAAAGTAAACAAATTAAATTTCAAATTATAAATAATCACAATTAAACAAAAAAAAATTGACCTTGAACAATGACAAGCGTCTTTTGCTATCCCCCAGTTTTATAGTAATTACTCGCGGATAGTTGGAAATGAAATATACGAATGGAGGAGGAAATTTTGCCCGGGGATATATGTTTTCCTGCGTTCTGGAGCCCAGAGAATAAACTTTTTACTTTTTGGCCGCTCCTTTCATTGGAAATAGTCTGTCGTTTCACTTTCGCTAGCGTAAACAAAAAAACAGTTGTTTCTTTTCACCATTTTGCAGAAACGGATAAAAAACAGTCCCTCATTTAGAGGGGGGTGGGAGTGTATGTATATTTTTGGGAAATGGAGGAAACTCACATATCTTCATTGTTTAAAACCAAATTGCTTATTTTCTGACCTATACATGAATTCATTTTCATTCGTAAATGCATGAAATTTGCAGTATATTCTTAAGTCAGGATTGCTACGGGTCATGGCATTTTTTAGGGGAAATATCAGTATTTTCTTATAATAAAAGTCGCCTTATATGATTGTGCGATTAAGTTAGGCTATTATTTCCATAAGAAAATACTACTATTTTTCCTGAAAATTCCCTGAGCCGTGGAAACCCTGGTAAATGTATAAAATGTGTAGGTTCTACGTTCTATTCAGCATTTTCTGAAAGATGGTCTGCATTTACCGAAAAATGAAAAAACTGTTTGATTTAAATTTTTCTGACTAAGAACACCTGCCAGTTTTATGCATTTGAGAACAAAAATTAGTTCAGGAATGTGCCAGAAAATAGCCAGTTTAGATTTGATGATATCCTTAAGGCAAAATAAAATTCTAAAAAAAAAAATTCCCCCAATTAACAACGTGTAACTTCTTGACATATTTTCTGAATCATTTTTAAATGCAAAAACTATATGCTTGCAGGCAAGATTATTGAAGTGAATTGCAATCGAACAGTTTTTTCCAGTTTTCCATAAATTAATTATAAACAATTATTGTATCACGAAATCAGTTTTCTTCCTTTTCTGAGCTGTTGCGTCCGGAAATTCGGTTCAAACATACAACTTTGACAGCATTTTCTGAAAAATCTTCTGTATTTACCGAAAAAAGAAAAACTTTTTGATTAAACAATTTTTGACTAACAGTACCTGATAATTTCATGAGTTTGCAAACAAAAATGAGTTCAGGAATGTGTCAGAAAATAGCCAGCTTAAATTTGAGAACAGCCTTAAGGTGAAAAAAAAATTGCAGATGAACAACCGGAAACTTTTTTACATATATTTTTACTCATTTTTAAATGCATGTGCATGACGCTTGTAGGAATGTTTTTTTAAGTGAATCGTATTCGAACAGTATTTTCTTGTGTTTTTTGTGTAGCGAAATCAGTTTTTTTTCTTTTTTTAAAGATTTTTTTTTTTTTTAATTAATATATATATTTTTTTTTCTTTTCATTATTGTAGGCTGAATATTAAGGTTTCAGGTTTCTTTTCCTTACAAAAAAATTTGCGGTAGGTCCGCTCTCAGAAAAAGGTATACTTATATATTTACTACGATAAATTTTTTTTCTGTAAATATTTTTTACGTGGAATTCTTGAATCGTAGGGGTTTAATGGCTATCTCTATGAAATGTATGTGCATCTAGTAAGACACGATGTAACCAATTTAGATTATTTTTTACTCAAAATATCTACCATCATTTCCGTATAGCAATTGATTAACTAAGATTGCTATACGGAAATGAAATGAAATCCCCCTCTCGTGGAAATCCAGCAGTTTACAACTTTGTATTAATTTTATTTTAATCTCTAATGTCATACTCATCATTTGTATTCTAAACTATGAATTTTGAATAAACATTTCCCCTCGTGGAGAAAAGTTCCTATGCTTAACGGTTGGATCTCCAGCAGAGGGTGATTTCATTTCATTTCCGTATAAAAATCTTAGATTTGTTTAATTTGTAGACATTAGGTGATTATATAAGTCAAATATTGCTATTCGAAAATAGTGGTAGATATTTTGAATTAAAAATAAATTAGACAAATTCATAAGATTGATAAGGCGTGTGTGAATCGCTACCACTACTATAGTGAGACAATTGTTGTATGTTTTTAATCCTGTGAATAATGGAGATCTTCATTGTTTTCCACTGACTGAGGTGCATACTTAAAAGTTGGACAGGCCTGTATTATATAATCTTAAGACTAATTTATTGTTGAAATTAATTTTCTCAGATTCAGCCTCCTCAATAATCTTTACAAAGTTCACAATATTTAGAGAAATTTTTTGTAACCATTATTAAAAATGTTATATTTATCTAAGCAAAAACTAACAAAATAACAATTAATTCCACAAGCACATTCAGGTTTTTGCATCATGTCACAGAAATAAATAAATAAATAGAAGAATAATATAAAGATAAAAAGTAACAGAGAAAAGGATTAATCTATATGATAAAGCAGAGTAACGCTATGGCGTCATACTGACGGTGCCAAAACAAGACTAAGAAATTTTGCTTTTAATAAATATTTTTAACTTTACAATTTTAATTTTTACCCCATCGAACAGCAGAAATAAAGTTATTTCAAGGGTAGTTTGTTTGAAAACTATCAATCAACGGGTTTTTTGTAGTTTAAAAATGATTTTAAAAATGATTTTCTAAAAAAATCTATTTTTATATGACGAAAGGTTAACACGTTTGCACTTAAAACAATATAAATAGTTCACCATTTGTTTCCAGCTAAAATTCCATAACTAAATTAAAACTTCATCAATCAATAAATAAAATAATATAATAAAACACAAATTTAACGCCAAGACATGTAATCGAACTTACGCGCTTAAACCATTGAAATTATCATAATCAAAAAGTTTTTCCTAAGTAGCGATCTTTGCGATTTCTTCGTTTATTAACCCCGGGGTTACGGCTAGTATGAAAGTTTCCGTTTAATAAATTTCAAAGCTTTATTTGAATGCATAATTGATATTTTTTATATATAAATGCTTTTGGTGTTGTTAGTATGAAGTCTAAAATACAATATTAAATATAAAGCTGTTTTGATACTCATAGGAACAATTTCATAACAATAATCCCCCCCCCCTCCCGCACAGACACCTGTTTGCTTCAACACAGCCCGAAAGTACAGCTGATTCTCACAATGGGGCGAAATAATAAGAAAAATAATAAGTCCAATTTAGTAATTAAAAATTTTATCAAGTGTTCTGAAAAGTTTTTTAAACTTATTTTACAAAATAATAATCTTTTTCCTCATGTCTAAATTAAACTTGGAAAAAAAAAAAAAAAAAAAGAAAGAAAAGAAAGGAAAGAAGGAAGGGAGGAAAAAAGATAGGAACCAAGCCTTATAAATCTGAGCAACCGCATAGTAATTTTTAATGGAATTTTCTCAAGAGAATTGTGAAATTGTGAGAAATGTTTTTATATTTGTGAATTTGCAATTATCGCTTGTTACATTCAGGCTTCTGTGTATCTATCCTTTACACAGGAGCTTTTATAAGTATAAAAAAGCTAAGTAATATGTTCTCTGACAAGTTCAATTATATTGCGTAACTTTTCAACAACGTAAAACTTTTTGATACACTTGGGGAAACATTTTTAAATGTAAAAGCATGAAACTACATACATGACTGTTGAAGTTATTTAAAATTTCAAAACGGGAACTTTGATAGTATTTTCTTGCTTAGATACGTGTTAGGTTTCCTTATAAAAACCACCACGAAAGGCACTGCCCCATCGGGCCTGTACCCCTTGTGCAGATAATCCGACGTCATAATTACACCCTTAACAGTATTTCTGTTAAATCCTTCTGAAAATTCTTCCTCTTTATCAGAAAATAAAAAAATACATTATTCGATTTCCCATTTTCTGAATAACTGTCAATTTCATGCGTTTACAAATAAATAAATAAATAAATTCAGGAACGTGTCAAAAAATAGTTTCGATTTGAGAACAGACGCAATTTTTCCGGATAAAAATTTGAAATTGCTCTATTTATTCATTATATAATGGATAGACTGTAAATAATACTTTTCTATAATTTTTGTCTTACTTTTCAAACATTTTCTAAAATTATGAGTGAATAAATAAGCACGTTTTATCCCATTAACTCACAAAATTATAACTTCAACCACTTGTTGAAGATCATTTGCCACAAATTTCGAAAGGTTATATTCTATTTATATAAACGCAAGTTTCTGTCATTAAATAAGGCATTTGTTTTATTCTAAAATATTGGTTGTTAGGTAATCAACATTTCAAACGCATCTATTTTGACAGTTGTGCAAACACAATACTAACTTATAATAGTATATTTCAGAAATATTTTCGTATAACTCGTAAATCTGTTGGTTTCTGATTGTTTCTTTGCTTATGGATTTGGAAGACAAAGGAATGTTTTTCGGAATTGTGAGTTAATGTGAAATTTTACATTATATTTTGAACAACCACGGAAGTATTTTTTTTTTCTTTTAAACATGCGTTTGTGACTTTAAAACAGTTGACGAATCAAATCATTCATACAATTTCATACCGTATTTTGGAATGAGTAGAATTAGAACATTCAGTTTTAATTTTTCTTAACATTTATCTCATTAGCATTTGCAAATTTTTGTTTTCTAATCGTGATGGCAAGTTGAAATAAAAAGTCGATAAAAATGGTAACTACATGGCAATGCCAGTAATAATAATAATAATAATAATAAGGAAAATGAAAGGGATAACCAGGTTTTTTTTTTCAATTGCCCATAGAAAAAAACCCTCTTTGAGGCAAGATTGCTTTAACTTAACGGAAAAGGGTTTTGTGTCCTTTTATAATAAGACAGTGTTCTGGTGCAAAAAGAAAGCATTTTAATTGCTGAGAGGTAATCTCTTTGCAATTTGAACTCCAAATAGTTCTTAAAATATAGAATATGGCACCCTTCCGCTCATCCTTTTGGATAAACTTTATAACTTTTCTCTAATTAATTGCATTAGATAGATTTAAAACCAGAGAAATAGTTTTAATGTGGGACCAGGCCGAGAGAGAGAGAGACAGACATATAAATCCACACGCAGATCGATTAGCAGTAAAAAAAAAAAAAAAAAAAAAAAAAAAAATGGTTTGATTGAGAGGTTACACATCTATAATTAATTAATTAATTAAAATTCTGTATAACTGTGTGAGAATAAATAACTTTATATTCGTTATTTAATAAAATATTTGTAAAATTCGTGTAAATATATCTAATTAAAAAGGAAATTAATGAAAAAATGCTATTTTTCCTATATTAATTTGAAATAGTCGTAGTGCATATATATATATATATATATATATATATATATATATATTAATACCTACAGATAAAGTTTGTTAAGAATCGACAGGTTATTTTATTCATGTTTCTTAACGCAAAACTTTCTCTAGAAGATATGAAAATTTAAAAAAATCTGTCAAGTGAAATTATGTAATTTCATTAATAGCATGCATTCTTACTATAAAGCAAAGCAACAATTTAATAATAATAATATATATATATATATATATATATATATATATTAAATCCTCCTGCACACTCAATCAAAGAAAAGAAAAAAAGTAACGAAATTGAAAGTCTAAAAAATGCTTTCGCAGTATATACACAAAAATAGAGCATAGATTTGCTTTCAGCTATTTTTCTTCTGTTGACGAATTCTTCCCACATAGTAAAAGCATGCATGTACATGTACACTATCTTCCTTTTCGGAGAAGCAATTGTAAAAACCTACTTATTCACATTAGACCGGATATCTTTATCTCTAGCCGCGTTCTCTCCCCCCCCCCCCCCCTGGGTTCTGGGAATTCGCAGCTAACACCTAAAGCTGACCTCCTGTTGGTAAATCAGGGAAAAAAGAAATGTGCAAAAATCCGTTCTCGGATCGGAACCATTTTTGGCTGAAAGTACTAGCCAGTATATTTAGTACTAATAGTTATTTTTGTATTATATTCAGTTCGTGGTATTTTCGAAGGGATTTTGTCTCAGACAATTATCAGACGATGACGTTTTAGAAAAGGATTTCGGTGACCTGATATATCAGTTCGCGGGGGTCAGGAGGTTAAATTAATATTTTCAATTTCAAAATCCCGACAATATTGCAATATAATTCATTTACTTATTTTGGTAAAAGTGAAAAAATACAAAGTAAAAATACGGATTAAACATTCTTAATATTTTTTTTAATAATTCTGTCAATTTGTTAAATTCTGAAAAAAGAAAAAAAATATATTTTTCATAAGCATGTTTCATGCTTGACTGTTGGTAGAAATATGTAGTTAACTTGTTGGTCAAAATTTCCTGACACATTTTCTAACTCATAGTTAAACGTAAAGGCATATCGTAGAAGTGACTATTGGAGCGATTTGGAATCGAATGGTGTTTTCCATTTTTTTAAATAAATAAATTACTTGTCGATTTATAAGTTATTCTAGTCACGCAGCTACAACTTTTTGCCTTTTCCGTGCTGCCGATACTGGAATTCGGTAAAAAACCTCCTACTTTGATAGTATTTTTTGAACGATCTTCTTTCTGCTTTTACCAAAAAATGGAAAACGTTTTTCGATTATGAATCATCTGCCAATTTCATGCGTTTCCTAACAAAAATTAATTCAGAGATGTGTCAGAAAGTAGCTCTTTTGGATTTGAGAACAGCCTTAATCAATATATAGATTATATACCGGGTATTTTAAAAATTTCGAAAGCTTTTCTGTTTGTAAAATTGTTTAAACAGATTTATTTTAATAAAAAAGGATTGAGAGAAGTGTATGTATATTATATTAGTATATTGATAGAAAATTCACACAAAAGAATTACGCTTTTATTCTTGATTACGAAAGGTTAACCCATTTGCACATAAAACAATATAAATAGTTCAGCATTTGTTTCAAACTCATATTAAATAACGAAATTAAAACTTTAACAAAAAATAAATAAAACGTTATATAAATAATATAAATGAAACACAAATTTTACAGACATGTAATCGAACTACGCCTTTAAAAACTGAAATTATCAGAATCAAAAAGGCTGCTATAAGTAGCGAAATCTTCTTCGGCTATTAACTCCAGGTAAGATGTCGCAAATATGAAAAAAAAAGCATCACTTTTAATAAATTCAAAAACTTTATTGGAATACATTATTGTACAGTATCGATATTGTTTATATAAAAAAGCTTTTGGTGTTGTTAGTGGACAATCTAAAAATATATATTAACTGCATGAAATCAATTAGGGATTAAAAAAAAAAAAAAGGGTTTTACCAATGTTCTGTGACCGCGAAGTCTGGATTCTATCAACTAGTAATAATAAAAAGTGTTTGTGGTTTTTTTAGTGATTTTCCGCATATAAGGAAATTGTACGGTTTTATACACTGCTCAAAACAATTAAAGGATATTTGAAGTTTTATATAAAATAAAGATATAAACGAATTTTTTTTTTGCCGAAAATAGAAGAAGAGAATCACAAATGCAAATTTTTCTGGTTTTCAAACTGTGGAGTATGCAAATTTTGAGTTCGACGTCAAAAACGTCGCTTCAGCGGCAGCGAATGAAATTTGACTTTCAACTGGATAAAAGAGAATGAAGACAAGGATGATCGGCATTCAGTGATTGCTTTGTTTCGATGAGTACGATGTCTCAGCGAAGTCATTTGACAGATTCAGAAGCTTGGAGAATTGTTGGTAGGTTAGAAGGGGGCCAAACTCAAGCCGAAGTAGCGCAAGCCATTGGAGTGTCACAAAGTGTCATTTCCAGGATCTGGAACCGTTTTTTGGAGAGTGGATGTGCAGGCCGAAGACCAGGGCAAGGTCGTAGACGGGCAACAACGCCCAATAAAGATCGGTATTTAGCGTTAACAGCTCGGAGACACCGAAACATGAACGCTACTCTTCTCCAACAACACCTTCGCTCGGCTACAGGCACCACGATTTCAACTCAGCCTGTCCGAAACCGGCTCCATGCTGTAGGTCTGTATGCTCGCCGACCGATGGTATGTGTTAGATTAACATCAAGGCATCGTCGCGACCGCAGGGAGTGGGCAACCGAGCATGTCAACTGGAGGAGAAATGAATGGAACAATATTCTGTTTTCTGACGAGTCCCGTTTTTCTGTGCATCCGGATAATAGGCGTATTTTCATCTGGAGGGACCGTGGCAGTAGGAATAATCCTGCGTTCGTGCACGAAAGTGTCAGATTTGGCGGTGGAGGAGTGTTGGTGTATGGTGGCATCTCCATTGACGGGCGCACTGACCTCTACATCATTCGAGATGGAGCTCTGACTGGTCGCTGATATAGGGATGAGATCCTCAGACCTATTGTAGTCCGTTACGCTGCAGCAATCGGAGATAACTTCATTTTAATGGACGATAACTGCAGGCCACATCGTGCAAACCTGGTGGAGGATTTCCTTTTCGAGGAAGGAATCGTTCGAATGGAATGGCCAGCGTGTTCTCCAGACATGAATCCAATCGAGCACGTTTGGGACGCTCTAGGAAGACGAGTTTCTGGCCGCCAACAACTCCCACAAACTCTCCAAGAACTGGAAAGAGCTCTTCTGGAAGAGTGGGGCAGAATACCCCAACTCGTCATTAATAGCCTCATTGAGTCCATGCCTCAAAGGTGTTCAACGTTGCTGGCCGCCCGTGGAAACCATACCCCCTACTGAAAATGATTTTCTTTGAAGAAAACACCTTTTCTTATTCTTTTTTTCTCATATGCACTAATTGTGTTTTTTTCCTTTTGTACACAAATGCGCAATAAAATGCATTTTTTTCTGCCAAACATGTGTAATTTATTCTCATATAACCTACTATGTCTGTCGACCATGTATCAATCAGCTAAAAAGTTTCCCAGATACAAAATCCACCTAAAACTGCAATATCCTTTAATTGTTTTGAGCAGTGTATATCTATAAATTATTCTACAAACTGGATTTATCTGCAAATTTGTACAAATAGCTAATAGAAGTCTGGAATTTTCCTAGATTTTGTGTGTGTTTTTTTTCGTACTATTTCATGCGATTATTAAATATTCGAAAATCATTAAGAAAATGTATTCGATTCATCCAACCACCAGAATTTTTTTTCCAGCTGCAAGGCTGCTACCTAACAAAGGAATCAGGACTAGAAATTGTTCTCCATTCAGTTCCCTTGTTCAATCCACCTAAAGTCAGAAATTATCTCTCTTTCTCTTATCAGTAAAGCCTACTTAGTGTCTCTTATCCGTAAAGCCTACTTAGTGGAATTCGAATTGGAAACAAAAATAAAGTGAATATATCTTTCGTGAAAGTTTATTAGCAATTAAAATTAAAATATTTCCCCAAATAAACAGCCTTTTTATCTCAGTATCTATAGTTAAAATTTAAATTGCATATTACAATAAGACTGTAAATAGTTACCTTGTTTTGTCTGTTGATTTATGTACGATAAACTGAAGATATTGTTAAAGTATGTGGAATCCTTTGCTGTCGTGTAATCAGGGTCGGATGACCAAATTGCTAGAGTTGGCAATTAATTGCTTAGATGTCCATGGTCAAAGACTTTCAAACATATCTTATTTCTGAAAAGGTTTTCTCATTAACATATCATTATTAGTAGAAGTAATAATTTTGAACACAGCATTACGCTAATATTTCCTTCGATGAATGGATATTACTGTTTAATCGATAACTTTCAGTAATCTTTATAGTACTTTATATGATAAGGATTTATTTGTTGTAATATTTTCAATCTTTACTGAAACATACCCTTTAAAATGGTTCTCAATTAAATTGACGCACTGTTATATATATATATATATATATATATATATATATATATATATATATATATATATATATATATATATATATATATATATATATATATATAGCCTCTAAGATGGTTTTATCCGCCCTTGCATGCATCTTCAACCAGAGTTAGTTAAAAAGAACCATACTGAGAGAATCTATATTGTGCTTTCGATATTAAATAAATATGTTATATGAAAAAAGTGGAATGTGTTTTAATTTTATTTTAACTTAAAAATATTCCTTTAATTATATTTTTTCGCAAGTTAGATATCATCTTCTTTTAATTTTGCTGCATAAACATAAGTGAAGGGAAATGCATCACTATTGTGTAGCATTGACATGATAATATTCATTGAAATAGATGTACAGCAATGCATATCTCATAGTACACAAATTCAAAAACTGTAATAAAATTTCTAGTTTGATGCTGCATATTCATAGGAATGCAGATTATGTATGCTTCTCCATAATAAGAGTCATGACAGAAATTATTTAAATATATGTAATAAAAAGAAGCAGAATTTTGAATTTCTGTATTTATATAATAACTTTTACTGGGACACTTAATCTATTAATATCGACTTTTTAATATACTTGCCTTCTTTTACTTTTATTTCTTACGTATTCTAACTTAATTTGTAAATACTTTGATTCAAATAAAATATGGGATGTCGATGATTATAATATAACACTGTACACTAAAAAAAAGCAAGAAAAGAAAAGAAAAACAATTAAAGGAATAAAACTGACTGAAAGTTCAGAATTCAATGTTGTTTTTCTACATATGCATGGTATGGCAGATAGTACTCCAAATATTTAAACTATCTCTTCTTAGCTTCAGGCATATTTTTCTTTTTCTTTTCTAATTCATTACAGAGGGAGTGAGCAGTAATTGTCCACAGATGTGAAAAGTCGTTGGTCAATAGCATGGCATTTGAAAACATTCTTTTTGTCCTTCTCGCTTCTATAATAGTCAATATGAAAAGGGCTAGTCTTTGACTAACTTTTTACTCTGTGGTAAAGTTAGAAAACGGCACTGGGGGAATATTTTTTTCTGGAGAAAGATAGAATACTTGTTTTAATTTTTGACTTTAGAGCTCACGTTTGCAAAGATCATTTGATTCAAACTTGTTTTAGTAACATCTTGCATTCTTACTGTGCTAAAATGCGCAGCAAAATGCGTTTGAAAAAATACACTTTTATATGTTTTTCCGCATAAAAATAGAGTTTAATATAAAAAATAGTTTCGAAAGTGCAAAATTAATATAGCTTCGAAAAATGTAAAGATTCGCAGTGACAAATTTTTATAACCAATATTGTATTTTTATTTGGTCTTAAATCACTCGCATTCATTATCGTATTTTTATGTAACCATTGTGCTACAGTAACAAAATAATTTTAATATGTTAAATTATAGGTTGTTTTATATATAAATACTTCAAATATTCAAATTCACAGTCAAACTAACTGTTTTCATTAGGTAATAAATATGATACTGACTGCAAAATCATTGTTTAATTTTTTTAAATTATTTATTTAAAAATATAAAAAGTTTAAATTTTTAAATCAATGCTGTTTTATAGGAGAAATCGGGGCGGTGTGTGGGTACTAGGAAAAAGTGCTAAGGGAAAAAAAAAAGACACCGGAAGAAAATAGCTAAATAAAATCGCGCACAGCGTTAAGACTATATTGACTTTTTCATCTTAGTACAGAACCTTTAAAAGCACGGGCTGTTAGTAGGGATGCACCGGATATCCGTCTCCTGCCGGATATCCTGCTTATTCGGCAATCAAACCGGATATCCGGTCCGGCCGAATACTTCAATATCCGGTTGCCGAATAGTGACTCGTTTTCTAAATCATTTTTTAACATTATCAGAAAAGGCTAGTGCAAAATTAATTTGTTTCTTACCAACATTATCCCGTTAAAACAATGTTAGTAGAAATAAATATTCATATTTTCGCGAAAATGAAATTATAGGATTTATATATAAATGGAAATATAATATTTAAAATATGACAGCTAATTATTTATAATTAAACGCAAGTTATGGTGCTCAGCATTTTCAAGCTCTGTTATGTTTTTATCACAAATATTTTCCTTTTTCTGAGAAAAAGTGTTCACTCCTCTGGTTGTCTCTTTTTCTTGTGTTTTCAACAATTCTAAAGTAAAAATGATTTTATTGAATCTTTTGTCACTATTTTACTTATGGATGGAAGACCAGCTGTGGTAAAACAATAGGATCATGAAAAGAATTGTCCCACTTTCTTGAATAGTTCACTGTCCCCTTTCTACTACAAAACAAGATACTTGCAATGAGGTGCTTCTCTATTTAAATTCTGTTAGAAAACATTTGTCATAGAAAAAGTAAGTAATAATATGTACGAGTATGTAAGAAAAGAAAAAGATGCTTCAACAGGATGTTTAGTATTTATAAATAACAAAGATTTATAAGTATGAAAAACAGAGAAATTAAAATTACTTAATGGTTTATCTTTTTATATTCAATGACCCTGAATAAAGGAAAAAAAAAACTACTAATATGTATATTAAAATAGGCAAAAGAAAAAACATGATTAAATTTCAATACTTAATTAGTAAAAAGCATTTGTTTTTAAGCATCTTTAACTTAATAAATGAGTTTAAATCTATTATTAACATTTGAACAACATAAAATTATAATAATTTAAAGTTTTCCTTCTTTAAAGCAAGCATAAAATAGAAATATTACTATTGAAATTAAAAACAAAAAAGTATTCGGCCGGATACCGAATATTCGGTAAAATTTTGTACCGGATATTCGGTATCCGGTATCCGGCAAAAATTCACATCCGGTGCATCCCTAGCTGTTAGTAGTGTCATAAGAACGCGACCGGCGTCCTCTTTATGCCAACGCCATTTAAGGCTGTTCTGAAATCCAACTAGTCTACTTTATGACTTATTTTTTAATTCATTTTTGTTCGTAAACGCATGAAATTGGCAGATGTTCTGATTTATAAACTTTGTAATCGAAAGACATTTACCGTTTTTTCGTATTGACAGAAGATATTTCAGAAAATACTGTCAAAATCGGCGCTTTGAACTCAGTTTCCGACGCCGCAACATGAGAAAGAAGAAAACATGTTGTCAAGTAACACAAATTGCCTATAACTGGATAAGTAACTATTTATTAAAAAGAAAATGGAAAATTCATTTCGATTCCAAATCGCTTCAACATTCGATCCGCCAATTTTCTGCCTTTGCGTTTAAAATTGAGTCAGAAAATGTGTCAGGAAATTTTGCGTTGCTGAGTAGGTCATTTGAGAAACACCTTGAAGCCAAAATATGGAGTTTCACTAAAATCCAACTAGTCTACTTTATGACTTATTTTTTAATTCATTTTTGTTCGTAAACGCATGAAATTGGCAGATGTTCTGATTTATAAACTTTGTAATTGAAACACTTTTTCCATTTCTTGGTAAAAGCAGAAGATCTTTCAGAAAATACTGTTAATGTTGGCGTTTTGAACCTAATTTCTGATGCCGGAGCACAAGAACGAGGAAAAACATGTCATCACGTGACAGGAATCGTTTATAACTCTAAAAGTAATTTATTTATCGAAAAGTGGAAAACTCATTTCGATTCCAATCGCTTCAATACTCAGGCCTGCCAATTTTCTGCCTTTGCGTTTAAAAATGAGTCAGAAAATGTGTCAGGAAATTTTGCGTTGCTGAGTAGGTCATTTGAGAAAAACCTTGAAGCCAAAATATAGAGTTTCAATGATGCCCTTGTTTATATAAAAGATTAAGTAAAAGGAATAAATGCCAAACTAAAAAATATATATTTGATCAAAATTAACATAACCAACTACTAGAAAAGTACTGTTTACAATTATTTTGCAGCATTAAAAAAAAAAAAAAAAATACAAGTGGGTAAGTGTGATCGAAGATCGCACAAAGGGTTTCACTTAATATTTCTTTCAAAACACTTTATCCATTCTTTAATAAATCCAAATAAATTTCATTATACTCTTTCAGTATACAGCTATTATAGTCTGTCATAATACTATCTGTCATGTGGACTAAATGTGATATTAAAAAAAAAGTTTATAAAAAATAGATATTTAAACTTATTGCGCAATCCTCTGTAATCCAGGTCCTACTGCCAAATTGCATATTTTAGAAAGTGAGAGTTTTTGTGATAGTTCTTTAAAAGTATCAACATTGATTTTAAACTATATTGTTGCTAGCAAACGCACATGTTTGGAGCTAACCTTGCCCACAGATTACGGAAGATTAGTTATTTTATATTTTACTAGCTGTTACCCGTGACTTCGTTCACGTAACATTAAAAGAAAAATAAATGCATTAATTAAGGAAAACGTTTCACCCCCGATAATTAAAAACATATGTACCTCTTTTTATAACAAACTCCGTTTTTTCGAATATCGGAGTAGGCCCGATAGCGGGCGAAGCCTGCTATTATACTCTGTCATAATAATATGTGTCATGTGGACTAAATGCGATATTTAAAAAAAATTAATTTGAAAACTAAACATGTTGTACACCTTCAAAATGTTAAAATATGCGAATATTTTCATAATCGGGTTTTTATCACAATTCAATACGTTCCTCAAACTCATATAGTTACTATTCTCTATTACTCATATTGATACTCGCTTTGTATTATTCTCAAACATTTGAAAAATCCGCTAAACATCCAATACAACGTCAGGTTATTTTTCTTTTTAATTCTCTAATGACGTGATATTAATCTGATTTCTGTACATGTACATACTCATACTCCTTGTATTATTGAGAAATCTTTGAAAATTTCCGTCTAATTACCAATATGACGTCAATATTAATCTTTTTTTTTTTCAATTGGAAAAACTTTTTATTTAATTTTCATTTTTCACGTAGAAATCTTTCAATAGAAAATTAATTATTGTAGAAAGAAATTTATTGTGGTTTTTTAATTGTTGGCAACTGATATAACGAAAATTTTTTTAATTTAATAGGAAAAGGCTGTTAGAATGTTGGTTATTTTTTTTTATCTCTATTTATTAAAATAATACGATTTTTTCAAATTTTAATATTTTGAGCTTCATAGTAGGTATTTAGCTATAAGTACACAAATTTTCATGCCTGTAAGTTATGTAGTTTCTGAGACCAGCTCTGTGACGGACAGACAACGGAGCGGGAGTAATAGGGTTTTGTGAGATGAACGAAATCCTAAAAATGAACAAAGTATATACTATACATATATATAAATAAATAATTAAATAAACTTCTTCTTTTGAACAAAATACTGAGTGATTATGTTATCTCTTTCATATGTACTTACTTATTAGGTGCGTTCGTAATTATATAAATACGTAGCACCTATAGTCGTCGCTTGGTCCGTCCATCTGTCTGTCTGTCCGTCTGTCTGTCTGTCCGTCTGTCTGTCCTCATATAACAACGCAAAAACTACCCAACCAAATGGTTTGAAATTTTAGATATATTATCTTTGCAGAATTTTGTCGAGACATTTCAAATTTTATTAAAATCGAATCAAAACTTTAGGAGATATTAATAAAAATATTTATTAAGAAATGGGAATTATTTTTTAAAAAATCGGTGCTTTTTTGTTAGAGGAGCTTCCGATGGATGTTAAATCGTCAAGCGAACGAGATATTTATTTTATGACAGAAATTAATCTGCAGACGATATCATTCATTTCACAGAATTAAAAATCATCAAGATCTGAATATTTATATAGCTAGCTATAGCACGAACGCACCTCATTTGTCACGTTTGAAGTACAATTTCCAACTTGTTTTTATATGTGTTTGTATGTAAAATCGCAAACACATGTGGCGTATTCCATTTACTCCAGTGGTCATTTTTCAGAAAAAAAAAATAATATTGAAACAGAACTAAAAAAAATGTGACAACTTGAAATACTGGTTCACGTTCAACACTGAAGGGTTTCTGAGTAGAGGCTGACACAGGTTTTAATTATATGATTATTCTGCAATTCGCACAAAATATGTCGTCGGTATTCTAAAAGTCTAAAATAATTATACTTTGGTGTTGCTTCTTAGAGTATCACAATAGTGCATTGAAAAGCTGTACTGCTGTATATTATTTCTGTTAATTGACATAATGAATAATTAAGATAAAATCTATCCTTCGATGAGAAAGGCCACATTTTACCTTTCAAATTGACATGCAAATTAAATTGTAAACTTAAAATTCTAAATTATTGAATAACTCTTGAGATTTTTACACTAAGCTACACTTTTTTCGTAAATCATGAGCAAACTTATTTTTATTGTTCCCTTCAACAGTATATTCTGAAAACTTGGTCTGTTTATACTTTCTTTATGTCTTATATTTCTAACAACTTAAAATAAATATTTTAAATAATCACTTACACGCTAAGTACTAATTCAGATTCATTTTGAAGGTGGCAGAATTTTATCAAATTACTAGTCAAATATGCATAAGAAACATACAATAGGGGAAAAAATATGGTCATGGCATAAGGAATACTAAACAAATAAGCCTTTTAAGATGGAAAAGAGTACTACCTAAAACGGAAAAAAATTCTGATTTCTAGCGATTCTGTATTATCAGGTTTTACTGTAACGAGCACGGCTTGACAAATGCGGTTACCAGGTCGCCACTGGCGACCAAGTTTTTTAATCTGGTAGTTTGCTTTAGGTGCAAAAATTGACGTAAAAAATGAGCACAATTGGCATTTTTCTCTTTAAAATGCTACTATAGTGCGCGACAAGCAGTGATCTTCCTCTTCTTTCGTACTTTTAATGGAAGAACCAAATTTAAAAGGTATTTTCCCTCTCACGCACATGAAACGGTTTTCTTTTCCGCACTAGACATTTAGCATGTCTCGTGATTAGAATGTGCGTGTAAGTTCCAATAAAACTCTAAAAAATACTGTCAATCCAGCCTCTGTGGCATCTAAAATTGGATACAATGAATGCAAAAAAATGTTTGTGTTCAGAATTAAAATTGATTAATCCATCAGATTCACTAAAATAATAATGTGTAAGGGATTAATTAATTTGAAGTAAATCCTCTATAAAACTTAATTAAATTTTAAGAATAATTAATTATTCTACTAAGATTTACTAAATTACTAAGATCTTCTAATTTACTAAGATCTAAGATTTACTAAGATCGTCTAAATTACTAAGATCTAAGATTTACTAAATTTCATATTTTCTGTGTAAACCTTCAATAAAATATCTTCTAAATTTTTATGTAAAGCTCCAGTCATCTCTTCCTTTCAAATTATAAAGATTCCATCGTTTTCAATTTGAACAAAGTAATAGAGTGGCAAAATCATAGTCATGTATAGGCACAGATTTGACCATTATATAATGATATTTTTCTTCCCCGAGGTGTGTGTGGGGGTGAAGGGGGGGGAGGGTTACTTGAAGGGTTAGGAATCTTAAAAACTTATTAGAATGAAATAATAATACTTGTGTAAACAAATAATGTGAAGAGTTTCCTGGCATTTTCGAAATAATGTGACAAGGGTACAGATAAGGAGGTAACAGAAAAGAAAAAAAAAAGTTAAAAATTTCAGATTTTTTCCCGAGGACACCCAATTTTGACTGGTCTTTCATATTAATGGGGCAGAGGTAAGGCAATAACTGACAAAAGATAAGGTTCAATTTTCCAATTCTGAACACCGAATTTAAACAATTTACTGGAAATTTATTTAAATGCTCTATTTTTGTAAAAAGAGGGGGCATGGGATGAGTTAAAAAATTATATTCACTTTATAGAATTAACTCCGCTGCAAGGAATTTTTTTAAATGTTAAGATTTTTTATTGCCTGGTCTTTTAGCAAGTTTTCAATATGAAGAATTGAAGAAATAGAATGTAGAAATGAAGTAAAATATATTTCTGGCCATTAAAAAATATTTTATGTATATATATTATGTAGCATATATTTAGAATACGAACCATTGCATTCATACTTAATAAAACAAGACATTTTTAGGAAAGTTTTCAGCATTTAGCCAATTTATAAATAAATCTCTTAAATTTTTATGCTTCTTTCCTACCACTAAAATTTTATAGTAAATTTTTACTTATTGAATCGCCGAAATCATGTGATTCAATACGACAAAAATTTCTATTAATTTTTAGTGGTAATAAAAAAGCGTAAAAGTTGGCAGTTATGATATGTACATGATTATATAAATGTGTC
Source organism: Maratus michaelseni (assembly GCA_963931845.1). Lineage (NCBI taxonomy): Eukaryota > Metazoa > Arthropoda > Arachnida > Araneae > Salticidae > Maratus > Maratus michaelseni. The sequence continues at coordinate 314,321,427 of OZ007595.1, forward strand.
GTATGAGTGTGTTTGTTTAAAATTTGTCGTACTTATAAACTTAGTATGAATGTATATAATTAGTATGAAACTAAAACTATCATTATTATTATTTTAAATTTAGAATTTGAAGAATCATATCAAATGATTGGAATCGCTTTGATATGTAAACAGTAATATTCGATTGTTTCTTTTGGGCAATACCGACATTGAACAGCAAACTTTGCATTTCTGTTAATAATGCAACCGTCTTATCGTTGTTTTTACTACTAACGAACCGCTTTACTATGTCTACGTCAAAAGTCCCCAAAGCAGCCCCGAAGTTTGAGTGAGATCTTTCAAATCAGACTCATCCGATATGTCGTTAGTGATTTCTTTAAGAAAATGCATAAATGAGACAAAATTTCGGCCGGGGACGCAAAAACGTAACGTATAACTGAGGGAAATGTACAACTCAGGTAACATATACGAGCAGGGAAGACCGAGCTATGCTCGGTCAAAATTAGCTTTGAGTTCAAATATCCTGACGCATGACCAAAATGACCCACTAATTAAATTTTCTCAAACATGTGATCTAGCCCAACAGTCTTTTCGTGCCCAAAAACCATAGGAAGCAAAATTTAGTCTAAATAGCGCCTGAGCCGTTTTTAAGATAAAATAGCTTGACCCATAATGACCCATGACCAAAATGACCCACTAATTGAATTTTCTCGAAAATGAGACCTAGCCCAACAGTCTTCTCGTGCTCAAAAACCATAGGAGGCAAAATTTATTCTAAATAGTCTGAGCCGTTTTTAAGATAAAATAGCTTGACCCATAATGACCCATGACCAAAATGTCTCACTAATTGAATTTTATAGAACATGTGACCTACCCCAACAGTCTACTCGTGCCCGAAAACCATAAAATGCAAAATTTAGTGTAAATAGTCTGAGCCGTTTTTAAGATAAAATAACTTGACCCATAATGACCCATGACCAAAATGACCCACTAATCGAATTTTCTCGAACACGGGACCTAGTTCAACAGTCTTCTCGTGCCCGAAAACCATAGGATGCAAAATTTAGTGTAAATAGTCTGAGCCGTTTTTTAGATAAAATTAGCTTGACACATAGGGACCCAAACACGACCCCCTAATCGAATTGTCTCGGACATGTGACCTATCCCAATGATTTTGTCATGCCCGAAACTCGTAGGTCACAAAATTAATGTGACCCGGGTTGACCCAAAAATGACCCACTAATCGGAAGTTCTCGAACATGTGACCAAGCCCAATAGTCTTCTCGTCCCCGAAAATGGTAAGATACAAATTTTAGTCAAAATCGTTTGAACCGTTTTATAGATAGACTTATCTTGACCCTGACCCTTGATGACCCAAAATGACCCACTAATCAAATTTTCTCGAACACGTGACCTAGCCCAATGGTTTTCTGGTGCCCCAAAACGGTAAGATACAAAATTTCGTCAAAATCGTTAGAGCCGTTTTTAAGATAAAATTTGCATATATATATATATATAACCACACACAAGATTTGCTCGTATTAGAATATATGATATGGAGTTCCACTATAGATAGTTTAAACAATGCTTTACAGCGTTTCGTTCATCTTACGAAACCCCATTTATCCCACTTCGTTGTCTGTTTGTCACAGAGTCTGTTAGTCTCATTTTTCAGAAACTATATAACTTATAGTCATGAAATTTTGTATAGTTATAGCTGAATACCTAATATGAAGCTAAAAAAAAAAATCGTATTATTTTAAAATATAGAGATAAAAATCCAAAAACCTAATTCTAATCTCATTTTAATATTTAATTTAAACATTTTCGTTATAGCAGTTGCGAACAACTAAAAATCCACAATAAAATGCTTTATACAATAATCAATTTTCTATTGAAAGATTTTCACGTGAAAAATGAAAATGAAATAAAAAGTTTCACCAATTGAAAAAAAGATTAATATGATGTCATATTGGTAATTATAACGGGAAATTTCAAACATTTCTCAATAATATAAGGAGTTTGAGTATGTGTAAATATAGAAAGCAGCTTAATATGACGTCATTATAGAATTAAAAAAAAAATAATCTGACGTCTAACATTTTGAAGGTCTCTATACAACATGTTTAATTTTGAAATTTATTTTTTTTAATATCACATTTAGTCCAGATGACAGATATTATTATGACAGAGTATAATAGCGGGCAAAAGAGATAGAGGCAGTGTTTTTAAGAACGAAAAAGAAAATAGCAATTTGTTTAAATTTAATGAACATAAAATGTAAACTATTATTTTTTTTCTGCATTTCTTATATATAAAACTACATTTGCAGTGTTTTTCTTATTTCATGTAAGGAATTCTGCATGAATAATTTTAAAGTTCAGTGGTGCAGTCTATGTATAAAATATTTGTTTATTTATTTATTTATTTATTTTGCGAATAGTTTTTCACAACTAAGGCAGAATAGTATATAATAATAATAATAATAATACCAATAATAATAATAATAATAATAATAATAATAATAATAGACAGTATAATTAACTTCTTAACTCGTGCTTTTATTTTCTGAAAAAAAAATGCTTCCATTGTAATCTATAAAAACAAATTTTCAAAAAGTTAATTAAAGTTAATCAGTAATATTAAAAAGATATTTATTTCTATTGATATTTATAGATGCATATTTTTATGTTATAAAGGAACTCAATTCAAAACGGATGTGATTTTCAAAGTTTGAACATAATTTAATGCTTTTTTTCATTCAATAATGTTAGGTGCAAAAAGAAATCATTTGACCAAAAACTTACTGCCTGGGACACAGCCAATTGTTGTTGTAAAAGAGATTTTACAGGCATTTATGAACAACGAATACGATATATTGACCAACAGGGACATCGATCTTAGTAAATGACTTTATGATAGTACATACCAATTCATAGATAAAAACAGTTAACAGTACAACGGCAATTGTCATTTTTATCAAAGAGATACCCCATTCTCTGTTGTAGATAGCATAATCTTGAAGAAATAAAGAGTTTAAAACTATCAGAAGAAAACCGGAATAATAAAGATTTCAATTCCAAACTCATTTAAAATGGAAAAGAATAAGTTATAAATTGAAAAGCACTCACTTATCTAACCACTACTTATTAAGCTAAAAAATCAGACCTTTCACATAACAAATACTTCTCAATTATTATTCAAATCCGTTTAAAATAAATCATCAAAATAAGATTAAACTAAAATCTATTGTTATGTTTATTATCAATTAAATTCTCCATCACCAAAAGAAGAAATAAAAGCCAATAAATATTCAATTATTTTAAACCGAATGACCTGAAACGTTGAAAGCCTTTAGTAAAACAGTCGAAAAGAAAGACTGAATAATTCTTTTTATAAAATACTTTTAAAACCGTTTCAAGAGAACTGAAATGGAAATGAATCTTATTTTATTTCGGTATGATAGAAAACTATATTGTAAAGATTTTGTTTAGGAAAGTTTTAAGAATATTTTTTCTGTTTTCATAACATAGGCCATCACTAAATTAAATTCAATTTGAAATGATTTTGGAAACCCTTTATTCTTACATTGTTAAAGAAATACAACCAAGTTTGATTGAGTTAAAAGGGTAAAAAAGGGTTTTCCCCTTTGTATATAAATAACATAATGGTAAAAATAAAATAGTGAATGCATTTTAAAAATACAAAAAAAAAATGTATTTGCAATGAATACAAAATGAGAATTGTTGGACTTTTTAAAAAAAATTAAGATAAATCTATACTCACACTGAACTAAGTACTATAATTTGTCAGAATGGGTTATATCTTTTATTTTCTCACTGTATGTAAACAAAAGAGATAGAGTCTGTGTATTTAAGAACGAAGAAGGAAATATAAATTTGTTTGAATGTAATGAATATAAATGAAAACTATTACTTAAAAAAATGTAATATATATAGATCTACGTTTGCAGTGTTTTTCTTATTTCGCGTAAAGTATTGCGTATGAATACTTTCAAAGTTCAATATTGTAGTGTATGCATAAAGTGTTTAAAAAATTGTGTTTTTTTTGGGCGGGAATAAACTTTAGAAACTGAGGCAGAAGAGTATATAATAATAATAATACGAATAATAATAATAATAATAATAATAATAATAAAGACAGTAAAATTAACCTTTTCACTCGCTCTTATTTGTTTTTCGAAAAAATTCTTTAAAGTAATTTATAATAATAAATTTTCAGAAAAGTTAATTAAAGGTAATTGGTATTATTCAAAAGTTTTTTTAAATTAATATTTATAAATGCATAGTTTTATGTTGTAAAGGAACTTAATGTACGTTTTAAAATTCTATTCTGGTTTAATGCTTTTCTCCTGCATTAAAATTAGATGCAGTAAGAAATCATTTTGTCTGAAAATTTACTTTCCTGTCACATATACTATAGTTGTTATAAAAGAGGTTTTACTAGCATTTATGAGCAACGAAAACGATATATTGACTATTATGGAAATAGATCTTAGTAAAGAACGTGGCGATAGTACATACGAATCCATAGACGAAAACTGTTAAAAGTACAATGACAATTTTCCTTTTTATCACAGAAATTTCTACATACTCTATTTTAAATAGATAACATAATCTTAAGGCTGCTCGTCAGTAAACTTCCCGATTCCCCTCGCTAATGTTATTCCTATGGGCGTAGGATGCATTCGTATTTTTAAAATATCTCCTCGGAAAATTAATATTTTTAACTTCTGTTTTCTTTGTAGTATTCTTATAGAATGTCTCTTTTTTTCTTAGTTGTCAATTTTTTTCTAAAATATATACTTAATTTTATATGAAATGTTAAAATTGTATTCAGTTTAGCTAAGATTTTAACACATAAAAATATAAATTAAGCACATAGTTTAGAAATATTTTGATAACTAAAAAAAAAGGAGACATTCTTTAAGAACAGTACACAGGAAACAGAAGTTAAAAATATTAATTTCCCGAATAGATATTTTAAAAATACGAATGCATCCTACGCCCATAGAAATAACATTAGCGAGGGGAATCGGGAAATTTACTGACGAGCAGCCTTAAGGTAATACGTTGATTTTTATTTCAATAATTAAAGAGTTTAAAATAATGAGAGGAAAATAGGGAAAATAAAGTTCTCAATGAAAAACTCACTTCAAATAGAAAATAATTAGTTATAAATTGAAAAACACTCGCTTTTTTAAACTATAATTAATAAACTAAATAAACATTTCTTTAACATATTTTGCTGTTATTAATCAAGTCTGTTTAAGATTAAATCATCAAATCTATTATTAATTATCAAATAAATTCTCCATCACTAATAGAAAACTATTACGTTGTAGCCATCACAAAACTTTCTTCTATATAAATCAAATCGTATGCAATCAAAATTAAATAACAATATATTAGTTCTTGAGAATTCAGATATAGGTATCAGGAAATAGTGGAAAACAGAGCCTAGCTGGGACACGTGTTAGTTGGTGTACACCAAAACCTAATAAGCACCAATTTAAGTCAAAGTCTAATAGAATATGAAGTTTTATGAAATTACGTGCATTAATTTTTAAGATATAGTTATCACAGAAATCGTGTAAAGTGCATCATTTCTGTGGCATTTTTGGATTTTTTTCACCCAAACTTAATAAGCACCAATTTATGTCAACTTCTAACAGAATATTGTTGAAATTCCGTGCCTTAGTTCCTGAGATAGAGTGCCCTTAAAATTTATGTCATCTACACACAGGCAGAAACACGGACATACAGGTTCAGTTAGAGTTGCAAAGGCTAGAAAAAAACCGCTTTAAACCTGGGAATAAACCGGGGTTTTGGGAATAAACCAGCTCTTTTGGAAATAAACCTGGGAATAAACCAGGTGTATTGGAAATAAACCTGGAAATAAACAATTTTTTTGCAACTCTAGGTTCAGGAACATACATTTTCTGAAAACAGTCAAATCTTGCTTAAAATCTTTGAAAACCTATTAATCCGTTGGAAACCCGAAGTCGAAATTTCTCAAGAACACAATATTTTCTTTTTGTAAAGATAGAAGAATGTAAAAAATGACAATTTGAATAAAAATATAATTATTTCAAATTCACATGAAACACTAAAATCTGTTAAGAAAATAGTCGAAAAGAAAGACTGAATAATTCATTTTATAAAATACCTTTAGAACTGTTTCAAGTGTAGTAAAATGGAAATGAATCTTTACTTTCGTGTAATAGATAACTATTTTCTAAAGATTTCGTTTAAGCAACAAAGCTCGAGATTTGTGTTACTTTTCCCTTAACAGTGGCCATCATTAACTTAAATTTAATTAGAAATGGTTTCCAAACATTCTTTATTTTGACATTTTTAAGGAAAATAAAATCACGTTTGATAAAGTAGGTTAAAAGGGAGAAAGATCCCTAGCCTCTCCTTCTTCTCCTGTTCCTAAAGGAGATAATACTACAAAAAAGATAAATGTGTTTTTAGAAGGAAAAAATTTCGAAATATACTTTAATGTAATGAATGCAAAATAAGGAATTTTATTGTCATTGTTTTTTTTCTTTTGAGATAAATAAATTTATGCTCGCAATATTTTATTTACCTGCTTTTTGTAAAGTATTGTGTTTGATTAGTTTCATTATTAAATACTAAGTATAGAGTGATTAAAAAATTTCTTTAAAAAAAGAAACTCATGTTTTCGGTCGTTAGGCATGAGTGTATGTATGAATATACACCAATGTTTATTTAACTTATTTTTATGTGATTTATATATTATTTATTTTATGAAAAAATGTCTGGTTCGAAAGGAAATATTATTATTTGGTGCCAGTCAAATAACCAGTTGTTGGTACATTTAGTGTTAAGCAAAAATAATTCATTGTATCGCGTATAGTTTTTTTTTTTTTTTTTTTTTTTTTTTTTTTTTTTTTTTACAGAGACATGTTCAATATATTAATACATGATCGTCTACTAGTTTTCAAACGTGAGCAATAAGCAATATAAATGTGAGAGAGGTAGTACATGATAAGTAAAATTGGACTGGTCGAAATATTTTGAATAAAATCTTGAGTGACGAACAACTAAAGTGCATTTTTAAATAAGAAAGGAGCGACAAACCAATTACAAAATTTGATTGGTCGAGAAGAGTTTGGAAGAAATTGTAAGCCATTATCTATAGAGTGCCTTTGTATGTAAGATTCGAGAGGATTTTGGACAAAAAATTGGTGAGCCTGCCATTATCGCCAAGATATTTCTTTCTTTCTTTTTTTTTTTTTTTTTCGTTTCGCTCATTTAATAAAACTTGCCCAGGAGATTGTTGCTAAATCCTGGAATGTGAGTTTCAACAATTTTTTCCAATATGAGTATGTTTTATATACGTGTGTCACCATTCTTCTATTTATAAAGACACTCAAATGGTAAGTAGATTAAATTATCTCTTTGTTTTAAGAGGAACAATGGTTTAAAAGTAATTTTGATAAAGATATTTCAGGACTATTTTAACTACATATCTGTAGAAATATTTCTACTTTATCAGATCATTAAAAAGAACTTCAACCAAAACATATTATTTTTATGTATAACGTTTCGGCAGAAAGGATTGAAAATCCAAGGATTATTTTAATTTTTAACCGAAGACAAACTTATACTCTATTTTAACTATATATTCAAATTTGTAATCCCACTATTTTTATTTCATGAGTTGGAAACACACAGGAATAATGAAGCTTTCCAATTAAAAACTGTCAGTTTAAACGGGACATTTTAATTAAAAATTGAAAAAATCCACCTTTTATCAGGACTAGATATAAATCGAAAATCTATTTTTACGAAGAAAATATTTTTCTCTTATAAATCAAATCTGTTTCAAATAAATCATGAAAATCAGATTAAACTAAAATCTACTGTTATGTTAATTAACAAATAAATTCTCCATCACTAAAGTAACAAAATGTGAATTTGAATAGAAATTTAATTTTTTTTTTTAATTACAAGACCTGGGATATTGAAAGGTTTGAAACAAACAATTTAAAAGAATGATTGAATAACTCCTTTCATAAAATGCTTTTAAAACCGTTTCAAGCATAATAAAATGGAAATTAATTTTCTTTTACTTTGGTATAATAGAAAACTATTTTGTAAAGAGTTCATCTAGGAATAGCTGAAGTTTTCAGTATTTGTTTTTTGGGTATTTCTAACAATGACTATCATTGACTTAAATATAAATTGAGAATTAATAGATTTTTCTGAGATAAATATCTATATGCTCGCAATAATTTAAATATTTATTTTGCTTAAAGTATTGAGTTTGATCAGTTTCATATTTAATACAGTAGTCTGATTGATTTACACAGATAGATATTTTGTGAATAACTTCTCTAGAATGAGTGTGAAGAATGTTAAACAACAACAACAACAACAACAATAATAATAATAATAACAATAATAACAATAATAATAATGACAAAGTCAGAGTCAGGCTGAGAAGAGCTGCCAACCTATGATGTTTATAGTTTCTGTGCTCTACCAGTTTTTTTTTTTTTTTTTAATGGTTACAACTTTATATATAAATTTTCCACGATATACGAGTATAAACATATAAACATACAAGCCAACAAACGGATGTACAAACCATATAGATGTAGTATTAGTCCCGTAAGATTAAAGTTCAGTCTCTGGAAGTATTGAAACATCATCTACAGTATCTATTAGGAATACAGACACATTATGAAAATTATGATTTTTATTTTCTATTGTTTTGATGCGTGGAATACTTTTATATATAAGATTATCTCTTTTTAATAGTATATGGAATCTAACATGGTAAACTCTGGGCTGAGGGTTTCTTTGTATGAAATTTAGAGGTTAGAGGACAATTTATTAAATAATGCAGAGAAGTTGACATATGAGGGGGTAGGGGAGAGAGAGTGCCAAGCCACTTTTTGAACTTCTGAGATATTTCAATTTGAAAATTTGATCCAATACTCAAATCAAGATATATAACCTAAAGTTTTTTCGCCCATGTCTTAGTAACATTTAAGATATTCTGAGTAACAATATGACATTACTTTAATAATATTACTATTACGTTTTCTGTAAATTAGATATCTTCATTGGGGACATAAACGTCTGGGGCAAAAATGAAACCTGGGACATAGGTAGCCATCAAATGACATTAGAAACAAATTATATGTAGGGTATTATAATTTACAATATTAAGCAACAGATTACAGAGTTAGATTTATTTCACCAAAAATGTGACTTGGCACTTTCTTGCCCCGACCCCCTCATAAGCCTACCTACACAAAGTGGATATAGGGTTCTAATAAGTTTGAATAAATAACTTGAAAAGGGGCCGTGATTAGTTGGGAACATAAATTTCTGTGGTAAAGGAGGTGGTGTTCAGGAACTTTTAGTAATAAATTGTAAGTATATCTCCCCGTAACATCAATATTCCATTCATACTGCCGTTTTTCTTGCATTTCTTCTTTTGTTTAAAATTGAATATGAGAGTGTAAAATATTTCTGTAGAGATGTATCTATACTTTTTCTAGTTTCTTTTGTGACAAGATTTTCTATTTCATTTTCATAAAGACCAACGTGCCTTTTTACCAAAGCAAGGAAAAATGTTTTGACTGAGCTCTTTCGGAATTTGAGTATTCATATTATAAGATAGTTTCATGAGTCACAGTTTTCCAACTCTTGAAGTCCAGAAAGGCTGTCTGTAAAAAATTGAAATTTTGTATGGAGTGAATTGTGAGCCTAGTGAATTGCATCTTCAGTCGCTAACTGTTTAGCTTGAAAAACTGAATTTTGAAACATTATATCTTCACTTTTAGTGAAAATTGCCAAATTTTATTTGTAAAAACACAAAAGGCATAACCTGTTCCTTTATCTATCATCGAGCCTTTTAGTTACAAGCAGGTTGTAAGTAATTTTTTTATGAACTGCAAGACAAATCAACAAGAAATCTTTTCTGCAAACAAAAGTGAAAAAGGTAATGAAATCTTGCAAATGATTCATGAATTATATAAAAAATTAAATAAGTTAAAAAAATTATTATTTTTTTTATTTCAAAGTTTTTGAAAACTTTTATCTTAATAGTAAGCTTAGTAGAAATACACATTTCAGGGGGTAAAAATCAATAATAAGAGCCCATAAATAAAGAATATAAAAGTTTGACTCCCTTAAAATCTTTCTATTCCAACTACATATATAATTTTCTGACATGGAAAATATTTTTCTATTATAAATCACTTTTAAAATATATAATCCTCATCAAACATCACATCTGTTTAAAATAAATCATCAATATAAGATTGAACTGAAATCTATTATTATGTTAATCAGAAAATAAATTATCCATCACTAAAAGAAACAATCGACGATTTGAATAAAAATTTAGTTATCTCAAATCACAAGACCTGATATATTAACAGCTTTTAAGAAAACAACGGAAAAGAAATATTAAATAACCCCTTTCATAAAATACTCGTAAAATGAAAATGAATCTGCCTATACTTTAGTGCAGCAGAAAAAACTATTTTGTTAACTATTCGCTTAGAGAAAAAAAAAAGCTGCAATTTTGAGTTATTTGTTCTGTTTTTGTAACAGGCCATCAATGACAAAAATTTAATTAGAAAGGTTTCCAAACATTTCTTATCTTGACATTGTTAAAATAAAACGACGTTGGCTAGAATGGACTAATATACAATTTTCTCACATGGAAAATATTTTTCTATTATAAATCACGGTTAAAATAAATCATTACAAAAAATCATTATCGTTAAGCATCATATCTGTTTAAAAGGAATCATCAATATACATGGGTGATCAGAAAATGAGTATACATTTGAAAAATTAATAATTCATGAAATAATGCAGGTAGAGAGGTAAAAATTGACACACATGCTTGGAATGACATGGGGTTTTATTGTATCCACAAAAAAGTTCATAAAATGGCCGACAGATGGCACTTCGTGTGATCAGAAAAACAATAATTAGCATAACAAATTATGACAAAGCAAAGACAATGTTCTTCAGAACGAATGCTTAACATTTCCACCGTCATCCCACAATAATAGCTGTAGCCGAGGGACAATGTTGTGCATAGCACTGTGCAGCATATCTGTAGTTATGGTGAGAAATTGGCGTTGGATGTTGTCTTTTAGCATGCCTATTGATGTCGGTCGATCGCGGCAGATTCCCCATTTTGATAGTAGAGCTTCACTAACATTGCCTTTTTTGGTAACGTCAACATGCTGCGATTGCTGGTACATCTGATTCTCTCTCTCATTACAGCTCCTTTTATACACTATTCTCAGGCAGAGTCACTGACGTTTTGCTGTTCAGTGCCATCTGTCGGCCTTTCCTTTTTTTAACCTTTTTTTGTGCGGTTACAATAAAACCCCATGTCATTCCAAGCATGTGTGTCAATTTTTACCTCTGTACCTACATTATTCCGTGAATTATTAATTTTTCAAATGTATACTCATTTTCTAATCACCCTGTATAACTGACCTGAAATCTATCGTTATGTTAATCAGAAAAATAAATTATCTATCACTACAAAAAAAAAAAAAAAATATTTCAAATGACAAGACATGACGTATTAAAAGTTTTTAAGAAAACAATCGAAAAGAAATATGAAATACCACCTTTCACAAACACCTTTAAATTCCGTTTTAAACGTACAAAAATGGAAATGAATCTGCTTTTACTTTGGTGTAATAGAAAGCTATTTTATTAAGAGTTCGTTTAGAGAAAAAGTTGAAGTTTTGAGTTATTTTTTCTACTTTTGTAACAATAGCCATCAATGACAAAAATTTAATTAGAAATGTTTTCAAACATCTCTTATCTTGACATTCTTAAGAAAATAAAACGACGTTTGATTGAATGGGTTAGAATAAAGGGAGAAAGTTTTTTCTCCTATACGTACATAAATGAGATCATGGAATAAAACAGATATTAAAAGGCTTTTAAGAAGAAAAAAAACTCAATGTGTTTGAACGTAATGAATACAAAATAAGAATTGTTACTGTTATTATTACTTTTTAAGATAAATAAATATACGCTCCCAATATTTTATTTACCTATTTCACGTGATGTATTGCATTTAAATAGTTTCAGAATTTAAATAGCGTATTCTAAGTATAGAGCTGATAAAAAAAGGTGCTTATCGAATCTGAAATTGAAATGTATCAATTAATAATAATAATAATGTCAGAAAAGCTAACCCTTTCACTGATACTTCTTCTTTTTGCCTAAGAAATGGTTTAAAGTATTTTGTTTTAAGATAATTAATGTTTCAATGTATTTTACTATAAATTATTAAGACTTTTATATATATCTAAAATATATTCAAAGATATATGGTCTTATATGAGGTCAAATGTTATAAAATTGTGAATTACTTTTGACGCAGTGGCATTCAGGATTGACTATTAAGGGTTCACACAAAAGATCTATGAATAAAGAGGACGAGACATACAGTGTAATGTCTAAAAGTTGTAGTGGATTGGCGGCGTCTCATACAGGCAGTCGTTTGTTTCGATTGAGATCGTAATTGTGAAAATAACATATATGTGCGTGCAGCGACATCTATAGACTATTTTACTTCAACTTTCGACAAATGCATGTGTCCATCGGAATTTGTGGGTTTTCTGCATTTCGCAGCAGTTTTATGCAAATTTTGTCTTTTATGGTTCATCAGCAATGTATTTATGCTCGTGAAAATATGTGTGTCGTTAGACTTCGTCTCATCTCATCTCAGAGGAATCCAAGACCCGCTTCTATCACCAGAAAGAAGTTAAGGTCCGATTTTAAAGTTTGCTCAGAACTATCACTTGGTTTGGTAAGATAAATTCGATTGTTTAGTTCAATAAAGTGTGTTTTGGTAGCCATGGGCTGCTTTAATTTAGATATTTCGACATCTTTTAGTAAAGCCTGCGCATCGCAGTAAAGATAGTTCTGAAGTGATAAAGATAAGATTTCATTTGTGCGTAAGTTAAAATTTCATTTACTCGTTTTATTCAAGTGGGTTTTTTCTTATAGTGTACTAACGTATAATTCTCGAGTGGGATTATTTAGATAACAAGCATCGGTCAGAGTTAAAATTCTGTGAGTGAGACTTATCCATCCGCCCTACCCTTAAGGTTTTAAATAAAAGTGGTTTTAAACATATTTCCTGAATTCGTCTTTACTGAGCTAGCTAGGGTTCGACATGAACTGGCACGCCACAAAATTACGCGTGAAATAACTGAAAATGTAGTCACGAGATGGTAGTTGTAATTTGTTATTAAATAGACTTTTATATATTAAAAAATATTCGGTGTTATATTGCTTTATATGAAGTCAAAGATTACAAAATTTTGAATTACTTTTGACGGAGTAGCACTCATACATGGACATTAAGGGTTCATAAGATGGAGCTATGAATAAACAGGAGGAGACATATAGTGTAGTGTCAACAAGTTACGCGTGAAGTAACAGAAAATGTAGTCACGACATGGTAGCTGTAATCTTTAATTATGTAGACCTATATAATATAAAAATTATTCAGTGTAAATATTGCTTTATATGAGGTCAAAGATTACAAAATTGTGAATTACTTTTGACGCAGTGGCCCTTAGGATTGGCCATTAAATGTTCATACAATGGATCTATTAATAAAGAGGAGTAGACATATAGTGTCTATACAAGTTACGAGTGAAGTAACTGAAAATGTAGTCACAAGATGGTAGATATAATTTGTTTACATCAGATGAACAGGGCACTTACACCAGTAAATTTGAATAGAAATTTTCACCGTATTTAAGTGCCTTATTTATACAAAATTTCTGTCTTAAATAAGTCAAAAATGCCTATTTGTTTTTACTGGTGGAAGATTGTCACTGCAATAATATATTTTTATACATCTTTTTTTGACAGGATGATTGGTTATGTAGTAGTAATAATATGACGTAACTTCGGAGATGCAAAATTCTACCAGTAAAAAGAAATAGGTATTTTTGTCTTAATTATTACAGAAATAAAACCTTATTAAGGCGTTTAAATAAAGAGAACATTTCTATTCATATTTATTGGTGGAAGTTTGGTCCAGCGGTAATCACAACCTATGGAATCGCTTACAGTTGAATCTTCGCTATTTCGAAATATGTAAATTTCTCTCGTATATCTAAATTTATGCCAATATCGGATATGTTAAAGCATTCTTTTCGAATATGTATTATTCATAGTTCCATGTTTCATACACGCCATTTGCTATTCAGCATTCACTGAAAACGTCAAACCCTGCGATATTACTAAAATTTCAAAACTATTCTTTAAATAATGCGCATTTTAAAGATTACTTCTACTTCAATGCTTTCTTACTGCACTTAGATAAAATGTCAAAAAAGTTTATTTGCAATATACAAATTTTAATTGCTTAGTAGGCATATAGCCAACATAGTGAAAAAGTACCCAAGCCAGGACTCGAACCCGGGTCATCAGTATAGCGCCCAGATGTTCAAGCAACTGAACCACATGGGAACGATACTCAGCCTGGAAGTTTCTCACTATAACATGTTGGCAAGGCTACAAACGCAGCACTAGATGGAATATTTTCCATAAGCTACCAACCCTGGGGCAAACATAAAATAAAAGAAAATCCAGCATCGATAATTGAAATAAATTCATATTTAATACTTGGAAATTTTTCCATAGAAAATTTCTCACGCCTTGCATTCATAATATACAAATTTTAATTGTATGTTATGTTTTTAATTGTATATTCCTTTTTCACTATGTTGGCTATACACCTATTAAGCAATTAAAATTTGTACATTATGAATGCAAAGCGTGAGAAATTTTCTATGGAAAATATTCCTAGTATTAAATATGAATTTAAGTTTATTTGTATTTAAACTTACCTTCTCACACACGTAATATTGTTGAAGTAAAAGAAGTTTTTATAGGTTGTCCCGTGTTTGTAACACTATAGACTTGGCGACGGGGCACTAAATACGGCGCTATGTTGACATCATCTTAGATAATTTATTTGCTTCAATTTAGTTCAATTAGGAAACGCATATCACAGTTGAAAATTCTTCTTTAGCAATTTCCATGAATAAACAGAAATGAATTATTTTGTGTAACCCTGTATATGATGAACAGTTTTAAAAAACACCAAGTAATGTACAAAAAATTAGTAAATTTAAAAACGCATATCACAACTAAAAACCGCACTTCTAACAACTATTACTCATAGAAATTAGATGATTTCTGGCTTGACTAATGCTGTTTGCAGATATTTTTAGCCCTTAATTATTCTTCAGAAATTTAAACCTGCATCGAAAAAAATATTAGATATTAATAAAAAATATTAAATTGCAGTGCGAAATCTTCGCACGGGTTCACCAGTATACATATAAACATAGTTATTTCAAACGACAAGACGTGGAACATTTTAAGCATTTAAAAAAACAATTGGAAAAAATATAAAGTAATTTTGTTTACAGAATGCCTTTAAACCCTTTAAGACGCAATAAATGGAAATGAATCTCATTTTATTTCGGTATGATAGAAAATTATTTTTGTTTAGGAAAAAACTGAAGTTTTTTGCTGTTATATTTGTTTTCGCAACAATGGACAAGATTGATTTAAATTTAATGAAAAAGTGTCTTGAAACTAACTTTATTTTGACATTGTAAAAGAAAATAAAGTCTCGTTTGATACTGCGGGTTAAAAGTAAGATTTTTTTTTCCCTGTGCAAAAATAATATAACGGAATAAAATATATAATGAATGGGTTTTAAAGATGAACCCTATACTACACGACTGTTTCTTTTGGAAGAATGTTTTTTTTTTAAATTTATATTTAGAGTTAAATATCAGATTAAAATAATTGTTATTAACTTGAAATGTTTTTAAATTCTTTTATTAATTTGAAAATTTTTTAAAACTTTTTTTATTAACTTGTAATTTTTTTCAGGACTTTTTTATTAACTTGTAATTTTTTTAATTTTTTTTTAATATTATACATACGTACATACATATAGGGTTAGATTTCTTCACCTTATTTAACAGCAGACTTTTGTGATTAGACAAGGAAAGTATTTCTATTAGAATATAGTGGTTGCATGAAACTGAACTTATTTATTAAAAGTTACATTTTAATTGATTCATATATGCATCACTGCAAAATGCGGAGTACAAAAAATTGAAAAATGTATCGGATATAATAACTTAAAAATGAGAATTAATTTATTCATTTTTTTTAAGATAAATATATCGGCACCTAAAACAGATAAGCTATGTTTATTTTTTGAAAATCTGACGGTTTTAGCAAAACTGGATCCTTTATAAAATGTAGAGCACTCAAGCTTTACAACTTCAGTTTATAGTAATAAATTGTAAAAATAATGAAAACGATAAACGCTATGTATCATCAAATCCCTTTTCGTTAGTGCACACTTGTATTTGAATGGAGCTATGAATAAGATAATGTAATGACTACCGGTTGCGAGTGAAGTAACTGAGAATGTAGTCACAAGATGACGGCTGTCGTTTATTTACATCGGATCAGTGCCTGATTAACGCCTAGGCTAACTTTCACCAGTAAAATCGAATAGAAATTTTTTCCTTATTTATAACGGACATTTTTCATCAATAAAGCGTTTGAATAAAGCGAAAATATCTATTAAAATTTACAGGTGGAAATTTTCCCCGGCAGTAAGCAAATTCACTGACATTGACAGGAGGATTGTTTATGTAGTTATGAAATGGCGGAGCCGCAGGGCCTACCGATCGCTGGGGCAAACTCCCACCTGTAAAATCAAATAGATGTTTTTGGCTTAATAATGACAAGAATTTCGCATGAATCAGGCGTTTAAATATGAAATCAATTTATTTTCGAATTTACTGATGGAAGTTTGCCCCGGCAGTAATCGGCCCAGCGGAACCGGTTACAATTGAAGCTTCAGCATTTTGAGGATTATGCCAATGCCTCTTTATTCATAGTTACACGGTTCTATGTCCAAGCACACAGGAATGTCAGCAAACAGGAATATTTTCATGGTGGTAATTTAATAAGTAGTTGGAAAATAGTGGTATACAAAATTTAAAAATAGTCCCCCAGTGGCAATACTGTCCATCCTAAATTGAACTGAATACATAAATTGAACCTGAGTTCTAAATGGATACATTCGTTAGGTAAAATTTCAACCAAAAGAAATTTTGTGCTTGACTTTATGCAGTTTATACTCCTGGTAAGTTCGAAGTCACTGAAAAGAAATTCGTGGAAAGCGGCCATAGCTTCCTGGAAGAAGATAGCATCGTGCAAACATTGAAAAGACCAAAAACATAAGAATCTCTATTTTTCCAAATTCTTCAGAAAATGATAAAACACGAAGAATTTAGTTTATGTTTAAACAAGACACAGAAAATAAGAAGGTAAACGAGAAACATACTATTAAGATAAACAAATATTTAAATACTTGTAATTCATTGTGACATTGCAGTGCTATGTATAATTTATACTTAAATATTCATCCTGCACATACGTATGTCTGATGTTCAAACTTTTCTTTAATTGTCATAATTTCTGGTCGATATATAAACTTCAGACCAAATAGACAAGCTCAAACCAGCAATTTTACTTTTTGAAATAAAAAATAATTTTCTATGGTATTTATAACACTTCATATACAAAGTAAAATTTTTGGTTGAGAATTTTTTTTCAATCGAGAAAGATAGGTTGAAGTCAAATATAGAAATAAGTTATTTTGTAGCTATAAATAATTCTAAAGGTCTGGTTCTATTTTTTAAAAACACTTCTGCAATGTTGTTTGCATATAATGAACCCTATAAAAATAATATTACTTTTAGTTTTTGGGTTATGCGAGAGGGGAATCTTCTTTTTTTATTTTTTACGAAGTAACTAAACTAGATGCAGCACATTTGTGTTCTTAAGTGTCGAAACTTATGCTCACATTATTTTGCATCATCATTTCGCATAAATGTCTTCGTTTCAATAATTTTAATTTTAGCGTAGCCTAAGTTTAGAGCGGGGGTGGTAAACTGTGGCCCGCCAGATATCACTATTTTTTAAAGAAATAGTCGACTTCCTGAATCGCAGAAATTCGGTGATAAGATGAGGAAAAGTTTACTATAAAATTTTAGTGGTATCCGGTGGGTCACAGTTTGACACCCCTGGTTTAGAGTGATTAAAAAATATTATTTTATAAATAGCCTGTCCAAACTGAGAGTAAAAAGTATAAATTAATAATGATGATAATGAGGATGATCATAATGAGGATGACGATATGGATGACGATGACGATGTGGATGGTGATGAATGGCGACGATGACGATGAGGATGGTGATGATGGCGACGATGACGATGAGGATGGTGATGATGACGACGACGATGACGATGTGGATGATGTGAAGGATGATGATAATGACAAAAAATTATCTTGGTTAAAATTCATGTAAAGCGACCGTAGATAGGTCACTTTACTATGGTCCAGCGATAGGCAAAATGGTAGTTCATGACAATTTTTTATTTCTTTTACGTATGCTTAAAAATACTTTTTTGCGGTAATCTGAATGCTTAAAAAACTGAAAAGTAATGAACAATGACATCAAGATGATAAATAAATGAAATCATCATACTAAATCTCCGTGACATCTGAATTATTTCATGATATGTGATATATAAACTATGCCTATCCTTTCAAAAAAATTAAAAAAATGTAATGAATTAAAGTGAAAATCAAAAATAAGAAAATAAAAGCAAGATACCTAAACATAGGTGTATCTTTAGCAAAATTATGCACAGGCATAAACTAAATAATGATAATTGCACAAATAACAGTAATTCGATAGGACAATATAAATTCATTAACCTTACAATTTGACAGTCGAATACTCTCAGTTTGATTGGTTATAATTATTATAATCTTCGAATAAGAAAAATCCACGTTTTCAAGTCAAATAAAAAGTAATTCAATGTATTGAATTATATTTTTCTTATTTGAATAATGACGATATATTTTGTATAAAAATCCAAATAAAAAGGAATATTATTTTTAATTTTTTGGCACTTTTTTTGCATTTCATTAAATAACAAGATTTTTATTCAGCTACCAACATTAGCATAAAACTCTACTAACTTAGCATAAAAAAGCAAAAATCTAAATAATCAATGTGGAATGGTCTCTTATTATATCGAACATGAGAAGGGACGAAACATTCTATTGTGGTCCATAAATAATCATGGAAAACGAACACATAAAACTGATTCTCGGCCTAAATAATGATACTCCATTTTCCTTAGTGTTTAGCAAAAATCATGCTAACCATTATTTAAATCTATTTTCTTTCGTCTTTTAAACTCTCAGCGAAGAATAGGAGGTATTATTGTGATGAAAAATTGATTAACCGAGTCGTAAATAATAAAATTCCAAACGTGCCAATATTATGTCTTTGAATAAAACACATGTAGTTTTCGCATTGTTCGACCATCCATTTGGAATATTAATTCGTTTTCGGATTTATGACAGGTTGTGAGTCGATTATGATATGTTGGGTTATAGAGTGGGATGAAATGGAAAAATAATGAAGAATTTCGAAAGCCATTTCTCTTTTTGCTTTACGTAGAAATATCTGTAATTAAATGAAAAATGTTAATGCATAAACTTACTGTAATCAAATTGAGTTTAGTATTTATTTAATATGTTTAAAACAAAGGTTAAAATAAAGAAAAGTTTAACTAGATTGACGGTTATAATGAAATATGACTAGGACAAAATTTTTGGAAGATTTTATTTACGAACGACAGTAATTTAAACTAATAAATAAATTTTAAATTTTATACTACATTGTAAATACTTCATACATAATACTGTACACTTTATTATTTTTAACTTAATAATGCTGATTGGTAAATTTATCATATGAATTGAAAATTTTCCAACTGAGTAAAATAATCTTCAGACCGGGTGTCGAACCCAAAACATTTTGTTTAAATTGTTAATACTCTGTCTGTCAACAGAGCCTTTGCAAAGATTCAACAGAGCGTGTGAAATTTAAGCCAAATTTCTTGGGTTTAACTTCCGGCCTGCATATTTTTTCACCCAGTTGGAAAATTTCCAGTTCTTACAATACTTATATGCATATATCCTTACATACTTAAATCCATATTACATGATTACAAACTTAAAATTCATCTTAGATGCTTATATACTGTTCTGTTACGATATGTAGTTCTAAAATTTAAATTAAAGTCTATGATGATGAGTAGTCCTTTTATACTTTTTAAATATTTAATGAAGTCTTGGCTAAAATATTAATTACATATTAATATTTAAATACAAAGTAATATAAAGAGGTTAAGATAGATCAAACACTAATGGCTTTTAACCGGAGATCGTAATCACAAGAACCTTTCTTAGAACGGTCTGGTCAGGCCAAAGTCGTCATAAATTCTAACTAGTCTACTGTCTGTCTTATTTTAGCATTGACTAACTTCTATTTGTAAGAAGATGTCTACGCCAGGATTCTTTTTGTGTGGGAAAGTGTATCGCCAGCTTACCTCCATGTACCAACAGTCACACCGGAACATTGATATAAGATGCCTCCAGACATACATATAACAACATATAACAACTTTAAATATTTACAATATGCATAACAATTTTTTTTTCAATGAATAAAATAGCAGGGACTAACAAAAAATCCTCCATATTCTTTATTCAAGTGTATACTAATAACTCTATTAAGTTGATACAAAAGTTGAAATTTCATTTGAGAGGAATAGAACAGAAAAATGAATAATAAATATATTCTGTTTCATAATAGAGCAATGGCGTAACAGCGGTTACTTTATATGATCAGGGTGTTGTTACTGTAAAAAACACGATATATTTTTCACGCCCCAAAACGATAGTTATATCCGAATGGAAATAAAATAAGAATAAAGGAAATATCCATGAATAATTTCATTAGATAATAATTAGTTATTTTTTTTTTACTGATCTACCAATACAAGTTGAAAATAAATAAGTTAGCATACTGTTGTGGGAAGACCCAGGCATAAACTATTAGTGGTAGTGATTTCGTTACTGGGTAACCCCAAACATCTACTGGCTGGGTCTGCCTTTTTCTTACTTCCAGTGGTTAACTTAGGCAGTCAATTAATTAAAACGTGTTCGTTAATTTTAACTGGAATGAATAGAGTAAATGAAAACATAGATTATAAAATTAATAGCGTTAGTGCTAAGACGCGCTGTGTGATTTCGTAAAGATTCCAGTCTATGAATTGTTGGTTGGGAAAATTATCGAAATAACTCATGAAATGGCACCTACCCCTGTAGAAATGCACTAAAACTTACCAAAATGAAAAAAAAAAATAATGTATGGATAAATTCAACTCATAATTAAAATTTATAATATAAAAGTTTATTTACAGAAATTAAGAAAAAAAAAAATAATAACACTAAACATTACTCACCAGCACGTAGCTCAACTCAAAGATAGATTGATCTAAATCTTTTCCAACATATAAAAATTCCTAGTTGAGATTTTTTGCAGACAACTGCATTTTTACCTTGATAAAAATAATTAACACAACCACAACCTTTGTATCATTACATTTAAATTTATAATTTACAGACTTTAAAACAATTAATTAACCCTTTCCGGCACAGACAAATTCTATTCGTAAAATGCGAAATTACTGACTGACACCGGAATTTACAAACGACTTTTTTAGAAAATAGGAATTCCTTATTTTAAGCTTTCATTATAGAAGCAAAATTTTATTAAAATATTCTTGGTGCCGAATGCAGGTTTGGAATTAAAATTAGGTGTGCCCGGAGTGGGACCACTGTGCCGCGGAGGGTTAACTAAATACGTTCCGAGTACCACACTCATTATGATGCCCTAAAATTTTATAGTCATTAACACATGAATTAATATCAATATTGGTATTACCTTTTAAAATTTTACTGGAACGTAAGACATCCTGGTGATCCTTGGGAATTACGGAAAATCAAAGGCACAAATATAAAAAAATCATTTAGATTGGACTCGATGATCAAAAAACTTTATACTCTCTTGGAGGGTTAACACTCTTTTCTATTTTAATAGAGCATTAAAATAAATCTTCAATACAGAAGAAAGCATCGCTGTGTGATAAAAGTTGGAAAGCATTTCAAACCTTAACTGCTCTAGTTAGAAGAGGAAGTATAGTGCGGTCTTCTAAGTCATAAGTACAGCACCAGCTAAATAAAAGTCATAGTGAAAAATTATAAGACCCGAACTTATATCATTGGGCGCTCAGAAAGTCAAGCCCTTTTGTCGAATCGAACTCAAGTGTCTGTTGATATCTCAATAGTGAGTGTCCTCAAAACTTTTAGACACTGTATTGTAAAAATTAGCTTCCTGTAGGAACAGCCCCTAAAGCCAGAGAATTTTAATGGCTGCTGCTATATTAGCTAGTTAGCCTCTCTGAGCCGATCCGTTAACTCCTAGGCTGTCATTTTTAGTAGGTGGGACTTCAGGAAACCGGGCGTCTAAATACCGTGAGAACCCTTTGTCTGCAAGCACCTATAATATCTGACCCACCATAAATCTACACCTCATAAAACCTTTCAGTTTCTGTCTTCTCTTAAGACTATCTGTAGACTCGACGGAGCCATGACTGGAATAAATATTTTTACAAAAATTTGTTAGCCTCTCTGAGCTTCTCGGACCATCTAGGGCACTAGCATTAGCCTCTCGGCTAGTTAACAGAGTACATTAATGTAATATTATTTTCTTGTTAGTCCAATGAACTATTCTTGCATAATGATGTTTGAATATCATTTTACGCTGAATTTACATAACAGTGAAATGGATGTTCATCAGTGAAGCTAGGATGTAGGTTATAAGTCCAGCACATACAGTAAACATGGCATAGATTTTTAAGTATCACGCATTTAATCCAAAATTTAATACACTTAATATGCATTGTGATCAACAATGGAATTGTATACAAAATGGGAACAAAATCATCTTACATGCAAAATATTTTTAATTATAAACCAAATGTGTTTGAACAATAATATATTTAAGGTTAAACTAAAAAATATTTTTATGTTAATTATCAACTGAATTCTTCGTAACTAAAAGGAAAAAAAATGATTGAACAGAAATTTAGTTATTTTGAAACACAAGACTTGTAAAACGGAAAACGTTTAAGAAACTGAATTATTATATTGTAAACGATAATGTACTTTAATTACTTTATGCACCCCTGTAATAACTAGCCGCTATCTGGACAGTTGACATAGTGATAGATTTTAACACGAAACCTTGAACACTATTAGGTAAGTGATAAACTAAAATTTAGCGAAGTTTGAAAATAATTGAATCAATAAAATGCGCTTTTATGAAAATTCATGTACGAAAATATATTATTTTTTCATGTATAATGTTTTAAAACAAAAAAGTCCTCCCGGCCTGTACCGGGAGGAAAAAGTAGCTTTCCTATATCTTCGTTTTAAAATTTTAGCTAATGTTACACGAAAACAGCAAGCTAAAATGCAAAGGAACATTTACAAAAGATTCGTTAATACTGAATTTGAATAAGAAATTCGCCAAATTATTGAGCAATAGCCAAATTGGCTTCATTTATGAAGACTTATTTTTTTCGCCAAATTTGGCATATTTCGCCAAATGTCGCCAATTTTGGCAAGAATTTGGCGCTAACGGATATGAATATATAGTTTTATGCGTATGATTGGGAAAATTATTACAACAATGAAAGAAAGTAATTTGCGAGTAATCGCGTTAATGTGCTGTTTTGTTTCAAAATGTCACCCACCCTAGAATTTCAAACTGCTCTATCTCAGCCATTTTTTAAGATAGAGGTAAACCAAAAAATGCTCTGGAATCCTTGTATTAAAGCCTAACACGTAATTAAAAAATAAATTTGATTTATTATTTTTTTTGTATATTTATTTTATTTTTAAATTTTTAAATGGCCGCCATCTTGAAACAAAATGGCGGACCAAGCTGGCCAACGAACTCGGTCGAGACATTAGTGACCTTAATACACACAATTAGTTTCATCAAAATCGATTCATAAATACGGGCGTTATCGTATGACATAGGTCAGATATATATATATATATATATATATATGGATATATCTATATATGTAAATCAACATTTGAACGGAGGGTGGTTTTGGGGTCTGGGGGTCATGATCGGTGAAAATATATCGAAATTTTCCGGAACTGCTTTCCTCCGAACGGCTGCAATAGGTAGCTTTATACTTTTTTGTATTGAAAGCTACCTAAAATATTAAAAACACGACGACTATTTACAGATTTAACTGATAAAAGGCTTATCTCTATCTGCGTATTAAAATATGTAATATGAGGTTTTTTATTTCGTAGATGGGGAGAGGGAACCTGAATAATAAAGCATTCAATGAAAATCTGTTAGTTTAAATCAGAAAAATTTAATATAAAATTCAAAAGCTCTCCCTTTTATCAGCATTACTTATAAACCTAAAAAAAATAGAAAACAGTTCTTTCATATAAAAAATATTTTTCTATTATAAATAAAACCGTTTTTTAAAAATAAATCGTTAAACTAAAATCTATTGTTATTTTAATTATCAAATATATTCTACGTCACTAAAATAAAAAGTGAAAATTTGAATAGAAATTTAGTTATTTCAAATTGCAATACACGAAACACTCAATGGCTTTAACAAAACAATCGAAAACAAAGACTGGATAAATCTCTTTCATAAAATACTTTTAAAACCGTTTCAACCGTATTAAAATGGAAATGAATCTCATTTTACTTTGCCTTAATAGAAAAGTATTTTCTAAAGAATTCGTTCAGGAAAAAAAAGTATTCAGTTATTTTTTTTGTTTTTTTGTTTTCGTAACACTGACTTAAATTTAATTTGAAATGATTTTCAAACATCCTTTATCTTGACATTGTAAAAGAAAATAAAACCACGTTGGATAAAATAGGTTAAAAGGGAGAAAGGTTTTTTTTTTCTTTGTACATAAATGACAGGGAACAAAAGAGATAGTGAATAGTTTTTAAAAAGACAAAAAATAAAAATGTATTTAAAGGTAATGAATACAAAATGAGAATTATTAGATTTTTTCTTTTAATTTTAGATAAATAAATCTATCTTCGCACTGTTTTGAGCAATACTCCTTAAACTCCTGTAAAGCAACACTTCTTATTAATTGCAGGGTATATTATATACTGATTCAAAAGGATCACTGATTTTGTGAACTGCCTCACGAAACTGAGGCAGATAAGCATAATATGATACTACTACTACTACTAATAATAATAATAATGACGGCAAAAGTTAACTCCTACATTCGGGTTTTTTTTTATCTTCTTGTACATAAACTACGCAATATAGAGCAAAAGAGACAGTAAATGTGTTTTTAAGAGGGAAGAAATGTATTTGAATGTAATGAATGCAAAATAAAAATTAATAGATATTATTTTTAAATTTAATTATATATATATATATATATATATCTGAAACGAAGCGTGTTGCTCCTTCGGTGGGTCCTCGATCGTGGCTTTGCTGTAAGTCGGGCCGGTGGCTGCGCGGACTGATGGCGGCTCCGTACTTACGTCAAAGCGCTCATTCTGATTCCCTTGCATGTTCTTGTAGTCCTGGGCCGTGAGCGGGATTCGGTTAAATTCCGAGTGAATGTATTTCTGTTTAAATGAAGACACCGTCTATTACGGAACCTTGTTTATTTATTTTTCTTACATGAGTCCTTTTAAACCAGGCCCATATTGGCGTGAGAGCTGCTTTTTAAGTCTGTCTGGACATCGAATGTTCGTACATCGCGAGGCAATTCAGAGAGAGCAGATTGGCGTGGATTAGTTAGATGAGGGAAATCGTAAAAAGTTCGCTCCTGATAGCCGTGCAATGGTATAAATATGAGGTTTTGCATTATTTCTGCTAGAGGTCGTCGAAGTCAAAAGAGGCGTATTTTTAATTTTAATTGGCCGCGAGCTGAGTGATTGATTGTGCGGAATAAAGGCGTTGGCTCCATCGGCCGATGGGATGCAGCAAGACTTTAAAATTGCGTTAGCGTCAGCACAAATATTCTTATGAAGAGTCAGAAAACGATCTTTGAAAGTTATAAGATGCGATGCAGGAAAACTAATTTAACAGGGGCAACGGGAACTTCAATCAATTGAAACACAATTATTAAAGCATTTAAAAAGTTTTGATTTAAATTTATATTTTTTAAAACGGTAATTTAAAATTTTAAAAGGGGCAAAAAGGGATTTTGCATTTTAAAAAGGGGTTTAGCTTTTATCCTTTCATATCCCCCCCACTAAAACAAGAGCCACAGGGCTCGCCTGCAAGACCTGTGGGTCTTATCTCGTGAATTTAACCCATGTTTTTTAGATTCTTATTTTCTCCAGCTCTCAAGTAATTTCTCCAGCTCTTCAGTATTTACTTCAGCTCTCAAGTCAATTGGACCTATTTTTACATTTATATATCAAATTTACATAAAAATATTGGTTACACTAAAATAATGGAATTCTTTCAATGGTGCTGCAGCAAAACAATAATGTGTCTCGAGACGACATATCTTTATTATAACAGTTGTCATAACATAACTGTGTTTGTAGTGTTTCCCTTTCTTTCCAGTTTTTGTTTTAAAGTTTTTGATATAGTTTGTTGGGAAACATCCTTTTGTGTATGGGCAAATTGCAACCATAAACTATATAGTATATTAAAATAGTCACAGGTAAACATACTGAAAACTATACAACATATGCAAATGTAAAAAATATTCCAATGTAAAAAATATTCAATAATAGACAATGTTCAAATGTAAAAAAAAAAAATATTCACAAATACAAAATATTCAAAAATATAAAATATTCAATAATACAAAATATGCACTAATACTATCAACAAAATATATTGTATATCAAATGCAATTTGAAACGCTTGCATTTCTAGAGATATATTGAATTTTCACACTGAGATAAAATAACAGTAAAATATCCTAAAATACTAATAACAAAAACAAATTATATTTCTTCGTATACCTTTCTGTTTTGGTAGGGACTTAGCTACTTCTATGATGCAGCCTTAGGTTTATATCTATGAAAAACAACACTAAGTTGTTTAAAAAAAAAGAAAACTACAGCTAATAAAAACTAAATATACACTTGCTATAATTTTCACCATGCGCAGGGTCAGTGCGATATGGGTTTTAATACTCTGAGGGGAATATCACCCAAAAATGTGCCACTTGCACGACAGAAAAAGAAAAGTGGGTAATCGATATTCACCTGCAGAGGGGAAGCGAAGCAGTTTTGCCAGATTCTCCGTTCAACCTGGAAAGAGAATCTGGGAAAACAGTCCGGCTAAAGATGGGTGGCCACGGAGCGGAGGACCCTTTCATGTGTCATCAATTCGTATTATAATATTTTTTAAAAATAATAAAAATTCTAACAGTACTTTTAAACTGTCACCATCATTCTACACTGCTGGGGAGATGGGTTACACGCCCAGCTGGATCCTCATCCAAATGCTACGAGTAAGGGGGACGATAGGAAAGCAGAAATTAAAAAAAAATTGACAGCTGAAAGAGATAGATGGGGTTTATTCATGGCTGAGTTTAAGATTTTGAGGAGGGTGGTAGTATGTTAACTTGGAGGAATGGACAATTTCGGAATTTCTCTTAAAATGTGGGCTGGGTTTATCAATTTCAAAGGATACATCAGAAAGTTGTTTTAAAATGGTGTATGGGCCAGAATATGGTGCCGTCAATTTACGGGTATTCGGATAGTGAAATTCTTCATACATCACAATGTCACCAACTTTAAACTTTACAGGAAGGAAACGAGCATCATAACGGACTTTATTCTTTTTATGGTAAGCAATTGTTCTTTCTTTAGCCAATTTTCTAGCTTCTTCCACAGGGGGATAGTAACTATTATTTGAAAAAGGGGATCATATGGTAAATTTCCAAAAAATAAATAGCTAGGGGTGAATTGGGTTACAGAATGAGGGGTGTTATTATATTCATATAAGACTTCATCTAAAAGCTTAGTCCAGGGTATTTTCTTGGATGTGGAATTGACTTTACATTTTAATCTAGTGACAATAGTCTGATTTAGTCGTTCAATTTTCCCATTCGTTTCCGGGTGATGGCTGCTCGTCAATCTGTGTTTTATATTGTAATTACGAAAAAATCTCCTAAACTTGGAAGCCGTAAATGCTCCATTTCTGTCGGTTAACAATCTATCTGGTACTTGTATTTGAAATAATTGTTTCAAAATGTTTGTATAAGTTTCGGTAGTTACACTTTTTGACGGAAAACCCCACACATAGCGAGTTGCATGGTCAACGACTAAATGCAAATATTTTTTTGTAGAATTGTAATAATTAAATCCGCCAACAGAGTCTACTGCCAAACATTCAAAAGGTATCTCTGTTGGGGGCATTAATTGCAATAAGCCAAATCTTTTTTGTCTACATTTTTTGTTTATCTGACAAGTGTGGCAGTGTTTTACAAAATTTTCAATGTCCTGATTAAAGTTAGGCCAATAATATTGCGGAGAGATTAAATTTATCATTTTATAAATTTCAGGGTGGCCAAATTGTGTGTGGGTTTTTTCTAATAGGGGTAAACGTAAAGACATGGGGACCACAATCTTATACAAACCTTTCTTTTTAATAACAACAACATCATTTATCTCAGTGTACTTTTTACCATCAATTGTTACATTTTCTTTCTTCTGATTGTCTCTTACTTCATTCAAGTCAAGGAGATGTATAATATGGGGTAAATTTTCTGAAACAGGTTGTCTAGATAGCATATCAGCTTCAACATTAGTGGAGCCTTTCTGGTATTTAATTTCATAGTCAAACATACTAAGTTTTAGGGACCAGCGGAAAAGACGTCCTCTTAAATTTTTAACACTTTTGAGCCAGGTAAGTGCCGCATGATCTGTATGTATGACAAATTTTTGACCGTGTAAATAATGATAAAATTTATCTAAAGCATCCACAATCGCCAAACATTCTAACTCAGTAATTGCATATTTTTTTCATAATCGCGAAGATTTCTAGAGTGATATGCTATAGGATGTAATGTTCCTTTTTCATCAACTTGTTTCACTACACATCCCACTCCATGACTTGATGCATCTACAAACAAATGACAAGGTGTTTTGGGATCAAACAACTTTAAGATTGGTTTTTCAATTAAAGCATTTTTTAATTTTTCAAAAGAATTTTGACAATTTTGGTCCCACACATAAGGGACATTTTTCTTCAACAAATTATTGAGAGGGTATCGAATGTTAGCATACTTTGGAATAAATTTGTGATAAACATTTATAGATCCCAAACAACGTTGTAATTCTTTTACATTCGTTGGTGGTGTTAATTTCTTAATCGTCTCTATATTAGGGTTGTCAGGTGTGATACAACCGTTCGAAACTTCATATCCTAGAAAATTAATTTTGGATTTCACAAAATTACACTTTGACAATTTGAGTTTAAGGTTTTCTTGAACACAGATATTAAATAATGTCTCTAAATGACATAAATGTTCCTCTTCATTTTGGGAGAATACAATAACATCATCAAAGTAACTACAGGCAAAGTCAGTTTTGTATTTATTAAGAATTCTACGGAGGGTACGGTTAAACCAAGCAGGTGCGTTTTTCCATCCAAACGGTAAACGATTCCACTCATATAATCCAAAGGTGGTGGCAAATGCCAGCTTCTCAGTGTCTCGAGGGTGGATAGGAATGTGCCAATATCCACTAGCTAAGTCAAGAGTGGAAAAAATTTTAGCATGCGCCAATTTATCTAACAGGGTGTCGATTCGAGGTAAGGGTTCTGCATCTGTTTTTTTAATGGCATTTAATTTTCGGAAGTCAATACATAACCGGGTTTTCTCCCCTTCTTCATGTTTATACACCAAAGTTACGGGTGATGAATAAGGGGAATAGCTTTCTTTAATGATATCGGCTCGCAATAAATTTTGAATTTGTTCTTTAATTTCCTCTTCTTCCTTAGGGGAAGTGCGATATGCTCTTAAAGAAACGGGGAGATCTGATGTTAACTGTATTCTCTGGGGTTCCATGTTTACACAGCCTATATCATATTTATCTTTGGCGAAAATACAGACATATTTGGCTAGAAAAGCAGGTAATTGTTCTCTGACAGACTGAACATTTTGCACATGGTCAGTGGTCTCGAACAACTCCGGCTCAAAATTTTCTTCGAATATCTCTGCATTTTCAATTGCTGGCTGGCTAGTATATACTTCGGATAAATGTAAAGTATGGTGAGATGCCTTTGTTGGAATATGGTCCATGAGAGGTACTTTCTTATTATCTTGAGTTATTTGCATTTTAACACAGTCAATATTTAGTTTAAATAGTTTGCAATGGGGTAGCCCAATCAAAGCATAAGGTAACTGATTGTTAATTATAAAAAGTTCAATTCTCTTAGAGATACGTCCTAATTGCAAACTAACAAGGCATTTTTCTTTCAAAGCAAGAACACCTTGTGTTTGGGTGACTAGTATACTCTGCTGAACTTTACATATTTTTAGGTTAAGTTTATGGGCTAAATGACAAGGAATAACACTAATCGAACTCCCAGTATCGATCAAACAAGGTAGTGAGTCTTCATTTTTTACATAAGTAACTTTATGACAATCTCTATTTGATTTTTTATAGCTAGCTTTTTCTGTTTGTATATGTCCGGACATAAGAAATTGTCATTGATTACTAGATGTATTTCGGGATGACTCATTAGCGCTATGATCTTGGTTGGGGTTCGGCAAAGTCATATTGTGACTAGGGGTTGGTACTGCTAACACTTGTTGTCGAAAAGGGCAGTTTCCCACCCAATGATACGCATTTGGTATTCCGATATTAAGACAAACTTTGCATGGAGAGGGCGGCAAAGTGGTCTGGTGGTGTACATTAGGTCGTGGTTGAACATTTGAAGTCGGTCTAAATGTATTTTGGGGATTTCTTGCTTGATTTGATGGAAAAGGTCGAATGGGGTGTGTTTGATAGGGAACTCTGTAGTTCCACTGCCTGTTAAAATTCTGTCCATTCTCATATGGAGGTCGGCTTGGTCGCCATTGTCGATACTGATTGGGGTTTTGGGGGCTTGCTTCAAATTTGCTCTCATTTCTTTTTCTGTCCAGTTGCAGTTTGCTAATTCTGAAAACTAATTCACGCCATGAATGTGTAGTTGAGGGGTTGCCTGCAATAACTAACTTCTGCATTTCTAATGGCAAGCCCTCCGTTAACCCTTCCAGGATAAGTTTCTGCTCTAAACCTAAGGTTCGGCCTACTTTAGTCTTTTTTTGATAATATTCGTTCAAGTCCTCTCCAACTTTATATCTAATACGTGAAAAATCAGTGAGAGAAAGGGTATCGGGAATTTCGTAGTGTTCATTAAACAAAATGAAAAATTCGGACCAATGAAGTACATTTAGACAATTATTAATGTACAACGTAAGTGCACTGTCCTTTAAATACTTCTGTATGTGCCTAATTTTCCAGCACTCGTCTTTTCCCTGTCCTATACAGACACTCTCGAAATAGGGTAACCATGGTATCCAAGACATTCCATCTTGCGGAGAAAACGCAACGATATCGGGGTCTACTGACGTTTTTGGGTTGGCGGATACTGAAGTGTGACCAGACCCAGCTTGTGCTGACAGGGTCTGTCCACCTAACATTGTTACACCAGATGTCTCTGGTGCACCTCCAGATTCCTGACTAGACTTCTGATTATTTTTCTCTTCAGGATTATTAACGGGATTATCATCTTTGCTCGAAATTTGATTTTTTTCTTTTTCGGGGTCACCTGATTTGTCTTTTAAATCCTCTACTTCTTTGGGAGGAGTTGGGCTACTCATGATGGATATAAATACAAAATATCACCGAATTACACAGAAATATAATACACCATTAAAGCACATAAGAATAAAAATGAAAAAATCTTTCAAACTATTTAAAATTTGTAACACTATATCTGTAAAAATCCGTTAAAATCTCTTCAAAGTTAAACTCCATTTTTTTTCCCAATAACTTGAATTCAATAATAAAAAAAAATTTAAATAACCTCACTAACTATACCGTAAGTTGCATATAAATCACCTTTAAAAGTTTAACACCTAATAATAAAAATATTATAATAATATAATAATAATAAAATTTTTACTTCTGCTAAAATATTTTCAAACTGTCTAGAAAAATGATTTTAATATGAGGTTTATTTAATGTTATTTTTCATTAAAATCGTAATTATCAGTTCAACACAACTAAACTTTTCATAAAAATCACCATTCTTACTCTTTCATCTCTTTAAAATTACGTTAAACACAATACATAAACAATTATATATTTGAACTTAAATAGCTGAATTAAAAAAAATCATTAAAATTTTCATACAAATAATAGCATAATAAAAATAATCATCTTTAACTTATTTTTGGCATGCATAAAAAATTAAATAAAAAGTTTGAGAACCACTTGTTTATGCTTTTAATAATAAAAACAATATTTCTTTAAAAATATTCCTTGGCAGTCCTTTTAAAACAACCAAAATTGTAAAAAAGAAAAATTTTTCCTTCAGTGCTTGCCATCTAATATATCAAAAAGCATTCCAAAATAAAAGTTTGAGAACCAATGCCTCTCACTAAAAAGCTCTTAATTTTTTTTTCTTCTGTACGTTAATATCAAAAGTACATACCTTTATACGCCTTTGCTTTAAATAAATCCATGAAAAATTTACCTCTTACTTTTTTTTTCACCGCGACGCGAAACAATAATAAATTAATTTCACTGAAAGATTTATCTCTGTATCTTCTTGCACTGCACACGAAAATACTTTTTCCCGTAGTCACGTGGTTTTTGTTTTTGCTGAGCGCAGTTCTGATTTATTTTTCTTTCCTTTACTCTAGTCCAGAAATCGAAACTGAACATCTGAGTCACTTGAGTTCATTTCTTTATCGGCGCGCTCTTGAAAATTGAAAACAGCTGTGTATTTGACCTACTTCTTTCTAAACACTTGATTCTTGCCGGCAGAATGAAATACTGCACAAGATTGAGAATGAAGAAAAGTTAATGATTCACTTTCCTTTTGACGAAGGGAGATTAAGTACTTTTGAGTTTTTGGGATAAAATCCGTAAGTCTTTCACCGAATGCTGTAAGAATTTTTCACGTAGGTATTCGCTGGGATTGACGGGCGTAGATTACGTAACTGTTTAGTTTTTGGGATTTTCCCGTTGAGATGAACTGTCCTACTCGACTTCTGAAACGAAGCGGGACTCCGTCGGTGGTTGGGGACCTCGATCGTGGCTGCGCCGGGCCGGTGGCTGCGCGGACTGATGGCGGCTCCGTACTTACGTCAAAGCGCTCATTCTGATTCCCTTGCATGTTCTTGTAGTCCTGGGCCGTGAGCGGGATTCGGTTAAATTCCGAGTGAATGTATTTCTGTTTAAATGAAGACACCGTCTATTACGGAACCTGGTTTATTTATTTTTCTTACATGAGTCCTTTTAAACCAGGCCCATATTGGCGTGAGAGCTGCTTTTTAAGTCTGTCTGGACATCGAATGTTCGTACATCGCGAGGCAATTCAGAGAGAGCAGATTGGCGTGGATTAGTTAGATGAGGGAAATCGTAAAAAGTTCGCTCCTGATAGCCGTGCAATGGTATAAATATGAGGTTTTGCATTATTTCTGCTAGAGGTCGTCGAAGTCAAAAGAGGCGTATTTTTAATTTTAATTGGCCGCGAGCAGAGTGATTGATTGTGCGGAATAAAGGCGTTGGCTCCATCGGCCGATGGGATGCAGCAAGACTTTAAAATTGCGTTAGCGTCAGCACAAATATTCTTATGAAGAGTCAGAAAACGATCTTTGAAAGTTATAAGATGCGATGCAGGAAAACTAATTTAACAGGGGCAACGGGAACTTCAATCAATTGAAACACAATTATTAAAGCATTTAAAAAGTTTTGATTTAAATTTCTATTTTTTAAAATGGTAATTTAAAATTTTAAAAGGGGCAAAAAGGTATTTTGCATTTTAAAAAGGGGTTTAGCTTTTATCCTTTCATATATATATATATATATATATATATATATATACAGGGTGATTTTTTTAAAGTTGTGAAAGTAAAACCCTATAACAAAAGAACCACTGATCCAAATGACCTAAAATTTCACCAGTATGCTCCCAAAATAATGGAAATTTTGGGAAGCGTGGTTAAAAAACCCCTTAAAATCGCACCGACAGATGGCGCTGTATATGCAGTAATGTCGGGAGACGAACTTGCGCCCGGCACATACACATTGGCCATAAAAACGTGAAGTATGCACATCTCGTGTTCATTATTCTACGGAAATCCTCGCAATGACAGCGCTATTGACGGACCGTGCGTTGTTAGTGAAACTGTATTATCAGAATAATGACAGCGCAGCAACTGCTCTTAGGAGATTTAGGACACTTAAGAATTTAAGAAAAGATCCAATAATGACAGAAGGCCCACGGAAGATGGTTTTTCAATGTACCGTCCATTGTTTTCCTCCCACAGACGATATTCTTTGTTTCTGCTACCTTACTGCGCCATCTGTCGGTGCGATTTTAAGTGGTTTTTTAACCATGCCTAAAAATTACCCATTGCATTGGGAGCATACTGGTGAAATTTTAGGTCATTTGGATCAGTGGTTCTTTTGTTATTGTGTTTTACTTTCACAACTTAAAAAAATGATCCTGTATATAAATTTGTAAGAAGGTGGTATGTAAAAAATTATCTTAATTGAATTATTTGAGCAACTAGACGTTGAATAACAAAATATAAACTTTAATACAGTCATAGAAAGATAATTTTACAACACTTTACTAGTAATTTCTTCACAGCTAATACACTTCTCGCCCAAAATATACAATATATTTATTTTCCAAAAGTGCAACTAGGCCTAACAGCGTCTTTATTGGCTATTTCCCATTTCGACGCTTGCTCCACAATAAAAATTGGAAGACTGGCTCTTTTTCCAATTTTGAAGATGTTCAAATCTTGATCTTGCGATCCGAAATATTTATAACTCGTGCATTTAAATCATGGATAATAATAGTACCAGAGCGTCAGATAATTTGATAATCCTGCACGTCATAAAGGAAATTAAGTGTTTAAACTGAAATTCTACACACACACACACACACACACACACACACACAGACACACACACACACACAGACACACACACACACACACAGACACACACACACACACACATATATATATATATAATATACTATTGGCTAAATTATTAGTCCCATTCGAAAAAAATTCCCAAAAAATTGAGAAATTGAGCAGAAAAAGTTCCTCAAGACACCTGAAAGCTGCACTGGGTAATCAAGTGCTTTGAGCACAAGAACCATCCGCAGAAGACATTTTGAGACAGGATACAAGGCCTAACGTCCAAAGAAAGACACTGATTTAAGCC
The DNA here is from genome assembly GCA_963931845.1 of Maratus michaelseni. NCBI lineage: Eukaryota > Metazoa > Arthropoda > Arachnida > Araneae > Salticidae > Maratus > Maratus michaelseni. The sequence continues at coordinate 314,356,956 of OZ007595.1, forward strand.
ATGAGAAGGCAATGACTGACGAGGGCCATATTGTTAAAAATTAGGTTTATCAAGGTTTTTTTTAAATTATAAATTTGATAGAATGTCTACATGAGACAATAAATAAAGACACATGAGATAATGAATAAATAAAGACACTGATTTAAAACTGAGTAAACAATCTTAAATCAGTGTCTTTATTTATTTTTGTGATTGATAATAGATAGGGCGTTTATGTGTTTCGCATGTTATATATATTTCGTTGTCCAGTATCATTCGTCTGGCATAGATGATGTATTTTTATGATAATGATTTTTATCTCTAATTAAACCGTAACATGTCAGTGGTTTGTTTGTTTTTATATGTATTTTGTGACACCTTACTTAAGTAAAAGAAAGTTTTTATGAGTTTATATGTTTATGAAAAGGTAATGTTTTCTTTTAAATTTTAGTATTTAAATTTTTGTTTGGTAGAGTGGATTATCCGACATTTAAGAAAAAATGAGTTTGAAGTGTCAAAGCATTGTATGGCATTCCATCTATTGACTACATAATGAATTTTATTAAGTTTGAAACTATTCAAGTGATAGAGCCAGTTTAGCAGATGGTGCAACGTAACTTGGATATGAAGTGGCCTGTGCAAGAGTGTATCAAGTGGCGTGGTTTAAGGTTTATAGTTTTAAAATCTGTTTCTTCCTGAACTTAAGAAGGAAGAAATGTAAGAAGTAACTTTCAAAACTGGCCTAAAATTTGTACAATTTTGGAAAATATTTTTCTCGAAATTACAGTTGGCGAGATTGGTTCACTCTGAGTTTAAACCATTGACTTCTAACAAGGCTACACTAGATACCGGGCTTACTCATTCATTATCATGACGTCACAAAAGGTGGCTGGCCGCGACCAGCGATTGGTGCAAAGCGACGAGCACGTCGTTTTGTGCCAATCGCTGTATATCTTTCCTTTTGTCGTTTGGCTTTGCACCAATCGCTGGTAGCGGCCAGCCACCATTTGTGACGTCATGATAATGAATGAGCAAGCCCGGTATCTAGTGTAGACCTGCTTCTAATATAAATGGACAGCGGATCAGCAACCCTATCTTGAAGAAAACATGTCTTTCCCCACCACTACGTGCTGGTGGGAAAATATTATGCCAAACAGGTTTTTTTCCCGCCAAACTGTCACTGAAATTCCACCGCTCCCTGTTCCACCTGTTTCTTTTATTACGAGAACGGAAACAGAAAGTTGTCAAGAAAGGGATTACCGCCAGAAAGCAGCACCTTTTCGCCGTTTTTTGGCGATGAAAGTTGAAAGATGTTTACTTCAAGTCTCTCGGAAGAGAAGAAAGGAGTCCGCTGTCCATTTATATTTGTAGTCAATGGTTTCAACGCTTCAGTTGAGAGACAACGTAATAAACAATATATGTTAAAGAAATAATGACTTAAAAATATGGAAACTAGACTTCAAATGTTTATAAAAAATGCTAAGGGACAGAATATTATTTCTTCAATTTCAAAATTATATGATAAACTTTTATTTATTTGCCAACATTAGTAAAACAAAAATTGCACTTTCGTAACATAAAAATTAAAATGAAATAAAAACTAGTCCTTGGGGGCCACCGTAATACTTACCCATCATGGATATGCATAGTATATAATATGAAAATAAAACATGTGTAAACTATTTATAAAATGCATTGCAATTCGAATACAATCGTGGCTTGATGACATCATAAACTTTAAATTCTCTATTACTGAATTGCGTAACAGAAACATCCTCATAACTACTCATAACTGTTAAAATATTAACTAACAGTTTACTGCGTCGGATTAAGGGTCTCATTTCCAATTAAAATATATCTTTGAATAGCAATTTGAATGAAATACAGGGTCACGAAAAATCGAAGAGTGTGGTAAATAGGATTCCAAATATCTTGGCAGCACGTTATTCGATCGACTTCATTCTTCATGCAAAATTTATGTTTTTTTATTGTATTTTATATTCACTCATTAAAATAAACAATTTCGAAAATTTTTATATACCTTTCATCTTGGAACGAATGTTTCAAGAGTCCGAAAAAAATAGTTCCGGATAATCGAGGTTACTGAAATTCAATAAGCGTCTTCACATTATTACATACTAAGTACATACCAAATGTCAAGTCTCTATCTCAATTTGTTCGGGAGATAGAGCGTTTACAGCCATACACACAGACAGACGAACGCCAATTTTTTTTCTAAAAATATGTTTTTCGGAATCTCCAGTGTCTGAAACGTGTAAATCCGTCAAAAACATTTTTTCGATTTTTAAAACGATTGCAAGACTTACCCTATACTACGTATGATGGGTAAGTAATAAAATAGAAATTCCAAACAAATGTTGTGGAATAATTGTTCATTATAATGAACATGATAAGGGACGAAACATTCGATAGCCGTCCATAAAATAGCATGGAAATAGAACGCGTGAAAATGATTTTCGGCTTAAATAATGATGCTCAATTTACTCTCGTACTCAGCAAATATCATGCTAACCATTATTTAAATGATCTCCGTTTGTCTTGTAAATGCTTACTGATGAATTCGATGATTGAACTGATGAATTTGCAAGTCGTAAATAATAAAACTCCAAACGTGCCAACATTATGTCTTTAAAGAGACACACAGCCAGTTTTTGCATTGTATGTCGATGCATTTAAAATATGAATTCTTTTTATTTACCCATCATACGTAGTATAGGGTAAGTCTGGTAATCGTTTTGAAAATCGAAAAAAAAAATTGACGGATTTACACGTTTTAGACACTGGAGATTCCGAAAAGCACAATTTTAGAGAAAAAAATTGCCGTCCGTCTGTCTGTGTGTCTGTAAACGCTCGATCTCCCGAACAAATTGACATGAAATTTGGTATGCACTTAGTATGTAATGATGTGAAGAAGCTTATTGAATTTCAGTAACCTCGATTATCCGGTACTATTTGTTTCGTACTTTCGAAATATTCGTTCTGATAAAAGGTATATAAAAATTTTCGAAATTGTTTACTTTAAGGAGTAAATATAAAAGACAATAAAAAAACATAAATTTTGCATAAAGAATGAAGTCGATCGGATAATGAGTTGCCCAGGTATTTGTAATTATATTTTTCCCACTCTTCGATTTTTCATGACCCTGTATTTCATTCAAATTTCAATTCAAAGATATATTTTAATTTTAAATGAGACGCTTCATCCGACGCAGTAAACCGTTAGTTAATATGATTATCATTTTTTGAGTTATAAAGATGTTTCTTTTACACAATTCAGTAATAGAACATTTCAAGTTTATGACGTCATCAAGCCACGATTTCATTCGAATTGCAATACATTTTATGAAGAGTTTACACATTTTTTATTTTCATATTTTATATCATGCATATCCATGATGGGTAAGTATTACGGTGGCACCCAATGACTAGTTTTCTTTCATTGTGTAGTCAGTACTTGATTGAATTATTTCAATATAACATAAGTTTAGTGTAAACGGAGTGTGTGGATTCTTTACTAAATATGTTAAAAAAATAAGTTAAGCTAAATATAAAATTGGAATAGTTTGAGAATATAAATAAAAAAATATATTCGTGATTATTATTATTTTTTTTAAATTTTATTATATAATAAAACTTTTATTCTGCCAATGCAAGTATAAATTAAATCCACCGGCACAAAATAAAAATTTTCAAACAATAATTAATCGAATGGTTACTCGTTATACCAAACATGAATAGGGACGGAACGTATCTCTTAAAATAAATGGAAACGTAACACATGAAAATGACTTTCGGCTTAAATAATGATACTCAATTTTCTTTAGAGTTAGACAAAAATTATGATAACCATTGTTTAAAATTATTCCAGATTATAGCGTGAAGGGAATAGAGAAAGAAAATAAGAAAATCAAGAATAAGTTCTTTCTTTCACGGTGTTCTCGGTAATTAATTGAACGATTTCGATACAATATTAGTTTAATACAATCAAAGTGTATGGAATATTTATTAAATATGTTAAATTCATAAGTTAAGAAAAATTAAAATTGAAATAGTTTGAAGATATTAATAAAAATTATATTCGTGAGTCATTTATTGTATTTCATTACATAATATAATTTTTATTATGTCAATGCAAATACAAAATACACCATGTTACAAAATAAAAACACTCAAACAATCCAAAATGGAGTGGTTACCACTTTTATTGAACATAAAAACGGACGGAACGTATCTCATAAAAGTGGATCGAAACATAACACATGAAAATGACTTTCGGCTTAAATGATGATACTCAATTTCTTTTAGAGTTCCTCACAAATTATGCTAACCATTGTGTAAATCTATTTTCGTTTGCTTTTTAAATACTCAGCAAAGAATTTGAGTTATGATTAAATTTACTGAGCAGTATAATAAATAAATCAACTTCTTCGCCACCACTATATTTATATAGAAATATTAATCTAGTAAATTTCCCGGAACTATGTTGCTGAATAAATTTAAAAATCTATCTTAAAATTTCTGGTGTCTAATATTTAATATATGTATAAAAAAAATAATTGTAAAAGAGAAACTCATGCAAAGAAGGGTTAAAAGTAAGAAATCAAGTGCCGTGTTCTTATTTTTTTTTTTTTTTTTTGATAAAGTTCTCTGCAATTCGCTGAAATTTTTTAATGTGCTGCAAGTTTAATCTAAACGTGTTTAATATTTATTAAACACATTCAAACACATGTTAAATTAAAATCAAAATTGAAATAGAGTGAGTGTATTAACATATTGTTGATCAACAGTGTTGCCAATTTATGAAGTTTCTTTATTTAAAATATCTACCGGAATTTTGCAAAAGTAATTTTTTCTTAATTTTACCAGAAACATTCCGGAATAAAATGAAGTAAATATTAGCTCAAAAGTTCTGGTAAGAGTTCGAAAAAAAAAAAGAACTAAAGTGGTGTGGAGTATGCTCGTTACCTGTTAACAAACAATCAAAAATCGAATGGTTACAACTTTTACCGAACATGAAAAGGAGTAGCTCATAAAAATGGATTGAAACATAACACATGAAAATGACTTTCGGCTTAAATAATGATACTCAATTTCTTTTAGAGTTCCGCAAAAATTATGCTAACCATTGTTTGATTCTATTTTTGCTTAACTATTAAAGGCTCAGCGAAAAATTTGAATTATTATCATAGTGAAAAATTGACTGGACAGTTGTAAATTATAAAACTCCGAACAAGCCAACGTTATGTCTTTTAATAGAACACATGCCGTTTCAGCATTGTAAGTCGATGCATTTAGAATTTTAATTCTGTTATGAAAGATTGTGTTTGATTAAATTATCTTCTGATTACAGCCTAAATTTAAGAGATTGAAAGTAAAAAATCAAGTGTCATGTTTCTTTTTCTTTCTTTTTTTTCCATAAAGTTCTCTGTAATTTCCCCCGAAAATTTTTAATGTGCTATAAATTTATTGTTCTCGAGTTTAATAGAAAATTTATTAAACACATTTAAAACACATGTTAAACTAAAATCAAAATTGAAATAGAATGAGTGTATTAACACATTGTTGATCATCAGAGTTGCAAATTTTCAAAGTATTTTTTAAATTTTAAATATCTACCGGAATTTTCCAAAAATAATTTCTATTTTATTTTACGAAAAACATTCCGTGATGAAATAAAGTAATTAGTTGTTCAAAAGTTCTGGTAGGTATTTTGAAGAAAAAAAGTACTAAAGTAGGGTCGAGTTTGCCCATCACTGGCCAACAAAGAATCGACAATAGAACGGTTATCAGTTGTAGCGAACATGAAATGGGACGGAACGTATCTCATAAAAATGAATGGAAACATAATACATGAAAGTGATTTTAGGCTTAAAATATGATACTCAATTTCCTATAGAGTTTAGCGAAAATTATGGTAACCATTGTGTAAATGTATTTCGTTTGCCTTTTAAACTACTCAGCGAAAAAATTGAGTTACTATCGTGATGAAAAATTGACTGGACAGTTGTAAATTATAAAACTCCGAACAAGCCAATGTTATGTCTTTTATTAGAGAATATTAATTCTTTTTATGAAATATTATGTTTGATTAAATTATGTCCCGTTATAGTGTGAATGCAATAGAATAAAAATAAGAAATCAAGTGCCATGTTTCTTTTTAACACTTTCCAATATAGTTGAAAAGTTTTAATGACTTTGGTTCGTGGGTATGTGCTACTGTCCGTCTAACTTTCGTAAACATTCTCGGATTGTAATGTAATTGATGTATGTTATTAATGTTCACTATGGCATGTCCGCTATTGAAAATGGAGTGTATAGCACTTTAAGTTCGTGTGCAGGGACACCCAAATGAATCCAGTTACATTATTGTCTATGGGGAGAAATATTTTGTGGTGTATTTTAATGGTGTTATACAATTGGAAGCATAATAAAATTAATATGCATTTCTAACGTGCACTAAAACATGCTTATGTAGAATATGGAGTGCAAAGCATTCATCATTCATTTACAAGGCCACACAAAATAACCAGTTTTAATATGGGTGTTTAAGCTTTAACTAATTTTTAGGTACTACATGATGTGTGTAAATTCTGTAAATCATACATTGAGAAAAATGACACTTTCAAATCTGAGTATATCGATGTTTTTATTTTGCTATGAAACTTTTTGTTTCAAATAGGACGACTTAATGCTTTCAATTCTGAAATACCAGAAATACTCAGAATATTGAAACATGGACATACTCAAAACTGAGCACATAGAGGTCAGTTCATACTCATTTTTGAAACATGGACATATTAAAAAAGGATTAGAATCAGTTCAAACTCATTTTTGAAACATCGAAATACTCATAAATGAGCACATAGAAGTCAGTTAATACTCATTTTTGAAACATCGACATACTCAAAAATGAGCACATGGATGTTAGTTCATACTCATTTTTGAAACATGGACGTACTCAAAAATGAGCACATGGAAGTCAGTTCATACTCATTTTTAAAACATGGACATACTCAAATAGGAGCACATGATGTTTTATTCTTGAGTGTGTGCATGTTTTCAGAAATGAGTATATACATGTTTCAAACTTGAGTCATTTTGACTATGCGACATACTCAGATTTGAGTATTTTTTGCTCAGTTTTGAAAATTTCCTTTATAGAGTGTAAATACACTTAAAATTTAATGTGAGAATTTTTAAAAACGCACTTCGTTGGTATCTAACGTCTACTTTATGATTGGTAAACCCTTAATTAAAAAAAAAATATATTAGGTAATGAGTAGTTACGTATTTCATTTTTCCCACGGGTGAATGGAATTCCATGGAATTTCGTATCTTATGGAATTTCGAGATTGGGTAATTACAGTGAAGTGAGCCTTTAAATATTTTCAGCTCACCATTATTAGATAAAGTAAATGCACTACCGTCTAATTTAGCTCATACTATACTGATGTTGAACATTTTGAAAATTAATGATTTTCACTATTCAAAACGATACACTGAAAATTAATCTTTTCTGTTGATAAATTGTAGTATTTTAGGATGGACTATGTTTCAGGAAAGATGTGTCCGTAAATTTTGATCATAATCATTAATGAAATCTCAATAAGCTTTACAGAATGAAATTTTACATTTCCTTACATATCTTTATGAAAATAAGACTGACATCCAACCGAATCCAGGAGAATCATTAAATGTGAGAAACTGTTTTTAATATTGCCGTTACAATATGATTGATATTCATTGCTACTGTTTGCTAATTTGAGGGGGGAAACTATGATGTTGTATTATTTCATTATTTCACTCAATAAATGCAAAAAATAACTTGAATTTTGCATCAAAATTCACCCAAAAGTATACTATTAAATTAAAAACAATATTTTTATAAAACAATTTCCTATTTCCTGACATATCTTTATGGAAAAAAGTTTGAGATCCAACCGAATCCAGTCGAATTAATAAATGTAAGAAATTATTTTTAATCTTACCGTTACACTATAATTAATATTAATTGCTTGATTAATATTAATAACTTCTTGAATTTTGAATTAAAATCCACCCAAAATTATACTATTATTTTAAAAATATTTTTATAAATCCGCTGCAGAATGAACAATTTCATATTTCTTAATGAAAAAAAAAAATTGAAATCCAACGGAATCCAGTAGAATTGATAAATGTGAGAAACTGTTTTAAATCTTACCGCTACAATATGATTGCTATTAAAATTCTTACTGTTTACTAAATCGTGAAAAATATAAAGTTTTATTATTTGATTAAGTCACTCAATAAATCCACGAAATGGCCTGAAATTTGAATTAAAGTTCACAAAAATTATACTGTTAAATATTTTAATAAATCAGCTGCAGAATGAATAATTTCGTATTTCCTTACATATGTTTATGATAAAAGTTTGAGATCCAATCGAATCTTCTCGAATTAATAAATAAGAGAAACTGTTTTCAATCTTACAGAGACATACTGTTCACAAGAATGTGATCTGGACGTTTGTTTTTAATTGTAAATCCTGATTAAGGCTGAGTTCACAGTCGAAAGTGCTCGATTTATTTTAATGTTTTAAGATCTTAATAAAGTTTTAGTCATATTTTAGGTAATGAAATCACATGTTTTGTGTGTACTTTTATTTTAACTCTATTTTCGTTTGTATTTTAACCGTTTGTACACAGTTGCCAAGTGTGACTTGATAACGCTTGTCGCTAAAGCTACCTCAAAATTAAATTTTGACTACGATTAATTAAAATATATATATATATATAATCTTCTTATGCCACGAATATTTTAAAAAGAAAAAGTGGTAGCAAATTAGCGATCATTGCTTCGAAACATTAATTTTCAGTGGAAAAAGTTAAATACTTAACCCTTTAACGTTCATTGGTTTCCCCACGAAACCACAAAACTTTAATTACGAAACTCAACAATGACAGCAGAATTTTAATAGAAATGTTTTTCATTTATTATATATGTGAAATATCGCTATTTTATTATATAAAAATAAATTTGTTCATAATTTACGGTGTCAATCATTTATTTCAACATCTTAACAATTGAAGTGCTTTATCCGTTAAAGGGTTAAAGAGTCGAAAGGATTAAATGCTGAGCGAATAATTAAAGTTTTTGGAAAAATTGACTTCAATCCGTTGATAATAAAACCCTAAACTTGCCAACAGTATGTCGCGGCTTGCAGTTTTTGCATTGTAATTCGATGCATGTAGAACATTAATTATTTTTTAAAGTATTGAAATACTAAGTGTTGAGTTAATTGCGCGATTACAGATCTAATAGAATGAAAATAAAAAAATAGAGAAAATAGAATATAAAAAAGAAATTCAGGCGGTTTGTTATTTTTTTTCATAGAGTGAAATTGAATTTGATGAAAACTTTTTAATATGGTATAACTTTACTCTAATCGAGTTGAATAGCATATTTATATTTAAAACGGAAGTTACTATAAATTAAATTGAAATAGAGTGAGCAGAGCATACTAACGAAAAAAAATTTTCGTGATTCACAGGCTTCTCTTTAATTCGATGGAAAGGTTTAATATGACATAAGTCTACTGTAAATAAACTGAAAGGAGTATTTATTAGCTATATTTAAAATAGAAGTTACTGAAAATGAATAGGATATAGAGTGAGCATACTAACGAAAAAAAATTTCGTGATTCATAGGCTTCTCTTTAATTCGATGGAAAGGTTTAATATGACATAAGTCTACTGTAAATAAACTGAAAGGAGTATTTATTAGCTATATTTAAAATAGAAGTTACTGAAAATGAATGGGATATAGAGTGAGCATACTAACGAAAAAAAAATTTCGTGATTCATAGGCTTCTCTTTAATTCGATGGAAAGGTTTTATATGACATAAGTCTACTGTAAATAAACTGAAAGGAGTATTTATTAGCTATATTTAAAATAGAAGTTACTGAAAATGAATGGGATATAGAGTGAGCATACTAACGAAAAAAAATTTCGTGATTCACAGGCTTCTCTTTAATTCGATGAAAATTGATGATATGATAAAAGTTCACTGTAATCCAGCTGAATGGAATATGTATTATATTCATTTTAAACGGAAGTTACTAAAAATTAAATTGAAATAGAGTGAGCATACTAAACGAAAAAGTATTCGGGATTCATTTCATTCCATTTTATTATATTACGCAATTTTTACTCATCTATAATACAAGTTTAAAGTAAATTTACTGCAATAAAATAAAAAAATTCAAATAATCAATGAACTGAATGGAGTATTTATCAGCTATATTTAAATTGGAAATTACTGAAAATTAATGTGAAATAGAGTGAGCATACTAACAAAAAAGATTTTCGTGATTCACAGGCTTCTATTTAATTCGGTGAAAATTTTTGATATGACAAAAGTTCACTGTAATCGAGCTGAATGGAATATGTATTAGATTCAATTAAAACGGAAGTTACTAAAAATCAAATTGAAATAGAGTGAGCATACTAAACGAAAAAGTATTTGTGATTCATTTAATTCCATTTTATTATATTACACATTTTTTACTCATCTATAATACAGGTTTAAAGTAAATTGACTGCAATAAAATAAAAAAAATTCGAATAATCAATGAACTGAATGGAGTATTTATCAGCTACATTTAAATTGGAAATTACTGAAAATTAATGTGAAATAGAGTGAGCATACTAACGGAAAAAATTTTCGTGATTCGCAGGCTTCTCTTTAATTCGGTGAAAATTGATGATATGATAAAAGTTCACTGTAATCGAGCTGAATGGAATATTTATTAGCTACATTTAAAACGGAAGTTACTAAAAATCTAATTGAAATAGAGTGAGCATACTAAACGAAAAGTATTTGTGATTCATTTAATTCCATTTTATTATATTACGCAATTTTTACTCATCTATAATACAAGCTTAAAGTAAATTGACTGCAATAAAATAAAAAAATTCAATTAATCAATAATCGAATGACTACCCATTATACGGAACACAATAAGGGATGGAACGTACCACATAAAATGCATGGAAACGAAACACATGAAAAAGATTTTCAGTTTAATTAATAACGTACGGTTTCCTGTAGTTTTCGGCTGAAAGTTCGTTAAATATTATTTAACTGTATTTTCGCCTGCCGTTTAACTGTTCTGCGAAGAATGTAAGCTATTATCGTGAGGGAGAATTGATTGGAAAGTCGTAAATAATAAAACTCCAAACTTGCCAACTATATGTCTTTAAATCGAATTTAAAGCCTGAATAGAATATACTGAAAATAAGAATTTTAAACGCCATCTTTCTTATTTGTTTCATAATGTAGAGTTTTGCGTAATTTACTGGAAAATTTTAATGTGGTATGTACTTACTCAATCAATTTTAATTGAAGTATACATCACATTTAATGCTTTAATCAAATTAATTGAAATATTTATGAAATATGCTTACAATCTATTAGCTTAAATAAACTTTTCAACATTTTGAATACACGTTTTATTAAAGGAGAAATAGATGCTTTATTTTCATTTCTCTTGAGAATGAATTTATCAACAAATGCCAAAGTATATATTATTGCTTTATTTTTTATCGACTGACTTTAATGTAATTCTTTTAGAATTCTTTTTTTCTATATTATTATTTCATTAATTATTTCATCATTAATTTTTTCTATCATTTTTTAAAATTATTTTTTTAATTTATATACAAGCATTACATGTATTTAATTGCTAGAAAATAGGATGAGTTTTATTAATGAATAAATAGATATTTTGTTTTGTTTTCTCATAAGAATGAATTTATCACCAAACGTCCAAAGTAAGTGAATCTATTAGGTAATACATCGGCCAGCAAAACCAAATGTAAGTCCATCCAAAAATCCACTCAAATTCACCAATAAATCCATTTGTGAATCCACCAGCAGATCTATACCAGTAAATCCATCTAAAATTCAACAGTGGATCTATCAGCGAATCCACCAACAAATCCACCAGAAAATCCACCACTAGATCCATCAACAAATTCAACTGTGAATCCATCAGCGATGAGACATACCTATGATTCCATCAGCGATTTCGTTTGTAAATCCATTTGTAAATCCAAAAGCCACTCTTCAACTAAACAATGTGATATCTAAAAAATCCATTAATCGACCACTATTCAGTCGATCAATCATTTTACTGGTAGAATCTATATATTTCATTGTTTCATATTTTATTTGCTATTAATTTTATTTCATCAATATTTTGTTTAAACTTTCCTTCAAATGTTTCATGCATTCAATTACTTCTAGTTAAATATATAAAGCAATTAAAAATACAACTTTCCATATTTCCTAAGTGGGAAATATTTTGGAAAAATGCAAACCTGAGCAATGATTTGTGCAAATTTTCTAGTTTTTAACACTTTCCAACCTAGTTGAAAAGTGTTTATGACTTCGGTTTGTCTGGCCGTCTGTCCGTGCTCTAACTCCCGTAAATATGCTCGGATTGCCCTGCAGTGTTTATATGTTATAATCGTTATCTATAGCATGTTTCCTATTTCAACGGAAGTGTGTAGCACTTATAGTTTTTTTTACAGGGACACTCAAAAGAATTCCGTTACATTGCGGTCTATGGGGAAAAATCATTTGCAGGTTATTTAAATAATGTTTCACTATTTTAAACGCATTGAAATTTATATATATCACTAAGGTGCATTAGAAGAAGCTTAATATGGAATAGGGTGTGCATAGCACTTGTACTTACTTTACAGGGACAGTCAAAAGAATTCCGTTACATTACGTCTATGGAGAAAAATCGTCTGCGGTTTATTTCAATAATGTTTCCCTATTTTAAACGCATTGAAATTTATACAAGGTTCATTACAAGAGACTTACTACAGAATATTGTGTGTATAGCAGTCATCGTTCATTTACAGGGACACACAAAAGAATTCTCTACTGTATGTTAACAATAATTCCTGGAAATGCGTTTTAAGTTGCTGAACGCGATTTTAATTTTAAATCGTTTTTTGTATATTACGTGTTGTGTATAAATTCTGTAGATCCTATACAGGGAAGCACAAAAGTTCGGGAACACATTTCCGTATTATTTAACTCCAGACGGAGAATTTTAAACTGTGCCTAACTGAACTAAAATTTAGCATCTTATGTAGTATATATACAAATCTATAGATCCTATACAGGGTTGAATAAAAGTATTCGGATTACTTAGATGTTATCTTTTAGCTTATTAAAGAGTATGATTCGTAAAATTATTTTGGAAGCGTTGGAAAGTGTTACATAATCTATGCTTGACGCATGATTTTTCGTTCTTGTTCTTCTACAATTTAGAAAATAACGTTTTCACCAACTACTATTCACGATTAAAAATTGTGAATGTCAGGGGCATTTTCATTAAAATTGGTGATTCTAATAGGAAAAATCGCCTTCTCAGTCTCAACGTAATCGTGTTACGTAAAATGAATAACTAGCGTCACTATAACTCTCATAATTTTAGCTCGAAAATGTACAAAATATACTTATATCGAATTTCATATTTGTTTTTAAACTTCGCCTATTTCTGTTTTTATGTTCACATAGATCTTTCTTCCTTCTATTATATATATAAAAAAAAAAGCTGTCTCTTTGGTTATATAACGACCATTTATGCGCAGTTAAATAAAACAAATCTATTATTTTAAACGGGTTATATCAAACATGGTTTCATGTTAATATAAAAATTGCTTGAAAATTGTTTATAACTGGCAAACCTGCCCAGCGTTGCTCGGAGCCTCAGAATGGTACCGTCTATTCATGAACATTTCTAGTTCTAAAGCAAAATATTTTCAAGGGTGTTTTTTAAGAATGTATAGCCATTATCCTAAAGTACGCGAAATCCAATGTGCATGAATGAAATTATTTTTGCTAAACTAAAATTAGACGTGAATTTCTGTAAAATAGCGTATTTTTTAAAAAACTTTATTGTATTGTTTATTTTTTAAGCATTATTATTTTATTTTTTAGTGTTTAAAATATTTCATTATTTCAGTTTTACGGCCATTTGACCTATTTAAACTAGCGTAGTTTATCGCATAATTACCTCCACGACTGTTGCAACCCATGTACAGTTGTAAACATATTATTTCTCAACATATAATCCAAAATTTAATTTATTTGGTACTTTTTCGTTAAACCCTTTCCGGCACAGTGGTCCCACTCCGGGCACACCTAATTTTAATTCCAAACTTGCAAACGGCACCAAGAATATTTTGGTAAAATTTTGTTTCTACAGTGAAAGCTTAAAACAAGGAATTCTTATTTTCTAAAAAAGTCGTTTGTAATTTCCGGTGTCAGTCAGTAACTCGTTTTACGAACAGAATTTGTCTGTGCCGGATAGGGTTAACTGGTTACAAATCTCGCTGATTAGCAATTTTTTTTCTCTCTAGTAGCAGGTTTTAGTTTTCCGCGTGTAAATTAGAAGCAATGCTTAAATGTTGAAATAAAATGTTTTTGGTTTACCATAACTTTTCTTCTTAAACCTTTTTTCTTAAATTTTAAATTAAACGAGTTAAAGATATGTATTTTAAATCCATTTAATATTTGTATTTCACATGAAAGCAGAGTTGGGCAAATTTGCAGTCTGATTCATCTGTAATTTGATTACAATATAATTGCATGTAACAGATTATAATTATGATTACACAGAGTTGGGAAAAATCTGATTAATCTGTAATCTGATTACAATATAATTGAATGTAACAGATTATAATTTCAATTACATGTAATCATAATCTGAATTTGAAATTTAATTAGGATTGCAATCATAACTATAATGCTAGGATTATGATTATGGTGTAATTATAATTATAATTGAGAACTTATAGTTACAATTACGTGTAATTTCAATGGCACATTTTCAATATGTACTATAAAAGACAATTTTTATCAGACACAGTAGAAATTTGATACAAGAACGAAAAATCATGCATCCGGCATCGATTATAAAACACTTTCTGGCATGAACAGAATATTATTCAGAAATTTTAAATTTTATTAATTAATTCCCGCAACCCTAAATATGTACGATGAAAGACAGTTTTTATCACACACAAAAAGAACGGAAAATTATGCAGCTGACATAGATTATGAAACACTTTCCCACATAAACAGAATATAAATCAGAAATTTTAAATTGCTATTAATACCCGCAACACTAAATATGTACCACAGAAGACAATTTTTATCACACATAGTAGAAATATGATACAACAAGAACGAAAAATCATGCCTCCGGCATATATTATGAAACATTTTCTACCAAGAACAATATCCTTCTACATATAAAAAAAAGTAATGTTTTGGATATGAACCAATGAAAATCTGCGTCGATACCGCGAAACGTATCTGATTGGTCAGAGGGGGAATTAACATACAAGTACAGAATTTAGATAGGATGGGCGCTATTGGGGGGGGGGGGTTACCAAGGGGTAGGGACCCGGGTCTGTCGTCAAGTTTGGCGCCAACTTGGCGGCGAAAATTAGCTGCCAACTTGGCGCTATTTCCAGTATTTCGCCAAATTTCCATAGACTCCCACTGAAATGCAATAGCTTTCACTCGCTTGCAAAAAATCAACAAACTGAGATATTGCAATGCAACAAAAATTAATATTAGCTTATGAATAGAGCTTAATTGAACTATTTATATTATTTTTAAGCACAAACACTAACTATTTACATTATTCGTAAAACTATATATACAATTGGTACTTGTTAGTTATCCTGTCGACCAAATTACTGTCGCCAAATTCATATATATTAAACGGAGCAAAGGATTTTCCCGATTATTCATATATATTAAACGAGCAAGGGATTTTCCCGAATATGAATGATATCGTAAACAACTGGGAAGATTTTCACGAGACGCCCCCTATACTAAATCGAGCACAAGAAAAATATCTAGCTAGGTTCCGAATACAAAAAAATTCGTTTTTACAGGGTAAAACAAACTCAGCGCTGAAAATGTTTTTTGTTATAAATGGAAAAATACTCAAACTATTTACATGAAACGTGTTGCCTATACTAATTCGAGCACGAGAAATCCATCTAGCGAGGTTTCGAATTCGGGAAAGGTCATTCTGATCTATTAAAACAAACTCAGCACTTGTATTGTAAGTATTGTACAAATCCAGTACTATTCAAGATATTGAAATCTAATCATAAAGAAAAGTATTTGAAACTTATTTTGGAAATAAATTTGTTTTATTTCATTTTTTTTATATTTTTATTTCATAAATAATTGAGGTGATAGGCTGGATTTGTTTGGTGATAGATGAAGCTGATTTTTAACACTTTCCAACCTAGTTGAAAAGTGTTTATGACTTCGGTTTGTCTGGCCGTCTGCCGTATGGCCGTCTGGCCGTCTGGCTGTCTGCCGTCTGGCCGTGCTCTAACGCCCGTAAATATGCTCGGATTGCCCTGCAATTTTTATACGTTATTGTCGTTATCTGTAGCATGCTCCCTATTTCACCTTACTTTACAGGGACACTCAAAAGAATTCCGGAGAAAAATCATTTACGGTTTATTTTAATGATGTTCCACAATTCCAAGCACAGTGTAATTGATATATATCACTAAGGTGCATTACAAGAAGCTTAATATGGAATAGGGTGTGCACAGCACTTATAGTTA
Organism: Maratus michaelseni; assembly: GCA_963931845.1. Taxonomy (NCBI): domain Eukaryota; kingdom Metazoa; phylum Arthropoda; class Arachnida; order Araneae; family Salticidae; genus Maratus; species Maratus michaelseni. The sequence goes on from OZ007595.1 coordinate 314,373,622, forward strand.
CTTTACAGGGACAGTAAAAATAAATCCGTTACATTACGTCTATGGAGAAAAATCGTTTACGGTTTAATTAAATAATGTTTCACTATTTTAAACGCATTGAAATATATATCTATCACTAAGGTACATTACAAGAGGCTTACTGCAGAATATTGTGTGTATAGCAGTCATCGTTCATTTACAGGGACACACAAAAGAATTCTCTACTGTCTGTTAACAATAATTCCTGGAAGTGCGTTTTAAGTGCTGAACGCGATTTTGAATTTAACTCACATTTTTGTCTATTACTTGGTGTGTATAAATTCTGTAGATCATATACAGGGCAGCACAAAAGTTCGCGAACACATTTCCGTTTATTGATAGAAACTCCAGAAGGAGAATTTTAAACTGTACTACGCGTTTCCTAACTGAACTAAAATTTAGCATCCTATGTAGTATCTATACAAATCTATGGATCATATACAGGGCTGAATAAAAGTATTCGGATATTTTTCCGAATATTGTACATGTTGGAAATATATGTTGGAAATTCCTGAAATTACGTTTCTTAAATATGTTATGCGTTTTCCAAATTGTTCCCTTAGATGTTATCATTCAGCTTATTAAACGATAATGATTTGTAAAATTATTTTGGAAGCGTTGGAAAGTGTTACATAATCTATGCGTGACGCATGATTTTTCGTTCTTGTTAACATTTCATAAAAGTTTAAAACACATATATTTACTTTTTTGGGGGTAAAAACCCTGTAAGAAAAAAAAACCCCTATCTCTTTGTAAAATTATGGAGTATTCACAATAACGAACAGGCTGAAATCGGTATATCAGACTCAGTACAGAATTTGGAAAATGCATAGCATATTCGAAAACCCAATTGCAATAAATACCATTAATAATCGAAAAATATCCGATTTTTTTTCTGAACCTCTGCATATTATCAATAGATTTGTATATATGCTACATAGAAGTATGCTAAAATTTAATTCGGTTATTAACACGGTTGAAAATTCCCATTCCGGAATTTCCGTCTATAAACGTCAATGTACTGGAGAACTTTTGTGCAGTCCTGTATATGATTTATAGAATTTATACAAACCAAGCAATATAAAAAAAAATAGTTACATTCAAAAACGCGTGCAACAACTGCAAAAAAAAAAAAACGTATTTCTAGCAATTATTGTTCACAGTCAGTACTGTAACCGAAATTTTTGTGTGTCTCTGTAAATGAACGGTGAATGCTATGTACTCCATAATCTGTAGTAAACATCTTGTAATGCACCTCAGCGATATATATGAAATTCAATATGTTTGAAATACAGAAACCTCATTAAAATACACCGCAAACGATTTTTCCTAATAGGCTGTAATGTAAAAGAATTCTTTTGAGTGGCTCTGTAAATTGCATGCTACATACTTCATTTTCTATACCAATCATACCACAGTAAACCTCAATAACATATATCAATTGCATGGAAATCCGAGTATATTTACGCGCATTAGAGTACTGATAGACAGACAAACTAAATTCATAAACACTTTTCAACTTTGTTGGAAAGTGTGAAAAATACAATTAGAATTAGCTCGTAATAAATTGCAGTTTAATTTAAATATATTTTATAGAATTTAATTAAGATTTAGTTGCATTACATTACACGTTAACCAAATTGTATTCTGAACAAACATAACTGACATTAACTTATAATACATTGCAATTTAATCTAAATTATATTCTTAAAAATGTAATTAGAATCCACCTATAATCCATTACAGATTAATTGGATTATACAATTAAAAACGTAATCGGAATCCTCCTATAATGCATTACAGGTTAATTGGATTATACAATTAAAAACGTAATCGGAATCCACCTATAATCCATTACAGGTTAATTGGATTATACAACTAAAAACGTAATCGGAATCATCTTGTAATCCATTACAGGTTAATTGGATTATACAATTGAAAACTTAATCGAAATTGTCTTGTAATCTAATTACAAATTAATCTAATTACAGATTAATCTAATTATATTTTTAAAGAGAAAATGAGAATTGTCTTGTAATCCATTACACCGTAATCAGATTATGCGATAATCAGATTATATTCAAATTATTTTGTAATGCATTACATGATAATCGATTGCATAGTGAGGAGATTAAAATGTATTTTAATCTGTAATTTGATTACTTTGTAATCAGATTCTGCCCAACACTGCATGAAAGGTATGTATTTGAAATGAAAAAAGAAAAACAAAATTGTATTTTAAATGATATGAGAATTTTTTTTTTTTTAATTTAAAATAAAATGAGTGCCATGCGATGGACAGAATATTTAGAGATTTATCATCTGCGTCCGTCTAACACAAAAAACCCCTCAAATTTAGTTTATTAACACTAGAACGGTGGGAAAATTTTACCTACTGGAATGGCGGGAAGGGGTCACTTTGACCCCTCAATGAAACTACTGAAATAACAACGATAAAACAATTTTAAATGAAAATATATTGGAAAAATATGTAATTTACGTGTATTTCATAATTTATATTTAATTTATATTTAATTTATTTATATTTAATATTTCTTGATAATGTATTGAACAAGTACTGTAAATGTAACGCCTATAGGGCGATCCATTGGATCACACTACAACGACTCAAATAACTCATTCATTTGATATAAAAATTGATTGGTTTCACAAATTAAAACTAATGTTAACTGAAATAAAACATAATTTATAAATTACTATTTTTTTTCATCAATATTTCAATATTTCATACATATATATATATATATATATATATATATATATATATATATTCAATATTGTCCAATATTTCAAAAACTAACAAATCTAGAATGCTGATTTTTTTAAAATACTTGTTATCTATTTAGGATAAGTAAAAAAAAATTTCAAAAAAATTCTTCCGATCAAACAAAAGTAATCAACGAACAAAAGTGCTCAGGGGTCAAAATGACCCCTACCGTCGTTCTAATGTTAATTTATAACTAAATTCTAAAACTATTCAAATATTAAAATGTCATCCGTATCACGCCTGTGTAAATAAGTTTTACAACCCTAGCACATCCGGAAGTGAGGAAAAAATCGATTACAAAATTCCATAGTTACGTACATGAACCAACTTAAGTTAAACAAAAGAGTCACTCTTGTAAAGAATTCTACAAAAAGAAATAACAGAGAGGACACATAGAAGTTCTTATTTTTAGATTTTCCCATTCACGCTATAATCGGAGCGTAATTTAATCAACACAGGATGTCTCACAAAAGAATTAATATTCTAAATGCATCGGTTTACAATGCGAAAACTGCATGTGTTCTATTTAAAGACAAGCTTAGAATTTTATTATTTATGACTTTGCCAGCCATTTTTTTCATCACGATAATAACTTCCATTCTTCACAGAGCAGTTAAATAAGACAGATGAAAATAGATTTAAATAATGGTTAGTGCAATTTTAGGCGAGTGATAAAGAAAACTAAACATCATTATTTAAAGAGGAAATCATTTTCATATGTTTCGTTTGCATTCCTTTTTAACAGAGATTGTAATAACGTTCCATCCCTTATCATGTTCGGTATAATGGTCAATCATATCAATTGTTTGGAATATATAATTTTTATGCTACGCTAGTGTAATCACTTTATACTAATGCTAATAACTGAATAAAAGTTTTATTATCTGATGAAATAAAAAAAAACATTCTGCGAAAATAAAAAATAAAAAATTTCTCTTTTTTATTTTCATTTTCTTATAAACGACATCATTGTACTACTGTTAAGCAATCACCACGCGTTGCTAAAAATCACGAGTCAAGTATAAATTATGAAACCCTTTCCAACACGTCCAAAAAACTGTAAGGAAACTCCACCGTTAAATAAGGTGAAAGACGGTATGTAACTAAACAGTTTAGAAAATGTTTAAATTCCAGTTTAAGCAATTATCTCCCATAGTCCAAAAATTAATCGAATTATTTTGTGCAGACCTGTATATGATCTATAGATTTGTATATATAATACAAAGTATGCTAAAATTGAGTTAGAAATTAATTGAGTTAGAAAATCCGTTTTCGAGTTCTTTGTATATTGTTTAAAGGCGTTGGTGCACACCACATATTAAGCTAAAATCTAATTCATGAAAAAACGCCGCATAAAGCAACTTAAAACCACAATAATTACCAACCACGAACGACAATGTATCTTGCTATATGCGTATCCCTGCATATGAATTTATTTACATTCTACAAACTTCTATTAGTATACTAATTATAGTTCAGCAGGAAAATGCGTAACACAATTAAAATTTATCCTTAAGCAATTCACTCCCATAGACAGTAATACATTACGAATTCCTTTGTGTAGGCCAGTATATGATCAATAGAATTTATACACACCATGTATTATGCAAAAATTTAGTTAAACTTAAAAACGCAAACCAAAGTTATAAAACGCACTTTGGGACAGTACTGTAATCAAATTATTTTCTGTATCCCTGTAAATGAGCGATAAATGCAATGTTCACCATACTTTTCAGTAAGCAACTTATTGTGCACCTCTGTCATTCATATCAAACTCATTATGTTTTAAATAGTGCGACATTACGATAACAACTAGCATTATTCACCAAACAGTTCAATAAGACAGATGAAAACAGCTTCAAATAATGGTTAGTGCAATTTTAGCCGAGTGATAAACAGAACTAAGCATCATTATTTAAACAGAAAATAAATCTCATGTGTTTAATTTCCATACCTTTCTAATTGAGATTTTAATACGCTCCATCCCTTATCATGTTCGGTATAATAGTCAGTGGTTCCATATCAATTGCAGCCCCACCAGTGGCGGAGAGGTTGTGCTCTCGAAGCTGGTAGACGGGAGGTGCTGGGTTCGATCCCAATCGCGCCCGTCGGCCTAATCGCTCGGAGTTTTCGTGGTTTTCTTTCGAGCCGTGGATTTTCTCCATGCGTAAATACGGATTAGGTACCCTTAGAAAGACCCCCACGAAGGGCACTCCCCCTGGGCCTATATCCCTAGTGTCGATAATTGGCCGTCAATAATCAATCCAACCCAACCCATATCAATTGCTTGAAATTTTTATTCCTCATGCTACGCTAGGGAAATAACTTTATACTAATGCAAGTAATTGGATAAAAGTTGTATTATCTGATGAAATGAAAAGAAATTTGGCAGAAATAAAAAGATAACAATTTCTCTTTTCACATTTTCGTATAAAGAATATTATCTCTCTCTCTCTCTCGTTGTTCATTAAAACATGAAAACATTCAAAATGAATCACATTTAAATTAAAGTGTAATTATTGCTTAAAGTGATTAAAAATGTAACACAAAAGGTTTAAAAATACTTTTAATATAGATTACATATGTTTCCTTTGCTCAGATCAAAATGATAAATAAAATATTCATTTCTTTTAAAGCATATCGGATTCTTTCATAAAGTTGGAGGATATAATCTATAGTACAAAACTTTGAAACTTGTGTTTTATTCTTAGCTATTAAAACATAAGTTTCAAATTTATGTAGTATAGATTATATCCCCCAACTTTATGAACGAATCCGATATATTTACATCATATAAGAAAACATATTTTTTCAGAAAATTAAATACAGTAAACCAGGGGTGCAAAAATCTAGGCGCCAATGGGCTGATTCCCACCACTAAATTTTATTAGTATTCTTCGTCAAATTTTATTAGGATATTTCGTCTGAATTTTATCAGTATTCTTATTAGGTGAATAATACTAAAAATTTAGTGGTGGGAATAGGCCCATTGGCGCCTAGATTTTTGCACCCTTGCAGTAAACCAACATGAGTGAAAAATTGACCAATGATTGTTCTCAACATGAATAAAGTGAGAAATTGCCTGGCTAGGATGTCGATCTGGGTAGCTTAGTGGCAGAGCGTCAGCACGGTAAGCTGAAGATCCCAGGTTCGAGTCCTGGCCCAGGTCAATTTTTCACTCATGTTGGTTTAGTGTATTTAATTGTCTGATAAAATGTGTGTTTTTACATTATGTAAAAATAAAGTAATCAGACGTAGTGTTTGTATTGAAAATATATATATATATCTAGACTAGAATCCGATATACTTTAAAGAAATATGACGTAACATTAATTGCAACACCTCCAACAAAATTACAAAATTTAGTGCACAGAAAAATAGACCCAGATATGTCCATGAAAAGGCAGGAATTTATATCATCCCATTTAAACTTAAAAATAAAAATGAAGTATTTATATACACATAGGAATGACAACAAGAAAATTAGAAGACCGAATAAGGAAGCTTCTGACACACATAGCAAAAGGAAAACCATCTACAGCAGTATCTCGTTTAAATTTAAAAACAGAAATTGGTGTATATTTCAATAAAGCAAAGATTATAGCGAAAATGAATGATGCATACTGAGGGAGTCTGTGAAAATACTAACAAGTGGTAAGAAATCCTGTAATGATGTGTTATCATGCAATATATACCAAAAATCTGGCTTAATCTACTTAGTGTCAATGGTACATTTGGGTAAGAATAACCCACCTCGCTCTATAAACTCATTCATCAACCCATCCCCCTTTTTCATATTTGGTTTCGCCTTCTGCTTATTAATCAGCATACATTCCAGATGTTGCAGAATTTTTTCTCATTTTCGCCTTTGATGATGGTTCTGGTCGAAAGCGCTCGGGACTCCGACGAAAGTTTTAACACCTATAGATGGGTTTTAATATTTTAAAACCTTTATTTCATTTTACACCTATTTTAGTAATAAATAAATTGTGATTCATTTTAAATGTTTTCATGTTTTTAATTGGTATACTAAAGTGAATTTATGTTCCAATAGTAGAAAAAAAATTCTATATATTTAATTATCGGTGTTATTTTGTGATAAAAATTCAAAGTATTTATAACATATTAGAGGTTTTTTACTTGGTTTTAAAAAAGGAGGCGTTCTCAAAAGCTCTTCATTTAATAATTATAACTTGTCAAATTGCTGTTATTTTTGTAATTTATTTATGATAACCTATGGAATTACTGTTATTTTTGGAGTTGAATGGGTGTCTGAAAGAAGGGTTTATGTGGATTGATTGATGATACCCAGTGTTAAAAATTGCAATTGCATAATATACAAGTTTGTTTACTTAACCCCTTCGGCCCTGACGTCCTACTAATAGGACATATCTTTTATTGAGTATTATTTTGTCTTAAACATTATTTTTATTAATTCCAGCACCTAATAGTGATAGTATGAATCTCTACATTTCCCATTATGACTTCACTTATGTTTAGCATTTAGTAATAATAATAATAATTTTCATAATTATTAGCAAGCCGTTGGCATTTCTTTTAATTAAAACACACGTTTCACTCTTTAAATTAAAATTTGGGAATCCTTTTCCGAATTGGTAATTTGTGATAAAAGATAAAAAATATTACTAAATTTTTATGCTTGTTTAATTTAGTTGTAATACGACATTTTCCAAACGTCTTCAAAAATTCTTCCTTAGACTATTGTTATATGAAAAACACGCAAAATAACTACATTTGTGAGGTTTTGGTAAAGAACGCATTCGTTAACTTTCATTAAACCCTAACTTCTGTGATTCCGATAGCTATTTTTATTTTTGTTAGCATAACAGTAATTTTTCCCCAAAATTGAAAAAAAATCAGGGCCGAAGGGGTTAAAAATATTTTTTAACAATAAACCAAAAATAAAATTGTTTCTTTCTTTACCTACCTAACTAGTTTTTTATTACTCAGCATGAAAACAAAAAAGAGGGTAATTAAGATCAGAAGAAGGACCCATGTTGCACTAGGTGCTCAGGATATTGCTGATCAATGAAATGAATAGTTTTTTTCCCATTTGAGTAAAGTTTAAAATTTGTAACCTAGATTAAGGATCCGTTCAATTAGCATTAATTAGTGATTAAAACAGAATCTCTAATAAGTGACATTTTGTTTTAAAATACGTATATCTCGAGTTTTTCTCTTTTTTTATTCAATACCAAAACCAGTTACAGAGATGAATCCAGAGGGTGAAACTTTCAGACCGGGGCATCAGAATGTCACCCCTGGAATACTTGGGATTTTGTATTTGGTAAAAATCTAAAACTGCCAACCCCTCCCCCCCCCCTCACGTACTTCCTACAGTCTTCCCAAAAGTTGGAAAATTCCATGCCGGAAAAAAAAAAATCTGATTTCAACGCTGTATTAAAAAAATCGACTGCGAAAAATGTCACATGACATTACATCATTTACTTCAAACTAAATGAAAATGAAACAAAATAAAAGCATAAATATTTCATTTTTATGCTATAAAAAATTATTTCAATATTTAGAGACGTAAGATTACGATTTCACGTTTCATTCTTAACTTCTCCTTTAAATTGTTTATTATGTATATATTAACATTTATTATGATTTTCGATGAATAACTTTTAAATATTTAAAATTTCAATATATTCTCAGGATGGAATGTGCAGGAAGATTGGTGACGAAAACACGGTTATAATTAAACCCCAATTGATCTTCCAAACGTGCTACACTATATAACACGTAACATCCTCAGACTGAAAGAAAAAATGATATTTTATATTGTAGTCGAATGTTCCAGAACCTCGCGTTGGAATAGCTGAAGAATGTTCTGGAACCTTTCAGAACAGGAATTTAAGAATGGAAAAGAAACGAATAAACGAACATAAATTTTTCGAGTGCAACTCGCACTTTTTTCTTTTACAATGAAATCAACTAGGTTCGAACCCGGAACCTTGCATATGAAAGCTGGAGACGTTATGACTGAGCCAAAGGAGCATGTTGAGTTCATGACAATACACTTTTTATAAAACAATCATTTATAATCATTTTGGAGATATCCAGTTTTTCCAGAAATCGTCGGCTATGCAATTACTTTGGTAAAAAAAGACAGACATTTCTTAATCTATGAAAATATAATTTAACCACGAACAAAAATATGCAATAACTTCTCCCAAGTTACAAGCGATTCCGAAAAAAGCTTTTTTAAAAGTTTTTTTTTTTTTTTTTTTTTTTTTTTTTTTCATTCGTTGATTTTCGGCATCGTTTCTAAATAGTTTTTATGCTGTATGACTACATTTTCTCATATCGAAATTTAGGTTTTTCGGATTCTATCCATTCTCAAGTAAACATTTTCATGTTCAACAAACATGTTTTACAGAGAAGCAGGATAAATTAACAGCGTTGACAATAACATTAAAATTAATATTATTTTGTTACTCTTGAATGTAGTAATTCAATTACGCAGCTGAAAATGTTTGCTTGAGAATGGATATCTTACTCAAAACTGATATTCCGGTTTGAAAAAAACTGATTAATACACTATTAAAACTGCTCAGAAACGTTTCCAAAAATCAGTGGCAGCAAAAATAAATTTTATAGCCAGAAAATGATCACTCTGTGTGAGTTTAGAGACATGAGCAAAAGGTTTATAACGTTAAAACAAACAAATTCAGCTATCCCAACATTAAACCATACACGGCTGTTTCAAGGATAACCCAGATCCCCTTCATCAGTGTAAATCAAGACTAAAAAATAAAAAAAAATAAAAAAATAGAAAAAAAATAAAAAGTTTAAATAGGTTAAAAAAACACGGGCCTATAGCCGAGCGGGTTCTTTAAACCTTTGTAATTTTGCAATTTTTATTTTAGTTTATTTTTTTAATTTTTAATTTTATTCTTGATTTACTCTGATGAAGGGGAGCTGGGTTATCTTTGAAACAGCCGAATGTGGTTTAATGTTCAAATAATTGAATTTGTGTGTTTTATCGTTGTAAACCTTTTGCTCATGTCCCAAAAGAGGAACTTTGTTTTTATAAATGATTCATTAAATCTCAAAATTACATTGATTTGTGAGTTTTTAAATGATAAAAAAAAACTCTTATCGTAATCATGGGTAACTCAGAAGAGTGTTATTGTAAATTTTCGTTTCTGATTACTAGTTTTGTACATTAAAGAAGTCTTTTTTTTTTTTTTTTTTTTTTTTTTTTTTTACAGTCTATAGCTTATGACACTCAAGAGGAGAGAAAACAAAAATTTTGGTACCAAATTTAATAAAATCTATCCACCCGTTCTCATTTTATCAGGGAATAGAGAATCTTACATTATCCACAGTCAAAAACACTAAACCCTTTTCTGATAGCAGTCGGATAATAAGGAATGTTTGAAAATTATTTCTAGTTAAATAAAAGTGAATCACGGCCATTGTCATGAAGACAGAAAAGAAAAAAAAAAAAGCGTAGAAAGTTACAACTTTTTCAGAAAACGAAATCTTTAGAAAACATTTTTCTTCTGTACTAAAATAAAACGAGATTCATTCACATTTTAATGCGCTTGAAACGATTTAAAAGGTATTTTATAAATGAGTTATTTACGCTTTTTTCTTGGCTAACCTTTAAGAGTTTCAGGTCTTGTAGTTTGAAATAATTAAATTTCTATTCAAATTGTGAATATTTTTCTTTTTGCCATGGAGAATTTGTTTGATAATTAACATAACAATGCATTTTAGTTTAATCTTTTATTCATATTGATGAAATTTTTGATTATGTGTGTCACTGTACAGAAAAGAAGAAGAAAAGTATACACTGTACAGAAAAGAAGAAGAAAAGTATACACTGTACAGAAAAGACAAATGTTTCTTAATATACCAATATACAGGGTGATTTTTTTTAAGTTGTGAAAGTAAAAACCCTATAGCAAAAGAACTACTGATCCAAATGACCTGAAATTTAACCAATATGCTCCCAAAGCAATGGGAAGTTTTTAGGCGTGGTTAAAAAACTTAAAATCGCACCGGCAGATGGCGCTGTATATGCAGTAAAGTCGGGAGACGAGCTTGCGCACTACACACGCACAGTTGTGCTAAAAACGTGAAGCACGCACACCTCGTGTTTATTATTCTACGGATATCCTCGCAATGACTGTACCGTTGACAGACTGTGCGTTGTTAGTGAAACTGTATTATCAGAATAATGACAGCGCAGCAACTGCTCTTAGGAAATTTAGGACACTTAATAATTTAAGAAAATGTCCAATAATGACAGAAGGCCCACGGAAGATGATTTCTCAAAGTACCGTCCATTGTTTTCCTCCCACTGACAATATCCTTTGTTTCTGTTAAATAACAGCGCCATCTGTGGGTGCGATTTTAAGTTTTTTTTAAACTACGCCTAAAAAATTCCCATTGCTTTGAGAGCATACTGATGAAATTTCAGGTCATTTGGATCAGTGGTTCTTTTGTTATAGGATTTTACTTCCACAACTTAAAAAAAATCACCCTGTATAATACAACCACAAATGAAAATACACAATAATCTCTTCCGAGTTACCCAGAAAAGCGTTCTTTATCTATAGAAATACCCAAATCTGATATATTTCGAAATTTAAAGAAGCATTTATAAAACAAAGTTTCTTTTGTTGCCACTGATTTTTGGAAACGTTTGCGACTATTTTTTATAGTGTATTAATCAGTTTCCTCAACACGGAATACAGATATTTTAGGACACTATCCATTCTCAAGTAAACATTTTTATTTAAAAAAAATCATGTTTTACAGACAAATATGATAAATTAACACATTAAAACTAATATTATTTTGTTACTCTTGGATGTATAAAATCAGTTATGCAGTTGAAAATGTTTAATTAGAAATTGACAGCATCCAAAAAAACAATATTCCGTTTTGAAAAAAAAAAAAAAAAAAAGATTTATAAAAAAAAAAAAAAAAACTACTCGGAAACGTTTCTGAAAATCAGTGGTAACAAAAGAATTTTTTTTTTTATGAAGTAATCTTTAAATCTCAAAAGTATAATTTGAGAGGTTTTTAATAATAATAATAATAATAATAATAATAATAATAATAATAATAATAATAAAAACGCTTTTCGGAATCATTGGTAATCAGAAAGATGGTATTGTAAGTTTTCGTTTGTGGTTAAATTATAATTTCGCAGACTAAGGAATATATTTTTTTACAGTCTATAGCTTATGACACGCGAGGAAAGAAAAGAAAATTTTTAGTATGACATTTTATAAAATCTACCCATCCGTTCCCATTTTATCAGGGAATAGAGAATCTTGCATTATCCACAGTCAAAAACATTAAAACCTTTTCTGATAGCAGTCGGATAATAAGGAATGTTTGAAAATTATTTCTAGTTAAATAAAAGTGAATCACGACCATTGTCATGAAGACAGAAAAGAAAAAAAAAGCGTAGAAAGTTTCAACTTTTTTCGAAAACGAAATCTTTAGAAAATATTTTTCTATTGTACTAAAGTAAAACGAGATTCATTCACATTTTAATGCGCTTGAAACGATTTAAATGGTGTTTTATAAAGGGAATTATTTACGCATTTTTCTTGATTGGCTCTTTAAAACATTTAAGTATTTCAGGTTTCGTGGTTTGAAATAATTAAATTTCTATTCAAACTGTCATTAATTTTCTTTTTGTCATGGAGAATTTGTTTGATAATTTACATAACAATGCATTTTAGTTTAATCTTTTATTCATATTGATGAAATTTTTGATTATGTGTGTCTATACACAGTACTAGAAAGACAATTGTTTCTTAATATACCAATATATAATGTAACCACAAATGAAAATATACAATAATCGTTTTCGAGTTACCCAGAAAAACGTTCTTCATCTTTAAGAAATACCCAAATCTGGTACATTTCGAGATTTAAAGAAACATTTATAAAACAAAGTTTCTTTTGTTTCCACTGATTTTTGGAAACGTCTCCGACTATTTTTTATAGTGTATTAATAAGTTTTCTCAGCACGGAATACAGATTTTTTGGAAGCTATCCATTCTCAAGTAACCATTGGATTTTCAAAAGTCATGTTTTACAGACAAATATGATAAATTAACACATTAAAATTAATACTATATTTTGATACTCTTGAATGTATAAAATCAGTTATGCAGCTGAAAATGTTTAATTAGAAATTGATAACATCTTAAAAAACAATATTCCGTTTTGAAAAAAAAAATGATTTATTAAAAAAAACTGCAAAAACTACTCGGAAACGTTTCCGAAAATCAGTGCTAACAAAAGAAACTTTTTTTTTATAAAGTAATCTTTAAATCTCGAAAATATATTTTGAAAGGTTTTTATTAATAATAATAATAATAATAATAATAATAATAATAATAATAATAAAACGCTTTTTGGAATCATTGGCAATCTGGAAGATTTAATTGCAAGTTTTCGTTTGTAGTTAAATTATAATTTCGCAGACTAAGGAATATTTTTTTACAGTCTATAGCTTATGACACGCGAGGAAAGAAAAGAAAATTTGTGGTATCACATTTTATAAAATCTACCCATCCGTTCCCATTTTATCAGGGATTAGAGAATCTTGCATTAGCCACAGTCAGGTTCAGGTTCTGGTTCAGCTGAACGGGGTAGTCTACTGATTTGCTAAAGCTCCCGTTTAGCGGGAATATCCACCATCCAAGGACCTAAACCAAGAGGCAGGACCCGGCTAAAACACCGAAAAAAGCTGGACTAGCTTTAAAATATTTATACAAATATAAACAAATACAAAACAGAAACACAAAGAAAATATCAAATTAGTTACAATATAAGTCTAAATGAAAGTATCTTTAAATTAAAAACGTGTTTTAAAGTTGAAATTTCTACTAAAGACAGTAAACAGACTTCTATTAAAATTCATAAAGATACAACTAAATGTAAATATATTGCTTGAAGATGCGTAAAAACATACATAAAACATTTAAAAGCACATTAAAGTCCTTTTAAAAATTCAAAACGTTTTCAACCGAACTACTCGGTCATCATCAGTGAAAAACTAATTGTTGAATTGAGTTGTTGTCTCTTCGCGTTTTCTTGCTTGCCCGGAATAAACTATTTTACTTCAAGGGTTTGGAATATAAGGTGGGATGGGAAAGGTAATCAATGATGCATTAATTCATTCCAGACTGCGTGGATATCATATGATAATACATCGTTACAGACTATTTCTTTTTTAGATATTATTTCTAGAGACTCTCTTATGATAGCTTCCAGGTGATTATTTGTGCGGAATATAATTTTGGATCCATTGAAATCTACTTTTATAGGTTCAGTTTGTGCTAATCTAGCTAACTGTGACTCAACAATTAGTTTTTCACTGATGATGACCGAGTAGTTCGGTTGAAAACGTTTTGAATTTTTAAAAGGACTTTAATGTGCTTTTAAATGTCTTATGTATGTTTTTACGCACCTTCAAGCAATATATTTACATTTAGTTGTATCTTTATGAATTTTAGTTATTAAACAAGGTGAATTTGCACTGAAATTTTAACTTTTTATTGAGTATTCTATTAACATCAATAAAATCACGTGTCACCAATATCACAGGAATCACCAAAGTCACTACCCAGCAAACACAGAATTGTCAGAAACGTCACGAATTGATATAAGAAATATCATTATTGTCAGATACATCGATTTTCATGTAACATTTTGGCATATTTTTCATGGCAAAATAAAGATTTATCAAATAAATGGTGTCTGCACGGTAAAAAACTGGCGATAATCTTACGCAGCACCAAATCATTGTCAAATACTAGGCATCCATTAGCTATACTACAAATGATAACGTTTCGTCGCGCCACGAGCTTGTCGGATGCCGATTTCAACTTTACACCATGGATATGATAATATTTTAACACCCATCGATATACCACCAATATACTACCATTGTCGTCGGGGCATTTATCTAAACCGGAATGGCAACGGCAACACACTTCAATATGGCGGCGCGCGGGCTTCACTGTGTTTGTTTTCCCCAGAATATCCCAGTCAAAGTAAGTTGTTTCTTAAATGCTTTAACTGTTTATGTGCAAAGTGTGTAACTTTTCTTTTTTTTAAATGAATTAAGTATTGAAATCATCTCATGCATATAAATTAATCATACGCTAATGTATAAAAACAAATGAGTTAGTGTTACGTGTTTAGCACATGGTAATAGAATACCTCTATTTATATCTCCCTGGCTTAGCATTTGCATTAAATGTTGAAAAGAAAGTGACGTATACCTTTTTTACCATTGGCATTCAAATAGCTTAATTCGGTTTTCTTTCTCCCATTAATAAGTATTATTTAATCAGTTAATCGGGAAAAAAAATGGATAAATTGCTTATTTTTGACATTTTTGTTGTTTTCGTGTGCAAAAGACCTGTTTTTACCAGTCAGCAAGATGCAATATAGGATAGATGTGCCAGTAATGGACACCTTAAATGGTGTAAAGTTTGTTTATAAAAAAATAACCAATAAAAAATTAACTTAATTTTTTTTTCATAATTCCCAATTGCAAGTTTTATAATGCATGTTACTGTTAACACTTTTATTCAAACCAATCTGAGGCAGAAAATGTTTCATAGTTCCACTGTTTTTGAGTGAAAATCTGAATTAACATGCTAAGATGTGGCTTGAATTAATTTATATCTTTTTTTTTATTTTGTTTCAAAAATTTGTTGATATTTTGTTTTTATCTTGATAGTAATATAAAACTTTGAATATTATATATTAATGGTCATTTACAAAATTGTATTTCTTTTTACGGTTTTAGGACCCGTGTCCATTACTGGAATGTTTAATTAGTCTGTTTTCAATAATGTTCTTCATAGTCCTTAAAATGTTTTAATTTAACTGAACAGCTAAGTACTCTAATTTAATTTTTAAATTGTTACATACCGACATTTTTTTTAATATATAAATAGCCACTTTTTATTAATATCATGTACAGTATACTCTGTCAAATCCGCACAGCTTGGGACCAGAGGTAATGCAGATTTTAGAATTTTGCGGATTTCTGGTCACTGTTTTGTTTACATTTTTTAAACAGTAATTTGAATGTAATAATGCACTCAAAATTATCATGAATGCTTACAATAAAGTAAAATATTAAAATAACAATGAGAAATAATGTAAAGGTTACATTAAATTAATAATGCATGGCTAAATATGCATAATAATAATGAGATAAATTTTTCTTGAATTTTTCAATGAAACTCGCTGCATAAAGGTACACTAGTAGTTTACATCAAAACCATAAAATTACAACATTTTATTTGATGTTTGACCAGATTTAATAAACAAAAAAGTTTGATTAATACCTAAATGTATTTGATAAAAAGATCAATCACCACTAATATCAGTGTTATCTTGAAAAAATTCAGAGATAAATTTATATAATATAAAATAGCTGTAACACAATTTTGCTTCTATTTTATAAACTGAAATTTGATATCATCTGAATTCTAATTACTTTCCCTTTTATTTAAATAACCTATTCTCCATATTTTATATTGTTTCTCCACTCTTTATGAATTTAAACAAAATATAATTGTACAGATTAAATTTTCTGTTCTTTTTAGCCTAATACAGTCTTAAACATTCGAAATTAAAATGTAAAACATAAGAAAAATGAAAATAAGTTGCATTTAATCACAGTTTTTATATCATTTATTATATCAACAGAAAAAAAAAGAGTATAAATGTGTCAGTAATATTTTTTTACACAATTATTTCAAATTGGAAAAGTAATCATACAAGTTGTAAATTTCCAACTGGACGAAAAATGTCCGGGCCAGGATTCGAACCTGGGACTTGTATGATTACTTTTCCAATTTGAAATAATTGTGTAAAAAAATAATCCAGTGTATCCAGCGTTTACTGGAGTTCCATTACCTGCGATCTTTTCTGTTGAGCTGATTAAAATATCAGACCAGATGCTTTGATCAATAAGGTTAACTAGATGAATTATGCCCTCCAGATTCGATCGGGATAGCTCAGTGGTAGAGCGTGGCGGCTTCAGCCAAGCGATCCCAGGTTCGAATCCTGGCCCGGACATTTTTCGTCCAGTTGGAAATTTACAACTTGTGTCAGTAATAGTCTGAGGGAAAATTTAGTAACCATAATTAAGAAAGAAAAAAAATACATTTTTTACCCTGGCTTAAATTTATTCCCCTAAAAATTAATTCTGAAAAGTAAATTTGAGGGCCTCTTTGTATGTCAGTGGGTAAGCTCTGGTTTCATGGGCCTATTCGGTAAACAGGCCCAGCTCGCAGTATGTAGTATGTGGCAATTTTTGTGACAGCAGTTAAGGGTTAAACTGCATAAAGTAAATCGAGCATGAATCAGATGCTTCTAAAGGAGAATTTCCACCTTTTTGAAATTAATTTTTAACATTATTGGGATTGATACAAAAATGCAAAGCAAATATTAGAAGCATAAGGGGGGGGGGGGGGGGTAAATTTAATGATATTTAGTCTACATAAACCCTTGCAGTTTCTGAATCGATGTACAGAAGAGCTATCAAATCCAAGGTCAACTTATGTTATGAACATTTGAAATTATCAATTTTATGCCTCACATGGTAACCCAGTTATTTTGTTTATATTATTGTTTATTTACTTTTTTTACTGTATTTTAATTCTATAAATTATTTTTATTTACTTTTTTAAAATAATAGAAACTATTTCATTTATTACATTATTTTATATTTATATTGAAATAAAAAATCACGTGCTATTATTGCATGCTATTTGTAACTAAATTCAAAAACAGGTTTCACCAAATTGGCTGGGGGGGGGGGGGGGATAACGCCAATGTGGTACATATATGACATATGTACCAAGTTTTTTTTAAGCTTTAAAAGCGAACAGTAATTTGAATGTAATAATGCACTCAAAATTATTATGAATGCTTACAATAAAGTAAAATATTAAAATAACTTTGGGAAATAATGTAAAGGTTACATAAATTAATAATGCATGACTAAATATGCAAAATAATGATGAGATAAATTTTTCTTGAATTATTCAATGAAACTCGCCGCATAAAGGTACACTAGTAATTTGCATCAAATCCATAAAATTACAAAATTTTATTTGATGTTTAACCAGGTTTAATAAACAAAAAATCTTGATTAATACATAAATGTATTTGATAAAAAGATCAATCACCACTTCCTTTATGAAAAAGCAAGATTTAAATGATATTAAACCAGAATTACATAATAAAATGAGTGCAGAATGATATAAAAATAAAAAAGCTTTAATTTCCTTCCTATATCTTAACTGTAAGTTTCACTGTTTATATCTGAAACAATGTGCGGATTTGAGAGAGTCTACTTTAATAAAAATTTTATCATTGCAATGAAATTAAAGTTTTTTAAAAACCACTTGCATCTTTTATAATCTGTATATAAAGTTTTTTACATCATGTTTGAAATTTCATGTTTTTTTTTTTTAGCATTTAAAAAAAATTACAGTACATATTACAATTTTGCCTTTTTGCTTGGCAGTCCGGGGGTTGCCAATTCCAAAGTATGGCCATTTTATCGTGCTCTGTGATCACCGCAATCAGAGGTTACTTAAAAAGGTTCTTTTCGATTAGTCGGGCACCAGTGATATATGTACAATATATAAATAATTATGTATATACACATATATATATATTCATACATATATGTGTAGATATGTGTGTATATATATATGTATATATATATCACTGTCGACCGGCTAACCGAAAAGTACCCTTAATAATTTAGATTATTTTTCCAGTTGTTTATTTGGCATTATAGTTTGGTGATATATATATATATATATATATTTTCATGCTAAGGGCTAATTGCGAAGGATCCTATTTTGATTATGTAACACGATGAATATCAATTTTTTTTGTGTAGGTATATATTTTTTTAATTAAAAGTTTTGGTTTTCTGGACTTTATGCTTAAATCAGGGTTGGCAAGTTTTTTACATGTGGTAGTATTAACTGGTTTTAAATATGGTTAAAACAGTCATATCAAAAACCTAATTTTAATAAACTACCATTAAAGGAATTATTTAGCAGAGTTGGATAGACTTTAATCTATAAATTCTAAAGAAAACTGCACAAATACATTCTTGAAACCTATTTGTGGAGGATATGGTAAACTGCAAATAAACGGCAGCATGATAATTTTTTTAATAAAACTTGCCTAGTTCTTTTTTGATGGATTATTTTATCGTTGTTAATGCATGTTTTTAAAGATAATTCATGCTTTTTAAATGAACAGTTAATAAATTCTTATAACTGGAGAAATCTTGTTTTAATTGGCATCTTTTGAATTGTAAACAAATAATGATTCATTGAACAATTATTTAAACAGCTAAAAATAACATTTTATAATTTCTAAATGATTTTAATAGATTTTGTGATTTTATATAATGCAAGTTCCTATTTTTGTCAGGGTTCGGTGATATGTATCCATCCGATATTTATTTTCAAAATACATGAAGTTCGATATTATCACATATTTGATATTTATTTTCAAAATATTGCGTATAATATTTTTGATATTTTCAGTAAAAACAAGTGTAAAGGAATTTTTTAACTGTTATTGGCAATGTCGTTACTGTACATAAAGAATTTTTGCTCTTTTATTAGTGGCTTTTTTAGCCCCCCCCCCTTCCCCCCCCCCCCCCCCAAAAAAAAGTGTACTATATTTATGTTTAAATTTTTCAATAAAAACAAATTATTTTGTTGTATAAAACATAAAATTTTCTTAACTTGATTACTAAATCTTAATAGTTTGTTTTTCATGAGTGTAAAAAGCAAATTGTGTCTGTTTTTAATTAGTTGATATTGAATTTTATGTGAAAAAAAAAATGTAGAAAGGCATTTAGAATATTGTTTTATGTAAGTTTTCATGTTAAATGACATATGTTTTAATGTCTAATTTATAATAACTCTGAAAATATCGGATATAGTATATAAAAAAATATCGGATATTTTCGAAAATATCATGATATTTATGAAAATTACGACCTGATTTTTGTGTTTATAAAATAAGATAAAATGCTTTCAGTTTTAAATAAAATGTTTCTAGTTATATCAGTATTTTTCAGTTAGCCGGGCGTCAGAGAAATATATATGTATACACACATACATACTATATGTATAAATGTATTTCACTGGTGCCCGGCTAACTGAAAGGTGCCATTATATCTTACCATTTTTATGAACTAAACCTAATTTTTAATACCCAATTACATGCAATTTGTTTTTTGTGTTGATGTTTTATCATGATTATATTTTAGCTATTTTTAAGTAAGTTTTTAAAGATACTATATTGCAATGTTAAAATATTGGCTATTTGTTTCTAGCTAATGTTGAAAGATTGGCAAGATTAAAATTTAAAAAAAATTGCGATTGGTACCTACCTGGCCTAAGTGTATCTTCATAGGCAGTCTGCTAAATGTGGACAAAAAAGTGAAAAATAAAAGTAAGTAATTTTTATTTATTTTATTTGATAAGTACAGATTCAAAATATTAGAATAATTATTTTTACAAATTGAAAATATTGTTCGGTAATTTAATGTCTTTTAATGCAAACAATATTTTTATTAAGAACTTATTGTTGATTAAAGTTATTTATTGTCTTAAAATTAATATCATTTTTGAAAAGATTAATTGAAAAAAAAATTATTTTGAAAAGTCAAAATATTAGAATATTTATTCAAGTGGTTCAAAATATTAGAATATTTCACATTAATTCTCCTTTAATTATCACCAATTCATAACTGGTGGCATCATTGATTAAATTCAGACTGATTTTATTTAAAATCAGTATTCTTTTTGCAGTTTGTTTGCTTTTTCCTCTTAAAATGGGTCGTGTGAGTGATATTCCTCAATCTATTAAACTTCGTATGGTTGATTTGTATCGGCACAGTAAAAATCAATGTTATATAGCAAATTATTTACATTGTTCGCAATCAAGCATTAGTAAAATACTAACACAATATTTAAAAAAGGGAAAATTTTAAAATAAGTGCCGAAAACCAAAAACATCTGCTAGAGATGACAGGAAACTGAAGCGTGTAGTTAAGAAAAACTGTTTTAAAAGTGTGTGATTCTTGCACCGAAAGTGGGAAGAAGGAGTTGCAGTTTCTACATCGACAACATTAAGACGTCTCCATAAATTTAAGTTTGAATCTTGTGTATCGAAAACAAAACCTCTCATGACTGCAAAACAAAAGCGTATAAGATTGAATTAGTGTAAATCAAGACATTTATGGAACGAAGAAGATTGGAAAAATTTATTTAGTGATGAAAGTATGTTTTGTGTTTTATATGGTAATCAAGGTATTCGAGTTTGGAGAATGAAGCAAGAAGCATTTGATAAAAATGCCTTAAACATTCCATAAGATTTGCAGCTATTGTCATGGTTTGGGATTGCATGAGTGCAAAAGGACCCGGAAAGTTATGCATTGTCTATGAAAACGTCAACTCTCTGATATATCAAGAAATTTTGTAATATTACATGATTCCATCATCAGAAGATTTATTAAAGATGATTTCATCTTTTAACAAGATTTAGCGTCACCGCATACCTCTGTGTCAACTAAGAATTGGTTCCGCCAACGCAACATTAAGGTACTTCCTTGGCCACTAAACTCACCGGATCTTAACCCCATCGAAAGCTTATGGTGTATAATGAAGAAAAAACACCAAGAAAATCCTCCTTCAAGTAAAACTGAGTTAGTGGCTTGAGGCAAAGTCTATTAGGCAAAGTCTATTTGAGCTAATATTGATAGAAATGTTTGTAAACACATTGTATATAGTATGCAAGATCGATTGTATACTGTTATGAAATCTAAAGGGGATGCTACAAAATATTAACTACCATTTACTTCATATTCCTAAGGTAATATTGTTGCGTAAAATAAAATATTCTAATATTTTGAACCAATCTAAATTTTATTCTAATATTTTGATGTGTTTCAGAATTTATATTTTGTAAATGTTAAAATATTATCTAAACATTCCAGATTTAATTTATAAGAAATTTAATTGCATTTACTTAGTATCAAAAATAAATAAATGAAAAATAATTTGGTACTTTTCGGTTAGCCGGGCGCCAGTGATATATATACACACACATATACATATAATATACACATATATATATGAATATATATATTTATGTATATATATTTATATATGTACATATATCATTGGCGCCCGGCTAACCGAAAAGTACCAATAATTTTTTCTTATTACTTTTTCTCAATTATTCTAATATTTTGAATATGAGCTGTAGTATTGTGTTTCATGCCTTCTAGAAGATTTAAAGAATTTTAATGTATTGGAACAGGGGTCGGCAACCTATGACACGCTGGTCACCGAGTGACCCATTTCATTAATTCAAGTGACTCACTTAAGTTCTGAAAAAAATATTTAAAAAATAAAATTCTATTGAAAAAATATTTTGAGTTTATTTTGAAACTTTAAAAAGGTTTAATTCAGAAATTCCAACTATGAAATAACATAACAGAAAATTGCACTTATTTGTTATAATGCATATATGTTTGCATCAGGCAGAGCCCGATCAAGCTGAAGTTGGGAACAGTGCCTGTTAAAAAGTTGGGCGCCCCCTACCTCCCTATTTCCAGCGATAGTTTCAGAAAAAAAAAGTAGGTTTATTTGATGAGTTGACAAAGTTGTTTGGGTGAAAGTTTCAAGTTTACAAAAAAAAAAAATTAACTTACAAGAATAATTAAGAAAATGAATTACTATCCACTTTCTCAAATAAGCATTTGTATAATTCACAAACATCTATGATCCACAGTTTATGTTGCAGAATAAATTAGAACGTCTTTTTCAAAACTCGCCTTATCCAAAATCATAAAAATTGTGTTTTTCCTAACAGTCTAGTAATCATTTTAAACTATAATTCTGATATTGTAAAATCCTAGTTTATATTGAAACCAATAGACACAGTATGCAGTTTTTGGTATGCAGTATTGCATATGTTATTGCACAGTATGCAGTATTGCATATTTAAATTTTGTTTCATATTTTATAAAACAATATTATTTGAAAAGTATTTGATTAAGGAAAAACAAATCAGCCACATAATTTGTGGGCACCTGAAATTGGTGAGCCCAGGGCCGAGGCCCCGGAGGCCTGTGCATTAATCAGGCCCTGGCATCAGGGGAGCCATTGAAGATAAAGTAAAGTTCATTCAATTATGTTTTCTTTTCAGGGGCCGCGCTAAGATTTTCAAAATGTTAGCCAGTAAATTAGCCAAATTGAAAAATTATTAGCCAAATTTATCTATTATTAGCCAAAAGTATATATATAATCTTATTTGGCACAGATGTCATATGCGTCCCACATTGGCTTGTTTACCCCCCCCCCCCCCACCTCCCAATTTGGCAAAAACTTTGGCATTATATATCAGAGTTTTCCCCAGGTTTAAAAAAGGGCAGGGTGCTGCTGGTGAGAAAAGGACACTTTTTTTATTCTTAAGGGCACTTTTTGGATTTTTGAGGGCACTTTTCAGATTCTTAAGGGCACTTTTTTTTAATTGTTAGATGTATTCTTTTGATTTTTAAAGCCACTTTTGATATTTCAAAGTCAAAACACTATTTTTAAGACAACATTGAGTCAGTTTTTACTATGAAAGCAAAATTTTTAATGCAAAAAGGAGAAAGGGCACTTTTTTTACTGAGGGCAAGAAGGGTGCTAATTATTTTACTGAAAGGGGCAAGAAGGGTGCTAATTATTTTTATGAGGGGCAAGAAGGGTGCTAATTATTTTTATGAGGGGCAAGAAGGGTGCTATTTTGTAAACCAAAGGGCAGGCAGGGTGCAGCACCCTTCTGAAAGTGTCTGGGGGAAACTCTGATATATGTTTATTGTTGTTTACTTACTTTTATTTTTTATTTTAACTCAATAAATTATTTTTATTATGTGTATCAATATTTATATCAAACTATCATTTATTTAATTTTATTTCCTTTTTAAAAATAATAGAAGCTATTTCATTTATTACAATATTTTATTTTTATATTGAAATAAAAAATCACGCGCTATTATTGCATGCTATTTGTAACTAATATTCAAAAACAGTTTTCGTCAAATTGGCAGGGGGAAAAGATTGCGCCAACGTGGTGAGTATATGCCATCTGTTAAAACATTGTAAAGTTTGATAAATCCTAACTTTTATTAAAAAAATATGTTTTCCCTCTTATTTTTGCAACACATTTTTAGAATTAAAAAAGAAATATTATACTCAATGAAAAATTGAATATTTCACTAATAAAATTATTACTTCCTTGGAAGCTTTGGACCACCTGAACAAATATGGAATAAATTTTTAACACAAGAAACTAACACAAACCATAAAGGAACAGCAAACTTGGCGAGGCAGTGTATTACCTAACCACAAAATTGGAAAATCCCTTCTAAGCTGAATTTTTCGTTTTTGTTCAGGACGAATTTCCAAGTCTTCATTACATTTTTTTTTCTTTTTGCGCCTTTCTCTTCTTCTATACTATCAGAATTAGGATCTATTTTTTCAAAATACTAAAGAACTGAAGGTTGTTGAGTCATTTTGACCACCAGTGTTTTACAAACTTAGATTCAGAAACAAGCATTTGAAAACTAAACAAATGCGGCTGCCGCGGACAGCGCCCGTACCATACACATATGGTCTACTCTCCATGCGGTATCAAAGCATAGGCGCACAAGTACAAAGATCTTCGCTCCTCTCTCCCGCCAAGTGAGTTAAGGGCTTGATAGAATGAGAGCTCCAAATGATGCAGCCAGAGGAAGCGGGCCCAATGCTAAGCCTAACAACGGCCGGGAAGGGGCACGGAAATTCATTTATGTTTCAAAACATTACAGTACATATATTTGTACTGTGCAAAACATGATTACAACAACGAAAGGGTCTAAAAAAATCATTCGCCATAATAATTATTTGTTCGCCAATTTCATAATGTATTTGCATTTGGCGCGTAGGCGAATGCTTAGCGCGGGCCCTGCTTTTATAATAATTATAATTTTATGTTTAAAGTTTAAAAAGGCGCATAATAGTTATTTCCTCAATAAAATTTATCTTATTTATGCACCATAAAAAGGCTGTTTTAAAATGAAAATACCACTGATACCATATTTTCAGTGATACGTTACTACAAATGTTTTCTACATAATTCACAAAAATCCAAAACTCTTGTTTATTTTTCCGGTGTTTATCATTATAATGAATTTTTATAAAAGCTTTATTGTCTGAATCACTGGTTGCCAAAGGTTTTGCTTCGCTTTAAGAATTACATGTACCTGATATAGTGAAAGGATTATGACCCGAAACATCTTAATACACATATTTTGGTTGATTGTGCCCCGCAGCCGAAAAAGGTTGCTGACTCCTGTATTGGAAGATGTACTATATGATTAAAACTTGAATTATTGATGAATATGTACATTTTTAAGAATGCAAATATTGGTAGTTTTCCATTAGACGGACACCAGTGATATATATATACACTACACACATATATACATACATATATATGTATATATGCACCAGGGCTTGAAATTCATTTTTTCCAAGGAGGGGAGTCTCCCTCCCAACATTTTTAAATGGAGGGGAGTTGTAATGTTTGGAAGGGAGAAAAAAATATCTTTAAACCTCACTTTTATTTTATGTGCTATTTAAAGAATTACATTAATGCAGACATGATAAAATACCGTTGAAAAAATTAAGTCAACTCAGAATGATTATTTAAAATGTTTATTTTTATTATAAAAAAAAGGAAGAAAGTTAAATTTTATATATGCAGTGTATTTTTCAACTTTCACCAAATATTAGGAGCCCTTAACAATTAGGTTGTTAAATGAATTTCTGAATTTAGATTTTATTTGATTTAGTGCTTCTGAAGCCTCTTTCACAAGGTACACTTTTACTTCACAAGGATTAAAAAAAGTCTAAAGAAACAGTGTTAATATCGATTTTCGACTTTGGAACTACATGGCAGCCAGTGTACAACTGTGCTAAGGTAACGGCACCTACAGACAACAATACTGATACATACCATAGAATAAATCTGTCGCCAGAAGAAACTGAATAATTTGCCAATCTGTTACGGAGAAATTCGCGAAGTTCGTCAGTCGATCAAAGGAGGAAAAAAACACTAAGTTCGGCAATTGCTTGTCAGAAAAAAGTGTGAAATTCATCGATTGCTTGCCAGAAAATATCGTGAAATTCGTCAATCATTCCTGGGGAAATATGGTGAAATTCATCAGTCAGTTGCGGAAAGAAATCGGGAAATTCATCAGTCGAATGCAGGAAAAAAAATCTCAATTTGTCAGTCGGACACAGGAAAAAAAAAATCACAGACTTCGTCAATTTGTCAAAAAAAAAAAAAAAAAAAAAAAAAAAAAAAAAAAAAAAAAAAAATTACGCAAATACTGTCGATTGGTCGCGGAAAAACGTAAAGTTCGTTGATCGGTCGCAGAAAAAATGCTAATTTCGTCGATCGGTTATGGAAAAAAAATGCAAAGTTCGTCGATCAGTCTCGGGAAAAAACGAGAATTTCATCGATCAGTCTCGGAAAAAAACGCAAAGTTCATCGATCAGTCTCGGAAAAAAACACAAAGTTCATCGATCAGTCTCGGAAAAAAACACAAAATTCGTCGATCAGTCTCGGGGAAAAAAACGCAAAGTTCGTCGATCAGTCTCGGGAAAAAAACTCAAAGTTCGTCGATCAGTCTCGAAAAAAAAAACGCAAAGTTCGTCGATCAGTCTCGGAAAAAAAACGCAAAGTTCGTCGATCAGTCTCGGAAAAAAAACACGAAGTTCGTCGATCAGTCTCAGAAAAAACGCAAAGTTCGTCGATCAGTCGTGGATAAAAACGCAAGGTTCGTCGATCGGTTGCGGGGGAAAAAATTCACGAAATCTATCGTTCAGTTTCAGGTAAATTAAATAACTCAAATTTCTCCAGAAAATGGTGAAATTTTTTGGGCGGGAGGCTCCCACCCACGATATTTTTTTAGACGGAACTTCAATATTTTCGGCGCAAATCCCGCCCTCAAATTTAAGCCCTGTGCACACATATATACATACATATAAGGTAAAGTACCCAGTAGTTGACACCTTAAGGAATTTTTCGGCATTCATCGCCTTTGGTTCGTGCAGTTTTCAATTAAGGGAAACAGTTTGATCATTACTAGGGGATATGAAAACATGATTTTTGTCCAGAAGTTGACACCATCGTGAACGTGGGAGTTTAGTAGTTGACACCTTCGTGAACTAGTAATTGACACTGACTGCGGCGGGGCCTAAATTAATAATAATAAATACTCTTTATTATTATATTACTATATTAATTGCCCCATATGAAGACATAATGATAAGAGCCGTTAATTAGCAAAATTTTTTTAATTTTAGTAGTTGACACTCCCTAATTTCAATAATTGACACCCTGTGTCATCTATTGGTTTAAATGCATTTTTAGTTTTTCAAAGGTTAGTCATGAATTTATCTGGTAGATTCCAGCTTATTTTCATTGCACTGAATTAGATTAACAAAACCCCAACATGAGCGAGTAGTTGACACTGGGTGTCAACTTTTGAAAATCTGTTTCTTTTCATATTCAATAGTTGACACTCACACTCACTCCCGCTATTTTGCACAAAATGCATCAATTTTATTCCAATACAATTCTTGGACATCGAAACAATCAATATCAATCAAAACATAACCAGAAATTAAGATAAATTACAGGTTTTAATACTTACTGCAACGTGCGATCCATATCACTTTTCTTAAGATAAATTCGAAAAATTCAACTTTGCACACATGCTTCTTTGTTGTCTTCCGCCATATTGGAATTGGGCTCGACTGTTTATAGTTTTAGTTCTCAGTTTTGCCGCAAGGTGATAGATTTTAAAAATTCTGTGTCTCTCATGTTCCTACCTGTGACGTTTTTTTGTTACACTATTGTTTCTAAAAAAGTGTCAAGTATTGGTCCAGTGTCAACTGCTGGGTACTTTACCTTATGTACCATATATATCACCGGTGCCCTACGAACAGAAAAGTACCAAAATTTTAATGTATCGGGCTAGAAGATTAAAACGAGTTATTTTACTGCATAAAAGTTGGAGTTAAAATACATAAACGTTATAACTTCAAAAATTGTAAAGTACAAAATTTACTATAATGGCTAAATAAGTAGAATTATTTTAAGAATGTTAAAAATTTGCTGTGGAATGCTAAAAAAGTTATGTTAAAAATCTGGAAGACAAAATTCAGTGTATTAGTGTAAAAGTTAAAATTGAATTTCATTTACGAATGTTAAAAAATTGTCATGAAACACAAAAAGAATGATACAAATATCAGAAATTAGAGGAGGGATGTTTAAAATAATTGCAGCGTGTCCTTGAAGATGCATAATTTTTCCCTTGAAAGATTGCAAAAGTGCCATATTGTATTAAAAATCATTGAATCGATCTTATGTCTTAAAATTCCCACTTTTCTATATATATATATATATAAAGTATCTAAAGACCCAGGGGGGGGGGGGAAGAAAAGAAAGCAAGACTGTGCCAAAAAGAAAGTTTGAGTCTGGGGCAAAGTTTCAGTTGTTGTTCCCCACCTCCTCCACACATGCACACTCCTTCTAAAATTTATCAAATTCAGAAACAGAAATAAATTCCCTTGAATAAATATTTCGTGCTTTTTGGAACTTTAAAAGGTTAATTTTAATTCAGAAATTCCTAACAACTAAATAACATAAGAGAAAATAAGAAAAAATTGCACTTATTTATTAGAGAAATCATGTTTAGCGAAAGAGAAAAAAAATCACCGTGAGAGAAATTCCCAGACAATGATCGACTGCCAAAGTGTTAATAAATACATAAATAAAACTGTAGTTGTTGGTATGAATTTTTGCATCATCTCAATTTCCGCATCTGGGGCGAAGGTCCCCTTCACCTCCCTCTTTTCACAACCCTAGGAGGACGCAAAGAAGCAACTGGGTTAAGGGGCAGGGCACTTTTACAATGTCTAAAAAGGACAGGGTGCATCAGCAGTTTAAATGAAAAGGGCAGGTTGCAGCGCCATTTGAAAAACATCAAATGGGAACACTAGTGTACTTTAATATATTGTGTTTTTGACAGTTTAAAACTGTCACATCAAAACTAGTTTTTGATGACTAAAACCCAACCCTGGCTTGAATCATTTAATAAAATGATGTTCCACATGTAGATTATTAGATTTTATGGTACAAATTGGCATTCTTAGCATGGGTGCAAGTTTTTTGTCCACAGGATGGAATTCAGTCTTTTGGAAATGGGACAGAAAAAAAAAACAGTTTTTAGATTTGTCTGGGTTTACACAAAATGTTTAAGAATCGTGCTAAAATAACTCCACTTTTCGACCATCTTACTTAAAATTTTGGTTAGGATCTAGAAATCCTCCCTTATATTTTTTACTAGTTCGTATCTTGCACCCCCCCCCTTTCCCTATTGCACTCTATTTCAGAAAAAACCACTGATGCGTTTGGATGCCAATGAAAGCACACCTTTCTTCCACGGTTTCATCCTGAATCGTCCATGCGACGGATCGAAAAAAAACTTCCTTGCCAAATCAAACGAAGCAGGAGAGTTATTCTTGCTGATTTGATAGCATTTTACTATATTGTATCGTTTTACTTTAGTCCCTTCCTAACAAATAAACACTGCAAAATGTTTCTACTAATTCATTCAAAAAATTTCTTTGATTTAAAGTAGTTGTTATAGAAGATAACATTTTATAAATTTATTTTAATTCACAGAAGAAGCTATGAAGAATGTAAAGATTTCTTGTAAAAAGGTTTAGTTCATAAAATGGTAGTATCTGTTCTTTTATAATTTAACTTTTAATACTTTTAAACTCTGAAATATAAAAGTATTCAGTTTTCAGCTGAATAGTTACTATTCGGTTAGCTGAATATTCAGTATTCGGCCTTACTGTTACTATTCGGTATTTGGCCAAAATCACTATTCGGTGCATCCCTAATTAAACTAAGATAAAATGCTTTCAGTATGAAATAAAATGTTTCCAATTTGTTATAGCTTAACATTTTTATTATGAGCTAAGCCTAATTTGTAATAGACCCATTTACATGTGATTTTGTTATTTTATTGATATGTTCATTTTTACGTATTTTATCATGATTTATACTTCAGCTATTTTTAAGTAAGTTTTTAAAGATATTATATTACAGTGTGAAAATATTGGCTATTTATTTTTAGTTAATGTTAAGATTGGTGATATTTAAAAAAAAAATTCCCTCGACCAATTAACAAATTTCGCAATATTTTCCTGCGACTGATTCGGGAATTTCTTTGTTTCTTCTTGTAATAAACTGACGAAATTCACGAATCTTCCCTGCATCCGAGTGAATAATTTTTTCCTTTTTTTCAGCAACTGACTGACGAATTTCGTGATGTTTTTCCTGCAACCAATTGACGAATTTTGCACTGTTTTTCCTACGATCTTTTGTCAAATTTCGCAACATCCTCATGACCATTTGGTGAATTTTGCGATGTTTTCCCATAACGTTTTGCTATATTGTCCTACGACCAATTGACAAATTTCGCAATATTTTCCCGACAACAGATTGATGAATTTCGTTTCCGTGACCAATTTTTTCATTTCTGTTTCTTCTTGTGAGAAATTGACGAAATTCACGATTTCTTCGTCACGTCTGATTAAAAAATTTGGTGATTTTTCTCTGCAACTGACTGATGAATTTTGGGATATTTTCATCAAGACCAATTGACAAATTTTGTGGTATTTTCCCTCAACAAATTAGCAAACTTCGAATGGGTGTTTGTTCGAGCGACCGATGAAAAAATTCATGATTCTCTCGTCCTACTGAAATATCTCTTGGTTTTTCTCAGCAATCATTTACTGATATATTCCCGCAGCTGTTCTACGAATTTCGATATATTTTCTCACGACTAGTTGGTAAACTTTGAGTTTTCTTTTCTTTTTCTTTTTTTTTTTAAATTAAAAATCACAGAATTTGTCATTCAGCTAAGCCGAATGACAAATTCTGTGATTTTTATTATTTTGTTCTCCTGCGATAGATTGGTGAAATTTAAGATTTTTATTCCTGTGATCGAAAAAAGAAAAACACAAGGGCAGCAAGGGTAGGGCAAAATTAGCACTTTCCACTAGCCAATCTGTGAGTAATACTGAAAATTTGGCAATTGATTTTATTGCCACCACTGGCTTAGTCACACTCGTCAATCATGATGAATGAATGGAAAATTAATTATTAATTTTTTGCTTTTGCTCCATGAATTTTGCAAAAAAAAAATTTGCATTTTCTTTCTGAAACCATTTGATGAATTTTGCAATTTTCTTCCATGATTGTTTGATGAATTAAACGATTTTTTGGGGCGTCAATTTGATGAAATTAACTTTTTCCTGCAATAAATTGGCAAAATTTGCATTTTTTTTTTCTTGATCGTTTAATGAATTTCATGATTTTTTTCTGCGATCGTTCGATGATTGTTTGATTATTTTTGCGATTTCCCCTCACTTCATGGATCACTTGATGGATTTCGTGATTTTTTTACTGAGATCATTTGACTAATTTCATGATCTTCCCCAGAATTTATTTGACAGATTTCGTGATTTTTTCCCAAGACCATTTGACTAATTTTTCGGATTTTTTTTGCGATAGTTTGATGAAATTCGTTTTATTAATTCATATATATTCATAATTATGATTTTCATTTTTGTTATATTGCCATTTATTTGAGCCCACAGTATTCTGTGAAGTGTTTGGAAAGTTGGGAGAAATCTATCCAGTATTTAAGTAACTGCTATCTTATTTTTGTTAAGAGATTTTTAATTGTGTATAAGATAACCTTTTGAAGACAAACTCTAAACATTTTCTTGTATGTTATCTTAATTTATTTTAATACCTTGACTGTATTGTAAGGCGGCAGATGCAATGTTATGAGGGGTCACATTGTTATTTAATCATTATCTTCAATTTTGAGTACAAATTGAATTCAATCTGGAAATATTCGTTATTTTCAGATTGAATTCAATTTGTAGTACTACTATTAAAAAGTAGTTTGTAATTCACTTTAAAAAACAGACCTCAAAATTATGATCTTGGAATATGACTAGTAAATCATTTCAAATGTCAACCTTCAATCGAATTATAGTCACTTCTATTCCCTTTTTGCCCTAAGTTGGACTTATGTGATTTTGTGATAATTGCTGAAGGGAACTAAGGTTCATTACATAGCTTTTTTTTTTCTCTCAATTAAGAGAACTGCATTTGGTAGTTTGTAGCTATTATAAATTATTGAAAAAGAAATTTCTATTATAGTCCTAAGATCATTTTTTTGGGGAGGGTACAGAATTTGAAGATTCAGTCAAATTATCGATAGTTGTAAAATGCTAAATGGCACTCAAAATATTTTAATAAAATTTTTCTTGTTAAGTATAAGCGAAGAAATTAATTTATTATAAAAATCAATATGTAAATTGTGGTGGTTGAATTATTTCAACATTTAATCAACAATTACTTTCACATTGAAAGGGTTAAATATGCTCTCACTGTATTGCATGCATGAGTACTTTTCCACCCATAAAAACAAAATGGCTTCTAAAATAAAACATCTTTTTAAAACCTTATCTTACAAAAAATGTAATTTATATTGCTAATTCATTTAGAGATATTTGAATATTATGTTTGATTCTTTTTAAATATTTTCTAGCTTCTGTAAGCCATATATCATATGAAGATGCTGTAATAAATCAGAGCTGGATAGCTAGGTGGTTAAGGTATGCAACAGATAGAGTTAGGAGATGAAAAGAAGAAAGACTTTTATTCCTGAAATTTTGGAATAATGCTGTTGTACAAGATTTATTGTAATAAAACTATTCATGTGTACTTGTATTGTCATTTTTTTTTAATTATCAAAATTTATATACAATTTAAAAGTTTGAAATATTGATTATTTGTACAAATTAAAGTGGAATTTGTTCCGTAATTGGATTTAATTTCCCCCCCTTAAGAATTTAATAAATTTTTAAAATATAAAATAATTTTTAATTTAACACTAAAAAAAAGTGCTTTATTATTATTATTATTACTTAACCATTGTTAGTAAAATATTTCTCTGCTGAAATGATTTTTCAGTTGCATTTGTTTAATGTGTTCTCAAAACCAAAGTAGCTAGTTTCTGACACATTTGGGAATTCAGTTTTGTTTGGCAACTCATAAAATTGGCAGGTGTTATAAACTGTAATCAAATGGAATTTTCCATTTTTTCTATAAAGGCAGACAATCTTTCAGCAAATACTGTGAAGTCTGCATTTTGAACTTAATTCCTGAAGCAGCACTGCAAGAAAGGGAAAAGGCTTATTTGAGAAGAATCACCTGATAAGTAATGCATGTTTTAAAATTTTGATTAAAAAAAAAATCTAAATTTCTTCAATAGTTATGCCTGCAAATTTTATGCCTTTCCGTTTAAAAGTCTGAAAGTTTTGCATTGTGCAGCAGAGAATTTAAGAATTGTCTTAGTTACCAAAAGTGCTAGTTTTAAAAATAATGAAAGAGTTTGGACTATTTTCAGTAAACAAATTATTGTACTGGCATTAATATAAATATTTTCAAATCTTCCATTATTGAAAAATTGGTAAAAAGAGTAAATTCTAACTGCATGTTACTACAAAGAATTTTTATAATAGTTTAGTTTGTCTGGCGATTGTCGTCTGATTACATGAAAAGTTGCAATAAAATTAAAAGGAATTTTTATGTTTTGTATAACTTTATTTCTATTGATTGGTATTATTCAAATGATTTTGCACATGATTTTTTTTTTTTTTTTTTTTTTTAAACAAGAGACGTTTTATTTAATTCACTTGCTACAGATCTGCTTTTTTTCTGAACTTTGTATATACACGTGAAAACTAAAATCAGAATTTTGTGAATTGGAAATTATCATTACATTAAAGTTTACATGTATGAATTCTTATAAGGGCATTCTATAAAAACTGACTTATTTTTTTTATGTAGTGGCAAAAATAAAACTGCAGGCAATTTTTTCTAACTTAACTGTACGTTTATAAATCTAAACAAAGCAGACAATTTTATTTTCCTACCTTCGTGCTTGTTTAAAGAACTGTTTTGATTCGTCCTACTGAAATAGACGTGAGTGGTTCAGAGTTATAAATCAAAATGAGTTGTGCAATAAAATTTTGCTATCGTTTGAACAAAACAGCTACAGAAACAGTAAAGTTAATGAAAGAAGCTTACAAAGATAAATGTTTTGGTGAGTAAGATTTTTAGATGGCATGGTGATTCAAAAAAGGACGTTTGTCTGCAGAACTGGCTCCTAAGCCTGGCCTACCAGAAAGTGTTGTGAATAATCGAAATGTTAACACTCTGGGGTTAACATTTCAAAAATGTCGATATTTTGCATTCTACGCAACAATTTCGCCATGTTTTTTACAGATGAGTCCTTCATCATGTTACTAAAAAAACAAATGCAAACAAGAATTTACCAATGTTGTGAGTGGAAACAGATGTTTCAAAATTCTCTGAAGACTAATAACGGATGATGAAACTTGGATGCATCATTTGGATCCCCTTACCAAGTCTGTCCCTGTACACCGATTCTCTGCTCTGAAAAAAAAAATCCGACAAATCTGTTGGAAAGGTCTTGATTATTTTCTTTGATCATAAAGGTGTAATCTATCAGAATGCTGTACCTCCAAAAATTACTGTGAATGGTGAATATTATGTTTCAGTTTTGAAATTTTTGCGATAACACATATTGAGAAAGCTTCATGAACTGGTAGGGAATTGGACATTACATCACAGTAATGCTCG
Organism: Maratus michaelseni; assembly: GCA_963931845.1. Taxonomy (NCBI): domain Eukaryota; kingdom Metazoa; phylum Arthropoda; class Arachnida; order Araneae; family Salticidae; genus Maratus; species Maratus michaelseni. Next base: position 314,408,366 of record OZ007595.1, read on the forward strand.
TCTGCATATCGCTACTTCTGTTCAGCAATATCTTAGTAAATGCAATATTAAAATCATGCCACATCCTTCTTACAGTCCAGATCAAGCACCATGTGATTTCTGGTTGTTTCCAACGTTAAAGGAGAAGCTCCGTTGCAGAAAATTTAATACAGATTCTGAAGTTATTTCAGTAGTGCCAGGTTCTTTGAAGCAACTTCCAGAAAAAGGCCTGTCTACTTGTTTTGATAAGTGGGTTGAACAATGGGATCATTGTATATCATTTGAGGGAAGGTACTTCAAAAAAGAATGAAGTATTTTTGCTTTAAATATATTTCTTGATGTTTTATGATTTTACTCAGTTTTTCTGGAACGCCCTTTGTGTGTATATATATATATACAGCTAGATAATAATTCATTGGTGGCATCAGCTGTTAAGCTTTGCAAATTTTTTCAAAATGCCTATTTTTTTAAGACAAAGAATTTTGTGAAGGATGCTTTTGAAACAGATTCCTGCTGACTATAGATCTCATTTTCTATGCCAACGTTTTCATGTGGAACAGACAAAATAAAAATTAAAGAAAGTGTCAGAATGTAGCCATTATAAATATAATTTGAATATATTTATAAATGAAATTTAAATTTTTTGAAATTGGAAAAGATCTTTTTTTTAAGTGGGGGGGGGGAAGGGGTTCTGAGCATTCCCATTACATACCTGCCAACTTGTAAAGTTTAACCTTACAATGTAAGGATTTAGGTCAATTTGTAAAGGTGACAGGTAAGATTTTTTTTTTCGTAAAACTTGAAATGATTCTTCAAATATGCTACTTATTGAATGAATAAAACATGCATTGTGTTTGTTACAAAGATGAGTGTGATTAGCAATATGGTACACAGCCAAACAGTTATTCAAAATTTCTTGCAGCAATGTTAAATGCAAAACTAAAATTGAAGTTCTGATACTTTTGATTAGAAATTTATTAGATTTTTTTTTTACTTATAAAATATTTTAATAATTAAAAGCATGTGAGAAGATTGCTTTGAAGCAAGTCAAAGAATTGAGGGGGTCGGGGCAAGAGAGTGACAGGCCACATTTTTGAACTTCTGAGATATTTCAATTTGAAAATTTGATCAAATACTCAAATCAAGGTATATATAACCTAAAGTTCTTTCGACAATGTCTTAGTAACATTTGAGATATTCTGAGTAACAGTTTGGCATTACTTTAATGGTTATAATATTACGTTTTTTGTAAATTAGCTATTTTTATTGGGGGCAAAAACGAAACCTGTCACATAGGCTGCCACCAAGTGACATTAGAAACAAATTATATGTTTTATATTATAATTTACTATATTATGCAACAGATTACAGTACTAGATTTATTTCACCAAAAATGTGGCTTGGCACTTCCTTGCCCCGACCCCCTCAATTGTTGGGTAAAGCCAGATCAACTGTTTAAAGTGTAGTACATTGGGAAAATTGTAAAGTTTTCTGAATAAACATGTTAACAAGTCTGCCATTATAATTTTAGCAAAATTTAGCGTGTAGTGGCTAATTAAGCAAACATCACATTTTGCATAGTTTGTTCAAAATATCAACTTTTATCAAAGATAAATAAAATGTTCAATTTAACTGTTTTATTCCATTTTAAACGCATAACTAAACTTAATGTAGAAATTTTTATTTTAAAAAAAAGGGTGGTATGTACATTTAATGCTAGTGATGTGAGAAATAAAAGACAATTTTTTTACAGTAAACTTGTAAATAGAAAGCATTTATTGTGTTGTCCTCTAAAAAAAACCCACATTGAAATGTTTAACAAAAACCCACCTTAGTACTACATCAAATATTTCAGTAGTCAATTTTTTTGTTTTGTTCTCTTTTTCTGTACCATTTATAATAATAAAAATACCTAAGGAGTGCTTATTTAGTTTTAAAATAATTTAAATTAACAATTACAGAATTCTGGCAAAACATGAACTTACAGATTTTCTTGTAATAGAACTTTAGAATGATCTACATAAATTTATATTTTTTTTATGTTAAACCATTAATATGTAATAAAATGCTTCATATTCCTCTGATTATGTGTGTGTTTTTTCAGGTAACAAGGGTTATATTTTGGAAAAGTTAGGGGTTTTTCAAATTCCCACTTAATTGGCTGCCATTTTGTAATAAAGTGATAAAAAGAAAAATGCTCAATATTAAAATCTTAGAACAAGCTGTAAAAATATAGCCATGTTTATTTTTTTTTTAATTCTTTATTAGATTTTATACAGAAAGAATTTCAAAAAATGTTTTTTCTTATTTTTTAGATGACAGCAAAATATATAATAATAAAAAAAATCAAAGCATTAAATGTTTTTTCTGAATAGCTTGAAATTTGATTTGCCTTAAAACCTTAAAAAAAAAAAAATCTGTTATGTATGTCAACTAGGAGTGATGAATGACAATAACGGAATAAAATCACTTTTTGGGGGGGAAGGAAAGGGGGGGTCTGAAAACTTTAAATGCATTTTTAGAAGAACTTTGATTTCACTAATTTTAGTTTGCGGTAAATTAGGTTACTTGGAAATTTTACAGATATTCTTAAGAAATGTTTTTTTACATTGATTTGCACATAATGTAGTTGTGCTGTGGAAGTATCTGTTGTAAATTTTTAATTTTGAATCATTTATATTGAAAAATAGATTTTTTGAATTTAAAATTGGTACTTTTGCTAAAAATGGCAAATTTTGACAATTTTCAAATTTCTAGTTCATTGCACAGAACAAGAACAAAAGAATGTGGCAATGAAAAATTTTTTAAATGAATAAAGACATTTATATAAACGATTTAAATAAAATGATAAAGAAATCGAAAAAACAAAACTTGGAATCTGTATTTAGTTAAAGAATTGAAGGTAAGTACACCACCATAAAATGATAAATTGAGCATGTGAATGGAAAAAGCATAACATTAGAGCTGATGTAAATGTTAAGGAAACGCGCAAAAAAAAAACGTGCATTTCAAAGTAAAAAACTGATTAATTTTATTTATCAATGAAACTATCTCATTTCATTTTTTGTTTTTGGAATGTTATCCTTTTTCCACACACCTGTTCAGTTAACTGCAAAATGTGAAAAAAAAATCTTCAGTTAGCTTTTGACAATAAAAGTTTAATTATTTTTATTTATAGCACTAGGATAAATTAACTTGCGTATTTTCCATTTGTTCCTTTATATAACAATAGAGGAGAATAAGCTAAGAAATTTTTTTAGTTTTCAATCTTAATTAAATCAAAAATATTCGCCGACATGCGTATAAATGTCGATAAATTGTCACAAAATCGATATTGATCATAAATATACGTCGAATATAAGGCACAAGAACGATATTCATCGCATATACGTCGAAAATAAAAGGCAAAGTGATAACAATTAGATATAAGCAATACCAAATTGGTGTCATTTTGTTTACGTTCTTGTGTCGGTCAAATCGGAATTCAAGCATATACGTATCGGATATATCGCCGGTGGCCGTCGTTGTGTCAGATTTTTGGCGGCAAATCGATAACCAGTCCACGTATCGCTAAAGATACCAGAAAAGTTGACAAAATCGAAACAGTTCTGTTAAGATTGGCTGTTATCGGTATAGCACCTCTAGTATTTGATGATAGGTATCTTTCTTGTATCAATCTGTCAGCTCTGTGTTTGCTGGGTAGGCTTCTGTAGGAGCAGCATCTGCGACATTTTGAAATAGCTAGCTGACACGCTTGGCGTTGACCGGGCAGACTGTCATTAAAAAATATAACAGTAGGGGGGGGGGACTGAATAATATTTATTTAAACTAAAAACGTGTAAAAAATTAAATAAGAGCTAAAATTTCAAAAGTATAACAGTTACGTTTAAAAAATGAAACGGTCAGGGGAAATTATTACACTTACTTTTCAGAAGCATTGCGTTAAGCCTATTTTGGCGATCGCTATGCTCTGTGTTTGACGGCGTTCTCGATCCAATTTATTTCGATTTTCGCTTCTTAATTCGTCTTCTTCTTCACTTTCGAGCATTCGCCGAGATCTTTTATTGGCATTTCTAATGATATTTTGAAACTCCATAATAGCAACGAAAAAGCGAAACGTAACTCAACCCGATTTACCTCAGCCTAAAACCTGCCAAAGGACTTTTACACAATAACCAGTGAGATGCGTTTCATTCGGGCGTTGCCATTAAATAATTAACAAATAATCGCGATTTCTGTGCAACATATGATAGCGTGATATATATACAGAGTTGCCAAGTCTCCGGCTTTTTGGACACCAGTATTTTAGTGCAGAAAATGTTGTTTTATGTAATCGGAACATTCGGCGATTTAAAAGAACAACATTTTCTCTAAGATAATACTGGTGTTCAAAAAGCTGGAGACTTGGCAAGTCTGTATATATATAGATAGATAGCTGGTTATTTTCTAACACTTTAACATCATCCACAGTCAAAAACATTAACCCTTTCCTGCTAGCAGTCGGATAATAAAGAATGGTTTGAAAATTATTTCTAGTTAAATAAAAGTCAATGGCGGCCATTGTCACGAAGACAGAAAAGAAAGAAAAAAAAATAGCATGAAATTTCACAAAACGAACTCTTTAGAAAATATTTTTCTATTGTACCAAAGTAAAACGAGATTCATTCGCATTTTAATGCGCTTGAAACGATTTAAAAGGTATTTTATAAATGGAATTATTTACGCTTTCTTCTTGGGTGTTTCTTTAAAAACTTTAAGAGTTTCAGATATTTTGGTTTGAAATAATTAAATTTCTATTCAAATTGTCAGTTTTTTTTTCTTTTAACCAGGGAGAATTTAGTAGATAATTAACATAACAATACATTTTAGTTTAATCTTTTATTGATATTGGTGGATTATTTTTGCTGTACTGTGTGATTATCTGTTTCTATAGTTAGCGCTACCTGTCTCTGGCTTTCTTTCCTCTGTTTGATTACGTAAGGATTTTGTTTCATCAGTTGAAATTGGAATATATACTGGAACAAAAGACAAACGTTTCTTAATGTAAGAAATTATATTATAAGTTACGAACGAAAATATACAATAACCTCTTCTGATTTAAACACTATTCCAAAAAGCATTCTTCATCTTAAGAAATCTATGAAAGTAGTAAATTTACAAGATAGTAGAAACATTTATAAGACCAGCACACAGAAATAAATAAAACCAAAAATGTGTAAAAGAAAAAATTGGGTTGAAAGATTCTTAGGTAAGAGGTTACCCAATTTGGGTTCATATCAAATTCGCTCATGACCTATGCCTGTTTCAGTTACCACTGTGTATCTCTTTTGGACACTGTGAAATAACAAATTTGAGTATCGACACCACCCAAAATGAGTTTTTAACAAAATATGTAAATAATATAATACATTATAACCCCTTGTAATAATATGCTTATTTTAATTGCTAACAAGCGTAAAATAAAAATATTATAAACAGCAAAATAAGTTGTAAGACTGTTGACATGTTTCAGCTCAATCTGAGCCATTATCAAAACAAATAAGAATATTCTAGAATTCCCCGGTCTATGAAGCTATATGAAACGTTATCATTTAACTTTTCACGACCTTTTAAAAATTACGCAAGTTATTTTTTATTCTTTACTTGGATGTATATTTTCATATTTGTAACCATGAAGAAACTCGAGCCAAAATTTTAGTATGTTAAATGATACTGCATAGTTACATATTGTATTTTTACGTGTTACAATCTCTGTGGTTTCTCTTATAAATATATCTATTAATTATTTTGTATTGCCGAATCTTTTTTTTTTCGTTTAAGAAACTGAGTCGGAGTGAAAATATTTTTATAAATCGCAATGTATAAGTCGTGGTCAAATAAATCTGTTACCGACCAGAAATTTTATTTAATTAAATGTAAATTATCTCCAAACGGAACTAATTTGACTTTATGTTTAAATAAAATTTCTGATTTGAAACAGATATACTTATACGCTGGAAATTACGACGTGACGTTTACATCCAAAAGTTTGCGTTATATTCAGGTGAGAATGTGCCTTTTTATTTATAAAACATGAATTTTAAATTCATATCAGAGTTAACACTATAAATCTCTTTTAAATATAGTTATTTAAACTAGCAAAAATTTTTACATGATTATATTTTTAACATTTACTGAAATATATGTATACACATAGAAATTGAAAGTACAAAATATGTATCAAGAGACCGACTTTAATATTCATATGACATGTGTATAAATTCGAAAATTACCACAGTTACTCGTAACACGTTTTGCTTCACTATTTGTTTGCATCAAATTTCCATATTTCGGCAAATTCATTTCAAATCTAATGTAAACACCATTACGAGACTTTCATATCCAATTTCTCATATAACTCCAAATGTATGCACTAAAAATCCACAATCCACTGAGAGAAAATGAGATTATTACAACAAAACGTTTAGAAAGTTCTGTAACATTTTTCCGTTTTACGAAATAGAGCAAAAGGTTGTCTTTCTTTATTCCCACTTTGAAATTCTCCTGGTAATTGAAATCTGTATCTGGATAGTCAGACGTTCTCATGTAGGCATTTCGAATTTTTGAATAAGAATCTTTCCAATTTATATATTTATATTTTATAACCTAAATTCATTTGGTACCTGTGATTATGTCAATGGGACTAAGAATCGATATTAAATATCTATATACTTTTATTACCGATGAAATTCCTCCTGTGTTGTCAAGCGTGCACAATAGTAGTGTTTGCGAAAAATATTTATTAACATTATCACAAAACTTTTAGATCCATTTCCTATTCCAATTCTAAATGTAAGCTCTTAAAATCCGAAGATTCTTGCCACAAAACTTTTAGAAGGTTCTTTTCCGTTTTCCTCTTTCACGCAATGGAGCAGAAGATTGTTTTTCTTTATTCCGTTTTCGACATTCTTCGTGTAATTGAAATCTGTATTTTTATTGTCAGATGCTCTCGTGAAAACATTTCGTTCAATTTCCAGATACTTCACCGCATCCCTTCAAAAATACTCTAACTCATCATGCAGACTTCCACAAATTTTGCGATTTTTCAAAATAAAAATAAATTCCAAAATAAAAATAAATTCCAAAATATAAATAAATATTTATTCAAATAACATATACATTCATGTTGTGATGAAGATCGATGTCCGGATGCAATGAAGATGATAGGAAAATACCGTCAAAGTTAGTGAACTCGTAAATATTGCAGCGTGCAAGGTAGAAAAATCCGTACAGCTGGAAAATGGGCACGTGAAGCTAATTAAAGGTATATTGAGCGTTTTCGCAATAAACAGGTGGTTCGTAATTCCTGGGGTCTGACCTGGTGTTGGCGTATGAAGAAGAATTTCAAAGCAGAAATTTTTTTACGACGGTCTTTTAATAAAAAAATCAAACATCCTAGAGTCACATGTTGAACATTTCTTTCACAGTATTATACACCTCATAAACTTTATTTGATCCAGAGTGTGCAATAAAAGTTAATGATTAAAAGGTGACATTCAAAACCTGTCATCGGGGAAATAGTGAAAGAGGATTTCATCAACTTTATGTAGAATGAATACAAAGAATATCCAAAGGAGTCGAATGAGCACAGAAGTCATGTTTTTGGCAAAAAAACGAAATTGAAGAAATTCCACAAGTGTGGCGCAGGGGTCCGAGTCATAGTTTAGGATATTTAACGGCTGGTGACCAGAGAAGAAGTGTGTAGAGCGATGAGAGATAAGCACGCATTACAAATTTCGCCAAATGATTTTGCATTCTTGAGTGTAGATGCGTGCATTTGTAACGGGTTACCAGAACCGTTTAGAACAATCGCATGTTAAATTTTGTAATTGACGACAGGGAAAATTAGATTTATTTGGCCTACAGCACAGTTTGGCTAAAAAGTGGAAATGATTCTGAATTGATGGTTATGTGTTATGGGAACGGCTAAAAAGGCATTTTGCAATTGCTTTTATTTTATTGAATACCAGGTCGGAGAAAGCATGCTATGGAGCACAATGGCGCCTGCGGCATCTTTGAAAGGGCATCTGTGATTTTTAGGAAGATGAGAATTTGAGAAGAACATTGAGAGAAACATTTTATACATTGTGTTATTTCTTTTAAACCATAACTGGGAGGAAAATTAAAATAGGTTATGGAAAAGTTGATAAAAAGAGATATAACTGGCTATAGCTATTTTCGTTGTTAGAGAAGAGAAGCGGGCGCATCTTTAAATGCCGGGAATATATATATATATATAATGCGATAATGCAGAAAAGGGAAAATATATTTACTAAAATAATTTAAATATAGATTTTCTTTAATTTGGAAAAGAATATATAGTGTTTCTTTACCATACATGTAATATATATAAATAAATTTATATAATAAATATATTTATGTGCATCACTAAAGTCGACCTACATGTTTACCAGCATACGACAGAACCTTGCTTTATTAATTGCAAAGGTTTCCTTGCGGAGAATTTCTCCTAAATTGGAATAATTTTTAAGAGGAACTCGGAACCCTTCAATTTGTGAAAAATGACGAAATCATATCAATTTTCCATCTTTTTGTTTAAAGTGAACTTAGACATGTGTAGTAATTACTCACGGAGTACCGTAAATATGAGATGATTAATAATTTGAGACAAATGCTTTCTAATCCATCCACTTTCCTTTAAATAATTCAAAGTTTCAGCAAAGTTTAAATTTATTTTTCTGAATAAGTGTTTTTTTTTTTCGGCATAATCAGTATGTTCAAAGTGGAAAAAATTCATCATATACTTTTCAAATGACGCGCTATTTTTTTATGGACTTTTAAATCCATTCCCTATTTCAACTCTAAATCTAAGCACTTAAAATCCACAAATTAATGTGTGTGTGAGAAAATGAGATCCCTTACCACAAAACTTTTAGAGAGTCCTTTACCGTTTTCAGCTTTAACGCAATGTAGCAGATGATTGTTTTTCTTTTATTCTGACTTCGGCATTCTTCGAGTAATTGAAATCTGTATTTTTATTGTAAGATGCTCTCGTGAAAACATTTTTTTCGATTTTCAGATATTTCAATACAAAAATTCGCCAATTCAGCGCTACGCCAACATATAATTAAATATTTATATAAATACCATACACTGAATGCACCAAAATTTTGTTAAAATTTTAAAAAATCATTAAAAATAAACTAATGATGCTAAAAAATTGCTGTTTGCTGGAATAGGATTAGAGAAAGATCGGATTTTTTTTATTACAAAGAAAAATAAAGTGGTTTAAAAATTACCAATAGATGGCGCTTCTTGCATAATATGAAGCAGATTTTTGGAAATCAGGCTGTCAATAAAACAACTCATTGCACACACAGATTCTTCACTCGATGCCAGCAGTAAGCTATCGTAACCAGATCAAGCGCTGTTGGTTAAACTCTTTTAGAAGAATATGAATCAGCAACTGGCGCATTTCGAAAATTCTGCACGGCAAAATGACTGAACACGAGAAAAGGGCCTGTTTAATGTGCTGGGATACTGAAGCTTCTCAGACGCTTCGTTGAAATGGGTATATTACTGTAAGCCAAATTTGCTTACATCTGCTTGATATTATGGTACCCGGTATGCTGCACCTGGTACGGTCATGTAATATTTATAAATATATTTATGTCCGTCATTAAATTTGACCTACGCGTTTACCAGCATACGACTGAACCTTGATTTAACAATTGCAAAGAGTCTCTTGCGGAAAAATGTTCCTAAATTGCAATCATTCTTAAGGGGACTCTGAACCCTTCAAATCGTGAAAAATGACTGAACCATCAATTTTCCAGCTTTTTGTTTTAAGTGAATTCAAACAACCGTAGTAATTTCTCACGAAGTACCGTAAACATCAGATGATTAATAATGTGCGAAAAATGCCTTTTACTCCAACCATTCTCTTTTGAGTGATTCAAAATTACAACCTTTAAAATCGTTTTTTTCTGAATTTGTGCTTTTTCAGTATAATCAGTATGTTCAAATTGGCAAAACTGCAAGATATACTTTTCAAATGACGCGGTATTTTTTATGGACGATTCTTAAGGAGCATTAAGGATGGACAGTTATAATTATAATTACATTATCGTATTATAGTTATAATACAATAGTTATATTTGCTAAAAAAATTTTAAAAATACTTTTTTTTAAAATGTTACCACAATAATTGTATTTTTTCTTGATTAAATGATTTTCCTTGATAAAACTGTAGCGTCCAGTCCCTGCACTTTGGCTACGATTTCAAAAAACGGATCACTCTGCGCGCATGCGTGCTTGTCTGATACTTTAAAATTTTGTTCTAAGCCATTTCAAAATGAGTGCGTATAGCTCTGTGGTATGTCATTTCTCTTCCGTTCTGTGGTCTTGAGTTCGAATCCCAGCGGCGGAAGGTTTTATTTTTCAGTATTTATTTGAGTTATAAAAAATAATTTGAATAAAAAAATGTAAAGTTTCCATTTTTCAACATATAAGCGATGGAAAGTTTGAAACAAAATGGAAATAAATATGAAATTTGGTTATAAATGAATTTCGTACATTCTAGAGAATGCTGTACAGCGAGTTTCATGCGTCCAGTGATGTTTTTTTTCGGTTAATGTACGCGAAGCGTACATACACAACTTATTGACCGCGGCTTGAATGAATTTCGTGCATTCTAGAGATTGCTGCAAAGCGAGTTTCGTGTGTCCAGTGATGTTTTTTTTTAATGTTAAAAATTCGCTTTAAAACGCTATAAAATTGTTAAAAATCCTTAAAAATTGAAAAATCCGGAGGAAAAAAAAATGTATTTTAGTAAAAGTCTGAAATTAAATATCTTTAAGAATGTTAAAAAAAAAAAAAAAAAAAAAAAAAAATGAAAATTGTGAAAGAAAATATTTAGTTATATTACGCTAAATGTTTTAAATCAAAATCCTTTTACGAATTTAAAAAAACTGCCGCGGAATGGAACAAAATTAATATGGTTCTCGTTAAAACTGTCTAGAGCAATGGGCATGCAGGCAGCACGATCCATTTTTTGAAATCGTCGCCAAAGTGCAGGGACTAGACGCTTGTTGATAAAACCATTTAATAAGATGTTACAAAAGTATAATAAAAAAGTGAAATTTATAAAAAGTCCAAAGGGTACTTTAAATAGTAGAATGCAGATATCCATTATAGGAGAAACCATAGAGATAGTTACACGCGAAAATACAATATGTAACGAACATGTACGTTTAACTTACTAAAATTATGGCTCGAGTAACTTCAAGGTTACAAATATAGAAATAAATAACCAAGTAAAAATAAAAGATAACGTGTATATATATTTTAAAAAGAACATGAAAATTAAATGATAACATTTCAAATAAAAACTTCAAAGACTTCGCAATTTTAGAATATTTTCATTTGTTTTTGATAATGGCTCGAAGTGAATCGAAACATGTCAACAATCTCATAAAAGTTTTTTTACTGTATATTATGTTGTTAGTTTAAACCTCTTAGCATTTAAAAGAAATATATTATTACAAGGTGTTATAATTTATTGTATTTTTCTGTTGGAAATTGTTAAAAACAGTTTTAAAAAGTTTAAAATTGTAGTAAAAGATAAATTGTAAACTTTTCTAAATTTTTTTAAGAATTAATTAATCTTATTCAAAGCTTACCACAATAATTTCATTTTTTCTTGATTAAATATTTTTTTGATAAAACCATTTAATAAGATGTTGTAAAAGTAAAAGAAAAGAACTGCAATAAAAAGAATACTTTAAATAGTAGAATGCATTACATAAATCAAAACTACATGTAAGTTGGCAATTAAATTTTGGAATACTGTAGAAAATCCGGGTAATTATGAGGTTGGTTATATCGAAGTATCGGAGAAATCGAACTTAAATATAAAAAAAATTAATCGTAGGGGTGCCGGTTATAACGAAGTCTGCATAGTGAATAATTTTCACGACCCTTTCAACTACTTTATAAACGATTTCCATGGTATGTATTTAGCAATAATTTTAGTTGTATATTCCTGTTAATGCAATGATGCATTCATTATAAAAAGTGCTTCATTTTTTTCGTGCTGCTGAAGCTATTTTATCTTTTACGGAACTGAAATCGAGTAAAATTTTTTCATGACATTTCATTAATTTTCATCGTTTTAATGTACCGTAATTTCCAGCGTATAAGCCGCGGCTAAAAAGAGTTTGTTTCCGACCGGAAATTATATTGGATAAAATGTAACTTGAAACATAAACATAAATAGTTTATTGTATCAATGGGATTCCCAGTTGTAAACAACTCTACTCCCTGTATATGAGAAGCTGTATCTCACATCTTAGAGGAACCATTAGAAAAAAAGTATAATGCAGCATATGAGCACTAGAAAAAGAAAGAAAAGTAAAAGATTCGACTGAAAACTTCATCAGCCAATCCGAAATACGTAAGCCAGTCAATCAAATTTAACTTGTGTAAAGCAGACAGTCAAATTTAATTTGCACTCTAAGAGGCGGAAAATATAACTTGTTTCAGTCTCGACTTGATATTTATTTATTTTTATTTTTTTAATAAATTTTCTGGTTTTACAAAGATCTATTTTTACCTCGGCTTATACGCCATAATTTACTGTATGACTTTTACATACAAAAGTGGCGTTATATACAGCTGAGAATGTGCATATACATTTATAGACTATGAACTTGAAATTCAACTCAGAATTAACACTTTAAATCTTTTCAAATATATATATTTAGACTAGCAAATATTCTTATATGATTATATTTTTGCCATGTACTGAAATATGTGTAAACACGTAGAAAATGAAAGTATAAAATAGAAACCAAGAGACCGAATTTAATATTCAAAACAAGCTTCCGCTGAAGTATATTAGTTTGCAAATTACCATTTGCTCGTAACAGGCTTTGCTTCACTATTTGTTTGCTCTAAATTTCCATATTCCGTCAAACCCGTTTCAAATATACTGTAAACAGCATTACGATAATTTCATATCCAATTTGTATTACAACTCCAACGGAAAATTCACAATCCACTGAGAGAAAATAAAATTCTTACCACAAAACTTTGAGTGTGTTCTTTAGAGTTAACTCCTTTTAGTAAATAGAGCAAAAGATAGTTTTTCTTTATTCCCACTTTGAAACTCTCCTGGTAATTGAAATCTGCATCTGTACCGTAAGATATTTTCCTGTAGACATTTGAATTTGTTGAATAAGATACTTTCAATTTCTATGTTGATATTTATAACGTAATTTCTTGTAGTATTTGCTTATGTCAGGGAGAATAAGAATCGATGTAAAATATCAACATATTTTATTGCCGAATAAATTATGACTGTATTATCAAGGTTACACAGTAGAAAAGTTTTGGAGAACTGTTTATTAACATCATTGCAAAACTTTGAGATCCAACTCTAATGCAAGCACAAAATCCACAAACAAATATGAAAATAGAAGATTCATGCCACAAAACATTTAAAATATTCTTTAGCGTTTACTCCTTTCTGAAATGCATGCACTTAATATCTCCAAACTCATGTATCTGAGAAAATGAGATTCTTACTACAAAAGTTTTAGAGTATTTTTTAGTGTTTATTCCTTTTATGAAACAGAGCAAAGTATTATTTTGCTTTATTCCCACTTTGAGTCTCTTGGTAATTGAAATTTGCATCTGTACCGTAAGATATTTTCCTGTAGACATTTCGAAACTGTTGAATAAGATACTTTCATTTTCTATGTTGATATTTATAGCGTAATTTCCTATAGTATTTGCTTATGTCATTGAGACTAGGATTCGATATTAAATATCAACACATTTCATTGCTGATGAAATTATGACTGTATTATCAAGGTTACACAGTGAGAAAAGTTTTTGAGAACTATTTATTAACATCATTACAAAACTTTGAGATCCAACTCTAATGTAAGCACTTAAAATCCACAAACTGATGTATATGAGAATAGAAGATGCATACCAGAAAACATTTAAAATATTCTTTAGCGTTTACTCCTTTCTGAAATGCATGCACTTAATATCTCCAAACTCATGTATCTGAGAAAATGAGATTCTTACTACAAAAGTTTTAGAGTATTTTTTAGCGTTTATTCCTTTTATGAAACAGAACAAAGTATTATTTTGCTTTATTCCCACTTTGAGTCTCTTGGTAATTGAAATTTGCATCTGTACCGTAAGATATTTTCCTGTAGACATTTCGAAACTCTTGAATAAGATACTTTCATTTTCTATGTTGATATTTATAACGTAATTTCCTGTAGTATTTGCTTATGTCAGTGAGACTAAGAATCGATATTAAATATCAACACATTTCATTGCTGATGAAATTATGACTATTTACAAAAACTAAAACTACAAAAGTTTTAGAGTATTCGTTAGCATTTATTCCTTTTATGAAATAGATCAAAAGATTGCTTTTATGTATTCCCACATTGAAATTCTCCTGCTAATTTAAATCTGCATCTGTACCGTAAGATGTTTTCATGTAGACATTTCGAATTTGTTGAATAAGAATCCTTTCAATTTCTATGTTAATATTTATAACGTAAATTCCTGTAGTATATGCTTATGTCAGTGAGACTAAGAATCGATATTAAATATCAACATCTTTTATTGTCGATCAAATTATGACTGTAATATCAAGTGTACACACTTGAAAAGTTTTCGAAAACTATTTATTAATATCATTGTAAAATTGAAATCCAACGCTACTCTAAATACAAGCACCTAAAATCCACAAATTGATGTATGTGAGAATAGAAGAGTCATACCACAAAACTTTTAAAAAGTTCTTTAGCGTGTACCCCTTTCCTAAATGCAAGCACTTAAAATTCTTATACTTATGTGCGTGAGAAAATGAGCTTCTTACTACAAAACTTTAAAAATGTTTTTCAACGTTTTTTTCGTTTTATGAAATAGCGCAAAAGATTGTCTTTCTTTATTCCCACTTTGAAATTCTCCTGGTAAAAGAAATCTGTACCTTAACTGTAAGACATTCCTATTTAGGAATTTCGTTTTATTTAGGAAATTCTTATTTAGGAATTTTGTTTGAAAAGAATCCTTCTATTTTCTATAATTATATTTATAACATACATTAGTTTGGTATTTGCTTATGTCAGTAAGACTAAGAATCAATATTAAATATCGATATCTTTTATTACATTGGATATACTTCCTATTTTGTTAAGTGTATACAGTAGAAAAAATTCCGAAAACAATTTTTAACATCATTGCAAAACTTTCCAGTCCAATTCTTGTTCCAACCCTAAATGTAAGCACTTAAAATCCACAAACTCATGTAATGTGAGAAAATGATATTTTTACCACAAAAACGTTTAGAACGTTCTTCAGCATTTACTCCTTTTTAGAAATAGAGCAGACGATTGTTTTTCTTTATTTCGTTTTCGACATTCCCAAAGTAATTGAAATCTGTACACTGAGAAAAATGATACTTTCAAATCTGAGTAAATCGATGCTTTCATTTTGTTATGAAACTTTTTGTTTCAAATATGAAACACCCAATGCTTTCAATTCTGAAATACCAGAAATACTCAGAATATTGAAACGTGGACATGCTCAAAACTGAGCGCGTAAAGGTCAGTTCATACGCATTTTTAAAACATGGACATACTCAAAAATGATTAGAATAAGTTCGAACTCATTTTTGAAACATGAAAATACTCAAAAATGAGCACATAGAAGTCAGTTCATACTCATTTTTGAAACATGGAGATACACAAATAGGAGCACACGATGTTTTATTCTTGAGTGTGTGCGTGATTTCAGAAATGAGTGTATACTATACATGTTTCAAACTTGAGTCATTTTGATTCGGAGCCCTTTTGACTATGCGACATACTCAGATTTGAGTATTTTTTGCTCAGTTTTGAAAATGTCATTTTTAGAGTGTATTTTCATTGCAAAATGCTCTTCTACAAACTTTTCACCAACTCTCTAGACATTTCAATACATATTCCTTCGAAAATACTCTAATTCAGTTCTAGTCCGTACGCTGCTCCCCCAAATTGAGCAAATAATACATTATAAAATTAGTCTTACCACAATAATTGCATTTTTTTCTTGATTAAATAATTTTCCTTCATAAAACCATTTATTGATATGTTATAAAAGTAAAATAAATAAGTATAATGGCCTTTTAAAAAAAATCACGTGCTTTCTTTCCTTTTTTTTTTCTTATGTCACTTTATAGAAAATAGCAGGCTATGCGAATGGAAGAAGATTATGAAAAATAAATTTCGCAACTTATTTTTGTCACCAAATTTGGCGATATTTCGCCAAAATTTGGCGCTATTGTGGTAACCCTGTCATTAGTACTTTTCAACAAATACTCATTGTATTCATATGTATTCATTAATGCATACTCATTCATATATTATATTTCGAATAAATGTCACGTCGTAATGATGTGGGTAACAATGTGATTAAAATGGATGAATGTTGCAACAATGGAGCAATTTTTTTAAATAATATTAAACAATCGCAACGTTATTTCTATGGAGAAAATCCAAGTTTTGGGCCGACTTTGCCTCCCCCCTTCGGTATCGAATTAAAAAAAAAAATCAATGTCCAATTTATGTATTGCCCTCAGGATTACATACATATTCCAAATTGCAAAGTCCTATATCAACAGGAAGTGGGTGAAAAATGAGTAACAAGATTTGACTCCCACATACATACATAATTGTAAAGAAAAAGAAAGCATGTAAAAAAACTAAAATAAAAAGAAAGTGCAAAGGGTATTTTAAATAGTAAAATACGTTACATGAATCAAAGCTGCAAGTAAGTCGGTTATTAAATTTTATAATACAGTAGAACCCGGATAATATGAAGTTGGTTATATCGAAGTATAGGATAAATCGAGTTTTAAAAGAACTATAAAATTGTAGGGTTGCCGGTTATAGCGAAGTCCGTGCATAACGAATAATTTTTACGCCCCTTTCAACTACATTATAAACGGATTCCATGGTATGCATTTAGCAATAGCTTTAGTAATATATTCGTGTTAATACAATGATGTATTCATTATAAAAATGCCGTTATTTCTTGTTCGTGCAGCTGAACTTTTTTATCTTTTATGGAACTGAACTCGAGTAAATTTTTTAATAAGATTTCATTAATTTTCATCGTTTTAATGTACCGTAATTTCCGGCGTATAAGCCGCGAATAAATAGAGTCTGTATCCGACCAGAAATTATATTAGATGAAATGTAACTTGAAACAGAAACAGAAACAATTGATTGTTTCAATGGGATACCCAGTTGTAAACAACTCTACTACCTGTATATGAGTAGTTGTATATCACATATTAGAGGAACCATGAGAAAAAAAGTATAAATGCAGCATATTAGCACACGAAAAAGAACGGAAATTAAAAGATTAGACTGAAAACTTCATCAGCCAATCCGAAATAAGTAAGCCAGGCAATCAAATTTAACTTGTCACAAGTTAAATTTGCAGGGGTGATTGTGTTCCGGTATTTTGCACACTAATGTAAGGAAAGTACATTATCGGGACTTTCCCATAAGTCGCCTCAGTTGAAAGATTTAGGATGGCAAATTTATGACCAGAGACTCGCTGGCGACAATTTTAAGCCATAAAAGTCAAATAAGAAGAACTTTGATTTAAGTTGGTCTGGGAGATAATATCAAAGAACACACACGTCGTTCCGAGAAAAAAAACAACACGCTACAGCAACAACTGATGCATAGCCATTGGTTGGGGTTGGTAAGGAGGAGGTGAAACTGACCCTCTGTTATGCAAATTTCAGTTAAAACGGGAGATCAACTACCCAATGAAAAAAAAGAAGGATGGGCTTAAAGCACTGTCATGCAAATTTTGGGCAGAACAAAGTACGGCCCACCGTGGTCATGCAAAAGCAGTTGTGAAAAAGAATGAAAACAGAACACACATCGATATCAGAAGCGAAAGTGAGAGGTGAAATAAAATGACGCGATGAATTTTGTGCGGTCCGAAAGAGGAAAATAGAGTGAGTGGCAATTCTGATGGTAAGAAAGCAGCGAACCCGAACAACATATATGGAGAGTGGTGAAGTTGCGCTAAGTTTTGTGAAATGAACATTTTCAATAAGTGCAGCGCTATTTAGTTAGCGGAAAGTGTGCTCTGATACAAAGAGAAACCTTCTTCAATCAATGTGTATAGGTAAATATGACTCTGACCTAAGTAATTCCCCAGTTTATTTGATTTTATCAAAATATTATAAGAGAAGCTGGTAGTGTGACCTTAGTCACAAATGGAAGTCAGTATTTTAATTGTAAACAAATAATGTTGTCAAAGATCAACTTAAATATAAATACAAACAAATATAAGTATCCTTTGCAAGGATCAAAGTGTTAATGCCAATATTATAGGAGAAATTTTGTTAGGAAATTAAATCAGATGTGTTCTGATAAATCTTTTTTTTTCTTGAAATAACTGTAAATATTGTAAATAAATAATAGTGTTAATTATTTGGAGTCTTCTCATTTAAATTATCTAGTATGTGTTTGTTTATTTAGATTTCCATTTTAAAAGTCAGCTAAGGGCAAGAATGATCATTCTCAAAAAGGGTAATGGGCTACTTCGAAATTACACAATGCAATGGGGGGAACATATCCAAAATTTAATCTCTATGGATTCCTTTTATTATTATTTTCTGAATAAATTAATTTATTCTATTAGCCAACCCCAGAGAAACCTTTATGTATTTAATTCTAAGCTTTAATTCTGATCAACTTGTCCCAGCAAAAGGGTTATGTTGGAATGGGCAGCAATTAGAAGGGAAATTAAAGGATAAAATCTTAAATAAATATTATAACTGAGCCATGCATATTTCTCTTCAACATCTGCAATTCCTATATAATTCACTGGTGCCGTCCAGTTCTTAATTATTGTTAATTGAGTTTTCAATTTTAATGATTAAAAATTGCAACTGGGTTATTGTCAAACATTAAGTTAAATACCTTTAATGTATTCTAAAATACAGGCTCATGTTAAAAGTAATCAATTTCAAATTTTATATTCAAATTGTGGAAATTTACAATCTATATAGTATATTGCAAAATAATAATTATGAAACTGTTAATTAGAATAATTTCAACTCTTTTATTTTAATGATAAGTTATTGGAAGATTAAATGGAGATTTTTTATTTTGATGGTTTGTTTGACTTCCTCTAAAAGGCTCCACTACCAGCAAGTCGGTGATTTCGTAAATATCAGTATTCAACTTAGAAAAATCAGTATATTCGTAATTGTATGTATATTTTATGTTACTCTTATATGAACTTTGCATTTGATCTTTAACAGTATACTGAAACATTGTGCTAAGAAAGTAAATCATAAAAAAAAAAAAAAAAAAAAATCAAATGATAGCGTAAAATGATATGAATAATAAAAAAAATAAAAAGATAAGGATTTATGTAGCAGATAAAATAGTGTATTAGTAGATTGTTAATGCATATATATTTTGATACTGTATACTTTATTGTATAATGCATTTATATTTTGATATCTTTGAAATTTTGCAAATGTTTACACTTGGCTTAATAATATTTTTAGGGGTAAGAATTTCCATGCATTTTTAAAGTTAGATTTAGAATTCAGTATCTAAATAAATTTTAATTATCAAAAAGCTGAATGCCAAAAAAGAATCGTAGAAATCATAGAAATAGCTTGAACTCGAGTTTTTCTGGCGTATTAACGCGAGGGCATATAAAAAAGTTAAATAAAGAAAAGCAAATTGATTCGAGTAACACGATGGCAGATCCATCAGTGGACACAATAATTTCTCTAATCCCGAATTTCGATGGGAAAAAGTTAAGTGATTGCGAGTATTTTCTCAGACAATTTGAGGACTAAACTAAACAAATATTAAAAGACGATGCGAAGCTTACAATTTTGAAAGCAAAATTGTCGGGTACTGCGAGAGAGAAACTCTCACAAAATAAATCGCTTATAGAAGAGAAAAACTACAACGAATTCAAAAAGAAATTGTTATATTTATTTAAAATCAAGAAATCATTTACGCAGGTACAGACTGAATTTTTTAATCTGAAACAGAAACCGGGACAAGACTTAACAAGTTTTATTAGCGAATTCAAAAACGCAGCGTCTCTTTATATAGAGAAAAGCCATACAGAAGTTGATCCGAACGGAAACGGGAAATTTTTGGACTTAGTAAGATTGACACGATTTT
Organism: Maratus michaelseni; assembly: GCA_963931845.1. Classification (NCBI taxonomy): domain Eukaryota; kingdom Metazoa; phylum Arthropoda; class Arachnida; order Araneae; family Salticidae; genus Maratus; species Maratus michaelseni. The sequence continues at coordinate 314,428,597 of OZ007595.1, forward strand.
TGGATGCGATTAGACCGGATTTAAGTATGGATTTAAGAAAAACCTTTCCCGATAATTTTGAGGATGCTTGCAAAACAGCAATTAAATTAGAAGAGGCGTACAATAATATAGGGGCAGAACAGGTAAATACTATAACAGCTAACAATGAATCGCAACTTTTTGAGAAGTTATTGAAATTAAATGTAGAAACGGCGGAGCAGATTAATAATTTATCAAAAGAAATAAATAACATAAAATTGGGAACAATCGAAAAAAGAGAGGAAGTCGAAAAATTTTGTAATATCTGCAAGAAGGGGTCACACAATGAGGATAGTTGTTGGTATAATAAAGCTAATAAAAACAACAACCAGAATTATAGGCATAGATTTGTAAACAATAGGGGTAATTACAGAGCAAATTACAAGAATTATAACCAGTATGAAAGACACGATTCTCACAATGCAATTCCGGAGGGTAATATTTACTATAATCATGTACCAAATGCTCAACCTTTTCCACCCCCACCACAACAACATTACAACACGCCGTATACTTATTATCAACCTGACTTTAATAATTATGATGCACAGGGGTATTACACTCAACACAGAGGAAATTATAGAGGTGCACAGAGGAATAACTATCGCAATAAATATACGGACTCTAGGGAAAACAGAGAAAATCATACGAACAGTAACAAGGATAGTAATCAAAGGGGTAAATTTCAGAGGGGCAATTATAAAAGATACAAGCAGAACAAAGATAAGGATGCGGAAAACTAAATACGAGACTTGTAAATACAGATAAAGAAGACCCGAGCAAGTCTCACGATAGCGGGCATACTTTAAGGGATAAAACTATTGCAAGTGTACAGAACGATACAAATGAACTTCCTCTAATTAAATTTAAAATTAAAGATATTGTAATTAACAGCCTTTGTGACTCAGGCGCACAAGTGAGCTTGATCTCACCGCTTTTGTTTGAAAATTTAAAACAAGCAAATATAAAATTTAAATATTTGGGAAATCAAATTAAGATTCAAACACTTACAAATTCACTGATTACATTCAAACAGTGCATTAGAATGTCATTTAAATTACAGGACACTTTTGTAAAAGGAACTTTTTATGTTACAAATAAAGATTTTGGCCGCAAATATCAATTATTACTAGGGTACGATTTCTTAAAAGAAAATCAAATGGTTCTAGATTTTGAAGAGAAGTATCTTAAATTCAAAGGAAGAAAAATGGCATTAAACATCAAAGATTCGGAGGACACTGGGGAAGTAAATACATTAATTACAGAACAAAACACAAGGACTAAAAAATACAGAAAACCTACAAAGGGGAAAATGTTTGCAAAAACGGTAGGCCATAATATTATAAACCAGGGGAGGAAAAATTTGTAAAATTAGAATGCCCCATAAAATTAAAGGAAAATCAAACATTTATCCTAGAACCAATACAGCACAAAAATAAAATTTTCTATGAAAGATCTATCCATGACACCCCAAATAACAGAAAAATAAATATTTTAATTAAAAATATTACTAATAACAAGATACATTTAGAAACAGGTATGAACATCGGGCAAATTTTCACTAATTTGGAATACAAACAAGATAAATCTATAGACAATATTGAGCAAGGGAGAATTTTTGAGGTCAATGCATTAAATTTGGAAGATGTACATAAATTAAGAGAGGCAGAGATAAATGAGGAAGATTTTGATCTTAATCATTTACCATCGGATGTACAGGATTCGTTCAAACAAATTCTTTTAAAGCATGTACACGCTTTTTCGAAATCCTATCAAACTTTAGGTCAATGCTCACTGGTGACACCAAAGTTTACACTTAACCACGACTATCCTATTCAAACAAAACCCTATAAAGTGCCACAAGCAGTGAAGCAATATGCAAAGACAGAGATAAGAAAATTATTAGAAGCGAAAATCATCGAGGAATCGGACTCTAATTACGCATTTCCTGTCATTTTTGTAAGAAAAAAAGCTGATAGCAAAAACAATCCTAAATTTCGAATGGCGGTAGATTACCGGCTGCTAAATCAGATTTTAGAGCCATATTCCTATCCGATTCCAGATATTAAAGAAATTTTACAGAATATTAGTGGGAAGAAGTACTATATAGTATTGGACTTACACAGTGCTTTCTTCCAAATTAATTTACGACCTGAAGATAGCCAAAAACTATCGTTTATCACAGAAAATGGTAAATTTCGACCTCTGAGACTTGCGTTCGGAACTCGCAATTCGAGCGCCTATTTCGCTGAACTGATAAATAAGGTATTGGGTCATTTTAACAAGCATCAGGTAGCCTACTTTATTGATGATGTTTTAATAGGGGCTGACACTATATCAGAATTATTAAGAATTTTGGAAGAAGTGTTACAGGCGCTAATCCAACATAATCTAACAATTGAGCCATCCAAGATGCAAATATGTAAAGATAAAATAGAATTTCTTGGTTTTCAAATTCACAAGCACGGCTATTCACCATCCACAAGGAATATAGATAAAATTAAAAGTTTAGTAAGACCTAAAACAAAAAAAGGAGTAAGGTCACTCTTAGGTTTGGCTAACTACTTTAGAACACTTATTCCAAAATATGCGGAAATAGTAAACCCATTAGTTAATCTTACTAAAGATAAAATTAAATTTAAATGGGATGAAAATACTGAAATGGCCTTTAAGAAAATCCAAGATGAAATTATAAACAACCCAACATTACATCCTCCTGATTACACCAAACAATTTACTTTAATCACAGACGGCTCAAAAATTGCAATTTCAGCGGTACTGGCGCAGGAAATTGAAGGAAAATTACAACCTATTGAATTTTTTGGGAGAAAATTACGGGAACCGGAAAAGAATTACCCGAGCTTGAAATTCGAATTATTAGCGGTTCATGAAGCGGTGTTACACTTCAGAACTATGTTGGAAGGCAGACACTTCAAGATTCTCACCGATTCCAAGGCTCTCACGGAAAATTTACATCTAGAGAATCAGTCCGATTTGGTTAAAAGATGGGTGATAAATCTCAGCGATTTCTCTTATGAATTCGATCACATTAAAGGGGACACCAACCCAGCGGACTATATTTCGCGAAATATAAATAATATTATTACGGATACAAATTTACACAATAATTTATTTTCCGTTAATCCCGCATTATCTAATGAGAATATTAAACAACATCAATATTCAGACGAGAAATTAAGCAAAATAATTCAGAAAATAGAACAAGGTAAAGAAAACAGAAATACCAAAAGGTATACTTTGAATGAAGAGAAGATGCTAATTTTAAAACCGGGGAAACAGAAAACAGAACTAATTATAGCGCCGGATGCTTTAAAGATTGCTTTGATGGAAGAAGTGCACAAACCGCATTTTGGTTTTGACAAAACCTATGAAGCCATGAAAAGTAGAATATTTTGGCACGGGATGTATACAGATATTCGAACTTATTGTGCCAATTGTGTACCATGTAACACCGCAAAGCCACATAAAAAAATGAAAGTTCCTATTCAAAAAATGGTTAAGGACCATGAGATAGGGAGTGTATTACATGCGGATATCGTCGGAAAGCTTCCACTTACACTTCGCAAGAATAAATTTATTCTCACGATTATGGATTCTACTTCAAGATTCCTAGAAGCCATACCTATTCGCAATGTCGAGTCCCAGACTATTCTCAATGTCTTTAATAAATACTTCAGTTATTTTGGATTGCCAAAACAGTTAAAATTAGATAATGGGCCATATTTTAGGGGAGCGGTATTCAAAGAGTACATGCGTGCTCTAAACATTGAAATTCGCTTCAGTTCAGTTTACAGAGCCCAAGGAAATGGACTGATAGAAGTCGTGAATCGAATACTGAAAGGATCACTGACAGCCATGGCACAAAGTTCCTTACAATGGGACATTCGCCTAGAGTTTTTCAAACTCCAATACAATATGGCGAAGCACAGAGCGACGGGATTTTCACCCGCCTTCCTTTTTTTTGGAAGAAATTTACGCACTCCTTTTACTGCACACATGCCAACAGAACAAATTCACACTCAGACATATGTCAAAAACCGAATGGACCACATGCAGGAGGTTAGACTGCAAGCGTTGGCACAGCAGGAGAAAATGATGGCTGAATATGTGACAGAGGAAGACCTTGATAAAATAAAAACACTTGAACTAGGACAACAAGTTTACCTTAAGTCCATTAACCCTACTGTTTTACAAAAAAAAATTGAAGGCCCATTTAAGGTGGTTCGAAAAGTGCGAAATAACAATTACATTTTACAAGATGTAACGGAAGAAAGTAAAGGAACTATAAAAAGACACATTGACAGACTCTGGGCACCAAAGCATGCTGACAGGTGCAAAACAGAGGAGTCAAGCTCATCGGAGGAAGAATAGTGGGAATAAAATACCATTAAAAAGGGGTAGTAAGATGTTACGGTTACAGAAAGACTAATAGCTTAAACAGTTTATGTAAAAAAAATTTTAGTTGCGGTTTGCAGAATTCTACTAACTGTCAAATTTAAATATTCTCAAAAAAGCGATGGCATACTCAACTAGGGTTGAAAAAAAAAAAATAAATAAATAAATAAAATAAAATAACATAAAATAAGATATCCCTGGCACATTTTTCAAATTTTGATAAGAGATAATTTCATAGTAAAAGCGACCCAAGGTATCACAAACAATGAAAAAAAAAAAAAAAAAAAGAAAATCACATAATCAATTGAATAAATATTTGGATAAAGACAAATAAGCAAGTAAAAAATAATAAATCCCTAGGCTAGGTTACGCAGGGCAATAAAATCTCTGAGGCGGTGTGAAAGATTTTGGTGACGTACCAGGTAGGCGCGGAGTGGGGATTTGTTTATCAACAAACATCCCCAGTTGCCATGTCAACAAGCATTGCGGACAACTTCGCGGAAGGAAGGGTCAGTAAAGATAAAAATAAATAAATAAAAATAGATAAATGAGGGTATCACTTACTCTGATGATGTCTTCTTCGCGAGGGTGCACTCTTTGGGTGTGTGTCTATTCCTTGGGGGATAATCCAGGCGTCCCTGACACACACCAATTTTTTCCATATTACACCAAAATAAATAAAAAAATAATTAAAATTCACAAACACACACCGGGGGGGAGTTTTCCATATGCGTCCCCCGGTCTTTTCCTGTTGACACTGAGACATTTTTCCTCCAGGGGCGTGAAACGGTAGCAGTTGGTTCCTAGCTCGTCCGCTTGGTCAGGTTGGCAGGGGCCACATCATAAAAAGGAAAAAAAACGAAATCAGTAAACAGATAAACAAATATCGAACATTCGTTTTTCAGGGTATCATTTTGTTTTAATTTCGTGTTTTTTTTTTTGGAAAATTTAGATAACGATTTTAAACTCTTAGAGAACGATAAAATAATAATAATAATAATAATAATAATAATAATAATAATAAGACGAAAGGAAATAATTCAGTTAATTAATTAAGTGATAATGATAATAATGACAGAATTTATTTTCTTGTTTCTATAAATTAAGGCTCACTTTTCAAAAGACTGCATGAAATTGGGAAATGAATCGGTCAAAAGATCATTTCATTCACATTTGCATGGTAAAGCCAAGCCGTTTAAAAAAAAAAAAAAAAAAAAAAAAATTAATTAATTAATTAATTAAGTTACATTATTTTTTTTTTAGTTTAACTAAACAATTTGGATTTAACATTTAATCTCATTAACTAATTCGTTAAGCTGAGTTTAAAAATAAAAATAAAAATAAAAATAAAAATTATTAATAATGAATAAATAAATAATAATAATAGAAATAATAAAGTATATATACATATAATTCCAGCTGTGTAAAATTTTTTAATTACTAGGATGCTAATTGCATATTTAGTTCCAACACGAATTGGAAATTTTTGCGGGCAAAAGTTTCTTAACTGCAGTAATTGGTGGCGGGCAATTAATATGTAATTAAAAACAATAATAATAAATAAATAAATAAATAAAAGTTTTTTTTTCCATTTAAGTTAGGTTAAATGTTCTAAGATGTTATTTATTAATAAGTAGATCGGTAGTAAAAAAAAAAAAAAAAAAAAAAAAAAAAAAAAAAAAAAAAGGGAAAGAAATAATAATACGAAAAATAATAATAATAATAATAATATTAATAATTATTATAATGATTAATAAATAAATAAATAAATTTTATCGGTTTTAACATATTTAAACATTTTTTTTTAAATAAGCATTTGGAGATAATCTTAAAAGTTGTCAATGATTCAGAGGCTTTTAAGTACTATGCATTTCAACGTGGGCTGCTCATCTAAAGGGGAAACGAAATTGATAAGATTCCCATATGCATATTTATGAAATTAATTCGATAACTGATTTTAGGAAGTAAATGTATGGCATTCCGGTAGTGGACATATACCATTGAATAACCATTTAGCTTGGAGATGACTTAGTTCACACGATCTTGTAGGCTTGAAGTCATTTTTTTTCCCTCCTTCTCGCTAAGTGTTTGTAATTATAAGGCCGTGATTAGATGATAATAACCTTTAATGGAATATTTGTTTTATATAAAGATGGTAATTTGGTAACATATTTAACGGGAAATGGATTTTTGTCTTAATATTGAATTGCATGAAAGACCACGTGCATGTTATTTGGTTGATCTCAATTTACGGGTCAAGACGAAGGGTAGTTTAAACAATTGGCTTATAGTCAGTTTTAATAATTAAGCTTTTAATATATATCAAAAAATTATATATATAGATATAAATATCATTAAATAAATAAATAATGAAAATAATAACTCGTAAACTTACATCATAATTCACAGCCATACTCCATGTGACGGGGCAAATCAGGAAGGTAGATCTGAGATGAGTTGAGGTGTTATGCATACCGAAGGATCGCAAACGCTATTCACCTGCAGGGTTGAAAAAAAAAAAAAAAGGGTGCGTTCAGGTGGCGTGTTAGAAACGCATTATCCCAGGTAAAGAAGCATTTAGGTGTTGAACCGGTCGTGGTATGGGATTAGGCCAGCATTTTCAGGTGTACGAGGAAGGAATGAATCACCTGTTCAGTAGGGCTACATGATTGACAGAAACGGGGTGAGTGTTTGACCTGAGGTCACGCAGCTTTCCGATTCTTATCATTGAGTAGAAGTTTTTTTTTTTTTCTTCTTTCTGTCGGGCAGAAAAAAATGAACAGTGACAGAATGGGGAGTTATTATTTTCAACATGTTAGAATTAACATGAGAATTTTTACGCTTAGGCGTTTAAAAAAAAAAAAAAGAAAAAGAAAAGGAAATAGAGAAATAAATAAAAAAAAAAAATAAAATAGGAAAGAAGGGAAAATTATTAAAGAAAAATTTCATTTTTTTTTCTTTTTATTCATTCTTTGTTGTTTAATAATTCGAAAGAATTGTATGTATATAATAAAATTACAACAATCATATGAATGGACAATACAAATGGTAACTGAATTAATCCATAAAATTGGGTCAAGTAGTAGATGAATATCATAAAGTTACAACATCATGAATGTGTCATGTTTTCAGATTGCTAGGACTGTTTTTGTGTCCATCTAAAATATTTGTCGGTTTGCATTTATTAATTAGATATAGTGCTGAATTCATTCATTAATATGTGTAAATATTGTAAAGTGGAAGACATGCCATTTCATCGAACTCAGAAGAGTATTGCTATTATATATATATATATATACATATATGTATAGATATACATTTGTTCCTTTTGGTTTGTTTTGGCCTAATTTTGGTTTAAATTTTAGTAGCACTAGATATAATTAAATAATTTGAAAAAAAAAAAAAAAAAAGAAAAAAGAAAATTTGAGAATGTGGATGTACAGTTTTATATTGGATTAAACTCTTTGCTCTATATAAATATGTATATATATATACATATTTTGAATGTATACTCATTATCATAATTTTTCTCTCAGGTATCTTACATATTCAGTTATGTATGTGTAATTGTAAGATTTTGCCTGAATTGGGTTTTATATATTGTATGATGCATGTATTGTGTTAAAAATAATTATCAAGAATCATTGTAAAGTTGAATACTGATCCTTACATATCACAGTGTATTATATCTTTTTGTTTTGTATGGTCTGTTTGGCTATTTAGATATTTTGAATTTGGTGAGTGCTCTATCTTAGACACACCGGTTATATTTAACCACAAAATTTAAAATTTTTGTACTAATGATAATATTTTATCTCTAAATTGTTTGGGAATACTTAGGAAATGTGTACATATATGAACTGTTCTTTATTAAAGTCACACAAGTAATTTACAAATGAACATTTTCCTCTGCATGAACTTTAGTCTACAAGATGATTCTGTATAGATGAACGTGGACTGATATCATCTATGTGATCTATAGATTATCTGCAATGGTGATGGACTTCTTGGGTATGCAATGCTAAAGAAAACTGGACGTTTTCTTTCTTTTAGTACGGGGGGAAAGATAATGTAAGGAAAGTACATTATCGGGACTTTCCCATAAGTCGCCTCAGTTGAAAGATTTAGGATGGCAAATTTATGACCAGAGACTCGCTGGCGACAATTTTAAGCCATAAAAGTCAAATAAGAAGAACTTTGATTTAAGTTGGTCTGGGAGATAATATCAAAGAACACACACGTCGTTCCGAGAAAGAAAACAACACGCTACAGCAACAACTGATGCATAGCCATTGGTTGGGGTTGGTAAGGAGGAGGTGAAACTGACCCTCTGTTATGCAAATTTCAGTTAAAACGGGAGATCAACTACCCAATGAAAAAAAAGAAGGATGGGCTTAAAGCACTGTCATGCAAATTTTGGGCAGAACAAAGTACGGCCCACCGTGGTCATGCAAAAGCAGTTGTGAAAAAGAATGAAAACAGAACACACATCGATATCAGAAGCGAAAGTGAGAGGTGAAATAAAATGACGCGATGAATTTTGTGCGGTCCGAAAGAGGAAAATAGAGTGAGTGGCAATTCTGATGGTAAGAAAGCAGCGAACCCGAACAACATATATGGAGAGTGGTGAAGTTGCGCTAAGTTTTGTGAAATGAACATTTTCAATAAGTGCAGCGCTATTTAGTTAGCGGAAAGTGTGCTCTGATACAAAGAGAAACCTTCTTCAATCAATGTGTATAGGTAAATATGACTCTGACCTAAGTAATTCCCCAGTTTATTTGATTTTATCAAAATATTATAAGAGAAGCTGGTAGTGTGACCTTAGTCACAAATGGAAGTCAGTATTTTAATTGTAAACAAATAATGTTGTCAAAGATCAATTTAAATATAAATACAAACAAATATAAGTATCCTTTGCAAGGATCAAAGTGTTAATGCCAATATTATAGGAGAAATTTTGTTAGGAAATTAAATCAGATGTGTTCTGATAAATCTTTTTTTTTCTTGAAATAACTGTAAATATTGTAAATAAATAATAGTGTTAATTATTTGGAGTCTTCTCATTTAAATTATCTAGTATGTGTTTGTTTATTTAGATTTCCATTTTAAAAGTCAGCTAAGGGCAAGAATGATCATTCTCAAAAAGGGTAATGGGCTACTTCGAAATTACACAATGCAATGGGGGGAACATATCCAAAATTTAATCTCTATGGATTCCTTTTATTATTATTTTCTGAATAAATTAATTTATTCTATTAGCCAACCCCAGAGAAACCTTTATGTATTTAATTCTAAGCTTTAATTCTGATCAACTTGTCCCAGCAAAAGGGTTATGTTGGAATGGGCAGCAATTAGAAGGGAAATTAAAGGATAAAATCTTAAATAAATATTATAACTGAGCCATGCATATTTCTCTTCAACACACACCACTAAATTTACATAGCAATCTTTTCCCTCTTTAATCGATAAATTCTGCAATGACATAGTAAGAATATTGTCATATAAATTTAGTGGTGTACAAAATACCGGAACACAATCACCCCTGCTTGTGTAAAACAGCCAATCAAATTTAACTTGCAGTATAAGAGGCTGAAAATGTAACTTGTTTCAGTTTCGACTTGGTATTTATTTCATTTTATTTTTTAAATAAATTTTCTCGTATGAAAAGATATATTTTTGCCACGGTTTATACGCCAGAATTTACTGTATGACTTTTACATACAAAAGTTGCGTTATATTTAGCTGAGAATGGGCATATCCATTTATATAATATGAACTTTAAAAATCTTTTCAAATATATTTATTTAGACTAGCAAACATTTTTATATGATTAAATTTTTGCCACGTACTAAAATATATGTAAACACGTAGAAAATGAAAGTATAAGATAGAAACCAAGAGACCGAATTTAATATTCAAAAGTAGCTTCTGCTGAAGTATATTAGTTTGCAAAGTACCATTTGCTCGTAACAGGCTTTGCTTCACTATTTGTTTACTCTAAATTTCCATATTCCATCAAACCCGTTTCAAATATATTGAAACAGCATTACGAGAGTTTCATATCCAATTTGTATTACAACTCCAACAAAAAATCCACAATCCACCGAGAGAAAATGAGATTCTTACCACAAGACTTTGAGTATGTTCTTTAGTGTTTATTCCTTTTATGAAATAGAGCAAAATATAGTTTTTCTTTATTCCCACTTTAAACTCTCCTGGTAATTGAAATCTGCATCTGTAACGTAAGATACTTTCATGTAGATATTTCGAATTTGTTGAATAAGATACTTTCAATTTCTATATTGATATTTATAACGTATATCCCTTTAGTATTGGCGAATGTCAGTGAGACTAAGAATCGATATTAAATATCAACACATTTCATTGCTGATGAAATTATGACTGTATTATCAAGATTACAGAGTAGAAAAGTTTTTGAGAACTATTTATTAACATCATTACAAAACTTTGAGATCCAACTCTAATGTAAGCACTGAAACTCCACAAACTGATGCATATGAAAATAGAAGATGCATACCACAAAACATTTAAAATATTCTTTAGCGTTTACTCCTTTCTGAAATGCATGCACTTTATATCCCCAAACTCATGTATCTGAGAAAATGAGATTCTTACTACAAAAGTTTTCGAGTATTTTTAACGTTTATTCCTTTTGTGAAATAAATCAAAAGATTCCTTTTCTTTATTCCCACATTGAAATTATCCTGGTAATTGAAATCTGCATCTGTACCGTAAGATGTTTTCATGTAGACATCTCGAACTTGTTGAATAAGATCCTTTGAATTTCTATGTTGATATTTATAATGTAAACTCCTGTAGTATTTGCTTATATCAGTAAAACTAAGAATCAATATTAAATATCAACACATTTAATTACCGATGAAATTATGACTGTATTAAAATATATGTGTATAAAGTGTACACAATGGAAAAGTTTTCGAAAACTATTTATTAACATCATTGGAAAACTTTGATATCAACTCTAAATGTAAGCACTTAAAATGCACAAACTGATGTATGTGAAAATCGAAGATTCATACCACAAAACTTTTAAAAAGTTCATTAGCATTTACCCCTTTCCTAAATGCAAGCACTTAAAATTCTTAAATGTATGTGAGTGAGAAAATGAGATTCTTACTACGAAACTTTTAAAATGCTCTTTAACGTTTTTCCGTTTTACGAAATAGAGCAAAAGATGGTCTTTCTTTATTCCCACTTTGAAATTCTCCTGGTGAAAGAAATCTGTACCTGAACTGTAAGATATTCTTATTTAGGAATTTCGTTTTACATAAGAAATTCTTATTTAGGAATTTTGTTTGAAAAAGAATCCTTCTATTTTCTATATTTATATTTATAACGTAAATTAGTTTGTTATTTGCTTGTGTCAGTAAGACTAAGAATCAATAGCGAATATCGATATATTTTATTGCCAATGAAATTCTTCCTATTTTGTTAAGTGTATAGAGTAGAAAAGATTCCGAAAACTATTTATTAACGTCATTGCAAAACTTTTCAGTCCAATTCTTGTTCCAACTCTAAATGTAAGCACTTAAAATCAACAAACTGATGTATGTGAGAAAATAATACTTTTACCACAAAACTTTTAGAAAGTTCTTTAGCATTTACTCCTTTTTAGAAATAGAGCAGACGATTGTATTTCTTTATTTCGTTTTCAACATTCCCCAAGTAATTGAAATCTGTATTTTTATTGCAAAATGCTCTTCTGCAAACATTTCGCCAACTCTCCGGATATTTCGATACATATCCCTTCAAAAATACTCTAATTTAGTTCTACTCACTACTCTCCACAAATTGAGGGAATAATTCTAAAATGTAAATAAATATATAAAGATACATACTTTTTAAAGTATATGTATCAAAGAGTTTTGTGATATGTATCAAAGGTTGCTTTTAAAAACTGATACAATTATAATAAACATAACACTTTTTTAAATTTTTTCAATTAACAATACCCCATTATTACAGTAAAATATTGTAAATCTCATCTATATCGTTTCATTTCACGTTGTATAAAAGAGATATGTTTTTTAATCTATGAAAATATTATTTAACAAAACACAAAAATCTACAATACCAGGGCTACACTAGATACCGGGCTGGCTCATTCATTATCATGACGTCACAAATGATGGCTGGCCGTGACCAGCGATTGGTACAAAGCGACGCGCCCATTGTTTTGTGCCAATCGCTGTATGTCTTTCGTTTTGTCGTTTCGCTTTGTACGAATCGCAGGTCGCGGCCAGCCACCATTTGTGACGTCATGATAAAGAATGAGCGAGCCCGGTATCTAGTGTAGTCCTGACAATACCCTCTTTCAAGTTACCCACGATTATAAACGGTTTCTGTGGTATGTATTTAGCAATAGCTTTAGTAATACAAAGTAGGGTCAAAAAGTTTTCGGAATAGGGGAATTACAAATTATTAAAAAATAGAACATTAATTTTATTTTATTGGCCTTCAAAGTACTTTCCTCCTGCATCCACACACTTCTTCCAGCGTTCGTATAACTGTTCAAAACACTCCTTGAATCCATTGTTTGAGACGTCCTTGAGTAGCTTCGTCGCATTTTCGATCATATCATCTGAATCCATAAAACTGTGTCCGTTCAATTTCACTTTTAGCCGTGGAAACAGGTAAAAATTCGCTGGTGCTAGGTCGGGAGAATAATGAGGGTGTTCCAGAGTGGTAACACTGTGTCTGGCAAGGCAATTTTGACAATCAAAGCGCGATGTGGTGGAGCATTGTCGTGTAACAGAAACCAATCATTTGTTGCCCATTTTTCACATCGTTTTCGTCTGATTGCATCTCGTAGTCTTTAAAGATCTCCAGGTAAATTTCTTCATTGACAGTTTGGCCTTCAGGGATAAATTCGTAGGGAATGACCCCCTCGTAATCGAAAAACACCTCCAACAAGACTTTCCCTCGGCTTTTGTCCAAGCGAAATTTTTCCTTCCTTGGTGATGTTTTTGCTGACCTTTACGAAAACGCTTATGTCATCGTTTCCGTATGCTTTCTTCAGTATCTCGAGCGTCTCGGAAGGCGATTTCTTGAGCAAAAGCAGAATTTGATGTGTGCACGTTTCTCTAAAAACGACATTTCAAAATCCGACGAATGAAAAATTCGCTTTGTCAGAAATGACCTGCAGCTAACGCCAACAGTACCGGAAATGAATTCCAGCTGCCTGTGTGTTTTCCTTATCAGTGCTGCCAACCTCCAAAAAAGATATTTCCCCTCCAACGAACACCTGCGTGAATGTAGGCGACCATTCCGGGAATTTATTTATTCTACCTCGTATATTCGTGTTAATACAATGATGTATCCATTATAAAAAAAGGTTTCATTTTTTTCATGCTGCTGAACCTTTTTACCTTTTAAGGAACTGAACTCGAGTAAATTTTTTTTCATAATATTTCATTAATTTTCATCGTTTTAATGTACCGTAATTTACGGCATATAAGCCGCGGATAAAAAGAGTCTGTTTCCGACCGGAAATTATATAAGATAAAATTTAACTTGAACTATAAACATTAACAGTTGATATTTTCAAGCTGGGATTCCCAGTTGTAAACAAATCTACTCCCTGTATATGAGTATTTGTAAATCACATGTTATAGAGGAGCCATGAGAAAAAAGTATATATGTAGCAGCATATTAGCACTAGAAAAATAAAGAAAAGTAAAAGATTAGACTGAAAACTTCATCAGCCAATCCGAAATAAGTAAGCCAGCCAATCAAATTTAACTTGTGTAAAGCAGCCAATCAAATTTAGCTTGCAGTATAAGAGGCGGAAAATGTAACTTGTTTCAGTTTCGACTTGGTATTTGATTTTTTTTTAAATAAATTTTCTGGTTTGAAAAAGATTTATTTTTGCCTCGGCTTATACGCCAGAATTTACTGCATGACTTTTATATATATAAAAGTTGCGTTATATTCAGCTGAGAATGTGCATATTCATTTATATAATATGAACTTTAAATTCAACTCAGTATGAACCCTTTAAATCTTATCAAATATATTTATTTAGACTAGCAAACATTTTTATATGATTACATCTTTGCCATGTACTGAAATATATGTAAACACGTAGAAATTGAAAGTATAACATAGAAACCAAGAGACCGAATTTAATATTCAAAAGTAGCTTCTGCTGAAGTATATTAGTTTGCAAAGTACCATTTGCTCGTAACAGGCTTTGCTTCACTATTTGTTTACTCTAAATTTCCATATTCCATCAAACCCGTTTCAAATATATTGAAACAGCATTACGAGAGTTTCATATCCAATTTGTATTACAACTCCAACAAAAAATCCACAATCCACCGAGAGAAAATGAGATTCTTACCACAAGACTTTGAGTGTGTTCTTTAGTGTTTATTCCTTTTATGAAATAGAGCAAAATATAGTTTTTCTTTATTCCCACTTTGAAACTCTCCTGGTAATTGAAATCTGCATCTGTACCGTAAGATATTTTCCTGTATACATTTCGAATTTGTTGAATAAGATCCTTTCAACTTCTATGTTGATATTTATAATGTAAATTCCGGTAGTATTTGCGTATGTCAGGAAGACTAAGAATCGATGTAAAATATCAACATATTTTGTTGCCGAATAAATTATGACTGTATTATCAAGGTTACAGAGTAGAAAGTTTTTGAGAACTATTTATTAACATCATTACAAAACTTTGAGATCCAACTCTAATGTAAGCACTTAAACTCCACAAACTGATGCATATGAGAATAGCAGATGCATACCACAAAACATTAAAAATATTCTTTAGCGTTTGCTCCTTTCTGAAATGCATGCACTTTATATCTCCAAACTCATGTATCTGAGAAAATGAGGTTCTTACTACAAAAGTTTTAGAATATTTTTTAGCGTTTATTCCTTTTATGAAATAGATCAAAATATTGCTTTTCTTTATTCCCATATTGAAATTCTCCTGCTAATTGAAATCTGCATCTGTACCGTAAGATGTTTTCATGTAGACATTTCGAATTTGTTGAATAAGATCCTTTCAATTTCCATGTTGATATTTATAATGTAAACTCCTGTAGTATTTGCTTATGTCAGTGAGACTAAGAATCGATATTAAATATC
This sequence comes from Maratus michaelseni, assembly GCA_963931845.1. Classification (NCBI taxonomy): domain Eukaryota; kingdom Metazoa; phylum Arthropoda; class Arachnida; order Araneae; family Salticidae; genus Maratus; species Maratus michaelseni. The sequence goes on from OZ007595.1 coordinate 314,444,173, forward strand.
AACACATTTCATTGCTGATGAAATTATGACTGTTTACAAAAACTAAAACTACAAAAGTTTTACAGTATTCTTTAGCGTTTATTCCGTTTATGAAATAGATCAAAAGATTGCTTTTCTTTATTCCCACATTGAAAATCTCCTGCTAATTTAAACCTGCATCTGTACCGTAAGATATTTTCCTGTAGATATTTCGAATTTGTTGAACAAGATACTTTCAATTTGTATATTGATATTTATAATGTAAATTCCTGTAGTATTTGCTTATGTCAGTAAAACTAAGAATCGATATTAAATATCAACACATTTAATTACCGATGAAATTATGACTGTATTAAAATATATGTGTATAAAGTGTACACAATGGAAAAGTTTTCGAAAACTATTTATTAACATCATTGCAAAATTTTGATATCAACTCTAAATGTAAGCACTTAAAATGCACAAACTGATGTATGTGAAAATCAAAGATTCATACCACAAAACTTTTAAAAAGTTCATTAGCGTTTACCCCTTTCCTAAATGCAAGCACTTAAAATTCTTAAATGTATGTGAGTGAGAAAATGAGATTCTTACTACGAAACTTTTAAAATGCTCTTTAACGTTTTTCCGTTTTACGAAATAGAGCAAAAGATGGTCTTTCTTTATTCCCACTTTGAAATTCTCCTGGTGAAAGAAATCTGTACCTGAACTGTAAGATATTCTTATTTAGGAATTTCGTTTTATATAGGAAATTCTTATTTAGGAATTTTGTTTGAAAAAGAATCCTTCTATTTTCTATATTTATATTTATAACGTAAATTAGTTTGTTATTTGCTTGTGTCAGTAAGACTAAGAATCAATAGCGAATATCGATATATTTTATTGCCAATGAAATTCTTCCTATTTTGTTAAGTGTATAGAGTAGAAAAGATTCCGAAAACTATTTATTAACGTCATTGCAAAACTTTTCAGTCCAATTCTTGTTCCAACTCTAAATGTAAGCACTTAAAATCAACAAACTGATGTATGTGAGAAAATAATACTTTTACCACAAAACTTTTAGAAAGTTCTTCAGCATTTACTCCTTTTTAGAAATAGAGCAGACGATTGTATTTCTTTATTTCGTTTTCAACATTCCCCAAGTAATTGAAATCTGTATTTTTATTGCAAAATGCTCTTCTGCAAACATTTCGCCAACTCTCCGGATATTTCGATACATATCCCTTCAAAAATACTCTAATTCAGTTCTACTCACAACGCGGCATTACAAATTGAGCAAATAATTCTAAAATATAAATAAACATGTAAAGATACAAACTTTGTAATGTGTATTTTTCAAAGAGATTGTGATTGCTTTTAAAAACTGATACAATTAAAATAAACATAAGACTTTTATAAAATTTTTCAATTAACAATACCCCAATATTACAGTAAAATATTGTAAATCTCATCTATATCGTTTCATTTCACGCTGTATAAAAGATATATGTTTTTTAATCTGCGAAAATATTATATAACAAAAAACGGAAATATCAATACCTCTGTCTAGTTAACCACGATTCCGAAAAGTGTACTTTATTTTTAGAAACCTTAGAAAAATATATTTTTGAGATTTAAAGAAGCATTTATAAAATCGAGGTTTCTTTTGCTGGCACTGATTTTTGGAAACGTTTCCGAGTAAACGTTTTTATAGTATATTAGTCGGTTTTCTCAAACCGGAATATTGATTTTTGGATGCTATCCATTTTCAATTAAATACTTAAAGCATCGTAATTGAATGTACATGCAAGAAAGACTAAATAATATTAATTTTAATGCTGTGAAGTTATCTGTTTGTCTGTCAAACATGTCTGTTGAACTTGAAAATGTTTACTTGTGAATGGATAGCATCCGAAAAACCTGTATTTCGTGTTGAGAAAACGCATTAATACACATTAAAAACTACTCGGAAACGTTTCCGCAAATGCGTGGCAGCGGTCTTTATACATGCTTCTTTAAATATTGAAAAATTACTATTAGTTTCTGAGTTTCTAAAGATAAAGAACGCTGTTCAGAATCGTTGGTAAGTCGGACGACGTTATTGTATGTTTTCATTCGTGGTTATATTAAATTTACCTACATTGTGAAAAAAAAAATTACTTTACAACAAAAAATGCTGGCAGTTTGGGTGCCAGCAAATTTTACTGTAAATCTACAGCAATTTTGTGTTTCTTGAGTACACAGCACTTTTGCAAATTTTCAGCATTTTTGGCTCTTAATTTTACAGCATTTTTGTTTTTTCGATTTTACAGCACTTTTGTAGTTTTCCAGCATTTTTTACTGTTAATTTTACAGCCCTTTTGTTTTCAAGATTTTATAGCACTTTTGTAGATTTTCAGCATTTTTTGCTGTTAATTTTACTGCACTTTTCTTTTTTAGATTTAACAGCACTTTTGTAGATTTTCAGTATTTTTTGCTGTTAATTTTACAACACTTTTTTTTTAGATTTTACAGAAGTTTTATAGATTTTTAGCTTTTTTTGCTGTTAATTTTACAGCCTTTTAGTATATTTACAGCAATTTTGTGTTTTGTTCTATAGATTAAGGAATCTGTAGAATCTATAGATTAAGGGATAGTTGTCTTTTTTCACATTGCACTTTCAAAAATCGCCACTATAGCGAATTTATTTTAACCATTTCGCATTTTATTTTAAACTGTTAATTTATGTTAATAATAATAAATATATATTAATAATTGGTATATGTTTAAATATTTCATTATATTCTATCTACTTATGGATGCAAAAATGTAAGTAGCAGCGTTCAAGCTCATTTCTCTACCATATTTTGGTTCTCGTAGAAATTTTAATGTACACCACTGTTCTAATTATAGAATTATGCCTATGTTTACATTTACATACAAAATGTTTGCTCCAGGGAGATTATTACCACAAAACATTTAGAAAATTCACTTTCCTACTTTGCATAATTTAGCTGAATTTGCATAATTTAACTTTTCTTTATTCTGTTATTTAAATTTGAATTGTGAACTACTCTTAAGAAAACATGTCGCCGACTTTCCCGATATTTCAATGCATATGCTTTCACAAATACAAATGCATAATTACTTAATTGCACCTATGTGTACGTTTACATACTTCATGTTTGAATATACATTGATTGTTTTTAAAATAACGCCATTTCTGCATGGCAAGAAGTATCTCCTTATGAAGAAAGTTTATTTTCTGATTGCGAGCGTTTTGTTCGATGCCAAACACGCGTGCGTGAAATCCACCGTCTATCCATCCTTTTTCTAATTTTCATAAGTGAGATTGTGGCTCACGAAATCTGTGTTTCGTGGTTATTTCATGCATTCAATGTTAATTAGGTTACGGTGGGTTGCTAGCAAAGTGTAAATAAGGGAGTGAAATGTTGAATAAACAGATATGACTCAGTCCTGCCTCAGAGATGAGCCTTAGACTTGAAGTTCTTGCTTTGGGTTGAAATCTCGTATTACTGTCACGTGCTCAGAGACTGCTGTCTTGTTTTAGCGTAAGAATTCGCCATTTGGTAAGAAGTTGCTTCATCCTATTTGAATAAAATAATTGTGCGGAAACCACGGGTTTATAGTTAGTGATGACAATTAGGACATTTTAATTGTTTTCCAGCGAAGTATCTTCAGAGATATAGGTTCTTCGACAGCAAGATCGTCCGGGGCGCGATTTTGAGAAAACGTCTTGCATTGTGTAAGTTAAGTTTGCATTCATAATTTTGCATTTAAATTGAATTGAGATTTAGTTGAAGTTAAATTGCATCTAAAATTCACCCGCTCCACTGCAAGCCCGAAATTACGTCTTGCTTAAACGTTGTTTTTTTTAACGTAAATTTGTGTCATGACTACCTTATGACACGACGTGACGGCCACACCCGTTACATCTTCACTATGAATAAATGGTGTTAATTAACTTTAGACTAGAAATGGCGCCGTGACGCAAACGAAAGAAGAACATTTTGTGTTTGACGCGTGCTGCAAAAACAGATTGCTGGCATTGTCACTTACCGCCATTTTGCTTTTCCGTGGTCGGCAGAGGTCTGAGGAATGGACCCCATGCATTCATTCATTTATCTCTTGGGGCTGGTAAAATTCTAAGTATACATGTTAAACCCACATAGGGAGTTTCGATGTGAAAAAGGCATGAGAGTCTGCATTGTATCCATGCCATGATTTATTATTGCCCATAATGTCCTACATGTAATGTAGCATTATCTGTGAAAGCAAACGCTCGAAAACTTTGTAATCCGAGTAAAATTACTTGTTTTTTGTCATCCCTAAGGATGCACATTTTCTTCTTACTGATTTTCTTTACGTCGGTTTTATGTCACCTTCCTTCTACGGCTAATATTAGTTTTTAATGCCATTTATGGTTTTCTACATTAAATATCATTTTGAAGTGAAAAAAAATCGGGTGCAGCTGGATCAAAATTTCGAAATTCTGTTACTTTAATCGTAACCGTGACTGCTCGATTGTTGTTCTTTTACCTCATTTTCGAGTCCGTCATCCCTCCTTGAACACTAGGCCTACGCCTTGACACATAAATGGTGGCTGTCGAAGGTGGATTTCTTTTAAAAGATTGTACGGTTCCCTGAATTTACACACCAGCATTTTCTGAAAATTTTCTTTGACTTATTTAATCTCAGAAAAGTGAAGAGGAGAAAACTTTAAGAAATTATTGGTATTCCAATTCAAGGGACATTACAGACGATGAAAAAGTCCATCTACGACAACCGCTATTTTTGTGACAACACGTAGGACTAGCATTCAGTGGGTGGCGAACCCGTACCATAAAATATTTTCATCAAAAATGGCATCCCGCGTCCTTCAATAAAAAAAAAAAAAAAGAAGACAGTTGTTTCTTCATCTAGAAAAATATAATATAACTACGAACAAAAATAAACAATATATTACCTGTTCCATATTGCCTGTGATTCGGAAAAGCGTTATTTATCTTTAGAAACCCCACAAATCAATATATTTTTTACATTTAAAGAAGCATTTATAAAAACATTTTTTTTTTCGCTGCAACTGATTTTCGTAAACATTTTCGAGTGGTTTTTTTAGCATATAATTCAGATTTCTGAACCCAGAATATAGGCTTTTTGCATGCTATCCATTCTCAAGTAAACTTTTTCATGTTTAAGATTTTTTTTTTTTTTTTTTTTTTTTTTTTTTTTTTACAGACAAACATGATAAATTAACGGCATTAACATTAACATTAACATTAAATTTAATATTATTTTTTACTCAAGCAAGTAAAAATTCAATTACACAGCAGAAAATGTTTAAATGAGAATGGATAGCATGCAAAAAACCGATATTCCGGTTTGGGATCAGTGATTAGTACACTATAAAAACTACTCTGAAACATTTCCGAAAATCAATGGCAGCAAAAGAAACATTGTTTTTATAAATTCTTCTTTAAATCTTGAATATATATTGAATTCTAAGGTTACCAAAGATAACTAACTATTTTCGTAATCGTCGGTAACTCGGAAGAGGTTATTGTACATTTTTATTCGTGGTTATATAATATTATCGTAGGTTATGAAACATTTGTATTTTTTTACAGTGTTCAACGGTATGAGCGTGAGGGCCTCATATATCGGCAAAGTTTTTATAGGACCACCCTGTATATATATATATATATATATATATATACTTGTATATCAAAAGACCAAATTTAATAGACACAAAATGCTTGCACTGGTACACATTATTTTGCAAGCTATCAATTACTCGTAATTCGTTTTGCTTTATTATTTGTTTGCTTAAAAATTTCCATTTTCTGTCGAATGCATTTCATATGCATTCTAAACATCATTACAAGAATTATGGATCCATTTTCTGTTCCATCTCTAGTGTAAGCACTTAAGAATCAGAAACGCATATTTGAGAAAATGGGATTACATCTTACCGCAAAACTTTTAGAAAGTTCTTTAGCATTTTCTGCTTCTACGAAATATAACAGAAAATTGTTTTCCTTTCTTCCCACTTTGAAATTCTTTCAGTAATTGAAATCTGCATCTGGACTCTAAGATCTTCTGAATTAGACATATCACATTTGTTGATTGGGAATCCTTTTAATTTCTACAATTACATTTATAGGGTAAATTTATTTAATATTTGTTTTCGTCAGTATCATTCATAAGATTTAATATTTGTTTTCGTCAGTAAGATTTAATATTTTTTTCGTCAATAACATTCGTAAGATTGAATATATGTTTTCGCCTTTTACTACCACTGATTTTCGAGAACGTTTCTGATTGGTTTTTACAGTGAAATAATAAATTTTCTCTACCTGGAATATAGGTTTTTCGAATGTTAACATTTATCAACTAAACATTTTCATGTTCAACAAACTTTTTTTCCTACAAACATAATAAATTAACAGCATTAAAATTAACAGTAAAATCAATGATATTTCTTACTCTTGCATGTACAAATTCAATTATGCAGCTGAAAATACTTAATTGATAATTAATAGCATCCTAAAACCGATATTCCGTCTTGAGAAAACTGATTAATACACTATAAAAACTACTTGGAAACGTTTTAGAAAATCAATGTCAGCAAAAGAAACTTTAAATGCTTCTTTAAATTTAGAACATATATTAGTTTCTGAGGTTTCCAAAGATAAAAAAGTACTTTAGGAATCGTGGGTAACTCGGAAGAGCATATTGTATATTTTTCTTCGTGGTTATATTATATTATTATAGATTTAAAAAACATCTATTTTTTTAAATCTATAAATAGCGACTAAAATAGCGAGATTTAAAAAACATGTATTTTTTATAGTATTAAACGGTATGAACGCAGGAAGTGGGGGGGCCTCATATATCGGCAAAGTTTTTTTATGACCACCCTGTTTATACATACATACTCGTATATCAAAAGACGCAATTTAATATACACAAAACGCTTCCACTTGTATATATTATTTCGTAAGCTATCAATTACTCGTAATTCGTTTTCCTTCATTACTTCTTTGGCTAAATAATTCCATTTTCCGCTGAATTCACTTCAAATGCATTCTAAACATAGTTACAAGAATTTCGAATCCATTTTCTGTTCTAGCTTTAGTACAAGCACTTAAGAATCGCAAACGCATATTTGAGAAAATGAGATTACATATCACCGCAAAACTTTTAGAAAGTTCTTTAGCATTTTCCCCTTTTACGAAACATAACAGAATTTTTTTTTCTTTCTTCGCACTTTGAAATTCTCACGGTAATTGAAGTCTGCATCTGGATTCTAAGATCTTCTCAATAAGATATGTCGCATTTGTTGATTAGGAATCCTTTTAATTACTACGATTGCATTTGTTTGATATTTGTTTTCGTCAGTAAGATTAACTATCAAAATTTTAGCAATCAGTTTAATCATGCATGCATTACAAACAAATTTAACTGCGCCATTTGAATTATTTTCCCCTATTATCCGAATTAAAAAGTTATAATTTCAAAAATCTTGTTATAAAGATAATAGAAAAATTTCAATGAGAAAAAATAACTAAAATAGCGAGATTTAAATTTATGTAACGTTTTTTAATTTATTTCTCAAAGAAAAATACAAGTGTACATTTATAAGTAATTCACGGTACCACGGATATTTTTGTCCGGAATTCTGTAATGTAACTAAAAACACCCTTATGATGAGATATTTGAAGTGTGTGTCGATTAACCGAATATGTTGTATAATTGAACGTCGTATAATCGGGAGCTATTTTATATAAAATTAGCTGACCTGCCCGGCGTTGTCTGGACCGTGATAAAAACCTAATGCAAACCTCAAGTTTGTTCGACTTGCATATCTTCGGAAAATCTTTCAAATAAACCTAGTTTCGTTATCCCGGGTTTCAAATGAACATAATTTCCAAGCTCCCAATGATTTCGATAGAGTCTAACAAGTTCCAAACAAACATCTTTCTCAACTAATCTGTGGCATGAGTTAACACTCATGAGAGAAATATAATGAATTAAAAAAAAAATTGTAACGAAAAGTGACCCCAATTTTCAAAGATTCATTACACTCATTTATCATTTCATTAAAACAATCGAAGGGTCAGGTGGAAAAGCTATGGTAGTCCATGGTTTGGGATATTTGAAGCGATAGTGTTAACTTGAAAAGTACATTGTTGTTCGGCAATCCTGAATCAAGGATGAAAAGAAGTTAGCCCTTGGAAAAACACAAGTAAAGTAAAGTTTTCTATGGGTGTTCCGTAGTTCGTCTACGTACGTAAAAACAATGTAGAACGAACTGTCATCACTCCATTCAATCAAGGATGAAATGAAGGTAGTCCTTTGAAAAATGCAGATAAAGTTAAGTTTTCTGCGGGCGTTCCGTAGTTCGTCGACGTACGTAAAAACAATGTAGAACAAACTATCATCACTCCATTCAATCAAGGATGAAATGAAGGTAGTCCTTTGAAAAATGCAGATAAAGTTAAGTTTTCTGCGGGCGTTCCGTAGTTCGTCGACGTACGTAAAAACAATGTAGAACAAACTATCATCATTCCATTCAATCAAGAATAAAATGAATGTAGCCCTTTTAAAATACAGGTAAAGTTAAGTTTTCTACGGGCGTTCCTCGTTCGTCTACGTGCGTAAAAACAATGTAGAACGAACTATCAGCATTCCATTCGATCAAGGATGAAATGAAGGTAGCCCTTTGAAAAATACAGGTAAAGTTAAGTTTTCTACGGGCGTTCCGTAGTTCGTCTAAGTACGTAAAAACAATGTAGAACGAACTACCATACCCCTCCCTTCCTCACATTTAATGAAGTCAGTCAGTCCGATATTAAATTCTCCTCGCCAATGTTAAACCTATAGGCATGCAATGTATCCGTATTTTAAAAAATCATTATCAGGAAATTAATATTTTAAGCTACTTTTTCCTTAATATTCTTTTCAAAGAATGTCTCTTATATATTAATTTGACAAAATATTTCTAAAGTACATGCTTAATTTTATATTTAGGCGTTAAAGTTTTTACGAAACTTACGAGCTTTGAGTAAGATTTTAATATTTCAAATGAAATTAAATACTTATTTTAGAAATATTTTGTCAACTAAAAAGAGGGGGACATCATTTAAAAAGTGTAGATAAAAAAAGTTAAAAATATATATTTTCTGAAGAGTATTTTTAAAAATACGAGTGCATTCTATGCATAAAGTGCATAGAATAACATTGAGAAGGAAAATTGAGATTTGAGTGACTGACACCCTTAATTGCTTCAAATTCGGTGATGATTCTATTTTCTTCTCATCTTTTTTTTTTTTTTTTTTTTTTTAACCATTGGGAAAATGGTTGTTGCTTTCGGTCGAGAATGGACCAAATGGTGTTCGTATTTTACTATGCCCCCAAGTATGAAATATTTCTGTTTCTGTTTTCATTAATATATTGTAAATTTGGTACTTTCGTGTAATTTTTTTTTAAACGATTTTGTAACAACAAAAATCATTTGGCCGGGAATGGGGAAACATTTTTGTCAAATATTTGAGATTTTCCATTTCATTAAAAATCCCTTAATGTTGAGACGAAATGATTGTCAAAAATGATAAAATATAGCTCAAGAATTGCGGAATCGTCAAAAGTGAGAGTTTTATTTTTGACAGCGAGGAAACACTTTCGTCAGATATTTGAGGATTCGCGTTTCGTCAAAAACCGCGTGACTCTGTGACGAAATGATTGTCAAAAAAATCGAAATGAGGCCTAAGGATTGCGGAATCGTTAAAATTGAGTGTTTTATTTCTGATAGTGTACAATGAGTATTTGTTGAAAAGTACTAATGCCAGAGTTACCACAATAATCCAAATTTGGCGGCAAAAATAAATTGCCATATATGGAGTCAACTTGTCGATAGCTGGCAAATTTGGGCTAAATTCACATTTAAATCCATTAATCTTCCATAATCTTCTTCCATTGGCATAGCCTACTATTTTCTATAAAGTACCATAAACAAAAAAAAAACAAAAAGTTAAGAAAGATGTTTTTTTCTTTTTCTTTTTTAAGCCATTATACTTATGTAATCTTGATCTCCGAGATGTTTGCAAATATAAAAAGCTTAGTTCGTTTCACGTTTAAAGTTTTTATGCTATTTCAAAATAAATGGTTGTGAAATTGCTAAAACTATATTTAAACGGATTTTTTTTATATCCATCATCAAATACGTTACATTTTCCCATCCTTCTCTTCTGCAATTAAAATTAATTGCCTATATTAAAATTTCCCCAAAATTCCTTACATTCCTAAATTTAGATTGAAACTAATTTCGAAATTTCTGCAGGACGCATCATTGATCCTTATACAAATAAATTTAATACCCTGTCCATGAGTTTGATTCAAACAGAAAGATTAACGATAAAACTTTCACTAACCTTTCAATCGAGTTTCCATTTCAAGAAAATGAAATGGAAATTGTAATTTCCGTTCTCTGGTAAATATTCTGCAGTGAAGGTGGATTATTTAATTAAACAAATTCCAACTTATTACTCAAAACAGAATTTTGTAATTCACTGTCTCTATGCAGTTTGTTAAATAATAGTAGATTTTGTTTATTGGGTTTAAATGTATAGAAGATGATTTGAGCGGATAATAATTGTGAAATAGTAATTTCAAATATGAATAAATTTGGGGTTCAGGAAATTATATGTTAGACAATCTACTATTGATATAAAAGGACCAAATAGGTTTGGAATGTCAAAAATTGACTGTATTTGAACGTGAATTAGGAAATAAGCAATTAATTTAACCTATTACTTTTTATTTATTTATGTTTTATAGAAATTTAAAATGTTATTTAAATTGTAAGTGAAAAAAAAAAATTAACAGAAATTTTAATATTGTACGACAAAATTATTCTTGCAAAACTAGTTTTACCATGATTTTGACGTCCAGGTTTCATGTTTTTATGTCACATATTCTTCACTTTACTGTTTATTACCTTGTCTCTCGATTATACCTGAAACAAACAAAAAAATTGTCTTAAATTTTTGCAACAATTTTATACGTATGTGCGAATGTATACGTATATACTGATATTTCCTCACGTTTGTAGGCTTCCACAGTACATTTTTGGTGATTTTACAATAATGTGTGTGTGGCTTGAGTGAGAGAGAGAACGCGATAGATTATAAAAGGTACTTCCGATTGAGGTATCGTTTGGGGAATGTACTTTAGACAATTGCCACAAGAACTGTATAGATTTTTGTACAAATCGGCCGCAGAATTGGGTTTTTAAACCATTTCCAAAGCGTTTTGCAACACGATAGTTTACAAACGGCACTTCTGATTGAGTTACCAATTGAGGAATGTGTTACAGACAATTGTCACAGGAACTGTATAGATTTTTGTACAAATCGACCGCAAGATAAGGTATTTAAACAATTTTGAAGGCCATTTGGAACACGATAGTTTCCAAACGGTACTTCCGATTGAGTTACGATTTGAGGGGATTTTTTATAGACCACTGTATAGATTTTTGTATAATTCGACCGCAGGATTAGATTTTTAAACCATTTCTAAACCATTTAGCAACAACGACAGTTTCCAAACGGTACTTCCAATTGATTTACCATTTCTTGGATGTATTATACACCACTGCCGCAAGACTTGTGTAGAGTTTTGTACAAATCGGCCGCAGGATTAAGTATTTACACCATTTCCAAACCATTTTGCACACGAAAGTTTCCAAACTGTACTTCTGATTAATTTAGCATTTGGGGATTATGTTATAGACCGATGTCGCAAGAACTGCTATAGTTTTTCTTACAAATCGGCGCAGAATTAGGGTTTTAAACCATTTCCAAATAACTTTGCAACACAATAGTTTCCAAATAGTACTTCCAATTGAGTTATCATTTCGGGGATGTATTATACACCAGTATCGCAAGAACCGTATAGATTTTTGTACAAATCGGCCGCAGGATTAAGTATTTACATCTTTTCCAAACCATTTTGCTCACCATAATTTCTAAACTGTACTTCCGATTAAGTAACCATTTGCGGAATGTGTTATAGACCCCTGTCGCAAGAACAAATTTGTGCAGGAATATAGTTTTAAACCATTTCCAAACCAATTTGGAAAATGATAGTTTCCAAACATTCTTTCCGATTGAATTATCATCTGGGGAATGTGGTATAGACCACTGCTGCAAGAACTGTATAGCTTTTTATACATATCGGACTCAGAATTGGGTATTTAAACCATTTCCATACCATTTTGCATCCAATTCTATGAAAAAAGCACCAAGGATATGTGACAGGGAATAAATGATAAATATTGCAACGAGTAACCAAAAATTAGTGGCTTAACGCTTGCACTTACAAAATGGGAGGTTTAGTGTTCTAACCCAGCTGATTTCATTGTGTTAGAAATTCAGTTGGTTGCACGGTAATCTCTAAAATGTTCGAAATGCCTGGAGCCACTTCTGATTATTATTTTAGTTTCCAAGTCGATTTTTATACCTAAAGTTAGATTCAAAGCCGCTTTTGTTTCTGGAAGTAGAAATATGAAATTTTACTTGTTAAATCTTTGTCTCCGTGGTCTGAAATGCATTTTATGCTATGTTTTGTTGCGTTCACTATCCCAGTGGATATATTATACAGGTTCATCGCAAAAGGTTGGACAGAAAGAATCATAACTCTAAAAGTAATTGAGTAAATGCAATTATTTCTTTTCCACAGGACTCAGCAATTATACAAGATTTGTTAGATGTAGCTGTTTTAAAGTCATGACATTCAGACGATGCGCAGAATCGATGATTTTAAAATGCAAATCGCACCACACATTCACAATTTTTGCTTTTTGCTTAGACAATTCGTGTACATAATGCAGGGCTCGGAAGTAGCGCGCTACAAGTAGAGAAACTACAGTAGCTGCTACTTTTTCCAGTAGTTTGTAGTGTAGTGCGCTACATTAAAAAAAGTGTAGTGTAGCGAGTAGCGCGATACAAAATATCAGTAGTTTGTAGCGAGCATCGACGCTACTTTAGGAGGGAGGAAAAAAGTGCCAATCTTCAAATCACGTGATCATAACTCGTTTCTTTTGTGCGAAATATGTTCCCTGCAACAATTTGCGAACGTCAGCGACAAATCTCAGTTTCAGTGTCATATATTTCTTCATAGACAAATTAACAACATTAACTTCATAGACAAATTAACTGTCATTTTCATAGTTTGGGTGTCAGAAACTTCGTGTATTGTTATTAAAATCCATAGAAATCTTCTCAATATAATGTATTTTTATACGACTACGATTTTTTTACCAAAATGTAGTCGTCTTGCTATGTTAAGTCTTTATCGGACTATTTTCTTCTCCCTTTTGCCTCCCACCCCCAGCAAGCAAAGTAATATAAAATCTTTAGAAAAAAAAGAACGGATTTATCTAAACATAAATCACCTAAATTATCCTTAACCTCTCAAATTCACGCTTCTCCCTAGTAGCATACAAAGGAGTTAAAAATATTTTTAAATCTTTATTTTCTACAAAAATAAAATTTTTCACTCCACTTGTTGCTCTATAATAACAATAAATAAAAATTATGTCCTTGTCTCCAAAATTTACGCTTCCCTTTTTGCCCCTCCTCCAGCATACAGTTTCAAATATTTAAAACTCTTTATTTAAAAAAATGGCCACATTCGTTTCTACCTAATAATAACATATAAGTAACCATCTAAATTGTCCCAAAACCTCCCATAATTTACTCCCCCCCCCCACCTCCCAGCATACAAATAAATCTAAAATCTTTAAGTTATTTTTAGTTTTATATAAAAAAACAAATCTTCTGCCCTAAATAGTGCTCTGTAGTGGCGATAAATAATTAGTATTATAAATTATCCCTCTTCCCCTAAAATCTCCCCCACCTCTCCATATACAAAATTTAAAACTCTTCTTTTTTTTAAGTTCCGTTTTCTTTGCTGTCTGGTAACATTAAATAAATAATGAATCATCTAAAATTTCTGCTCGCTACCTGCCAGTTTAAAACCGTTAGAACTCTAATTAAAAATATATATGTATTCGAAAAAGCACAGAAAAAGAACAAGTACACCATTTTATTATTAAAAGTGCACTAGGAAGGAATGATTTCTGCCTTCAAACAAACTAGTAGCTGAAACGTAAAGTGTCAGCATTCCCGTGATCTATTATTTGCTGGATTTGCTGATAAAACAGCAATGTACTCACTCATAAAAAAATTATTTTCATGCTGGCAACTCTTTATCCACTTACTCATTATTAGATCTTGTGTTTTAATGTGGGGATGCTTCTTTTGAGATTAATGTAATAGAATGACAGACAAAAGTAGTATAGAACTACACTCTGGTCGGCATATAATGAATATTTTGAAGTTAGAGAACAACAAGAAAGTGGTAACTATTCTGTAACATGTAAACTTTGTCCAATTAATAAGAAGTTATCCGTATCAAAATCATCTGCTTACAACTTGAAGTTGACCATAGAGGTGAGTTAGTTTCTTTATTAATAACTAGCGGCCCGTCCCGGCTTTGCACGGGTAGACAATGCAATTTTTTTATTACATTCGTTTTCCTGAATTTCGCGCTCCAACCTAAAACTGTTGCTGAGATATGGCAAAATGACCTAAAACTTTCGAATCCCCCTTTAACCACCTTCGAGGGGGGGGGGAGGATTTCTAAATTCACTGAAATACGTGTTTAATCATTTTTTAGTAGATTTGTTTTCAGGAATTTCGCGCGCACCTAGATAAAACAGCTGCTGACATATGGCGAAATGTCCTAAAATTTTCGAAACCACCCCCTTTAAAACCCTTCGGAGGGAATTTTTAAATTCACTGAAATGCGTGTTTATCCATTTTTTAGTAGATGTGTTTTCCTGAATTTCACGCTCCTACCTAAATCCGCTGCTGAGATATGGCGAAATGACCCAAAACTTTTGAATAACACTTTGGGGGGGAGTTTCCAAAATCGTCTAAATACGTGTTTAACCAATTTTTTAATAGATTTGTTTTAATTAATTTCGCCCTCCTACATAAAAGCTGAGATATGGCGAAATGACCTAAAACATTCGACCCCCCCCATTTAACCACCTTCTGGGGGAAATTTCCAAAACTGCTAAAATATGCGTTTTATTCATTTTTTAGTAGATTTGTTTTCCCGATTTTCGCGCTCCTATCTAAAACTGCTGCAGAGATATGACGAAATGATCTGAAACATTCGACCCCCCCCCTTTTAACCCCCTTTGGGAGGAAATTTCTAAATTCGCTGAAATACAAGTTTAACCAATTTTTTAGTAGATTTGTTTTCCTTAATTTCGTGCTCCTACATAAAACTGCTGCTGAGATATGGCGAAATGACCTAAAACATTTGACCACCCCCTTTAACCACCTTCAGGGGGGAATTTCTAAAATCATTGAAATACGTGTTTAATTATTTTTTTAGTAGATTTAATTTCCTGATTTTCGCGCTCCTACCTATAACTGCTGCTGAGATATGGCGAAGTGTTGTAAAATATTCTAACCCCCTCCGGGAAGGGAAATTCTAAATTCTCCGAAATACATGTTTAATCATGTTTTTAGTAGATTTGTTTTCCTGTTTTTTGTGCTCTTACCTAAAATTGCTGCTGAGATACGGCAAAATTACCTAAAACATTTGACCCCCCCCCTTTAACCCCCTCCGGGAGGGGAATTTCTAAAATTGCTGAAATACATGTTTAATCATTTTTAGTAGATCTATTTTCCTGATTTTCCCGCTCCTACCTATAACTGCTGCTGAGATATGCCGAAATGACCTAAAACATTCGAACCCCCCTTTAACCCCTTCGGGGGGGGGGGGAGGGATTTCTAAAATCGCTGATATAGGTGTTTAATCATTTTTTTAGTAGATTTGTTTTCCTGATTTTCGCGCTTCTACCTATAACTGCTGCTGAGATATGCCGAAATGACCTAAAACATTCGAACCCCCCTTTAACCCCTTCGGGGGGGGGGATTTCTAAAATCGCTGATATAGGTGTTTAATCATTTTTTTAGTAGATTTATTTTCCTGATTTTCGCGCTCCTACCTATAACTGCAGCTGAGATATGGCGAAATGACCTAATTTTCATCGTTTTAATGTACCGTAATTTACGGCATATAAGCCACGGATAAAAAGAGTCTGTTTCCGACCGGAAATTATATAAGATAAAATTTAACTTGAACTATAAACATTAACAGTTGATATTTTCAAGCTGGGATTCCCAGTTGTAAACAACTCTACTCCCTGTATATGAGTAGTTGTATATCACATATTATAGAGGAGCCATGAGAAAAAAGTATATATGTAGCAGCATATTAGCACTAGAAAAATAAAGAAAAGTAAAAGATTAGACTGAAAACTTCATCAGCCAATCCGAAATAAGTAAGCCAGCCAATCAAATTTAACTTGTGTAAAGCAGCCAATCAAATTTAACTTGCAGTATAAGAGGCGGAAAATGTAACTTGCTTCAGTTTCGACTTGGTATTTATTTGATTTTTTTTAAATAAATTTTCTGGTTTAAAAAAGATTTATTTTTGCCTCGGCTTATACGCCAGAATTTACTGCATGACTTTTATATATATAAAAGTTGCGTTATATTCAGCTGAGAATGTGCATATTCATTTATATAATATGAACTTTAAATTCAACTCAGTATGAACCCTTTAAATCTTATCAAATATATTTATTTAGACTAGCAAACATTTTTATATGATTACATTTTTGCCATGTACTGAAATATATGTAAACACGTAGAAATTGAAAGTATAACGTAGAAACCAAGAGGCCGAATTTAATATTTAACAGAAGCTTCCGCTGAAGTATATTACTTTGCAAATTACCATTTACTCGTAATACGCTTTGCTTCACTATTTATTTGCTATAAATTTCCATATTCCGTCAAACCCGTTTCAAATATATTGTAAACAGCATTACGAGAATTTCATATCCAATTTGTATTACAACTTCAACGGAAAGTCCACAATCCACTGAGAGAAAATGAAATTCTTACCACAAAACTTTGAGTGTGTTCTTTAGAGTTAACTCCTTTTAGGAAATAGAGCAAAAGATAGTTTTCTTTATTCCCACTTTGAAACTCTCCTGGAAGATTGAAATCTGCATCTGTACCGTAAGATATTTTCCTGTATACATTTCGAATTTGTTGAATAAGATCCTTTCAACTTCTATGTTGATATTTATAATGTAAATTCCTGTAGTATTTGCGTATGTCAGGAAGACTAAGAATCCATGTAAAATATCAACATATCTTGTTGCCGAATAAATTATGACTGTATTATCAAGGTTACACAGTAGAAAAGTTTTTGAGAACTATTTATTAACAGCATTACAAAACTTTGAGATCCAACTCTAATGTAAGCACTTAAACTACACAAACTGATGCATATGAGAATAGAAGATGCATACCACAAAACATTTAAAATATTCTTTAGCGTTTGCTCCTTTCTGAAATGCATGCACTTTATATCCCCAAACTCATGTATCTGAGAAAATGAGGTTCTTACTACAAAAGTTTTAGAATATTTTTTAGCGTTTATTCCTTTTATGAAATAGATCAAAATATTGCTTTTCTTTATTCCCACATTAAAATTCTCCTGCTAATTGAAATCTGCATCTGTACCGTAAGATGTTTTCATGTAGACATTTCGAATTTGTTGAATAAGATCCTTTCAATTTCCATGTTGATATTTATAATGTAAACTCCTGTAGTATTTGCTTATGTCAGTGAGACTAAGAATCGATATTAAATATCAACACATTTCATTGCTGATGAAATTATGACTGTTTACAAAAACTAAAACTACAAAAGTTTTACAGTATTCTTTAGCGTTTATTCCGTTTATGAAATAGATCAAAAGATTGCTTTTCTTTATTCCCACATTGAAATTCTCCTGCTAATTTAAACCTGCATCTGTACCGTAAGATATTTTCCTGTAGATATTTCGAATTTGTTGAACAAGATACTTTCAATTTCTATATTGATATTTATAATGTAAATTCCTGTAGTATTTGCTTATGTCAGTAAAACTAAGAATCGATATTAAATATCAACACATTTAATTACCGATGAAATTATGACTGTATTAAAATATATGTATATAAAGTGTACACAATGGAAAAGTTTTCGAAAACTATTTATTAACATCATTGCAAAATTTTGATATCAACTCTAAATGTAAGCACTTAAAATGCACAAACTGATGTATGTGAAAATCAAAGATTCATACCACAAAACTTTGAAAAAGTTCATTAGCGTTTACCCCTTTCCTAAATGCAAGCACTTAAAATTCTTAAATGTATGTGAGTGAGAAAATGAGATTCTTACTACGAAACTTTTAAAATGCTCTTTAACGTTTTTCCGTTTTACGAAATAGAGCAAAAGATTGTCTTTCTTTATTCCCACTTTGAAATTCTCCTGGTGAAAGAAATCTGTACCTGAACTGTAAGATATTCTTATTTAGGAATTTCGTTTTATATAGGAAATTCTTATTTAGGAATTTTTTTTGAAAAAGAATCCTTCTATTTTCTATATTTATATTTATAACGTAAATTAGTTTGTTATTTGCTTGTGTCAGTAAGACTGAGAATCAATAGCGAATATCGATATATTTTATTGCCAATGAAATTCTTCCTATTTTGTTAAGTGTATAGAGTAGAAAAGATTCCGAAAACTATTTATTAACGTCGTTGCAAAACTTTTCAGTCCAATTCTTGTTCCAACTCTAAATGTAAGCACTTAAAATCAACAAACTGATGTATGTGAGAAAATAATACTTTTACCACAAAACTTTTAGAAAGTTCTTCAGCATTTACTCCTTTTTAGAAATAGAGCAGACGATTGTTTTTCTTTATTTCGTTTTCAACATTCCCCAAGTAATTGAAATCTGTATTTTTATTGCAAAATGCTCTTCTGCAAACATTTCGCCAACTCCCCGGATATTTCGATACATATCCCTTCAAAAATACTCTAATTCAGTTCTACTCACTACGCGGCATTACAAATTGAGCAAATAATTCTAAAATATAAATAAATATGTAAAGATACAAACTTTGTAAAGTGTATATTTCAAAGAGATTGTGATTGCTTTTAAAAACTGATACAATTAAAATAAACATAAGACTTTTATAAAATTTTTCAATTAACAATACCCCAATATTACAGTAAAATATTGTAAATCTCATCTATATCGTTTCATTTCACGCTGTATAAAAGATATATGTTTTTTAATCTGCGAAAATATTATATAACAAAAAACGAAAATATCAATACCTCTGTCGAGTTAACCACGATTCCGAAAAGTGTACTTTATTTTTAGAAACCTTAGAAACAAATATATTTTTGAGATTTAAAGAAGCATTTATAAAATCGAGGTTTATTTGCTGGCACTGATTTTTAGAAACGTTTCCGAGTAAACGTTTTTATAGTATATTAGTCGGTTTTCTCAAACCGGAATATTGATTTTTGGATGCTATCCATTTTCAATTAAATATTTGCAGCAGCGTAATTGAATGTACATGCAAGAAAGACTAAATAATATTAATTTTAATGCTCTGAAGTTATCTGTTTGTCTGTCAAACATGTCTGTTGAACTTGAAAATGTTTACTTGTGAATGGATAGCATCCGAAAAACCTGTATTTCGTGTTGAGAAAACGCATTAATACACATTAAAAACTACTCGGAAACGTTTCCGCAAATGCGTGGCAGCTGTCTTTATACATGCTTCTTTAAATATTGAAAAATTACAATTAGTTTCTGAGTTTGTAAAGATAAAGAACGCTGTTCAGAATCGTTGGTAAGTCGGACGACGTTATGGTATGTTTTCATTCGTGGTTATATTAAATTTACCTACATTGTGAAAAAAAAATAACTTTAAAACCAAAAATGCTGGCAATTTGGGTGCCAGCAAATTTTACTGTAAATCTACAGCAATTTTGTGTTTCTTGAGTACACAGCACTTTTGCAAATTTTCAGCATTTTTGTTTTTTCGATTTTACAGCACTTTTGTAGTTTTCCAGTATTTTTTACTGTTAATTTTACAGCCCTTTTGTTTTCAAGATTTTACAGCAATTTTGTAGATTTTCGGCATTTTTTGCTGTTAATTTTACTGCACTTTTCTTTTTTAGATTTTACAGCACTTTTGTAGATTTTCAGTATTTTTTGCTGTTAATTTTACAACACTTTTTTTTTAGATTTTACAGAAGTTTTATAGATTTTTAGCATTTTTTGCTGTTAACTTTACAGCCTTTTAGTATATTTACAGCAATTTTGTGTTTTGTTCTATAGATTAAGGAATCTCTAGAATCTATAGATTAAGGGATAGTTGTCTTTTTTCACATTGCACTTCCAAAAACCGCCACTATAGCGAATTTATTTTAACCATTTCGCATTTAATTTTAAACTGTTAATTTATGTTAATAATAATAAATATATATTAATAATTGGTATATGTTTAAATATTTCATTATATTCTATTTACTTATGGATGCAGCGTTCAAGCTCATTTCTCTATCATATTTTGGTTCTCGTAGAAATTTTAATGTACACCACTGTTCTAATTATAGAATTATGCCTATGTTTACATTTACATACAAAATGTTTGCTCCAGGAAGATTATTACCACAAAATATTTAGAAAATTCACATTCCTACTTTGCATAATTTAGCTGAATTTGCATAATTTAACTTTTCTTTATTCTGTTATTTAAATTTGAATTGTAAACTACTCTTAAGAAAACATTTCGCCGACTTTCCCGATATTTCAATGCATATGCTTTCACAAATACAAATGCATAATTACTTAATTGCACCTATGTGTACGTTTACATACTTCATGTTTCAATATACATTGATTGTTTTTAAAATTACGCCATTTCTGCATGGCAAGAAGTATCTGCTTATGAAGAAAGTTTATTTTCTGATTGCGAGCGTTTTGTTCGATGCCAAACACGCGTGCGTGAAATCCATCGTCTATCCATCCTTTTTCTAATTTTCATAAGTGAGATTGTGGCTCACGAAATCTGTGTTTCGTGGTTATTTCATGCAGTTCAATGTTAATTAGGTTACGGTGGGTTGCTAGCAAAGTGTAAATAAGGGAGTGAAATGTTGAATAAACAGATATGACTCAGTCCTGCCTCAGAGATGAGCCTTAGACTTGAAGTTCTTGCTTTGGGTTGAAATCTCGTATTACTGTCACGTGCTCAGAGACTGCTGTCTTATTTTAGCGTAAGAATTCGCCATTTGCTAAGACGTTGCTTCATCCTATTTGAATAAAATAATTGTGCGGAAACCCCGGGTTTACAGTTAGGGATGACAATTAGGACATTTTAATTGTTTTCCAGCAAAGTATCTTCAGAGATATAGGTTCTTCGACAGCAAGATCGTCCGGGGCGCGATTTTGAGAAAACGTCTTGCATTGTGTAAGTTAAGTTTGCATTCATAATTTTGCATTTAAATTGAATTGAGATTTAGTTGAAGTTAAATTGCATCTAAAATTCACCCGCTCCACTGCAAGCCCGAAATTACGTCTTGCTTAAACGTTGTTTTTTTTAACGTAAATTTGTGTCATGACTACCTTATGACACGACGTGACGGCCACACCCGTTACATCTTTACTATGAATAAATGGTGTTAATTAACTTTAGACTAGAAATGGCGACGTGACGCAAACGAAAGAAGAACATTTTGTGTTTGACGCGTGCTGCAAAAACAGATTGCTGGCATTGTCACTTACCGCCATTTTGCTTTTCCGTGGTCGGCAGAGGTCTGAGGAATGCACCCCATTCAGTCATTATCTCTTGGGGCTGGTAAAATTCTAAGTATACATGTTAAACCCACATAGGGAGTTTCGATGTGAAAAACGCATGAGAGTCTGCATTGTCTCCATGCCATGATTTATTATTGCCCATAATGTCCTACATGTAATGTAGCATTATTTGTGAAAGCAAACGCTCGAAAACTTTGTAATCCGAGTAAAATTACTTGTTTTTTGTCATCTCTATGGATGCACATTTTCTTCTCACTGATTTTCTTTACGTCGGTTTTATGTCACTTTCCTTCTACTGCTAATATTAGTTTTTAATGCCATTTATGGTTTTCTACATTAAATATCATTTTGAAGTGAAAAAAAAATCGGGTGCAGCTAGATCAAAATTTCGAAATTCTGTTACTTTAATCGTAACCGTGACTGCTCGATTGTTGTTCTTTTACCTCATTCTCCAGTCCGTCATCACTCCTTGAACACTAGGCCTACGCCTTGACACATAAATGGTGGCTGTCGAAGGTGGATTTCTTTTAAAAGATTGTACGGTTCCCTGAATTTACACACCAGCATTTTCTGAAAATTTTCTTTGACTTATTTAATCTCAGAAAAATGAAGAGGGGAAAACTTTAAGAAATTATTGGTATTCCAATTCAAGGGACATTACAGACGATGAAAAAGTCCATCTACGACAACCGCTATTTTTGTGACAACACGTAGGACTAGCATTCAGTGGGTGGCGAACCCGTACCATAAAATATTTTCATCAAAAATGGCATCCCGCGTCCTTCAATTTAAAAAAAAAAGAAGACAGTTGTTTCTTCATCTAGAAAAATATAATATAACTACGAACAAAAATAAACAATATATTACCTGTTCCATATTGCCTGTGATTCGGAAAAGCGTTATTTATCTTTAGAAACCCCACAAATCAATATATTTCCTACATTTAAAAAAGCATTTATAAAAACAATTTTTTTTTTTTTTTTTTTGCTGCAACTGATTTTCATAAACATTTTCGAGTGGTTTTTTTTAGCATGTTAATCAGATTTCTGAACACAGAATATAGGCTTTTTGCATGCTATCCATTCTCAAGTAAACATTTTCATGTTTAAGATTTTTTTTTACAGACAAACATGATAAATTAACAGCATTAACATTAACATTAAAATTAATATTATTTTGTTACTCAAGCAAGTAAAAATTCAATTACACAGCAGAAAATGTTTAAATGAGAATGGATAGCATGCAAAAAACCGATATTCCGGTTTGGGATCAGTGATTAGTACACTATAAAAACTACTCTGAAACGTTTCCGAAAATCAGTGGCAGCAAAAGAAATTTTGTTTTTATAAATTCTTCTTTAAATCTTGAATATATATTGAATTCTAAGGTTACCAAAGATAACTAACTATTTTCGTAATCGTCGGTAACTCGGAAGAGGTTATTGTACATTTTTATTCGTGGTTATATAACATTATCGTAGGTTATGAAACATTTGTATTTTTTTACAGTGTTCAACGGTATGAGCGTGAGGGCCTCATATATCGGCAAAGTTTTTTTAGGACCACCCTGTATGTATATATATATATATACTCGTATATCAAAAGACCAAATTTAATAGACACAAAATGCTTGCACTGATACACATTATTTTGCAAGCTATCAATTACTCGTAATTCGTTTTGCTTTATTATTTGTTTGCTTAAAAATTTCCATTCTCCGTCGAATGCATTTCAAATGCATTATAAACATCATTACAAGAATTATGGATCCATTTTCTGTTCCATCTCTAGTGTAAGCACTTAAGAATCAGAAACGCATATTTGAGAAAATGAGATTACATCTTACCGCAAAACTTTTAGAAAGTTCTTTAGCATTTTCTGCTTCTACGAAATATAACAGAAAATTGTTTTCCTTTCTTCCCACTTTGAAATTCTTTCAGTAATTGAAATCTGCATCTGGACTCTAAGATCTTCTGAATTAGACATATCACATTTGTTGATTAGGAATCCTTTTAATTTCTACAATTACATTTATAGGGTAAATTTATTTAATATTTGTTTTCGTCAGTATCATTCGTAAGATTTAATATTTATTTTCGTCAGTAACATTCGTAAGATTGAATATTTGTTTTCGCCTTTTACTATCACTGATTTTCGAGAACGTTTCTGATTGGTTTTTACAGTGAAATAATCAATTTTCTCTACCTGGAATATAGGTTTTTCGAATGTTAACATTTATCAACTAAACATTTTCATGTTCAACAAACTTTTTTTCCCTACAAACATGATAAATTAACAGCATTAAAATTAACAGTAAAATCAATGATATTTCTTACTCTTGCATGCACAAATTCAATTATGCAGCTGAAAATACTTATTTGATAATTAATAGCATCCTATAAACCGATAGTCCGTCTTGAGAAAACTGATTAATACACTGTAAAAACTACTTGGAAACGTTTTAGAAAATCAATGTCAGCAAAAGAAACTTTAAATGCTTCTTTAAATTTAGAACATATATTAGTTTCTGAGGTTTCCAAAGATAAAGAAGTATTATAGGAATCGTGGGTAACTCGGAAGAGGATATTGTATATTTTTCTTCGTGGTTATATATATTATTATAGATTTAAAAAACATGTCCTTTTTTATAGTATTAAACGGTATGAGCGCAGGAAGGGGTGGGGGGCTCATATATCGGTAAAGTTTTTTTTTATGACCACCCTGTTTATACATACATACTCGTATATCAAAAGACGCAATTGAATATACACAAAACGCTTCCACTTGTATATATTATTTCGTAAGCTATCAATTACTCGTAATTCGTTTTCCTTCATTACTTCTTTGGCTAAATAATTCCATTTTCTGCCGAATTCACTTCAAATGCATTCAAAACATCGTTACAAGAATTTCGAATCCATTTTCTGTTCTAGCTTTAGTGCAAGCACTTAAGAATCGCAAACGCATATTTGAGAAAATGAGATTACATATCACCGCAAAACGTTTAGAAAGTTCTTTAGCATTTTCCCCTTTTACGAAACATAACAGAATTTTTTTTTCTTTCTTCCCACTTTGAAATTCTCCCGGTAATTGAAGTCTGCATCTGGATTCTAAGATATTCTCAATAATATATGTCGCATTTGTTGATTAGGAATCCTTTTAATTTCTACGATTGCATTTGCTTGATATTTGTTTTCGTCAGTAAGATTAACTATCAAAATTTTAGCAATCGGTTTAATCATGCATGCATTACAAACAAATTTAACTGCGCCATTTGAATTATTTTCTCCTATTATCCGAATTAAAAAAGTTATAATTTCAAAAATCTTGACATTTTTAATTTATGTAATAACTACTGTTTGCAATTAGCTTTTTTAAAATGCGTAGACAGTTATTCTAATTGCAAACAGAAGCAGATGTGTCCAAAATATAAAATTTCAAGTTTAAAAACTGATTTTTAAAAATACATATTTAAAGTTATAAAGATAATAGAAAAATTTCCATGAGAAAAAATAACTAAAATAGCGTGATTTAAATTTATGTAACGTTTTCTAATTTATTTCTCAAAGAAAAATACAAGTGCACATTTATAAGTAATTCACGGTACCACGGATATTTTTGTCCGGAATTATGCAATGTAACTAAAAACACCCTTATGATGAGATATTTGAAGTGTGTGTCGATTAACCGAATATGTTGTATAATTGAACGTCGTATAATCGGGAGCTATTTTATATAAAATTAGCTGACCTGCCCGGCGTTGTCTGGACCGTGATAATAACCTAATGCAAACCTCAAGTTTGTTCGACTTGCATATCTTCGGAAAATCTTTCAAATAAACCTTGTTTCGTTATCCCGGGTTTCAAGTGAACATAATTTCCAAGCTCCCAATGATTTCGATAGAGTCTAACAAGTTCCAAGCAAACATTTTTCTCAACTAATCTGTGGCATGAGTTAACACTCATGAGAGAAATATAATGAATTAAAAAAAAATTGTAACGAAAAGTGACCCCAATTTTCAAAGATTCATTACACTCATTTATCATTTCATTAAAACAATCGAAGGGTCCGGTGGAAAAGCTATGGTAGTCCATGGTTTGGGATATTTGAAGCGATAGTGTCATCTTTTAACTTGAAAAGTACATTCTTGTTCGGCAATCCTGAATCAAGGATGAAAAGAAGTTAGCCCTTGGAAAAACACAGGTAAAGTAAAGTTTTCTATGGGTGTTCCGTAGTTCGTCTACGTACGTAAAAACAATGTAGAACGAACTGTCAACACTCCATTCAATCAAGGATGAAATGAAGGTAGTCCTTTGAAAAATGCAGATAAAGTTAAGTTTTCTGCGGGCGTTCCGTAGTTCGTCGACGTACGTAAAAACAATGTAGAACGAACTGTCATCAATCCATTTGATCAAGGATGAAATGAAGGTAGACCTTTGAAAAATACAGGTAAAGTTAAGTTTTCTACGGGCGTTCCGTAGTTCGTCTACGTATGTAAAAACAATGTAGAACGAACTATCATCATTCCATTCAATCAAGAATAAAATGAATGTAGCCCTTTTAAAAATACAGGTAAAGTTAAGTTTTCTACGGGCGTTCCTCGTTCGTCTACGTGCGTAAAAACAATGTAGAACGAACTATCAGCATTCCATTCGATCAAGGATGAAATGAAGGTAGCCCTTTGAAAAATACAGGTAAAGTTAAGTTTTCTACGGGCGTTCCGTAGTTCGTCTAAGTACGTAAAAACAATGTAGAACGAACTACCATATCCCTCCCTTCCCCACATTTAATGAAGTCAGTCAGTCCGATATTAAATTCTCCTCGCCAATGTTAAACCTATAGGCATGCAATGTATCCGTATTTTAAAAAATCATTATCAGGAAATTAATATTTTAAGCTACTTTTTCCTTAATATTCTTTTCAAAGAATGTTTCTTATATATTAATTTGACAAAATATTTCTAAAGTACATGCTTAATTTTATATTTAGGCGTTAAAGTTTTTACGAAACTTACGAGCTTTGAGTAAGATTTTAATATTTCAAATGAAATTAAATACTTATTTTAGAAATATTTTGTCAACTAAAAAGAGGGGGACATCATTTGAAAAGTGTAGATAAAAAAAGTTAAAAATATATATTTTCTGAAGAGTATTTTTAAAAATACGAGTGCATTCTATGCATAAAGTGCATAGAATAACATTGAGAAGGAAAATTGAGATTTGAGTGACTGACACCCTTAATTGCTTCAAATTCGGTGATGATTCTATTTTCTTCTCATCTTTTTTTTTTTTATTTTTATTTTTTTTTTTTTAACCATTGGGAAAATGGCTGTTGCCGTCGGTCGAGAATGGACCAAATGGTGTTCGTATTTTACTATGCCCCCAAGTATGAAATATTTCTGTTTCTGTTTTCATTAATATATTGTAAATTTGGTACTTTCGTGTAATTTTTTTTTTAAACGATTTTGTAACAACAAAAATCATTTGGCCGGGAATGGGGAAACATTTTTGTCAAATATTTGAGATTTTCCATTTCATTAAAAATCCCTTAATTTTGAGACGAAATGATTGTCAAAAATGATAAAATATAGCTCAAGAATTGCGGAATCGTCAAAAGTGAGAGTTTTATTTTTGACAGCGAGGAAACACTTTCGTCAGATATTTGAGGATTCACGTTTCGTCAAAAACCACGTGACTCTGTGACGAAATGATTGTCAAAAAAATCGAAATGAGGCCTAAGGATTGCGGAATCGTTAAAATTGAGTGTTTTATTTCTGATAGTGTACAATGAGTATTTGTTGAAAAGTACTAATGCCAGAGTTACCACAATAATACAAATTTGGCGGCAAAAATAAATTGCCATATATGGAGTCAACTTGTCGATAGCTGGCAAATTTGGGCTAAATTCACATTTAAATCCATTAATCTTCCATAATCTTCTTCCATTGGCATAGCCTACTATTTTCTATAAAGTACCATAAACAAAAAAAAAACAAAAAGTTAAGAAAGATGTTTTTTTCTTTTTCTTTTTTAAGCCATTATACTTATGTAATCTTGATCTCCGAGATGTTTGCAAATATAAAAAGCTTAGTTCGTTTCACGTTTAAAGTTTTTATGCTATTTCAAAATAAATGGTTGTGAAATTGCTAAAACTATATTTAACCGGATTTTTTTTATATCCATCATCAAATACGTTACATTTTCCCATCCTTCTCTTCTGCAATTAAAATTAATTGCCTATATTAAAATTTCCCCAAAATTCCTTACATTCCTAAATTTAGATTGAAACTAATTTCGAAATTTCTGCAGGACGCATCACTGATCCTTATACAAATAAATTTAATACCCTGTCCATGAGTTTGATTCAAACAGAAAGATTAACGATAAAACTTTCACTAACCTTTCAATCGAGTTTCCATTTCAAGAAAATGAAATGGAAATTGTAATTTCCGTTCTCTGGTAAATATTCTGCAGTGAAGGTGGATTATTTAATTAAACAAATTCCAACTTATTACTCAAAACAGAATTTTGTAATTCACTGTCTCTATGCAGTTTGTTAAATAATAGTAGATTTTGTTTATTGGGTTTAAATGTATAGAAGATGATTTGAGCGGATAATAATTGTGAAATAGTAATTTCAAATATGAATAAATTTGGGGTTCAGAAAATTATATGTTAGACAATCTACTATTGATATAAAAGGACCAAATAGGTTTGGAATGTCAAAAATTGACTGTATTTGAACGTGAATTAGGAAATAAGCAATTAATTTAACCTATTACTTTTTATTTATTTATGTTTTATAGAAATTTAAAATGTTATTTAAATTGTAAGTGAAAAAAAAATTAACAGAAGTTTTAATATTGTACGACAAAATTATTCTTGCAAAACTAGTTTTACCATGATTTTGACGTCCAGGTTTCATGTTTTTATGTCACATATTCTTCACTTTACTGTTTATTACCTTGTCTCTCGATTATACCTGAAACAAACAAAAAAATTGTCTAAAATTTTTGCAACAATTTTATACGTATGTGCGAATGTATACGTATATACTGATATTTCCTCACGTTTGTAGGCTTCCACAGTACATTTTTGGTGATTTTACAATAATGTGTGTGTGGCTTGAGTGAGAGAGAGAACGCGATAGATTATAAAAGGTACTTCCGATTGAGGTATCGTTTGGGGAATGTACTTTAGACAATTGCCACAAGAACTGTATAGATTTTTGTACAAATCGGCTGCAGAATTGGGTTTTTAAACCATTTCCAAACCGTTTTGCAACACGATAGTTTACAAACGGCACTTCTGATTGAGTTACCAATTGAGGAATGTGTTACAGACAATTGTCACAGGAACTGTATAGATTTTTGTACAAATCGACCGCAAGATAAGGTATTTAAACAATTTTGAAGGCCATTTGGAACACGATAGTTTCCAAACGGTACTTCCGATTGAGTTACGATTTGAGGGGATTTTTTATAGACCACTGTATAGATTTTTGTATAATTCGACCGCAGGATTAGATTTTTAAACCATTTCTAAACCATTTAGCAACAACGACAGTTTCCAAACGGTACTTCCAATTGAGTTACCATTTCTTGGATGTATTATACACCACTGCCGCAAGACTTGTGTAGAGTTTTGTACAAATCGGCCGCAGGATTAAGTATTTACACCATTTCCAAACCATTTTACACACGAAAGTTTCCAAACTGTACTTCTGATTAATTTAGCATTTGGGGATTATGTTATAGACCGATGTCGCAAGAACTGCTATAGTTTTTCTTACAAATCGGCGCAGAATTAGGGTTTTAAACCATTTCCAAATAACTTTGCAACACAATAGTTTCCAAATAGTACTTCCAATTGAGTTATCATTTCGGGGATGTATTATACACCAGTATCGCAAGAACCGTATAGATTTTTGTACAAATCGGCCGCAGGATTAAGTATTTACATCTTTTCCAAACCATTTTGCTCACCATAATTTCTAAACTGTACTTCCGATTAAGTTACCATTTGCGGAATGTGTTATAGACCCCTGTCGCAAGAACAAATTTGTGCAGGAATATAGTTTTAAACCATTTCCAAACCAATTTGGAAAATGATAGTTTCCAAACATTCTTTCCGATTGAATTATCATCTGAGTCTGGGGAATGTGGTATAGACCACTGCTGCAAGAACTGTATAGCTTTTTATACATATCGGACTCAGAATTGGGTATTTAAACCATTTCCATACCATTTTGCATCCAATTCTATGAAAAAAGCACCAAGGATATGTGACAGGGAATAAATGATAAATATTGCAACGAGTAACCAAAAATTAGTGGCTTAACGCTTGCACTTACAAAATGGGAGGTTTAGTGTTCTAACCCAGCTGATTTCATTGTGTTAGAAATTCAGTTGGTTGCACGGTAATCTCTAAAATGTTCGAAATGCCTGGAGCCACTTCTGATTATTATTTTAGTTTCCAAGTCGATTTTTATACCTAAAGTTAGATTCAAAGCCGCTTTTGTTTCTGGAAGTAGAAATATGAAATTTTACTTGTTAAATCTTTGTCTCCGTGGTCTGAAATGCATTTTATGCTATGTTTTGTTGCGTTCACTATCCCAGTGGATATATTATACAGGTTCATCGCAAAAGGTTGGACAGATTTGAAAGAATCATAACTCTAAAAGTAATTGAGTAAATGCAATTATTTCTTTTCCACAGGACTCAGCAATTATACAAGATTTGTTAGATGTAGCTGTTTTAAAGTCATGACATTCAGACGATGCGCAGAATCGATGATTTTAAAATGCAAATCGCACCACACATTCACAATTTTTGCTTTTTGCTTAGACAATTCGTGTACATAATGCAGGGCTCGGAAGTAGCGCGCTACAAGTAGAGAAACTACAGTAGCTGCTACTTTTTCCAGTAGTTTGTAGTGTAGTGCGCTACATTAAAAAAAGTGTAGTGTAGCGAGTAGCGCGATACAAAATATCAGTAGTTTGTAGCGAGCATCGACGCTACTTTAGGAGGGAGGAAAAAAATGCCAATCTTCAAATCACGTGATCATAACTCGTTTCTTTTGTGCGAAATATGTTCTCTGCAACAATTTGCGAACGTCAGCGACAAATCTCAGTTTCAGTGTCATATATTTCTTCATAGACAAATTAACAACATTAACTTCATAGACAAATTAACTGTCATTTTCATAGTTTGGGTGTCAGAAACTTCGTGTACTGTTATTAAAATCCATAGAAATCTTCTCAATATAATGTATTTTTATACGACTACGATTTTTTTACCAAAATGTAGTCGTCTTGCTATGTTAAGTCTTTATCGGACTATTTTCTTCTCCCTTTTGCCTCCCACCCCCAGCAAGCAAAGTAATATAAAATCTTTAGAAAAAAAAGAACGGATTTATCTAAACATAAATCACCTAAATTATCCTTAACCTCTCAAATTCGAGCTTCTCCCTAGTAGCATACAAAGGAGTTAAAAATATTTTTAAATCTTTATTTTCTACAAAAATAAAATTTTTCACTCCACTTGTTGCTCTATAATAACAATAAATAAAAATTATGTCCTTGTCCCCAAAATTTACGCTTCCCTTTTTGCCCCTCCTCCAGCATACAGTTTCAAATATTTAAAACTCTTTATTTAAAAAAAATGGCCACATTCGTTTCTACCTAATAATAACATATAAGTAACCATCTAAATTGTCCCAAAACCTCCCATAATTTACTCCCCCCCCACCCCCCAGCATACAAATAAATCTAAAATCTTTAAGTTATTTTTACTTTTATATAAAAAAACAAATCTTCTGCCCTAAATAGTGCTCTGTAGTGGCGATAAATAATTAGTATTATAAATTATCCCTCTTCCCCTAAAATCTCCCCCACCTCTCCATATACAAAATTTAAAACTCTTCTTTTTTTTAAGTTCCGTTTTCTTTGCTGTCTGGTAACATTAAATAAATAATGAATCATCTAAAATTTCTGCTCGCTACCTGCCAGTTTAAAACCGTTAGAACTCTAATTAAAAATATATATGTATTCGAAAAAGCACAGAAAAAGAACAAGTACACCATTTTATTATTAAAAGTGCACTAGGAAGGAATGATTTCTGCCTTCAAACAAACTAGTAGCTGAAACGTAAAGTGTCAGCATTCCCGTGATCTATTATTTGCTGGATTTGCTGATAAAACCGCAATGTACTCACTCATAAAAAAATTATTTTCATGCTGGCAACTCTTTGTCCACTTACTCATTATTAGATCTTGTGTTTTAATGTGGGGATGCTTCTTTTGAGATTAATGTAATAGAATGACAGACAAAAGTAGTATAGAACTACACTCTGGTCGGCATATAATGAATATTTTGAAGTTAGAGAACAACAAGAAAGTGGTAACTATTCTGTAACATGTAAACTTTGTCCAATTAATAAGAAGTTATCCGTATCAAAATCATCTGCTTACAACTTGAAGTTGACCATAGAGGTGAGTTAGTTTCTTTATTAATAACTAGCGGCCCGTCCCGGCTTTGCACGGGTAGACAATGCAATTTTTTTATTATATTCGTTTTCCTGAATTTCGCGCTCCAACCTAAAACTGTTGCTGAGATATGGCAAAATGACCTAAAACTTTCGAATCCCCCTTTAACCACCTTCGAGGGGGGGGGGAGGATTTCTAAATTCACTGAAATACGTGTTTAATCATTTTTTAGTAGATTTGTTTTCAGGAATTTCGCGCGCACCTAGATAAAACAGCTGCTGACATATGGCGAAATGTCCTAAAATTTTCGAAACCACCCCCTTTAAAACCCTTCGGAGGGAATTTTTAAATTCACTGAAATGCGTGTTTATCCATTTTTTAGTAGATGTGTTTTCCTGAATTTCACGCTCCTACCTAAATCCGCTGCTGAGATATGTCGAAATGACCCAAAACTTTTGAATAACACTTTGGGGGGAGTTTCCAAAATCGTCTAAATACGTGTTTAACCAATTTTTTAATAGATTTGTTTTAATTAATTTCGCCCTCCTACATAAAAGCTGAGATATGGCGAAATGACCTAAAAAATTCGCCCCCCCCCCATTTAACCACCTTCTGGGGGAAATTTCCAAAACTGCTAAAATATGCGTTTTATTCATTTTTTAGTAGATTTGTTTTCCCGATTTTCGCGCTCCTATCTAAAACTGCTGCAGAGATATGACGAAATGATCTGAAACATTCGACCCCCCCCCCTTTTAACCCCCTTTGGGAGGAAATTTCTAAATTCGCTGAAATACAAGTTTAACCAATTTTTTAGTAGATTTGTTTTCCTTAATTTCGTGCTCCTACATAAAACTGCTGCTGAGATATGGCGAAATGACCTAAAACATTTGACCACCCCCTTTAACCACCTTCAGGGGGGAATTTCTAAAATCATTGAAATACGTGTTTAATCATTTTTTTAGTAGATTTAATTTCCTGATTTTCGCGCTCCTACCTATAACTGCTGCTGAGATATGGCGAAGTGTCGTAAAATATTCTAACCCCCTCCGGGAAGGGAAATTCTAAATTCTCCGAAATACATGTTTAATCATGTTTTTAGTAGATTTGTTTTCCTGTTTTTTGTGCTCTTACCTAAAATTGCTGCTGAGATACGGCAAAATTACCTAAAACATTTGACCCCCCCCCTTTAACCCCCTCCGGGAGGGGAATTTCTGAAATTGCTGAAATACATGTTTAATCATTTTTTAGTAGATCTATTTTCCTGATTTTCGCGCTCCCACCTATAACTGCTGCTGAGATATGCCGAAATGACCTAAAACATTCGAACCCCCTTTAACCCCTTCGGGGGGGGGGAGGGATTTCTAAAATCGCTGATATAGGTGTTTAATCATTTTTTTAGTAGATTTGTTTTCCTGATTTTCGCGCTTCTACCTATAACTCCTGCTGAGATATGGCGAAATGACCTAAAACATTCGACCCCCCTCTTTAACCCCTCGGGTGGCGAATTTCTAAAATCGTTGAAATAAATGTTTAATCATTTTTTTAGTAGATTTATTTTCCTGATTTTCGCGCTCCTACCTATAACTGCAGCTGAGATATGGCGAAATGACCTAATTTTCATCGTTTTAATGTACCGTAATTTACGGCATATAAACCACGGATAAAAAGAGTCTGTTTCCGACCGGAAATTATATAAGATAAAATTTAACTTGAACTATAAACATTAACAGTTGATATTTTCAAGCTGGGATTCCCAGTTGTAAACAACTCTACTCCCTGTATATGAGTAGTTGTATATCACATATTATAGAGGAGCCATGAGAAAAAAGTATATATGTAGCAGAATATTAGCACTAGAAAAATAAAGAAAAGTAAAAGATTAGACTG
This sequence comes from Maratus michaelseni, assembly GCA_963931845.1. Lineage (NCBI taxonomy): Eukaryota > Metazoa > Arthropoda > Arachnida > Araneae > Salticidae > Maratus > Maratus michaelseni. Next base: position 314,478,326 of record OZ007595.1, read on the forward strand.
AAAACTTCATCAGCCAATCCGAAATAAGTAAGCCAGCCAATAAAATTTAACTTGTGTAAAGCAGCCAATCAAATTTAACTTGCAGTATAAGAGGCGGAAAATGTAACTTGCTTCAGTTTCGACTTGGTATTTATTTGATTTTTTTTAAATAAATTTTCTGGTTTAAAAAAGATTTATTTTTGCCTCGGCTTATACGCCAGAATTTACTGCATGACTTTTATATATATAAAAGTTGCGTTATATTCAGCTGAGAATGTGCATATTCATTTATATAATATGAACTTTAAATTCAACTCAGTATGAACCCTTTAAATCTTATCAAATATATTTATTTAGACTAGCAAACATTTTTATATGATTACATTTTTGCCATGTACTGAAATATATGTAAACACGTAGAAATTGAAAGTATAACGTAGAAACCAAGAGGCCGAATTTAATATTTAACAGAAGCTTCCGCTGAAGTATATTACTTTGCAAATTACCATTTACTCGTAATACGCTTTGCTTCACTATTTATTTGCTATAAATTTCCATATTCCGTCAAACCCGTTTCAAATATATTGTAAACAGCATTACGAGAATTTCATATCCAATTTGTATTACAACTTCAACGGAAAGTCCACAATCCACTGAGAGAAAATGAAATTCTTACCACAAAACTTTGAGTGTGTTCTTTAGAGTTAACTCCTTTTAGGAAATAGAGCAAAAGATAGTTTTCTTTATTCCCACTTTGAAACTCTCCTGGAAGATTGAAATCTGCATCTGTACCGTAAGATATTTTCCTGTATACATTTCGAATTTGTTGAATAAGATCCTTTCAACTTCTATGTTGATATTTATAATGTAAATTCCTGTAGTATTTGCGTACGTCAGGAAGACTAAGAATCGATGTAAAATATCAACATATCTTGTTGCCGAATAAATTATGACTGTATTATCAAGGTTACACAGTAGAAAAGTTTTTGAGAACTATTTATTAACAGCATTACAAAACTTTGAGATCCAACTCTAATGTAAGCACTTAAACTCCACAAACTGATGCATATGAGAATAGAAGATGCATACCACAAAACATTTAAAATATTCTTTAGCGTTTGCTCCTTTCTGAAATGCATGCACTTTATATCCCCAAACTCATGTATCTGAGAAAATGAGGTTCTTACTACAAAAGTTTTAGAATATTTTTTAGCGTTTATTCCTTTTATGAAATAGATCAAAATATTGCTTTTCTTTATTCCCACATTAAAATTCTCCTGCTAATTGAAATCTGCATCTGTACCGTAAGATGTTTTCATGTAGACATTTCGAATTTGTTGAATAAGATCCTTTCAATTTCCAAGTTGATATTTATAATGTAAACTCCTGTAGTATTTGCTTATGTCAGTGAGACTAAGAATCGATATTAAATATCAACACATTTCATTGCTGATGAAATTATGACTTTTTACAAAAACTAAAACTACAAAAGTTTTACAGTATTCTTTAGCGTTTATTCCGTTTATGAAATAGATCAAAAGATTGCTTTTCTTTATTCCCACATTGAAATTCTCCTGCTAATTTAAACCTGCATCTGTACCGTAAGATATTTTCCTGTAGATATTTCGAATTTGTTGAACAAGATACTTTCAATTTCTATATTGATATTTATAATGTAAATTCCTGTAGTATTTGCTTATGTCAGTAAAACTAAGAATCGATATTAAATATCAACACATTTAATTACCGATGAAATTATGACTGTATTAAAATATATGTCTATAAAGTGTACACAATGGAAAAGTTTTCGAAAACTATTTATTAACATCATTGCAAAATTTTGATATCAACTCTAAATGTAAGCACTTAAAATGCACAAACTGATGTATGTGAAAATCAAAGATTCATACCACAAAACTTTGAAAAAGTTCATTAGCGTTTACCCCTTTCCTAAATGCAAGCACTTAAAATTCTTAAATGTATGTGAGTGAGAAAATGAGATTCTTACTACGAAACTTTTAAAATGCTCTTTAACGTTTTTCCGTTTTACGAAATAGAGCAAAAGATTGTCTTTCTTTATTCCCACTTTGAAATTCTCCTGGTGAAAGAAATCTGTACCTGAACTGTAAGATATTCTTATTTAGGAATTTCGTTTTATATAGGAAATTCTTATTTAGGAATTTTGTTTGAAAAAGAATCCTTCTATTTTCTATATTTATATTTATAACGTAAATTAGTTTGTTATTTGCTTGTGTCAGTAGGACTGAGAATCAATAGCGAATATCGATATATTTTATTGCCAATGAAATTCTTCCTATTTTGTTAAGTGTATAGAGTAGAAAAGATTCCGAAAACTATTTATTAACGTCGTTGCAAAACTTTTCAGTCCAATTCTTGTTCCAACTCTAAATGTAAGCACTTAAAATCAACAAACTGATGTATGTGAGAAAATAATACTTTTACCACAAAACTTTTAGAAAGTTCTTCAGCATTTACTCCTTTTTAGAAATAGAGCAGACGATTGTTTTTCTTTATTTCGTTTTCAACATTCCCCAAGTAATTGAAATCTGTATTTTTATTGCAAAATGCTCTTCTGCAAACATTTCGCCAACTCCCCGGATATTTCGATACATATCCCTTCAAAAATACTCTAATTCAGTTCTACTCACTACGCGGCATTACAAATTGAGCAAATAATTCTAAAATATAAATAAATATGTAAAGATACAAACTTTGTAAAGTGTATTTTTCAAAGAGATTGTGATTGCTTTTAAAAACTGATACAATTAAAATAAACATAAGACTTTTATAAAATTTTTCAATTAACAATACCCCAATATTACAGTAAAATATTGTAAATCTCATCTATATCGTTTCATTTCACGCTGTATAAAAGATATATGTTTTTTAATCTGCGAAAATATTATATAACAAAAAACGAAAATATCAATACCTCTGTCTAGTTAACCACGATTCCGAAAAGTGTACTTTATTTTTAGAAACCTTAGAAACAAATATATTTTTAAGATTTAAAGAAGCATTTATAAAATCGAGGTTTATTTGCTGGCACTGATTTTTAGAAACGTTTCCGAGTAAACGTTTTTATAGTATATTAGTCGGTTTTCTCAAACCGGAATATTGATTTTTGGATGCTATCCATTTTCAATTAAATATTTGCAGCAGCGTAATTGAATGTACATGCAAGAAAGACTAAATAATATTAATTTTAATGCTCTGAAGTTATCTGTTTGTCTGTCAAACATGTCTGTTGAACTTGAAAATGTTTACTTGTGAATGGATAGCATCCGAAAAACCTGTATTTCGTGTTGAGAAAACGCATTAATACACATTAAAAACTACTCGGAAACGTTTCCGCAAATGCGTGGCAGCTGTCTTTATACATGCTTCTTTAAATATTGAAAAATTACAATTAGTTTCTGAGTTTGTAAAGATAAAGAACGCTGTTCAGAATCGTTGGTAAGTCGGACGACGTTATGGTATGTTTTCATTCGTGGTTATATTAAATTTACCTACATTGTGAAAAAAAAAAATAACTTTAAAACCAAAAATGCTGGCAATTTGGGTGCCAGCAAATTTTACTGTAAATCTACAGCAATTTTGTGTTTCTTGAGTACACAGCACTTTTGCAAATTTTCAGCATTTTTGTTTTTTCGATTTTACAGCACTTTTGTAGTTTTCCAGTATTTTTTACTGTTAATTTTACAGCCCTTTTGTTTTCAAGATTTTACAGCAATTTTGTAGATTTTCGGCATTTTTTGCTGTTAATTTTACTGCACTTTTCTTTTTTAGATTTTACAGCACTTTTGTAGATTTTCAGTATTTTTTGCTGTTAATTTTACAACACTTTTTTTTTAGATTTTACAGAAGTTTTATAGATTTTTAGCATTTTTTGCTGTTAATTTTACAGCCTTTTAGTATATTTACAGCAATTTTGTGTTTTGTTCTATAGATTAAGGAATCTCTAGAATCTATAGATTAAGGGATAGTTGTCTTTTTTCACATTGCACTTCCAAAAACCGCCACTATAGCGAATTTATTTTAACCATTTCGCATTTAATTTTAAACTGTTAATTTATGTTAATAATAATAAATATATATTAATAATTGGTATATGTTTAAATATTTCATTATATTCTATTTACTTACGGATGCAGCGTTCAAGCTCATTTCTCTACCATATTTTGGTTCTCGTAGAAATTTTAATGTACACCACTGTTCTAATTATAGAATTATGCCTATGTTTACATTTACATACAAAATGTTTGCTCCAGGGAGATTATTACCACAAAACATTTAGAAAATTCACTTTCCTACTTTGCATAATTTAGCTGAATTTGCATAATTTAACTTTTCTTTATTCTGTTATTTAAATTTGAATTGTGAACTACTCTTAAGAAAACATGTCGCCGACTTTCCCGATATTTCAATGCATATGCTTTCACAAATACAAATGCATAATTACTTAATTGCACCTATGTGTACGTTTACATACTTCAAGTTTCAATATACATTGATTGTTTTTAAAATTACGCCATTTCTGCATGGCAAGAAGTATCTGCTTATGAAGAAAGTTTATTTTCTGATTGCGAGCGTTTTGTTCGATGCCAAACACGCGTGCGTGAAATCCATCGTCTATCCATCCTTTTTCTAATTTTCATAAGTGAGATTGTGGCTCACGAAATCTGTGTTTCGTGGTTATTTCATGCAGTTCAATGTTAATTAGGTTACGGTGGGTTGCTAGCAAAGTGTAAATAAGGGAGTGAAATGTTGAATAAACAGATATGACTCAGTCCTGCCTCAGAGATGAGCCTTAGACTTGAAGTTCTTGCTTTGGGTTGAAATCTCGTATTACTGTCACGTGCTCAGAGACTGCTGTCTTATTTTAGCGTAAGAATTCGCCATTTGCTAAGACGTTGCTTCATCCTATTTGAATAAAATAATTGTGCGGAAACCCCGGGTTTACAGTTAGGGATGACAATTAGGACATTTTAATTGTTTTCCAGCAAAGTATCTTCAGAGATATAGGTTCTTCGACAGCAAGATCGTCCGGGGCGCGATTTTGAGAAAACGTCTTGCATTGTGTAAGTTAAGTTTGCATTCGTAATTTTGCATTTAAATTGAATTGAGATTTAGTTGAAGTTAAATTGCATCTAAAATTCACCCGCTCCACTGCAAGCCCGAAATTACGTCTTGCTTAAACGTTGTTTTTTTTAACGTAAATTTGTGTCATGACTACCTTATGACACGACGTGACGGCCACACCCGTTACATCTTTACTATGAATAAATGGTGTTAATTAACTTTAGACTAGAAATGGCGACGTGACGCAAACGAAAGAAGAACATTTTGTGTTTGACGCGTGCTGCAAAAACAGATTGCTGGCATTGTCACTTACCGCCATTTTGCTTTTCCGTGGTCGGCAGAGGTCTGAGGAATGCACCCCATTCAGTCATTATCTCTTGGGGCTGGTAAAATTCTAAGTATACATGTTAAACCCACATAGGGAGTTTCGATGTGAAAAACGCATGAGAGTCTGCATTGTCTCCATGCCATGATTTATTATTGCCCATAATGTCCTACATGTAATGTAGCATTATTTGTGAAAGCAAACGCTCGAAAACTTTGTAATCCGAGTAAAATTACTTGTTTTTTGTCATCTCTATGGATGCACATTTTCTTCTCACTGATTTTCTTTACGTCGGTTTTATGTCACTTTCCTTCTACTGCTAATATTAGTTTTTAATGCCATTTATGGTTTTCTACATTAAATATCATTTTGAAGTGAAAAAAAAAATCGGGTGCAGCTAGATCAAAATTTCGAAATTCTGTTACTTTAATCGTAACCGTGACTGCTCGATTGTTGTTCTTTTACCTCATTCAGCAGTCCGTCATCACTCCTTGAACACTAGGCCTACGCCTTGACACATAAATGGTGGCTGTCGAAGGTGGATTTCTTTTAAAAGATTGTACGGTTCCCTGAATTTACACACCAGCATTTTCTGAAAATTTTCTTTGACTTATTTAATCTCAGAAAAATGAAGAGGGGAAAACTTTAAGAAATTATTGGTATTCCAATTCAAGGCACATTACAGACGATGAAAAAGTCCATCTACGACAACCGCTATTTTTGTGACAACACGTAGGACTAGCATTCAGTGGGTGGCGAACCCGTACCATAAAATATTTTCATCAAAAATGGCATCCCGCGTCCTTCAATTTAAAAAAAAAAGTAGACAGTTGTTTCTTCATCTAGAAAAATATAATATAACTACGAACAAAAATAAACAATATATTACCTGTTCCATATTGCCTGTGATTCGGAAAAGCGTTATTTATCTTTAGAAACCCCACAAATCAATATATTTCCTGCATTTAAAAAAGCATTTATAAAAACAATTTTTTTTTTTTTTTGCTGCAACTGATTTTCATAAACATTTTCGAGTGGTTTTTTTTAGCATATTAATCAGATTTCTGAACACAGAATATAGGCTTTTTGCATGCTATCCATTCTCAAGTAAACATTTTCATGTTTAAGATTTTTTTTTACAGACAAACATGATAAATTAACAGCATTAACATTAACATTAATATTAATATTATTTTGTTACTCAAGCAAGTAAAAATTCAATTACACAGCAGAAAATGTTTAAATGAGAATGGATAGCATGCAAAAAACCGATATTCCGGTTTGGGATCAGTGATTAGTACACTATAAAAACTACTCTGAAACGTTTCCGAAAATCAGTGGCAGCAAAAGAAACTTTGTTTTTATAAATTCTTCTTTAAATCTTGAATATATATTGAATTCTAAGGTTACCAAAGATAACTAACTATTTTCGTAATCGTCGGTAACTCGGAAGAGGTTATTGTACATTTTTATTCGTGGTTATATAATATTATCGTAGGTTATGAAACATTTGTATTTTTTTACAGTGTTCAACGGTATGAGCGTGAGGGCCTCATATATCGGCAAAGTTTTTTTAGGACCACCCTGTATGTATATATATATATATACTCGTATATCAAAAGACCAAATTTAATAGACACAAAATGCTTGCACTGATACACATTATTTTGCAAGCTATCAATTACTCGTAATTCGTTTTGCTTTATTATTTGTTTGCTTAAAAATTTCCATTCTCCGTCGAATGCATTTCAAATGCATTATAAACATCATTACAAGAATTATGGATCCATTTTCTGTTCCATCTCTAGTGTAAGCACTTAAGAATCAGAAACGCATATTTGAGAAAATGATATTACATCTTACCGCAAAACTTTTAGAAAGTTCTTTAGCATTTTCTGCTTCTACGAAATATAACAGAAAATTGTTTTCCTTTCTTCCCACTTTGAAATTCTTTCAGTAATTGAAATCTGCATCTGGACTCTAAGATCTTCTGAATTAGACATATCACATTTGTTGATTAGGAATCCTTTTAATTTCTACAATTACATTTATAGGGTAAATTTATTTAATATTTGTTTTCGTCAGTATCATTCGTAAGATTTAATATTTATTTTCGTCAGTAACATTCGTAAGATTGAATATTTGTTTTCGCCTTTTACTATCACTGATTTTCGAGAACGTTTCTGATTGGTTTTTACAGTGAAATAATCAATTTTCTCTACCTGGAATATAGGTTTTTCGAATGTTAACATTTATCAACTAAACATTTTCATGTTCAACAAACTTTTTTTTCCTACAAACATGATAAATTAACAGCATTAAAATTAACAGTAAAATCAATGATATTTCTTACTCGTGCATGTACAAATTCAATTATGCAGCTGAAAATACTTAATTGATAATTAATAGCATCCTATAAACCGATATTCCGTCTTGAGAAAACTGATTAATACACTGTAAAAACTACTTGGAAACGTTTTAGAAAATCAATGTCAGCAAAAGAAACTTTAAATGCTTCTTTAAATTTAGAACATATATTAGTTTCTGAGGTTTCCAAAGATAAAGAAGTATTATAGGAATCGTGGGTAACTCGGAAGAGGATATTGTATATTTTTCTTCGTGGTTATATATATTATTATAGATTTAAAAAACATGTCCTTTTTTATAGTATTAAACGGTATGAGCGCAGGAAGGGGTGGGGGGCTCATATATCGGTAAAGTTTTTTTATGACCACCCTGTTTATACATACATACTCGCATATCAAAAGACGCAATTTAATATACACAAAACGCTTCCACTTGTATATATTATTTCGTAAGCTATCAATTACTCGTAATTCGTTTTCCTTCATTACTTCTTTGGCTAAATAATTCCATTTTCTGCCGAATTCACTTCAAATGCATTCAAAACATCGTTACAAGAATTTCGAATCCATTTTCTGTTCTAGCTTTAGTGCAAGCACTTAAGAATCGCAAACGCATATTTGAGAAAATGAGATTACATATCACCGCAAAACGTTTAGAAAGTTCTTTAGCATTTTCCCCTTTTACGAAACATAACAGAATTTTTTTTTCTTTCTTCCCACTTTGAAATTCTCCCGGTAATTGAAGTCTGCATCTGGATTCTAAGATCTTCTCAATAAGATATGTCGCATTTGTTGATTAGGAATCCTTTTAATTTCTACGATTGCATTTGCTTGATATTTGTTTTCGTCAGTAAGATTAACTATCAAAATTTTAGCAATCGGTTTAATCATGCATGCATTACAAACAAATTTAACTGCGCCATTTGAATTATTTTTTCCTATTATCCGAATTAAAAAAGTTATAATTTCAAAAATCTTGACATTTTTAATTTATGTAATAACTACTGTTTGCAATTAGCTTTTTTAAAATGCGTAGACAGTTATTCTAATTGCAAACAGAAGCAGATGTGTCCAAAATATAAAATTTCAAGTTTAAAAACTGATTTTTAAAAATACATATTTAAAGTTATAAAGATAATAGAAAAATTTCCATGAGAAAAAATAACTAAAATAGCGTGATTTAAATTTATGTAACGTTTTCTAATTTATTTCTCAAAGAAAAATACAAGTGCACATTTATAAGTAATTCACGGTACCACGGATATTTTTGTCCGGAATTATGAAATGTAACTAAAAACACCCTTATGATGAGATATTTGAAGTGTGTGTCGATTAACTGAATATGTTGTATAATTGAACGTCGTATAATCGGGAGCTATTTTATATAAAATTATCTGACCTGCCCGGCGTTGTCTGGACCGTGATAATAACCTAATGCAAACCTCAAGTTTGTTCGACTTGCATATCTTCGGAAAATCTTTCAAATAAACCTTGTTTCGTTATCCCGGGTTTCAAATGAACATAATTTCCAAGCTCCCAATGATTTCGATAGAGTCTAACAAGTTCCAAACAAACATCTTTCTCAACTAATCTGTGGCATGAGTTAACACTCATGAGAGAAATATAATGAATTAAAAAAAAAATTGTAACGAAAAGTGACCCCAATTTTCAAAGATTCATTACACTCATTTATCATTTCATTAAAACAATCGAAGGGTCCGGTGGAAAAGCTATGGTAGTCCATGGTTTGGGATATTTGAAACGATAGTGTCATCTTTTAACTTGAAAAGTACATTGTTGTTCGGCAATCCTGAATCAAGGATGAAAAGAAGTTAGCCCTTGGAAAAACACAGGTAAAGTAAAGTTTTCTATGGGTGTTCCGTAGTTCGTCTACGTACGTAAAAACAATGTAGAACGAACTGTCATCACTCCATTCAATCAAGGATGAAATGAAGGTAGCCCTTTGAAAAATGCAGATAAAGTTAAGTTTTCTGCGGGCGTTCCGTAGTTCGTCGACGTACGTAAAAACAATGTAGAACGAACTGTCATCACTCCATTCAATCAAGGAAGAAATGAAGGTAGACCTTTGAAAAATACAGGTAAAGTTAAGTTTTCTGCGGACGTTCCGTAGTTCGTCGACGTACGTAAAAACAATGTAGAACGAACTATCATCACTCCATTCAATCAAGGATGAAATGAAGGTAGACCTTTGAAAAATACAGGTAAAGTTAAGTTTTTTGCGGACGTTCCGTAGTTCGTCGACGTACGTAAAAACAATGTAGAACGAACTGTCATCACTCCATTCAATCAAGGAAGAAATGAAGGTAGACCTTTGAAAAATACAGGTAAAGTTAAGTTTTCTGCGGACGTTCCGTAGTTCGTCGACGTACGTAAAAACAATGTAGAACGAACTATCATCACTCCATTCAATCAAGGATGAAATGAAGGTAGACCTTTGAAAAATACAGGTAAAGTTAAGTTTTCTGCGGACGTTCCGTAGTTCGTCGACGTACGTAAAAACAATGTAGAACGAACTGTCATCACTCCATTCAATCAAGGAAGAAATGAAGGTAGACCTTTGAAAAATACAGGTAAAGTTAAGTTTTCTGCGGACGTTCCGTAATTCGTCGACGTACGTAAAAACAATGTAGAACGAACTGTCATCACTCCATTCAATCAAGGAAGAAATGAAGGTAGACCTTTGAAAAATACAGGTAAAGTTAAGTTTTCTGCGGACGTTCCGTAGTTCGTCGACGTACGTAAAAACAATGTAGAACGAACTGTCATCACTCCATTCAATCAAGGAAGAAATGAAGGTAGACCTTTGAAAAATACAGGTAAAGTTAAGTTTTCTGCGGACGTTCCGTAGTTCGTCGACGTACGTAAAAACAATGTAGAACGAACTGTCATCACTCCATTCAATCAAGGAAGAAATGAAGGTAGACCTTTGAAAAATACAGGTAAAGTTAAGTTTTCTGCGGACGTTCCGTAGTTCGTCGACGTACGTAAAAACAATGTAGAACGAACTATCATCATTCCATTTGATCAAGGATGAAATGAAGGTAGACCTTTGAAAAATACAGGTAAAGTTAAGTTTTCTACGGGCGTTCCTCGTTCGACTACGTACGTAAAAACAATGTAGAACGAACTATCAGCATTCCATTCGATCAAGGATGAAATGAAGGTAGCCCTTTGAAAAACATAGGTAAAGTTAAGTTTTCTACGGGCGTTCCGTAGTTCGTCTAAGTACGTAAAAACAATGTAGAACGAACTACCATATCCCTACCTTCCCCCCATTTAATGAAGTCAGTCAGTCCGATATTAAATTCTCCTCGCCAATGTTAAACCTATAGGCATGCAATGTATCCGTATTTTAAAAAATCATTATCAGGAAGTTAATATTTTAAGCTACTTTTTCCTTAATATTCTTTTCAAAGAATGTCTCTTATATATTAATTTGACAAAATATTTCTAAAGTACATGCTTAATTTTATATTTAGGCGTTAAAGTTTTTACGAAACTTACGAGCTTTGAGTAAGATTTTAATATTTCAAATGAAATTAAATACATATTTTAGAAATATTTTGTCAACTAAAAAGAGGGGGACATCATTTAAAAAGTGTAGATAAAAAAAGTTAAAAATATATATTTTCTGAAGAGTATTTTTAAAAATACGAGTGCATTCTATGCATAAAGTGCATAGAATAACATTGAGAAGGAAAATTGAGATTTGAGTGACTGACACCCTTAATTCCTTCAAATTCGGTGATGATTCATGTGAAAATATTCATTTCTATTTCTTTATTTTCTTCTCATCTTTTTTTTTTTTTTTTTTTTTTTTTTTTTTTTTTTAACCATTGGGAAAATGGTTGTTGCTTTCGGTCGAGAATGGACCAAATGGTGTTCGTATTTTACTATGCCCCCAAGTATGAAATATTTCTGTTTCTGTTTTCATTAATATATTGTAAATTTGGTACTTTCGTGTAATTTTTTTTTGAACGATTTTGTAACAACAAAAATCATTTGGCCGGGAATGGGGAAACATTTTGTCAAATATTTGAGATTTTCCATTTCATTAAAAATCCCTTAATTTTGAGACGAAATGATTGTCAAAAATGAAAAAAATATAGCTCAAGAATTGCGGAATCGTCAAAAGTGAGAGTTTTATTTTTGACAGTGAGGAAACACTTTCATCAGATATTTGAGGATTCGCTTTTCGTCAAAAACCACATGACTCTGTGACGAAATGATTGTCAAAAATAACGAAATGAGGCCTAAGGATTGCGGAATCGTTAAAATTGAGTGTTTTATTTCTGAGAGTGTACAATGAGTATTTGTTGAAAAGTACTAATGCCAGAGTTACCACAATAATGCCAAATTTGGCGGCAAAAATAAATTGCCATATATGAAGTCAACTTGTCGATAGCTGGCAAATTTGGGCTAAATTCACATTTAAATCCATTAATGTTCCATAATCCTCTTCCATTGGCATAGCCTACCATTTTCTATAAAGTACCATAAACAAAAAAAAACAAAAACAAAAAAAGTGATGAAAGATGTTTTTTTTCTTTTTCTTTTTTAAGTCATTATACTTATTTAATCTTGATCTCCGAGATGTTTGCAAATATAAAAAGCTTAGTTCGTTTCACGTTTAAAGTTTTTATGCTATTTCAAAATAAATGGTTGTGAAATTGCTAAAACTATATTTAAATGTTTTTTTTTTTATATCCATCATCAAATACGTTACATTTCCCCATCCTTCTCTCCTGCAATTAAAATTAATTGCCTATATTAAAATTTCCCCAAAATTCCTTACATTCCTAAATTTAGATTGAAACTAATTTCGAAATTTCTGCAGGACGCATCATTGATCCTTATACAAATAAATTTAATACCCTGTCCATGAGTTGGATTCAAACAGAAAGATTAATGATAAAACTTTCACTAACCTCTCAATCGAGTTTCCATTTCAAGAAAATGAAATGGAAATTGTAATTTCCGTTCTCTGGTAAATATTCTGCAGTGAAGGTGGATTATTTAATTAAATAAATTCCAACTTGTTACTCAAAACAGAATTTTGTAATTCATTGTCTCTATGCAGCTTGTTAAATAATAGTAGATTTTGTTTATTGGGTTTAAATGTATAGAAGATGATTTGAGCGGATAATAATCGTGAAATAGTAATTTCAAATATGAATAAATTTGGGGTTCAGAAAATTATATGTTACACAATCTACTATTGATATTAAAAGGACCAAATAGGTTTGTAATGTCAAAAATTGACTGTATTTGAACGTGAATTAGGAAATATGTAATTAATTTAACCTATTACTTTTTATTTATTTATGTTTTATAGAAATTTAAAATGTTATTTAAATTGTAAGTGAAAAAAAACAATAACAGAAGTTTTAATATTGTACGACAAAATTAATCTTGCAAAACTAGTTTTACCATGATTTTGAAGTCCAGGTTTCATGTTTTTATGTCACATTTTCTTCATTTTACAGTTTATTACCTTGTCTCTCGATTATACCTGATACATGTCTTAAATTTTTGCAACAATTTTATACGTATGTGCGTATGTATACGTATATACTGATATTTCCTCACGTTTGTAGGCTTCAACAGTACATTTTTGGTGATTTTACAATAATGTGTGTGTGGCTTGAGTGAGAGAGAGAACGCGATAGATTATAAAAGGTACTTCCGATTGAGTTATCATTTGGGGAATGTACTTTAGACAATCGCTACAAGAACTGTATAGATTTTTGTACAAATCGGCCACAGAATTGGGTTTTTAAACCATTTCCAAACCATTGCAACACGATAGTTTACAAACGGCACTTCTGATTGAGTTACCAATTTAGGAATATGTTACAGGCAATTGTCACTGGAACTGTATCAATTTTTGTACAAATCGGCCGTAAGATAAGGTATTTAAACAATTTTGAAGCCAATTTGGAACACGATAGTTTCCAAACGGTACTTCCGATTGTGTTACGACTTGAGGGATTTTTTATAGACCACTTCCGCAAGAACTGTATAGTTTCTTTTACAATTCAACCGCAGGATTAGATTTTTAAGCCATTTCCAAACCATTTTGCAACACGACAGTTTCCAAACGGTACTTACAATTGAGTTACCATTTCTTGGATGCGTTATACACCACTTTCGCAAGACCTGTGTAGATTTTTGTACAAATCGACCTCAGGATTAAGTATTTACACCATTTCAAAACCATTTTGCACACGATAGTTTCCAAACTGTACTTCCGATTAATTTACAATTCGGGGATTGTGTTATAGACCACTGTCGCAAGAACTGCTATAGGTTTTCTTACAAATCAGCGCAGAATTAGGGTTTTAAACCATTTCCAAACCATTTTGCAACACGACAGTTTCCAAACGGTAGTTCCGATTGAGTTACCATTTTGGGGATATGTTATAGACCACTGCAACAAGAACTGTATAGAGGTTTGTACAAATCGACCACAGGATAAGGTATTTAAACCATTTCCAAACCAATATGGAACACTATATTTTCCAAACGGTATTTACGATTGAGTTACCATTTGTGGACTGTATTATAGACCACTGCCACAAGAACTGTATAGATTTTTGTACAAATCGGCCACAGGATTAAGTATTTAAACCATTTTGCAACACGATAGCTTCCAAATGGTACTTCCTATTGAGTTACCATTTGTGTAATGTATTATAGACCACTGCCGCAAGAACTATATAGATTTGTGTACAAATCGGCCTCAGAATTAGGTATTTAAACCATTTCCAAACTATTTTGCAACCAATTCTATGAAAGAAGCACCAAGGATATGTTGCAGGGAATAAATGATAAATATTACAACGAGTAACCAAACATTAGTGGCTTAAAGGTAACGTTTCCACTTTCAAAATGGGAAGTCTAGTGTTCTAACCTAGCTGATTTCATTGTGTTAGAAAATCATTTGATTGCACGGTATTCTCTAAAAAGTTCGGAACTTCTGATTATTATTTTAGTTCCCAAGTCGATTTTGATACCTAAATCCTAGTTTTGATACCTAGTTAGGTTCAAAGCCGCTTTTGTTTCTGGAAGTAGAAATATAAAATTTTACTAGTTAAATCTCTGTGTCCATAGTCTAAAATGCATTTTATGCCATGTTTTGTTGCGTTCGGTATCCCAGTGGATTTATTATACAAGGACATCGAAAAAGATTGGACAGATTTGAAAAAATCATAACTCTAAAAGTAATTGAGTAAATGCAATTATTTTCTTTCAACAGTACTCGGCAATTATACAAGATTTGTTAGATGTCGCTGTTTTAAAGTCGTGAATTCAGACGATGCGCAGAATCGATGATTTGAAAATGCAAATCGCACCGCACATTCACGATTTCCGCTTTTCTCTTAGACAATTCGTGTACATAATGGATCCTTTCCTACTAAAACGACGATGCTGAAGAACTTTATAATTGACAATTTTCCCATACCTCCAATAGTTTTAGACTTATACGCTTTCCACTCCGGAATCATCAAAAAAAGGTAAGACAGCAAGAAGACCTCGTTCACCGTGCAATTGCTTATTCGCTTTCTCTGAACTCGCGACTTTAAAAAAGCTACATCTAACAAATCTTGGATTGTTGTCGAGTACTTTGAAAATAAAGTAATTCCGTTTACTCAATTACTTTTAGAATTATGATTCTTTCAGATCTGTCCAACCTTTTTCGATGATTCTGTATAATCTAACTTTAAACACTTATAAGTTCATAATTATTGCCACCCTGTATAATGCGAGCATCTTTCTTATTTATACTAAACCCTTCAATTCATTTTAGATTTCTATTTCAATTCACGATAAATCTTTACAGAAGAGAGTTTTTCATGATGAGAAATATTGCGATGGAATTCTCTTTGCACTGAGATCCTCCTTTATACAAAATACAAAAATCGATTCAAAAGGTCGTTTATCATGAAAAATATTCGCTTTGTTTTTGAGTTGATAATAAATAACTCATTGAAAAATGACACAGTGAAAGCTATTTTTATTTAAATTATGCAATACAAAAGCTTACCTGAAGGTAAAATGTAAAAGGTATCTTATTTATAGGCGCTACTAAAAAGAAAAAATATATATAAATTACTTACTTTTTTTTAGTAAAAATTCCTCTTGATTTACAATAATACACAATAATGCTACACTTAAAACTTTATTTAAAGTTAACCCATTTTAATAGCGACAATACTTTTTAAAGTTTTTCTAAAATTTATAATCTTAAAGTAATTCTCTAATGTTTAATGAATGTTTTTTTTTTTTAATAACAAAAGATACCTACTTTTTTATGCAATTTGTTTTATTTCCTTTAAAAAATAAGATGATAAAGCAAGCACTGATAATAACTATTTACCCCTGTTTTTAAATTTCTTAAATAAGTTATCTGTCTTCAAAATAATGTTTTTTTATTACATTTTACTATTGTATATATTAAGATTAAGATTTCCGTATTTAATGCGAATGTTTAATTTTGATCTCAGTAAATATACGTACTTATTAATTACTTAAATGTTTCCACGTACTTTATTATTTTTAAGGTTTCGTTCATCTCGTGAAACCCTATTCGTCTCACTTCTCTGTCTGCATGTCTGTCCGTCATAGGGTCGGTTCTCAAAAACTGTATAAGTTAGAAACTTGAAATTTTGTGTATTTACAGCTGAATACCCCTTGTCACACGACAAATACTAAAATTTTTAATAGCGCGTTAATTACCGGATATATTAATTAAAAACCCTAAACACTCATTAAAAATTGCGCAGAAACTCAGCTAAAAGGAACATTTTAATCCAAACTGATGACACATGTTTCGATTTCAACGAAATTCAGAGTTACCGTAAAGAGCTGTGATTCCAGATTCTTATAGGATTCCAGTTTTCGGAAAAACCTAGGAAAAAAATCGAAAAAATCGAAACAGAATTTTTCAAGATATCAATTAAAAATTTTAAATTTTTCTTTAAAAATGTATCAGTTTTATATTGCAGCTAGTGATAAATCGGAGACATGCCATTTATAAGCAAGGTACCCCCGCTTTTCTTTTTCGACCTGTTAAAGGTAGGAAGATAAAAAAAAACCGTAGATTTTAAGGTAATAAGATATTAAAAACTGTATTAATATTATTTTTAATATTGCCTTTATCGTTTAATAATTATTCATCTATGCATATTATTTACGGTGAACCCAGAAATCTAATTTCATAAAGATCGCATTATTAGAACCGGAGTTATATTTTATCACAAAATGCTGATTTTTGTATAGAAAAACAGAAATAAAACGCTAATAGACAATGATGTAATTAATAATGCGAATAGGGATTATTAATAAAAAAAAGGAGTGGGGGGAAAGACTACTTTTTAGTGTTTTGAAAGGAATATTAAAAGAAACCCTATGTGCGATCTTCGATCATGCCCACTTACTTTTAGTTTCGTGATTTGAATTTTTACTTTCCGAACACACAGTGTAAGGAAATATTGCAATAATGCATGTGTATGCATGTGTATTGTATGCATGTGTGTGAGTGAACATGATAGCTCCCAAAAGGTATTTCCGCTTGAATTACCATTTGTCAAATATGGAACCACTGTCGCAAGTATGGATTTTTTTATGAAAATGGGGCGACAGATTTAGCATTTAAATTATTTTAAAACCACTTCCAAACTAGTTTGCAACCGATTCTGTATGAAAAAACACAAAAAAATGCGATAGACGGTAGGGATAAATATTGCAACAAGTAACCAGATATTTGTGGTTTAATCCTGCTGTTCTGTTCGGGTCTATTTGACCAAAAATGTTTTTATTCGTTTATAAAAAAATATAGAACGGAGATATTTTCATGAAATTTCATGACTTTGTTGGTAAATAATATAAATATGTAATACTAGAAGGATTTACCTTTATGTGTATTTTAAAGGAATATTTTTTAATTTATTCCTAATGTGCTGTTAGGGTCAATATGACCTAATTCAAAAAATAATTTACGTTTACTTATACACTTTCATATTGGTTTGGAATAATTCAACAGAAAATAATAACAATAACTGTTCTAACTTATCCTTTTTTTAAACTTGTTTAAAATTCTTTGACATGTGTGCTTGATCGCGTGACAGGGGATTATTATTATTAGCTAATGTTTACAAATCATATGGAGGATCAACAAAAAGCTTGTGGGATAAAGTAACTAGCAGAAACATATTTCGTGCGACAATAATTCTCGAAACCTTGTGCACCATATTGAGAGTTATTTGTTTTGATAATAAATCCACTCGTCAAGATAGAAGGTCTGTGGATGAAATAGCTGTTGAGCCAAATATCTGGGAAAAGTGTGTTGAAATTCTAACAAAATTCTATTTATCCGACTGAAAATGTTATTGCAGATGAACAATTAGCAGACTAATACAAAACTAATATATTTTGCTAAAATTGTAAGAAACACATTAGCAAACCTCATGTAAAATATTACTATCCAAATTGCAAATAAAGGTAACTCTCAATTTCAAATATTTTGGGTTTCTTTTTTAGATGCTTTACATTATTTTATCTGTATTTAAACTAATTTGCTATTGTTTAAACAATTTCTAAAATGGCAATTTTATTTACTGCTAGAAATGACAATATTCTGAATCGGTGTCATATTGACCCGAACACTACATACTTGTAAATACGAACAGAGCAGCAGGGTTAAAGGTAAAATCTCCAGTTTCAAAATGGAAGGTCTAGTGTTCGAATCTAGTTAATTTAATTGTTTTAGAAATTCATCTGAATGCACTGAATTCTGCAAAATCTTCGGAAAGTCAAGTGACGTCACTTCAGATTTTTTTTCCAATGCCAATTTTCTATCCCAAATTAAGCAATCAAGCCACTTTTGTGCCATGTAGCAAAAATGTGAAAATTTTCTTAAATCTGCTTCACGGACTAAAATGCATTTATACGATGTTTTGTTGCGTTTGATATTTCACTGGATTTATTTTTATATTAGCACTCTAAACAATTATACTTCATAAATATGGCAACCCTATGTGATGCAATTCAGTAACTTTGTTATTTGTAGTGTAAACCCTTTAATACATCTTAAAATTTCCTTTTCAACTCACGATATATCTTGACAAAAGAGAGCTTTTCATGATGAGAAATAATGCGAGGGAATTTTCTTTGCACTCACGTTCTCTTTTATATATAAAATGCAGAAATCGATTCAAAAGGTCGTTTATCATAAGAAATATTCGCTTTGTCTTTCAGTTGATAATAAATAACTCATTGAAAAATGACACAGTGAAAGGTAGTTTTTTTTTTTTAATTCTGCAATATAAAAGCTTACTTGAAGACAAAATGTAGAAAATATTTCTTTTTTAGAAATATTAAAAAAAGAAGACATTAAAAGCTGCTTATTGTTTTTAGTAAAAAGGCGTCTTGTTTTACAATAATATATGAACAAGTTAATATTTATTTATGCTTAAAACTTCATTTAAATTTAACTCATTTTAAAAGGCAAAATATTTTATACATATTTTTTTTAATTTATCTTTTTAAATTAGTGCTCTAATGTTTAGTGTTATTTTTGAATAACAAAAGATGCCTATT
Organism: Maratus michaelseni; assembly: GCA_963931845.1. Classification (NCBI taxonomy): domain Eukaryota; kingdom Metazoa; phylum Arthropoda; class Arachnida; order Araneae; family Salticidae; genus Maratus; species Maratus michaelseni. The sequence continues at coordinate 314,497,721 of OZ007595.1, forward strand.
TTTTATATTATTTCCTTTATTCCCTTCAAACAGAAAGATGATAAATGAAACAACTATTTGATTACATTCATTACACATCATTATATCTTACTATTGTATAGATTGAGATTAACATTTCGATATTTAATACTAATTTTTTACACTTTCCAACAAATTTGAAAAGTGATTATTAATTCGGTTTGTCTGTTTGTCTGCCGTCTGACTGTATGTCTGTCCGAGCTCTAACTCGCGTAAATATGCTCGGATTTCTATGCAATTGATATATGTCATTAAGCTTAATTGTGGCATGTTCGGTATTGAAAATGAATTATATAGCACTTATAGTTCATTTACAGGGTCACTTAAAAGAATTCTTTTACATTTCGGCCTATGGGAAAAAATCGTTTGCTGTGAATTTAAGTGATGTTAATGTATCTCAAACACATTGAAATTGGTATATATTACTGAGGTGCATTACAAAATGCTTACCATCGATTATAGAGAGCAATAGCATTCATCGTTCATTTACAGGGACACACAAAATAATTCGGTACAGTACTGGCTGTGAACAATAATTTCTCGAAGCAAGTTTTCCGTTGTGGTACGCGTTTTTAAATTTAACTAATTTTTTACACGTTGCTTAGAGTGTATAAATGTTATAGATCATATACAGAGCTGCACAAAAGATGTCGTGTACATTATCTTTCACTGACCGAAATTTGAAGAATGGAAATTTTGAACTTTGCTATGCGTTTCCTAACTGAACTAAATTTTAGCATATTATGTAGCATATATTCAAATCTATTGATACTATACAGGGCTGCACAAAAAAATTCAGATATGTCTTCGATAATTAATTATAATTACTGAAACTAGGTTTTCGAATATGTTATACGTTTTCGAAAATTGTTTAGTTAGATATCATATTTCACCTTATTAATCTATTAAGTTTTGTTACAGCCGTCTGATTGTGTTAGAAAGTGTTTCATAATCTATGCTTAACGCATGATTTATCGTTCTTGTTTATTTTGAGCCCAGTAAATATAAATATTTAATAATTTAAAAAATATATCCACGTACTGTTTCCATTTTCTTAGTTTTGCCGTCTGACCTTTTACTTTCCAAGCACATTGTTTACGGAAAGTATTTTAATCATAATGTGTGCAGTGTGTGGACGAACGCGGTAGCTTTCAAACGATACTTTCGATTGAGCTCCTATTTTAGGAATATGTTATAAACCTCTGTCGCAAAAACTGTGTAGATTTAAGTACAAATCGGCCGACGGATTCGGTATTTAAACCATATTTAAACCATTTTGCGACCGTTTATATAGGAAAAATCACCAAGGAAATGTGATGTAGGATAAGTGATAAATATTGCGGCAATGTAATCAAACAGTAACGATTCAAAGGTAACGTCTCCACTTTCAAACTGGGTTGCCCAGTGTTCGAATCCAGCTGTAATCTGGAAAACACCTTTTTGAAAGGCCGCCTTCTTCGGTTAATTTTGTCAAAAATTTATGAATGCGTGGAATTTTATGAATCTATGCGTTGAAGGTAAAGAACGATTTTCGGAATCACGGGTAACTCGGGAGAAGTTATTGAATATTGTCGTTTGTGGTTATATTATACTTTTCTAGGTTAAGAATTTACAGCATACATCTTTCGATTTTCTTTTCAATTCAGGCTATGTTAGTTTTACAATAAAAAAATATTCATGATGTTAAATTAATGTCATGTGGACTGACATTCTCTTTTGTGCAAAAATAAAAAACGTCGTTTATCACATTAAAATTTAGCTTTATTTTTGAGTTGATAAATAGAGAACTGAAACAATGCACGCTATTTTTTGAAATTGTGCTATAAAGAAAGATTACCTGAAGATGAAAATGCAGAAAATATTTCTTTTAGAATTAATGAAAATAAAAATTATAAAAGTCATATTTGGAACTTTCGATTTTCTTACCAACTCAGGCTATATTAGTTTTACAATACAAAAATATTTAAGATGTTAAATTAAAGTCATGGACTTTACTTTGCACTGACGTTCTTCTTTATGCAGAATATGAAAATCGTTTGAGAAGACCGTTTATCAAAAGAAAAATTAGCTTTATTTTTGAGTTGATAAATGGAGAACTGGCACAATGCATGTTATTTTTTTTTTTAATTCTGCTATAAAGAAAGATTACCTGCAGACGACATGAAGAAAATATTCCTTTTAGAATTAGCGAAAATAAAAATTTTAAAGTCATTTATTTTTTCCTATTAAAAATACATCACATGTTTTTCAAAAATATTTTGAGCAAGTCCATATTTATTTACCCAGTAAATTTAATTTTAATATTTTTATTTTAATGCGAACTGAGAAACGGAAGAAAAAACAACATATCTTTAAAGGCATTTTTTATCTGAGTTTTTAATTAATTATTTAATGAATATTATTTACAGAATATGACCTGTTTTATATATACTTTATATTTATATGTAATTCGCTTTATATCCTTCTAAAAGGTAGATTGATTGATTGATTGATTTTATGAAAGCCGATTATCTACACAAGGGATATAGGCCATAAGGAGGAGTGCCCTCCGTGGGGGTCTTTCTAAGGGATCCTAACCCGTATTTACGGCAAGGTTCGAAGTAAACCACGGAAAACTCCGAACGGTTAGGTCGACGAGCGAAACAGGGGTTTAAACCTAGCACTTCCCGTCTACCAGCTTTGAGAGCAGAACCTCTCAGCCACTGGTTGGGCTCTCAAAGGTAGAAAATATGTTAAAACAATTCATTAACTCAACTTTTTTATGTTTACTATATATATATGCATTTTCTAGCGCCATTCTGATTGGCTCGCCCAAATATCCAGACCATACGGACATTTAATGTCTTGGAAGCGGTGATCGACTGCATCACGTAACCCGTATTTTTGATGCAAATAAATTAACTATAACACAATAATGATGATTATGAATGATTAAAAAATATATGTACATAAATAATTTACGTACATTTATCCAATATTTTGTTCATTTCTACAAACACAATAAAGAAAATTGCATGTTTTTAAAACTGTCAGTATAGTTGTGCAACGGTTTGTAAATTTTGTAAATTTGTACTTTTTTAATCATGTGTCCTCCCTAACGCATGTATGAGCGCTTCGCACACATAAAAAAACAGTAACAAAAATTACTGAATGCATTGACCTCGTTGTGTAGCAATCTCAAAAATGCATGAAATTCGTTAAAGCATGTTATAACTTTATTATTATTAGTATTATTATTAGTATTAGTATTAGTATTTTAAAAGCGAAATTTTTTTTTTATTTTTACATATTTTCACTTTTTAAACCCTTAAAAACTGCGTGGTAAAATAGGTTATTTGAAATTCGTAATAGTTTAAAAATTATCCACCTTTTGGTGTGTCATTAAACAGGATCATTTCTAGCGTATTTTGTGCGTCACGGAGGTAGAAACAAAAGCATTGGAAAAGAGGTAGTCCAAAAAGCTTCATTATTTTCACCTGGTACAGTGGTGGTCATAATTATAAGAACAACTGAAAATTGCATAGAAAAAATTTATTTCTGAACTAAATAAAGTGAAATTTATACATAAAATGCTTTTTTATGCTAGAAATCATTGTAGAATGCAAAACATTGGAAAATGCAAAATATCAATGTTTTGCCAGACTTAACAAAATATGTCATTGTAAAAATTGGACAAAATTATAAGGACAATGAATGTATTTACCTGAAACACACTAATAATTAATAATCTCCCCCTTCTTTTAAATAACTTTTATCAATCTTGACGTCATGGAGTTTGACAGTTCCTTCAGAACATTCTTGGAAATTTTTTTCCCGGCTTTTTCGATGGAGGACATAAGCTCTTGCTTGTTTTCATATTGTATACCATTTTTGTACACTTCGTGTGTCAGAATACCCCACAGATTTTCCATTAGATTCATATCAGTGTTTCTGGCCGGCCAATCAAGTAGTTTCACGAAATTAGCATCAAACCATGATTTCGAAGTTTGGGGAACTTGCTGAGGCATTGTCCTGGTGGAAGAAATAGTTTCCACTCGTTATTAACGGTGCTTCTGGTAAAAAAAATATCTCAAAATACATTAACATAACTCTCAGAATTCATTCTACCCTGCACAAAAACTATTGGAGTAGTTCCACCAGTTGCGAAACCTCCCCAGACCATTACTGAGCCATCTCCAAATGTACGCTTTGAGAAAATTTGTTTTTCTCTACGGAGATCATACCAGAAGTAGCTAAAACCATCTGGCCCATCCAAATTAAACTTTTTCTCATCGGAAAAGACAACATCATCCTACTTTTTTCCCATAGTAATGAATTTTTGGCAAACTCCACCCTCAGTCTCTTATGAACTTTTGTAAAAGGCGGTCGTGACATATGTTTACCATAGCGAACCTTTAATTCTTTTTATAAAACACGTCGAAAAGTTCAAGCACTGCATTCTAAAGCTCAATTCACATTTTATTTCTGTAGACGTTTGTTTTTTGGAGCAAGTTCGCCTTATTATCATTCTTTTCTCCCGTACAGAAACAGAAGATGGCCTACCTGTATGTCTTTGCCATCCATATTTACCGGGAATTTTAAGATAATTGTAAATAACCGTTCTTGATCTATTAAGTGTTGTCGCAATTTGACGTACAGAAAGTACTGAACTTTTAACTGCATCCACTTTCCCTTTCTCAAACTCTGAAAGCTTTATGCCTAGCGGCATGACTTAAAAACAGAATATGACGTTCCAAAACACTTACTACGCATTTAGATCGTCTGGGAGTTCCTTGTGTAGAACAAAAAACATGTAAATTTTACACTTTAGAACACACAAATACAGTTGTTCTTATAATTTTGTCCATATCACAAGACTGTATAAATCCACAATACATTTTATAAATATGAATTTTTCACATATTTCCATAAAACCTTATAAAATTATTCTTCATTTTTCATTGGTTTCCAGCCATTAAATTTGCATAATTTTCCGGCCAAGTGTAGCCAAGATTTGGCGATTTTTACCCTGTCCTTATAATTTTGACCACCACTGTATAGATAATTTTATGTAAGCTTGAAACTATCACTGTTATCTATGTTTGTTTTAAAACGTTGTAAAACTTTAAACCTGTTTTTATCGAAACTCTGTTTTACAAATCGGTACCAAGTATAACTCGAAATTGGATCGACCGATTTGGTTGAAATTTTCATATTTTTCTAGTATATACTATATTTTAGTCCCTCACGGACGTGTTTTTAAATATTCGAATTGTAAGTATTTTTTTACTCGATTCAAATCCAAAAATTTTTGTAACTGAAATTTGAACAGCCGTCATTTTCTTCAGGATTGAAAAATTGATAAACCCATCCGCGAAGGAGTACAAAATATTGTAAATTTTAAGGTTTTTATTTGGTTTTTTGTTGTTTGGTTTGTTTTTTTAAGCAGATACTGAAATTCATCTGGTACCGCAGAGCACTTCACTTTTTGCACACTCCTGTATCAAAGATCTCCAGAGCACCATTTTTTTCAACCAATTTCCAAATAAAAAATTGTTTTTAAAACTTCAAGACATGCTTTTTCATTTGAAAAAAGAAAAAAAAAAACATTATTATTATTATATAATTAAGGTAAAAAATAGCAAAAAATTGAAGAAATTTTCGATATTTTTTTAAGTTATAACTTGCCGCGATTACAAACGCATGTATGAGCGCTTCGCGCCCATGAAAACAACAAACAAAAAAATCATCCTATGCAGGAACCTCGCTGTATAGCAATCTCAATAATGCATTAAATTCGTTAAAGCCTCTGCGATCACAAAAATAACCGCTTTGCGCCCATAAAAGGAAAAAAAAATCATTGTATGCAGGAACATCGATGTGTAGCCGTCTCAAAAATGCATGGAATTCGTTAAAGCAGATATCACTATAACGCGTGTATAAGCTATTCGCGCCCATTAAAAAAATAAAAAATAATAATATCATAATTGAATTTTTTTAAATTATTGCATTGGAATCTCCAAATGTATGAAATTCGTTTAAACCGCAATCAGTGTTACGAATATTAAAAAAATTCCCATTATATAAATAGTTAATATTGTTTCAAATTACTTTTTATTCTTAATTAATTATTAAAAAAAGGCAAACTTTCCTTTTTCTTCATTTAAATTACTTTATTATAACTTAAATAAATATTGAAAAATAAAACCTTCCACTTTTTTAAACTTTCCTGTCATTGGTTACAACTGAAGTCCCCGGGTTTCGAAGCAAACGACATAGCACTACAGTGCAACGCACTCACTCCAAGACAGCTTAGAAAAAAATAATTAATTCACCGATATCACCGCTTCCAAGACATTGAACATCAGTATGGTCTGGAGACCTGGTCGAGCCAATCAGAACGGCCGGCGCTAGATATGAACGGAGTGGGTATTGTGAATATGCGTCAGGGGGCACATATTGAACTTTACATTTCTGTTTTGTAATACTAGCTTCTAAATTTTCAATTCAATAAATCCAGTAATTAAAAATTACAAAAATCTCTCCAATTATTTTCTTTGATTTTAATTTTACTATTGGATTAACATTATTATTATTATTATATTACTATTATTATTATTACTAGCGACCCCCGCCTGGCGTGGCTCGGGCCCGTGATAGTAAATTTAAAAAGAAACATCAAGTTTTATTATTTTATATCTTTAACCGGATTTTGTGTGAAATTATATTTTAAAATGAAAAATTCTCGAAAAAAATATAGATATTAAGTGATAAAAGCGCTTATTTTCTTGTTTTTTTTACATAGGGTCGTTTCATAGTTTTAAAATATAAAGTTCTTTTAATCCGTATTCTTTGAAATATTTATTGGCGATAAATAAAACGGTTTTAAAACCCGTGTAAAAATTTCGTGAAAAAATATTGTTATCTAATTGTAAGAGAAATGTTTTCTACTCGCTTTTTTGTTTGTTTGTTTTCGTATCGGCTCTTTTAACATAGCAATACAGAAATAGTTCTCATCTTCCGAACTCTCTGACGTTTCAATCGGTTATAAATATAACTGTATCCAAGCTCTCTTTAAAATTTTGCGGAAAAAATATGCATAATTAGTAGTGAAAACATGAGTTCTTAAAAAAAAGCTTTATCTTTCAACCTCAGAGCAAAAATAGATTACAAGGTCCATGCCTTCAATGCAATGGTATACCTCCATCCGTTTTCAATCAACACTTTTCAATTCCCCTAAGCTAAACAGGTTAATCAATCAGGTTTCCCGTTTCTGAGGGGAGAAGCTTTATAAAAAAAAATGTTTACGCATGCGCAAAGAGACAATATTCATGTGGAAAATTTGACAGAATGCGCTTTTCGTTTTAAATATAGAGATTATTATATAAATTACGATTGCTTTCATGTCCAATTGAATTCGGATAATGGCTCCTCTCTTATACAACTAATACATTAATTATCCCCATTCCAAGCGCAAAATATGCTTTAAGAAAGTGCCTTAAGATAGAGACTTTTGATAATGCCTTAAATGTACTCTTAGCTATCCTTTTAAACTCAGAATATACTTTTACAATTCAAAGTTATTTAATTATTCGAAAAATGTTTATTCCATAGTACAACTAATACATCAATTATTACCATTCCAAGTGCAAAATATACTTTTAGACAGTGCCTTAAGATAGTGCCTTTAGACAATGCCTTAAATATACTTTTAAACATTATTTTAAACTCGTGATTTATCTGTAAAATGCAAAGTTATCTATAATGAAAAATAATGTCGTAATTTATTTTTATTGACATTCTTCTTTACAAAATTGCAGAAATCGATTCAACATGTCGTTTATCAAAGGAAAGATTTACTTTATTTTTGAGTTGATAACAAATAACTCATGAAAAATGGTGCCGTGAATGTTGTTCTTTGACATTCTGTAATAAAAAGAATAGAATTTTAGATGATAATAATAGCTGTTTTATTTCTTCTCATATATAGGGTATTATATTAATATACGAAACAAACTTGTAAATGGTACATTCTCTCTCTCGCTCTAAATAAATAAATAAATAAAGGGAAAAGGTCAGGCAGCTAGTTGCCTGGACAACCCTGATGTAATTGGGAGAGATTTTTCTGCTATTTGAAGAAATGCCCGCTTTTGGCTAGAGAATTAAAAATATTTTAGAGCTTAAGTTTGTGAATTTTTCGTATTTTGAGGGTAAAAGAACATACGTAAAAATTCTGTTTCTAATACGAAATAGTACTAAGCAGCACAATCGCCGCAACACCTCTGTTATTTGACAAACATGCAGATTTAGAATGGAGGATTAAAGGTAATTTTTACGTTGAAAAAAAAATTCAGAAGAAACGTAAAAAGGCTAGGCAGCTAGTATCCTGGACAACCCTGATATGTGATTGGAAGAGATTTTTTCGCTATTTGAAGAAATGCCCGCTTTTGTCTAAATAATTTCAAGAAATTTTGAGCTTAAGTTTGCGAATGTTTCCTGTTTTGAGGGTAGAAGTACATACCCCACTGTAAACAAAAATTGTAAATTCACGGGCATTCTCCGTGAATTGGTGCCGTAATTTTACGGAAATTGCCCCTTTTTCAAGGTAAACGGTCAATTTCCGTAAATTTCATATTTTTACGGGCAAAAACCGTTTTTGTAAGAGCAAACTCCGTTTATCTAGGAACAAAACCCGTTTTTTACGGACATTGCTTGGAATCTTTGCTGCAGTAATTTTACTGCAGAAATTTTTTACAGTGATAAATTATGTTTCTAATACGAAAAAGTACTAAGCAGCACAATCGCCGCAACACCTCTGTTATTTGACAAACATGCAGATTTTGAATGGAGGATTTAAGGTAATTTTTACGTTGAAAAAAATTGACAAGAAATGTAAAAATGCTAGGCAGATAGTTGCCTGGGCAACCCTGATGTGATTGGAAGAGATTTTTCTTCTATTTGAAGAAATGCCCACTTTTGGCTAGAGAATTTTAAGAAATTTTGAGCTTAAGTTTGTGAATGTTTCCTGTTTTGAGGGTAGAAGTATATACCCCACTGTAAACAAAAATTGTAAATTCACGGGCATTCTCCGTGAATTGGTGCCGTAATTTTACGGAAATTGCCCCTTTTTCAAGGTAAACGGTCAATTTCCATAAATTTCATGTTTTTACGGGCAAAAACCGTTTTTGTAAGAGCAAACTCCGTTTATCTAGGAACAAAACCCGTTTTTTACGGACATTGTCTGGAATCTTTGCTGCAGTAATTTTACTGCAGAAATTTTTTACAGTGATAAATTATGTTTCTAATGCGAAAAAGTACTAAGCAGCACAATCGCCGCAACACCTCTGTTATTTGACAAGCATGCAGATTTTGAATGGAGGATTTAAGGTAATTTTTACGTTGAAAAAAATTGACAAGAAATGTAAAAATGCTAGGCAGATAGTTGCCTGGACAACCCTTATATGATTGGAAGAGATTTTTCTGCTATTTGAAGAAATGCCCACTTTTGGCTAGAGAATTTTAAGAAATTTTGAGCTTAAGTTTGCGAATTTTTTGTGTTTTGAGGGTAAAAGAACATACGTAAAAATTCTGTTTCTAATACGAAAAAGTAACTAAGCAGCACAGTTTCCGAAACACTCCTGCAGCTTTAGATTAGAGGATCGATTTAACGCAGATTTAGATTAGAGGACTTCAGGTAATTTTTACATTACATTGGGATATTTTATGTTTTTGGGCGAAAATGAACAAAACAAAGTTGAAATTTTCATGTTTTGCACTGAAATAAAACTTATACCGCCTTCATCTAGAAAGAATAAGTAGTCATTTTCTAAATCCCTAAAGTAGAAATATTTATTTCTGAGCTATGCCAATAAGGTAAACAAATAAACTGAATAGACGAAGTGATTGAAACGATACATTATACTATTGTGAATCGTTTTAATAGCGAGAAAGTATCACTTCATTTCTAGAATAAATTCATAAAATCGAATTATATTACTAGAACTAAACTCTTGGTGTTCACATTTATTTGCAGAGATTTTTAAATAAGTTTGACCACGGTAATATAGGAAAACGCTCTTGAATTTAAATAGGGGAGACTAGAACTCTCTAGCTAAAGGAATTAGAATTCATAAGGATGACATGGAACTATTTTTTCTAGAGCCACAACTTAGTTTCTAGATGCCAGTGGCAGAATTTTTTTCTCAATGTAACGAAATATAATCAATGGAAAGATTCATTCAATTCAAGGATTCTTTTGAGGTTGTAGAGCACATCACAATAAATATTTTTGAGTTAGGATTATAATTAATTTATATACGTAGTAAAAAATACAAAATTTCTTACTTCAATCTCAAACCGGAATTTTTTCACAGTTTTAACAATAATCAAGTTATTTTCAACTGAATTACCTTCCTTAGGAAAAAAAAAAAAAAAATTAGCTTTACGTTTTTTTTGCTTCACTTTACTTTTTAGCGAACGAATGTCCTTTTGTAATAATTAAACATACCATCTCATCATTTTTTCACTTGTATCTATTCAAAATTATCCTTGTTTTATTCAATTCGCTGTTCCTACTCATTATTATCATTCTCTTTCGATCTTGAATCACAAGTAATTCCTGATTGGCTGCTATACGCAAGCTAACCTTGATTGGATAGCTTACTAATTTCGGATTGGCTGTTGAAGTTGACAATTTAATGCATAGCTTCTTTTTCTGTTTTTAGTGCATTTTTCCTATTTTTTATACTTTTTTTACATGACTCCTTTAAGATGTGATATACAACTACTCATATACGGGCTGTGGAGTTGCTTGCAACTGGGTATCCCCTTGAAATGATAAACTGTTTACTCTTTACTATTACCTTGCTATCTGCGAAAATGTATGATATAATAAAAGAGATAGCTGTAAGTGCATAGTCATCGATGACTGACACCGTATATAATGCCTTCTACATTCCGAAATACGAAGTGGCTAGTTCAGCGTTGTTTAAATGTGAAAAGTGAAAACCCCAATGCTTCTAATGATATCGTTGTATGTCAAACAAAGAAAAGTAATAAAATTAGTGAACTGAATATTTATTTAAAATATTCTCATTATTCTGATGAACAAAAACTCGGGTTAGACATCTTGGAATTTTATTGAATACACAGCAAATGTAACCGCAGTTTCCTTAACAAAAATTTCTTACTAAACCTTCTTAAAATTTTTCACACATTATTTTACACATCTTGTATAAAATAATATAAACTCATTCACGAATTTTATTATTTAAATAATACCCTTAAATACATCTTTAGATTTTCTTTTCAACTCGGGATATATATTGTCTTTACAAGAATAAGTTATTCATATTTATGATGAGAAAAAATACGATGGAATTTTCTTTTTACTGGCGCTCTTCTTGGATACAAAATTCAAAAAATCGATCCAAAAGGTCGTTTATCACAAGAAAGAATAGCTTTATTTTTGAATTGATAACAAATAACTCATAGAAAAATGACACAATGAAAGCTATTTTTTGAAATTCTGCAATAAAGAAGCTTAACTGAAGACAAAATGTAGAAAATATGTTTTTTAGGAATTACTATAAAAGTTTTATTTTTTGTTAATGTTTGTTATATTTTAGAAAAACATTATATCTTATATTTTACAAAATTATTTATTTAAACCTAAATATTTATTTATATTTAATCCACTTTTTAAATATAGGAATTTATAAATTAATATTTTTAATTAACGCTTTAAGTAATAAAGTTTAACTAATATTATTTACAGAAGCTGCCTTGTTATAGGGGAAGGCAGAGGAATGTGACCCGGACGGGCAAAGTGGTCACCCAATCGAGGCTAACGAAAAAGACAGGCTACCGCGGTACATTCCACTTATCTTTTTTTACAGACCGCTAGAGTGACGTGTTGCTCTATTCGTACGCCTTCATTGGTGCATTCGAGCAACACGTGACTCCGGCAGTCTGTAAAAAAAGATATGCGTAAAGTACCGTGGTAGCCTTTCTTTTTCGTTAGCCTCGCACCCAATATAATGACGTCACCAGAGCGCTGGCATTGCATGGTTTATGGTCAAACTATTTTGTTTGATGGCAGTGAGTAACCATACAATCGTTAAACAATATGGTTCCACGTCGTTTTATCATTTTAGAACGGCTTTTCCAGTTTTTGAAGTTTGTGATCTAAGGTAAGTGACTTATATTACATACAATTAACAATAACCTGTTGTACTTGCATTTATTTATTGAAAGTGTAAGGAAAGAGCATGTTGTCCGCTTCACATTGGTGGGTATGTGATCGCTGATTGTTCATTAGTTTCCACTGCAGAACGTATTTTCTGTCATGGCTCCGAAACGGGCAAAGTGGTCATAGTGGCCGTTTGATTGGATCAAGTGATGAAGGTTGGATCAGGTACAATGTTTGTCCCCTCTGGGCTCATGAGGCTTGTTCACTTCGCGAAAAAGATGACGGGGAGTTCATTTGCGAAAAATGCAGTGTTTGATTCTGGTTTTATATATATTTTTTTTTTTTTTGGGGGGGGGGGGGTGGTTGTCAAACTCTTATTGGATTTTCATACCATTTTCAATCTTTCATTATGTTTCATACGATTTGTTATGACAATAAAAACGTTCTAATCATTTAAACAGTGTTTTCAATTGTCTTACACCTGTCCGGCAAAGTGGCCATAGAGTGACCACTTTGCCCGTCTAGGTCGGGCAAAGTGGTCATTTTGACCTCTTTTGGAAAAAACCAAATTCTCACTTCCACTTTATTATATCGTAAAAATTATAAATACCCTTACACTTCTAAGTAGTCACTGTAGTTCTATGCAAATTGTCAGTTATGTACATGTATTTTAAAGGGTAACAAAAAATCACAAAACCTTAGGGTGACTACTTTACCCGGCCTTTCCCTACATATAGCTTTATTTTCTTCTAAAAAAAGATACTAACGCAAACACTAATAAGAACACTTTTTAATGCTTTCCAACTTAGTTGGAAAGTGTTTAGAAATTCGGTTTGTCTGGCCATCTGTCTGTTTGTCTGAACTCTAACTCGAGTAACTATACTACATTGCCATTTAATTAATAACGTTATTGAGGTTTACTATGGCATGTTCGGTATTGAAAATGAAGTGTGTAGCATACAGTTCGTTTACAGGTACATACAAAAATTTCCATTGCATTATGGTCTATAGGGAGAAATCATTTGCATGCCTTTTATTGGTGTTACGATATTTCAAACATATTGAGATTGATATACATTACTTAGGTGCACCGCAAGATTCTTACAATAGAATAGGGCATAGAATAGCATAGCATAGTATTTATCGTCCATTTACAGGGAAACGCAATAAGTACTGTCTATGAGCCATAATTTTTGGAAATGCAGTATCAACTGTCGTATGATGGTAATTGCTGAAATTGAATTTTCAAAATTGTTTACTTAATCCGGCGTTTGCTCATTGTAAAGTTTGTACATATTTATGAGTTTATAATATTAGTTTGTTTATTTTCATTAATCTCTCTAAAGTAATCGTTGTCAACATGTTTAGTATTACTGTGCCACTATACTTCTTCACAAACACTGGATATTCTTTCCCAATCATCTTTTACCTTTACCAAATTTGTAATAATTGTTAACTTGTTTAGCATTACTATGTAAATATACTTCTTCACAAACACTGTATATCCTTTTGTAATCATCTTTTACCTTTACCAAATTTGTTAAGTTAAACTAATGTGCACACTTAATACTGTTAAGTATGTAAAGCTACAGAAAAGTGAGTTTTCTTAATAATTAAATTAAATGAAAGAGCAATCTTAACTTGGTTAGACAAGGTTAGTTAATTAATTGTGCACGTTAAACATTTTAAAAACTGTCTAACCTTCAATACATTGTATGGTATGTTAAAGTAAACAGTGAGTTTGTGTCTTCGCCCCGGTATTGCACATGCACTATTCTCTAAAGTGAAAGCTGGGTTCTCGGGGCGGTGATTCCTTGTTTACTTAATCAGCATCTTTCATCTTATTAAATTGTGAAGTATTGTTACAGTATTCTGAATGCGTTGCAAAGTGATTTATAATTTATGCTTTATGCATACATGATATTTCTTTCTTGTTTTTTCATATTTAGATTTTTTCAAATTTCGCCTTTCTTCCATGGTCGTTACTATATGGAGGCTGAATGCATTTAGCCCCTTCTCTCAGCATTTTCTCGCTCGGCCCCTCCCCCCTCTGGCTTTCTAACAATTACTTTAAATATTTTTTAATATTTTTAATCCAAATAATTTTAAAATGTCCAAATATAGAAATATATAATAAGATTTCGAAAAGTAATAAAGACATTCTTTTAGTATAATGTTTTATTATTATCCATTGTAAAGATATTTTAAACGTCAAGCACCAGTTACATTTTTACCCTAAAAAGATATTTAGCACTAAGATACGGGACAGTTCAATAAGAGATGAAAAATTTCCAAATTATATTATTTTATTTACAAGTTATTTGCAAAGCTTTCGATTGCTTGAATGGATATAGTGTTGGCAAAAAAGCCGCCTCTGCTCTGCGCTGTAGGTTACGCGCGCTAATACTTAGATAAATAAATAGAAATCATTCTGGCCATGAAAACACAATTAATATAATAATATAAGTAATTTCTTACCTTTATCTTTCTTCAGCAGCAGTATTCCTCATACCTCGGGTTGGTGCACATTTTTAACTGCGGTAATCCATTTATTACGGAGCTACAGTGTTAAAAACAGAAAAGTGTTGGTTAAAATGAATTATATTATTTATATTGAGTCCACACTTGAGACTGATCATTTTTGTAATGGAGAATTATATTTAAAATTTTGACTTAATATTTTCAATTAACATTTTACATACAGCTGCCTTTTGCAGCAACAGATTAAAATTATTACATCTTTCTCTATTGAGATAAAAAGGGCAACTAACTTAATAATAAAAAGAGTTTTTGAGTCAGAGTTCTTTTGATGACGTCAGACAGACGCAACATGCGTGGGTTGATATTAAAACTAATTTCGCGAACATATTTCAGATATTAATATCATTGTTTATCTTGAGTAGGATGGTTTTGCTAAAATAGAAAAGTTTATTCATTATAGAATGATTTATTATCACTTAATGTATTTATTTACGTGTTCAAATGTTTGTGTCCTTGAATTGCTTCCTGTTTTGAAATCAGTTAATGATATCTGAGATGGTTATAAATCCATCACCCTTCCTTAACCATCTCAGATGCATCATGTAATAGTTGCATCGAATCTCGATGTTTCACAAACTGTGGTTTGCCCAGTGGCTTGGTCAGGGCGTCTGCTGTCATGTTTTGTGTTGGGCAGTAACGAAGCTGCATACCGTATACCGTACATCGAAGTATACCGTCTTCTTTCATTTCTTTTATCGCGTGATAGCGAACGTCTATGTGTTTGGTTCGCTTTGAGAATTTTTCGTTCTCCACCATCTTGATGCAGCTCTGGTTGTCTTCGTACAGTTTTACTGGTAAATTTTGTTGTAAGTCCAGGTCTGCTAATAGTTTTATTAGCCATGCAATTTCCTGTCCTGCACTAGCTGCAGCAACGAATTCAGCTTCTGCCGATGAGTAGGCAATGCAATTTTGCCTTTTCGAGTACCATAGTATCGGACTATTTCCCAGCATGAAAAGGTTTCCAGTAGTCGATCTTCTGGTTTTTGTGTCTCCTGCCCAATCAGCGTCAGAAAAACCGATGAGTTGTGGTTCTTGATTTGTATTCAATGTGAGGTTCAGGTTTCTTGTGATGTTTAGATAACTAATTATGCGTTTCGCAGCGTTCCAATCTTTAAAACGTGGAGTTTCACATCTTCTGCTGAGGATGTTAACGGTGGCTGATATATCTGCACGTGTAGTGGTTCCTATATATAACAATGATCCTATCGCTTGTCTGAATTTTGTGTTGTTAGGCATTAAATTTTCGTCGTCCTCTAATTTGTGAAAACCGGCATCCATGGGAGTGCTTATTGGTTTTGCGTTTTCTAAATTGAATTTTCTTGCGAGTTCTTCTATTTTTAACCTTTGATTTAATTTGTATCCATTTTGTGTTTTTCTTATTTCCATGCCTAAATAGTGGGATACTTCCCCAAGGTCTTTTAATTCATATTCTTGCTTTAAAGCTTTTATTATTTTTTCAATTGATTCGTTTTCACCGCCTATTAAAATATCATCTACGTAAACTATTATATACATTGTGATGTTGTTTTCTTTTCGTGTGTATAGACATGAGTCCGCTGTGCTTTGTTGGAAATTCAATTTTTTTAAAGATTATTCTATTCTTTTATTCCAAGTTCTCGCTGCCTGCTTAAGTCCATAAATGGATTTTTTCAATTTGCAGACTTTGTTTTCTTTATTTTTCTCAATGTAACCCTCCGGTTGTTTCATATAGACTTCATCTTAAAACTCACCGTATAGAAAAGCTGTATATATATCTATGTGTCTCACGTTCAACTTCTTATATGCGGCTGCTGCCAAAAATGTTCGCACTGTTGTTTTTGTGACACTACTGGGGCGAAAGTCTCGTCATAGTTTTCCCCGTATTTTTGGCTAAACCCTTTGGCTACCAAACGTGCTTTGTACTTTTGAGTGTTTCCGTGACTGTCTAATTTCCTTTTGAATGTCCTTTTGCAACCTATAACCTTTTTGTTAGGTGGAGGATCCACTAATTCCCATGTGTTGTGTTTTCGCAACGAATTTATTTCCGCTTGTGTGGCTTTAAGCCAATTTTCTTTTTCTCTGGGATTATTTATTTCCAGTATTTCATTCCAACTACTAGGTTCTATTGTATCATTATTTTTTACATAACAGACATATCTGTCTGGTGGTACCCCCCTGTTCATTCTTTCGGATCTTCTTGGTTCATTGGTCGGTTGTTTGGACGCGGTTGGTTCTTCGGTTGTGTTGTTTAGCTCTGTTTCAATGTAATTTTTGTCGTCATATGAGTTTTCTGTCTCTTTGCTTTCTTTTAGGTTAATTTTACTATTTTCCATGAATTTCACTGTTCTGCCAATTACAATTTTATTTTGTTTTGTGTATATGCGATATCCCTTTGAGTTGTTATCGTATCCTACAAAAATGCCTTCCTGAGCCCTGTCGTCCAATTTTCCTCGATGTTGTTTATTTACATATACGTAAGCTTTGCACCCGAATGTTCGCAAATAGTGTAAACTCGGTTTGCGATTAAACCATAGCTCAAATGGGGTTTTATTTGTCGATCTTGTTGGTAAGCGATTTTGTAAATGATTCGCTGTGTTAATTGCTTCTCCCCAAAATCTTTGTGGCAGATCTGCTTCTCTCAGTAGGCTTCTAGTCATGTCTAATAGCGACCTATTTTTCCTTCCTGCAATGCCATTTTGGCTCGGACAATACGGCACTGTTAATTGATGTTTAATGCCCCTTTTTCTTAAGTAATCCTCTATCCCTCTATTTATGTACTCTCCCCCGTTATCGGATCTTATTGCTTTCGATATATCCCGAACTGGTTTCGAACCATAGCTATATAGTCGATTAGTTTATCCTGTACTTCATCTTTATATTTTAATAAGTATATTACAGTAAATCTAGAGTAGTCGTCAATGAAAGTTACAAACATTGTTTTACCACCTATTGTGGGGGTTCCTATCGCTGTGCATACGTCCGTGTGCACTAGATCGAGTACTCTACCTGTTTTGTTTCTATACACTGTTTTGGGATAGGGAGCATCGATTGTTTTTGTTTGTATGCATGTTTCGCATGTTGTTCCATGATTGCAATTATTTAATTTTATGCCATAGGCTAAGTCGTCTTTAACCATTTCCTTTATGGAATTATAATTTCTATGCCCTAGGCGTTTGTGCCAAAGTTCCAGGCAGTCTTTACTTTTGCATTCATGTGCCATATTTACTATATTCCTATCTGCATTTTCTAATAATTCAACTTCGTATAGGTTATTTTTCATTTTTGCTTCCAAATAGATTTTCCCATTTCGTGACAGCGTGCATTTATCTTTATTAAATAATAATTTATATCCATTCTTTGTGGCTTTACTAACTGAAATTAAATTAGATTCTAGCTCCGGTACATATAACACTTCTTTTAACGTAATTTTATTTATGCCTCCATCGGATGTTTTTGTCGTGAATGTAGTTTCTCCGGTACCTAACGAGTTTAGAGTTTTTCCGTTGGCAATTATGACGGCTGTTTTTTCTGTGTCATTTAACTTAGTAAACTCATTTTTATTGTTTAGGATATGTGAAGATGAACCAGAATCAATAATCCAGGTTTGTTTTCCTGCTTTGTCTATTAGAAAGGCTGCGTCGCTGCCTTTATCTGGTTTTGTTTCCGTTTTATAATTTCTCGTGTTTACTGATTCGCTGTCAGTGTTTCCTATCTGGTTATCCGATTGTTGATAACACAACGATGATGAGTAATATTTATTTTTGTATGTTTGTTGTTTTTGTGTATTTGGGTGATTGTTTCGATTTTTCAAATGCCAACATTCTCTGTACGTGTGATTTCTCAATTTGCAATACGTGCACTGTTTATCTTTTTTAAAGTTATCATTAGGAAATCTTTTCTGCGTTTTAGACGCTTTTGATGAATTTTCACCCTGGTCTGTGTTTTCAACCCTTCTGTTGTACTCATCTGTTAATTTACTTCTAATAAATTGTGGTGTGAGCTCGTCTTCATTTCGCGATTCAAGGGCAGTAATTAACGTATTATAACTAGGGGGTAGCGAACACAGCAATAAAGCTGAAAGATGGAAGTCGATAATTGTTCCCCCGATCGCTGAAAGTTTGTCAATTAATTCTAGAATGTATGTTATGTGTTTGATTAAGTTCCCGTTTTCTTGGAGCTTGGCTCCATAGAGCTTTCTTAACAAAAATAATTTACTAGAGAGGTTCGCCCGTTCGTGTATGGTTTTAAGTGCGTTCCAAGTGTCTCTAGCTGTGTTAAGCCCCTTAACATGTACGATTTGAGAATCGTCAATTGATAGGTTAATTATGGCTCTTGCCTTCCTGTCTTTCTTTTCCCAGTCAGTTGTGACTGGCGTGGGCCTATTTTCGGTTATTACGTTGAATAAGTCTTCTCTAATCAGTAACATTTCAGTTTTAAATTTCCAATTACTGTAGTTACTTGCGTTAAGTTTTTCTACAAGCTGTATCTCACGTGATGCGGCCATTTTACTAGTTATTTAAGTTTTGTTGTTAAAGAGGAATTGCTCTTTTATTATTTTATATAAAACTTCTTATATATATCTAGTTTTCTTGAATTGTTTAACATTTCATATATATCAACGAAAAAATGCACAATATTTATTTCATCATCAAATAACTAACTATATTTTCAATAATTTTCAATTTCATTTTAATGTGCACACATGTATGGCCAGTAGTTTTTTTTTTCACAAATATTATTTATCTACTAAAATATGAGACTTTCTCAGTCTCATAATCGACTGTTGGCAAAAAAGCCGCCTCTGCTCTGCGCTGTAGGTTACGCGCGCTAATACTTAGATAAATAAATAGAAATCATTCTGGCCATGAAAACACAATTAATATAATAATATAGGTAATTTCTTACCTTTATCTTTCTTCAGCAGCAGTATTCCTCATACCTCGGGTTGGTGCACATTTTTAACTGCGGTAATCCATTTATTACGGAGCTACAGTGTTAAAAACAGAAAAGTGTTGGTTAAAATGAATTATATTATTTATATTGAGTCCACACTTGAGACTGATCATTTTTGTAATGGAGAATTATATTTAAAATTTTGACTTAATATTTCCAATTAACATTTTACATACAGCTGCCTTTTGCAGCAACAGATTAAAATTATTACATCTTTCTCTATTGAGATAAAAAGGGCAACTAACTTAATAATAAAAAGAGTTTTTGAGTCAGAGTTCTTTTGATGACGTCAGACAGACGCAACATGCGTGGGTTGATATTAAAACTAATTTCGCGAACATATTTCACATATTAATATCATTGTTTATCTTGAGTAGGATGATTTTGCTAAAATAGAAAAGTTTGTTCATTATAGAATGATTTATTATCACTTAATGTATTTATTTACGTGTTCAAATGTTTGTGTCCTTGAATTGCTTCCCGTTTTGAAATCAGTTAATGATATCTGAGATGATTATAAATCCATCACCCTTCCTTAACCATCTCAGATGTATCATGTAATAGTTGCATCGAATCTCGATGTTTCACAAACTGTGGTTTGCCCAGTGGCTTGGTCAGGGCGTCTGCTGTCATGTTTTGTGTTGGGCAGTAACGAAGGTCTAGTATACCGTCTTCTTTCATTTCTTTTATCGCGTGATAGCGAACGTCTATGTGTTTGGTTCGCTTTGAGAATTTTTCGTTCTCCACCATCTTGATGCAGCTCTGGTTGTCTTCGTACAGTTTTACTGGTAAATTTTGTTGTAAGTCCAGGTCTGCTAATAGTTTTATTAGCCATGCAATTTCCTCTCCTGCACTATCTGCAGCAACGAATTCAGCTTCTGCCGATGAGTAGGCAATGCAATTTTGCCTTTTCGAGTACCATAGTATCGGACTATTTCCCAGCATGAAAAGGTTTCCAATAGTCGATCTTCTGGTTTTTGTGTCTCCTGCCCAATCAGCGTCAGAAAAACCGATGAGTTGTGGTTCTTGATTTGTATTCAATGTGAGGTTCAGGTTTCTTGTGATGTTTAGATAACTAATTATGCGTTTCGCAGCGTTCCAATCTTTAAAACGTGGAGTTTCACATCTTCTGCTGAGGATGTTAACGGCGGCTGATATATCTGGACGTGTAGTGGTTCCTATATATAACAATGATCCTATCGCTTGTCTGAATTTTGTGTTGTTAGGCATTAAATTTTCGTCGTCCTCTAATTTGTGAAAACCGGCATCCATGGGAGTGCTTATTGGTTTTGCGTTTTCTAAATTGAATTTTCTTGCGAGTTCTTCTATTTTTAACCTTTGATTTAATTTGTATCCATTTTGTGTTTTTCTTATTTCCATGCCTAAATAGTGGGATACTTCCCCAAGGTCTTTTAATTCATATTCTTGCTTTAAAGCTTTTATTATTTTTTCAATTGATTCGTTTTCACCGCCTATTAAAATATCATCTGCGTAAACTATTATATACATTGTGATGTTGTTTTCTTTTCGTGTGTATAGACATGAGTCCGCTGTGCTTTGTTGGAAATTCAATTTTTTTAAAGATTGTTCAATTCTTTTATTCCAAGTTCTCGCTGCCTGCTTAAGTCCATAAATGGATTTTTTCAATTTGCAGACTTTGTTTTCTTTATTTTTCTCAATGTAACCCTCCGGTTGTTTCATATAGACTTCATCTTCTAACTCACCGTATAGAAAAGCTGTATCTATATCTATGTGTCTCACGTTCAACTTCTTATATGCGGCTGCTGCCAAAAATGTTCGCACTGTTGTTTGTGACACTACTGGGGCGAAAGTCTCGTCATAGTTTTCCCCGTATTTTTGGCTAAACCCTTTGGCTACCAAACGTGCTTTGTACTTTTGAGTGTTTCCGTGACTGTCTAATTTCCTTTTGAATGTCCATTTGCAACCTATAACCTTTTTGTTAGGTGGAGGATCCACTAATTCCCATGTGTTGTGTTTTCGCAACGAATTTATTTCCGCTTGTGTGGCTTTAAGCCAATTTTCTTTTTCTCTGGGATTATTTATTTCCAGTATTTCATTCCAACTACTAGGTTCTATTGTATCATTATTTTTTACATAACAGACATATCTGTCTGGTGGTACCCCCCTGTTCATTCTTTCCGATCTTCTTGGTTCATTGGTCGGTTGTTTGGACGTGGTTGGTTCTTCGGTTGTGTTGTTTAGCTCTGTTTCAATGTAATTTTTGTCGTCATATGAGTTTTCTGTCTCTTTGCTTTCTTTTAGGTTAATTTTACTATTTTCCATGAATTTCACTGTTCTGCCAATTACAATTTTATTTTGTTTTGTGTATATGCGATATCCCTTTGAGTTGTTATCGTATCCTACAAAAATGCCTTCTTGAGCCCTGTCGTCCAATTTTCCTCGATGTTGTTTATTTACATATACGTAAGCTTTGCACCCGAATGTTCGCAAATAGTGTAAACTCGGTTTGCGATTAAACCATAGCTCAAATGGGGTTTTATTTGTCGATCTTGTTGGTAAGCGATTTTGTAAATGATTCGCGGTGTTAATTGCTTCTCCCCAAAATCTTTGTGGCAGATCTGCTTCTCTCAGTAGGCTTCTAGTCATGTCTAATAGCGACCTATTTTTCCTTTCTGCAATGCCATTTTGGCTCGGACAATACGGCACTGTTAATTGATGTTTAATGCCCCTTTTTCTTAAGTAATCCTCTATCCCTCTATTTATGTACTCTCCCCCGTTATCGGATCTTATTGCTTTCGATATATCCCGAACTGGTTTCGAACCATAGCTATATAGTCGATTAGTTTATCCTGTACTTCATCTTTATGTTTTAATAAGTATATTACAGTAAATCTAGAGTAGTCGTCAATGAAAGTTAAAACATTGTTTTACCACCTATTGTGGGGGTTCCTATCGCTGTGCATACGTCCGTGTGCACTAGATCGAGTACTCTACCTGTTTTGTTTCTATACACTGTTTTGGGATAGGGAGCATCGCTTGTTTTTGTTTGTATGCATGTTTCGCATGTTGTTCCATGATTGCAATTATTTAATTTTATGCCATAGGCTAAGTCGTCTTTAACCATTTCCTTTATGGAATTATAATTTCTATGCCCTAGGCGTTTGTGCCAAAGTTCCAGGCAGTCTTTACTTTTGCATTCATGTGCCATATTTACTATATTCCTATCTGCATTTTCTAATAATTCAACTTCGTATAGGTTATTTTTCATTTTTGCCTCCAAATAGATTTTCCCATTTCGTGACAGCGTGCATTTATCTTTATCAAATAATAATTTATATCCATTCTTTGTGGCTTTACTAACTGAAATTAAATTAGATTCTAGCTCCGGTACATATAACACTTCTTTTAACGTAATTTTATTTATGCCTCCATCGGATGTTTTTGTCGTGAATGTAGTTTCTCCGGTACCTAACGAGTTTAGAGTTTTTCCGTTGGCAATTATGACGGCTGTTTTTTCTGTGTCATTTAACTTAGTAAACTCATTTTTATTGTTTAGGATATGTGAAGATGAACCAAAATCAATAATCCAGGTTTGTTTTCCTGCTTTGTCTATTAGAAAGGCTGCGTCGCTGCCTTTATCTGGTTTTGTTTCCATTTTATAATTTCTCGTGTTTACTGATTCGCTGTCAGTGTTTCCTATCTGGTTATCCGATTGTTGATAACACAACGATGATGAGTAATATTTATTTTTGTATGTTTGTTGTTTTTGTGTATTTGGGTGATTGTTTCGATTTTTCAAATGCCAACATTCTCTGTACGTGTGATTTCTCAATTTGCAATACGTGCACTGTTTATCTTTTTTAAAGTTATCATTAGGAAATCTTTTCTGCGTTTTAAACGCTTTTGATGAATTTTCACCCTGGTCTGTGTTTTTAACCCTTCTGTTGTACTCATCTGTTAATTTACTTCTAATAAATTGTGGTGTGAGCTCGTCCTCATTTCGCATTCAAGGGCAGTAATTAACGTATTATAACTAGGGGGTAGCGAACACAGCAATAAAGCTGAAAGATGGGAGTCGCTAATTGTTTCCCCGATCGCTGAAAGTTTGTCAATTAATTCTAGAATGTATGTTTTGTGTTTGATTAAGTTCCCGTTTTCTTGGAGCTTGGCTCCATAGAGCTTTCTTAACAAAAATAATTTACTAGAGAGGTTCGCCCGTTCGTGTATGGTTTTAAGTGCGTTCCAAGTGTCTCTAGCTGTGTTAAGCCCCTTAACATGTACGATTTGAGAATCGTCAATTGATAGGTTAATTATGGCTCTTGCCTTCCTGTCTTTCTTTTCCCAGTCAGTTGTGACTGGCGTGGGCCTATTTTCGGTTATTACGTTGAATAAGTCTTCTCTAATCAGTAACATTTCAGTTTTAAATTTCCAATTACTGTAGTTACTTGCGTTAAGTTTTTCTACAAGCTGTATCTCACGTGATGCGGCCATTTTACTAGTTATTTAAGTTTTGTTGTTAAAGAGGAATTGCTCTTTTATTATTTTATATAAAACTTCTTATATATATCTAGTTTTCTTCAATTGTTTAACATTTCATACATATCACCGAAAAAATGCACAACATTTATTTCATCATCAAATAACTAACTATATTTTCAATAATTTTCAATTTTATTTTAATGTGCACACATGTATGGCCAGTAGTTTTTTTTTCACAAATATTATTTATCTACTAAAATAAGAGACTTTCTCAGTCTCATAATCGACTGTTGGCAAAAAAGCCGCCTCTGCTCTGCGCTGTAGGTTTCGCGCGCTAATACTTAGATAAATAAATAGAAATCATTCTGGCCATGAAAACACAATTAATATAATAATATAGGTAATTTCTTACCTTTATCTTTCTTCAGCAGCAGTATTCCTCATACCTCGGGTTGGTGCACATTTTTAACTGCGGTAATCCATTTATTACGGAGCTACAGTGTTAAAAACAGAAAAGTGTTGGTTAAAATGAATTATATTATTTATATTGAGTCCACACTTGAGACTGATCATTTTTGTAATGGAGAATTATATTTAAAATTTTGACTTAATATTTTCAATTAACATTTTACATACAGCTGCCTTTTGCAGCAACAGATTAAAATTATTACATCTTTCTCTATTGAGATAAAAAGGGCAACTAACTTAATAATAAAAAGAGTTTTTGAGTCAGAGTTCTTTTGATGACGTCAGACAGACGCAACATGCGTGGGTTGATATTAAAACTAATTTCGCGAACATATTTCACATATTAATATCATTGTTCATCTTGAGTAGGATGATTTGGCGAAAATAGAAAAGTTTGTTCATTATAGAATGATTTATTATCACTTAATGTATTTATTTACGTGTTCAAATGTTTGTGTCCTTGAATTGCTTCCTGTTTTGAAATCAGTTAATGATATCTGAGATGGTTATAAATCCATCATATAGGCGCAAATATTTATATGTAAATAACTTTTATATATGATTTAACATGTTATTTGTAGGTGCAATTACAAACCAGAACGAAAAATCATGCATCAAGCATAGATTATGTAACACTTTCCAACACTTCCAAAATAATTTTACAAATCCGTACCGTTTAATTAGGTGAAAAATGATATATAACTAAACAAAGACAAAGTCAAACTTTGGAAAACGCGTAACATATTTAAAAACACAATTTCAGAAATTACACACAATGTTTGGAAAAATATCCGATTTTGTGTAGCCCTGTTTATGATCTATAGATTTGTATGTATACTACATATTGAATGCTAAATTTTAGTTCAGTTAGGAAACGCGTTGCACAGTTTAAAATTCCCCAACTGGAATTTCCGTCCATAAACGGAAATGCACTTGAAAACTTTTGTGCTGCCTTGTATATGATCTATAGAATTTATACACACCAAATAATAGTCAAAAAATGAGTTCAATTTTAAAACGCGTTCAGCATCTGAAAACTCAGTTCTAGCAATTATTTCTATTAGACAGTACCGAATTATTTTGTGTGCCCTTGTAAATGAACGATGAATGCTATACACATAATATTAAATAGTAAGTCTCTTGTATGCCCCTTAGTGATAGATGTCAATTTCAATATGTTTGAAATAGTGAAATATTATTAAAATAAACCGCAAACGATTTTTCTCCATAGACCGTAAAGTAACGGAATTATTTTGAGTGTCCCTGTAAAGGAACTATAAGTGCTATGCACACCATATTGTATAGTAAGCCTCTTGTAGTGAACCTAACTGATGTATATCAATTTCAATATTTTTGAAAGTTTCTAACATCCTTAAAATAAACCGCAAATGATTTTCCCCCATAGACCGTAATATAACGGAATTCTTTTGAGTGTCCCTGTAAAAAAACTATAAGTGCTACACACTTCATTTTCATTACCAAACATTCCATAGTAAGCCTCAGTAAAATATATCAATTGCATAGCAATTCAAATATATTTACGAGAGTTAGAGAACGGACAGACAAACAGACAGACAGACAAACCGAATTCATAAACACTTTTCAACTAAGTTGGAAAGTGTTAAAAACATGTAAATAACATCCGAGAACGATCGCACCACGTAATATAAAATTAGTTTTTTTTTTTTAATTCTATTCAGAAAACCCTTATTATTTATTGAAAATTCCTAAATACATCTTTAGTTTTTTCGTTTCAACTTAGACTAGATTATTTTATAATACAAAGTTATTCATGATGAGAAAAAACGTCTTGAATTTTCTCTGCACTGACATTCTGCTTGATAAAAAATGCAAAAAATCGATTTTAAATGTCATTTATATGAAGAAAGATTCGCTTTATGCCTCAGTGGATGACAAATAAATCATAGGAAAATGACGCAGTGTATATTATTCTTTGAAACTTTGCAATAATGGAAAGATTACCTAAAGACAAAATGGCTAAAATATTTATTTTTTAAAATCACAAAAAAAAAAAAAAAAAAAAAAAAAGAAAAAAAAAATTAATTAAATTCACTTTGTTTGTTCTAAAAAATAATGAATCTTATATTTTCTTTAAGTTTGATACTTTAATGAAATTAAACTTATTTTACACTAGTTGTTGGGGGCCACCGTAATACTTACCCATCATGGATATGCATACTATAAAATATGGAAATAAAACATGTGTAAACTATTTATAAAATACATTGCAATTCGAATAAAATCGTGGCTTGATGACGTCATAAACTTTAAATGCTCTATTACTCCAAAATTGATAATCCTATTAACTAACGGTTTGCTGCGTCGGATTAAGAGTCTTATTTCCAATTAAAATATATCTTTGAATTGAAATCTGAATGACATACAGGGTCAGGAAAAATCGAAGAGTGTGGAAAATAGGATTACAAATGTCTCGGCAACTCACTATCCGATCGACTTCATTCTTTATGCAAAATTTATGTTTTTTATTGTCTTTTATATTCCCTCCTTAAAATAAACAATTTTGAAACTTTTTATATACCTTTACATCAGAACGAATATTTCGAGAGTCTGAAAAAAATAGTCCCAAATAATCGAGGTAACTGAAATTCAATAAGCTTCTTTCCATTATTACATAATAAGTACACACCAAATTTCAAGTCTCTATCTCGATTTATTCGGGAGATAGAGCGTTTACAGACACACAGACGGACGGCAATTTTTTTTTCTAAAAATATGTTTTTCGGAATCTCCAGTGTCGGAAACGTGTAAATCAAAAAATATTTTTCGATTTTCAAAACGATTACAAGACTTACCCTATATTACGTATGATGGGTAAGTAAAAATATCCATCGAGAAATAATTTAAAAAAAAAACAATGTATTTTTTAAATGAATTCCGAGAACGATTGCACCACGCATTATGAAACTTGGCATTTTTAATTATTTTGAGAATATCCTTATAATTTGTTGAACATTCTTAAATACATATTTAGATTTTTTTTTATCTTAGGCTGTTGTCTTTACAATACAAAGTTATTCATGATAATAAATAACGTCGTAAATTTTCTGTGCACTGGCAGTTTGCTTGATCAAAATGCAAAAATCGATATTAAATGTCATTTATATGAAGAGAAATTCGCTTTATGCCCTCACCGGATGACAAAATAAATCATAGGAAAATGACGCAACTGTATGTTATTCCTTCAAACTTCGCAATAATGGAAAGATTCCCAATGGTGAAGTCATTTTATGCAGTTTCTTTTCAAGTGCGTATATTTTATATATAGTGGCAGACACGTAGCAGTTGTGAATATATTAGCAAAAATGCCCAGAAATTCTATCTCCTTTCGAAAACAAAAGGATGAAGATTTCAGTAATTAGATGGGCATCTTCAATTGAAGAAATATAATACCATAAGGCATGAGGCGGTACCCGTAGTACACAACCAGAATTCCTACGACTTGCTTTCTGTGCGGTTAGCAAGGAAGAAAAATTTCGCTTTATGCCCTCAGCAGAGGACAAATAAATCATAGTAAAATGATGGAAGTGTATATTATTCCTTGAAACTTCGCAATAATGGAAAGATTACCTATGGTGAAGTCATTTTATGCAGTTTCTTTTCAAGTGCGTATATTTTATATATAGTGGCAGACACTTAGCAGTTGTGAATGTATTAGCAAATGCCCAGAAATTCTATCTCAAGGAGAAAATAAAACAAAAGGATGAAGATTTCAGTAATTATATGGACATCTTTTATTGAAGAGATATAATACCATAAGGTATGAGGCGGTGCCCGTACACAACCAAAATTCCAACGACTTGCTCTCTGTCCGGTCAGCAATCAAGTGAGTTATTTTTCATATATTGGTAGCGAAGGAGTAATTAAACTATCGAGCCAATATTGTACGATTAGACTGAGAGTCATATTAATTTTTAAAAAGAATTAAGCCAAGGGAGGTTAGTAGAATTGTGTCGTCTAGTTGCAAAACCGGCCATCTTCAAAAACAAAATTTTTGAGAAAAGCTGATTTTTTGCCACACTTAGTCAAAATAAGATTGGAACCAAAACTTTTATAGGACATTATATTTGAAATCACGAAATAAGGTGGCAGGGGCACATGAAAGGAGGGGGTTATTTAAGTCTTTGTTTTGGATTTGGCCACCTTTGCAAACTTACCGGTTTTGCAACAAACCAGAAATAAATTTTTGCTAAATTTAATGTGACATTGAGTTTTTAGTGGTTGCAAATAGACAAAAAAGTTTTGTTCAATTAAATGTTATGTAACAAAAATAACTTCAGGAATGTTATTAACGTAAAGTGACCTATACACAATTACTGACTATTGAAACTAACTGACTAACAGTTAAAACTAACTGACCAGGTATAGTCGGAAATTATAAACACAGTCGGTTATAGTTGGTTATATATATAAATTGGACCAACTATAACCGACCAGGTTTGTCCAGCTCCGTCACTCATCTCCGCTAGCTACGGTATCATAAAGCAGGCGTGCTATACATGCTCTGCAATATCGTTTAGTTTCAATTTATTGCAGAGAGATATTGTAGAGCGTGCTATATCTGCAATATCGTTTAGTTTTAATTTATCGAAAGCTTGAAAAAAAAATTCAAAGGGTTAACATAAATTTTTTCTTTCGGATTGATTGCAGCATTTGAGACGTAAGAGTGATCTTTTAGAATATGTTTTTCGGTTTTAAATAAACAAAACGGTTTAGTCGATAGAAGTTAAAACATAATTGCGAAATAAACGCATTCTTTATTTAAATGGTTCTTCTCTTCATTATCGTGCGTTGCCGTAAGTCGATTTCTGGGTATGCGCATGTGCTAAAATCCGTTTTGCAAAGAAAGAGATGAGTTATTGATGAGTTTTTAATTAATATCTTGGTTAATTATTAAAATATTAAAATTATGAGTCTCAGGTGCATCAGGAGAGGCTTTGGACTATCCTCACCTAAATTTTCAGACTTGTAAGTGCACTAGATTTTGCTAGTCATCGCAGCCACACAGACACACACACACAGAGAGAGAGAGAGCGAAACTTTCTTTTATTAGTATAGATTTATCACAAACTGATTATATTCTCAAGGACTTTGTTATATTTTATGATCGGATTATTATTTTTTTTATTATTATTATTATACATCTTCTAGCTCTAATTTCGAAATCTACTGTACAGTCAATGCATCAATTATATGTCATTCCAAATAATATTATGTGATCAATAATTTTCCGTAAGTGGTATTTATTATTCGTTATCTAACGTCTGTATTCTATTAAAGGATATAGGTTTCACTAAATTTATGAAAACATTTGATAAAGCAGTCTCACATTGAATTTTATTCATAATACTTTTATATATTAATACTTTTATAATATTAATAAATTTATTCATAATATTTATCTTAAACTGATTATATTCTCAAAAACTTTGTTACATTTCATGATCTGATTATTATTATTATTATTATTATTATTATTATTATTATTATTATTATTATACATCTTCTAGATCTAGTTTCGAAATCTACTGTACAGTCAATGCATCAATCATATGTCATTTGAAGTGCAAATAATATTAAGTGATCGATAATTTTCGCTAAGTGGTATTCACTATTCGTTATTTAACGTCTATCTTCCAGTAAAGGATGTAGATTTCACTGAATTTATGAAGTCATTTGCTAAAGCAGTCTCTCAGTGAATTGGTTTTATTCATGATATTTATCTGAAACTGATTATATTCCCAAATACTTTGTTATATTTTATGATCCTATTATTGTTATTATTATTATTATTATTATTATTATTATTATTATTATTATTATTATTATTATTATTATACACCTTCTAGATCTAATTTCGAAATCTACTGTACAGCCAATGCATCAATTATATGTCATTCCAAATGCAAATAATATTATGTGATCGATAATTTTCCCTTAAGTGGTGTGTACCATTCGTATCTAACGTCTGTCTTCCAGAAAAGGATATAGGTTTCACTAAATTTATGAAGGCATTTGATAAAGCAGTCTCACATTGAATTGATTTTATCCATAATATTAATGTACTGATTATATTCTCAAAGACTGTGTAGCATTTTATGATCTGATTATTGTTATTTTTATTTTTATTTTTCATCTTCTAAATCTAATTTCGGAATCTACTGCACAGTCAATGCATCAATTATATGTCATTCCAAAGGCCAATAATATTAAGCGATCGATAAATTTCCCTAAGTGGTGTTTACTATTCGTTATCCAACGTCTGCCTTCTAGTAAAGGATGTAGGGGTCACTGAATTTATGAAACCATTTGATAAAGCAGTCTCACATTGAATTGATTTTATATCT
Organism: Maratus michaelseni; assembly: GCA_963931845.1. Classification (NCBI taxonomy): domain Eukaryota; kingdom Metazoa; phylum Arthropoda; class Arachnida; order Araneae; family Salticidae; genus Maratus; species Maratus michaelseni. Next base: position 314,528,696 of record OZ007595.1, read on the forward strand.
CAAACTGAATATATTTCCAAAGACTTTGTTACATTTTGTGATCTGATTATTATTATCTATATATTTAAAGCGAAAAGTGCATTCTGTCACATTCTCTTTTCCACACGAAAATCGTCTCATTGTGCATGCTTCAACTTTTTTTGGAGGCTTTCCCCTCAGAAACGGGAAACGTGTTTAAACCTCACCTGTTTTGCCTAGGGAGATTGAAAAGGGTTGATTGAAAACGGATTGAGTAATATGGCCATTGCGTTGATAGCTTTTTTAAAAAGAACTCATGCTTTCACTGCTAAATATCCGGTAAATTTTTTTCGCAAAATTTTAAAGAGAGCTTGAATACAGTTATATTTATAACCGATTGAAATTTCAGAAAGTTCAAAAGATGATAACTTTTTTTTTTTTTTTTGCTATGTGAAAGGAGCCGACGCGAAAACAAACAAACAAACAAAAAAGCGAGAAGAAAACATTTCTTTTACAACAGGATAACAATATTTTTTCACGGAATTTATGAAAACTTTTCATTTTAAAACTATGAAACGATCCTACGTCAAAAAACAAGAAAATGTGTGCTTTCATCACTAAAGATCAATATTTTTTCGCGAAATTTTTCATTTAAAAATATAATTTCATACAAAATGGGGTTAAATATATAAAATAATAATAACTTGATGTTTTTTTAATTTATTATCACGGGACCGGGCAATGCCGAGCGGGCCAGCTAGTTATGATTATTATTATTTATCTTCTAGGTCTGATTTCAGAATGTATTGTACAGTCAATGCATCAGTTATATATCATTCCCAAGGCAAATACTATTAAGTGATCGATAAATTTCCCTAAGTGGTGTTTACTATTCGTTATCTAACGTCTGTCTTCTAGTAAAGTATATAGGTTTCACTAAATTTATGAAGACATTTGATAAAGCAGTCTCACATTGAATTGATTTTATTCATGATATTTATCTTAAACTGGTTTTATTCTCAAATACTTTTGTTACATTTTATATGGAACAGGTGTTATGTTATAAAGATAACTACAGAATGATTTTTCATAATATAAAAGTTAACAAAAAAAAAAAAAAAAAGCATTAAAAGACACATTTGTCAATACAACACTGTTTATACTGAAAGAGCTTAAAAATTAATTTTTATGTAAAAATAATATGAACTTTTGTATACATTTCAGTACAATTCACCTTTTACAAAACAACTAATATTATTTACAATCTTTTATTAGGTGTGTTCGTAATTATATAAATACGTAGCACCTATAGTCGTCGCTTGGTCCGTCCGTCTGTCCGTCCGTCTGTCTGTCTGTCTGTCCGCATATAACAACGCAAAAACTACCCAACCAAATGGTTTGCAATTTAAAATATATTATCTTTGCAGAATTTTGTCGAGACATTTCAAATTTTATTAAAATCGAATCAAAACTTTAGGAGATATTAATAAAAATATTTATTAAGAAATTTGATTTTTTTTTTTTTAAATCGGTGCTTTTTTGTTATAGGAGCTTCCGAAGTTTAATCGTCAAGCGACCGAGATATGACAGAAATTAATCTGCAGACGATATAATTCATTTCACAGAATTAAAAATCATCAAGATGTGAATATTTATATAACTAGCTGATACATATATATCTGAATATTTATATAACTAGTTAAGATATTTGTATGAACAGTGTCATAAAATATATACTTAACTAGCTGTTTAACCCGTTCTACGCACGGGATATCATGAATTTAATTCTAAAACGTGCGTACGAACGCACCTCGTTTGTAACGTTTGACGTACAATTTCCAACTTGTTCAACTTAACTTCGTTCATGTATGTAATGATGGAATTTTGTAATAGATTTTGCACTCAATTCCTGATAGGCTAGAATTATAAAAAAAAAAATACAGCAAGGTTTCATTTTAGTGTTTTTACAGCTTAATTATTAATTAATATATAAATTTTAAGGCATTTTTTCTTTAGCCGGCACAGGTGATAGTGTACGAGTTACAACAACAATGAAGTTAATTATGCGTCAAACTACACTGGCTAAAATAGGCAACCTAGCTGTGAAACTGCAACACTGAAATATTTTTAAACCTAAAGAGTAAAAAATAAGAAGTAAACAAATCACAAAGAGTGCAGTATACTTGTTGTAATTGGTAAAAGTCCTTCCGGCCTGTACCGGGAGGAAAAGGTAGCTTTCATAATCCATGTTTTTTAAAATTCAACTCATTTTACTTAAACACCCGAAGATAAAATGTTTGGAACGTGATTATAGAAGATTCAATCCCGGTTTTTGTTAATACTGAATTTGAATGCGAATTTCAGCATGAGAGTTACAGCATACCAAAAATCAGATTGTTTCAAAAGGTCAGCCACCCCAGAATTTCAAACTGTCATATCTCATCCATTTTTTAAGATAAAGCCAAAACAAAAAATGATCCAAAATCCTTGTATCACAATCTAACACTTAACGGAAACAACTTTTTCAATTTATAGTTTTTTATGCATATTTTTGAATTTTTTAAAAAAATTAAAATTTTTTAACTGGCCGCCATTTTGTAACAAATGGCGAATGAAGCTGGCCAGCGAACTCGATCGAGACTTTGGTATGTTTTGTACACATGATCGGTTACATTCATATCGGCTCATAAATACGAGAGTTACGGCATAGGAAATATTTCTTTAGATATAGCCAAAACAAAAAATATTCCAGAATCCTTGTATCACGTTCTAACACTTAACGCAAACAATTTTTTCAATTTATAATTTTTTTGTACATCTTTTTGAATATTTAAAATTTTTTAACTGTGCGCCATTTTGAAACAAGATGGCGGATGAATCTGGCCAACGACCTGGATCGAGATCTTGGTATGTCCTACACACATACTCAGTCACATACAAATCGGTTCATAAATAAGAGAGTCAGCATGACGAATGCCATTATATATATATATATATATATATATATATATATATATATATATATATATATATATATATGAACATTTAAACGGAGGGTGTTTTGGGGGTCTGGCGGGGGGGGGGGGCGGGTTCATAATCGGTGAAAATATACCAAATTTGTTTTGAATTGCCTTCCTCCGAACGGCTGCAATAGGGAGCTTTTTGTAATGAAAGCTACCTAAAAGTTAAAAGATAAAAACTATATAAAAAAGTACAATAAGTTTTATTAGACTGTTGACATGTTTCGACTCCATCGCAGCCATTATAAAAGAAAAAAGAATATTCTACAATTATTATTAATTGAAACGCCATCATTTAATTTTTCAAGCACTTTTTTTTTTCACCTACTTAACGTGCGTAATTTAAAAAAGTGTGTGAAAAATGAAATGATGGCGTTTCAAATAATAGCTTGATATACCGTGCAACTGTCGAATTATCTTATTTGTTTGAATAATGGAACCGAAACAAATCAATACTTTATTCAACTAAATTTCAGAAATTTATTAAAAGCGATACTTTCGTATTTGCCATATGTCAGAAGTTAATAGCTTGAGAAATTGCCAAAGATTTCGCTACTTACAGCATCCTTTTTTATTCTGATTATTTCAGTGCTAAAGCCCATAGTTCGTTTACATATCTGTTAAATGTGTGTTTTATTTACATTACTTAAATAATTTAGTTGATTTTTGATGAATTTATAATTGTTTTATGGAATATTAGCCGGAAACAAATGCTAAACTATTTATATTGTTTTAATTGCAAACAGGCTAATTTTTCGTAATTGTGATGCTCGCGACAGAAATAGATTTGGTTAAAATCATGATTGAAAATTTGTTTAAAAACCATAAAAAAAAAAATCAGTAAATTGCAGTTTTTGGACAAATTACATTTGAAAAAAAGTTTTTTTTTCCTATTCGACTTGACTAATTCGGCGAAATTCTTATTCAAATTCAGTATTGACGAATCTTCTCTAATCAAGTTCTTTGCCTTTTAGCTTCGTGTTTTCGAGTAAAATTAGCTAAAATCTTAAAAACGAGGAATAGGGAAGTTTTTACTACATTTTGCAATGTGTAGAAGTTAAAAAAATTTCGATAAAAACAAAATTGAATACTTAGGTCGTTGTCATCATCAATATGACGTCAGCGTTACTTACAGACATGTTTTTTTTAATAATACAAATAGTTTCGACTTCTTCTAGATATAATTTAAGTCAAATAATGGAACATCTATTGTATATTATAATAGCTGATATATTATTATTCCCATTCGAATAACATTTAGTCATCGAAATTCCGATGAGTGCATATTGTCTATTAAGTGCAGTAAGCCAATAAAGTTATGTGGGTACCTCAATTCAGTAAGCGATATAATAATACACTTGACATAACAATCGCACATTTATCTGATTTAATTCATAATATTCATGTCAAACTGTCTGTGCAGCGAAATATTATTTAATATTAAATTTGAAACATATGTTATAGTAAATATTGCCAGTGGATCCATGCATGGATTTCGCACTGCTGTCTAATATTTTTTAGATGCGGGTTTAATCTTCTAAAGATAAGTTAAAGATAAAAATATCTGTAAACAAAAATTGGTCAAACTGGAATAGAATCTTATTGATTCTAACTAAGTTACAGTAAAAACTGATCAAAGATAGCAAAAAGCACGCGCGAGAAAATAACAAACAATCGTATTTTAATTACATTACAAAACGACGTCATTCGCTTCAGGGAAAATACAGGGCAAAGAAAAAGAAATTGAAAACACATAAAATACCATTTAATTTAATATAACAAAGTATACATTTTAAGCTAAGTGTTAAACTTTCACTGCTTTGATCGATCAATGGTTTATTTTTCTTCAAAACATTTAAATTAAAATTTTGCTTTTTAATCATAAATATAAAATAAACCCGTGCGGACACTTTACTTTTTTTTACTATTTATTTTTTTAAACAATTTCGTTAAAACATATTTTAACGAAATGTCAATGTACTATGTCAAAGGCCTGTTCAAAATCCTTTCGAATGACACCTCATTTATTGCTGTGCGTTTTGTATCTGTATAGAAAAAGGGATGTTGACAACAGAAATAATATATATGATTTCAGCAAGTTTTTATATGTGCGTTTGTAAATATATAAATACGTAGCACCTATAGTCGTTGTCAGGTCCGTCCGTCTGTCTGTCTGTCCGTCCGCATATAACAGCGCAAAAACTACCCAGCCGAATGGTTTGAACTTTAATATATATTATCGTGGCAGAATTTTGTCGAGTCCATTTAAATTTTATGAAAATCGAATCAAAACTTAAAAAGATATTAATAAAAGTTTTCTTTATTCTATTAAATCCTATCGTACGTAATGTATATAATAAAAGCGCAAGTCATGTGACTGAGGAAAACAAATACTGTCAAACCACTTCTTTGTTCATTTTTATTCAAAATTATTTTTTCGAATAAAATTGCATAAAAGTAACATTTTTAGAAAGATCGTTCAAAAAATTGTTTGCTTGAGAGGTGAGTTACATTCAAAAATGTATAGTTTCTGAAATAACTTCAGTGGAAATTAGGTTAACAGCCGAATATCGTAATCCATTAAACTAAATAAACACAGGAGATTCATTCATTATGAGTCATAAAAATACTAAACCATGGAGGTAATCACGCGCAAAGTAAAGATCTCCATTGTGAATTTTGCAGCGCTGTCTGGTGTAGAAAAAAAGTCGCATTTGTAAACGTAACATACGTAATAAAAAAAAAAAGGCAATTCTCATTTCGCTCCTAGCAGACGATATTATTCATTTCACTGAAATAATAAGGATGATTTTTTTTACATTGTGAAACTAGTTATAAAACGAACGCACCTCATTTGTCACGTTTAACGTACAATTTCCAACTTGTTTATATTATGAATTTTAACTAAACATATAAACTCAATCCTAGGGATTCATAAATATATTGTAACCTATGCTGAAAGAGGATTGAAAGTGAATTTTATGTGAAAATACTATTTTTAGAGTATTTCATTAATGGTATTTTTGAATAATGAGTCTACGTTATTTTTATAAAATTTACTTTTATTTTCCTTTTCAAAAAGTAAGAAAATAAAGTAAGCACAGATGACAATTTCCGTTTTCTTTATTTGTGTTTCTTAAAAGTACTTATGTATTTATGTTTCGCTGTGTATTTATGTTTTTTGTATATTTATTTTCCGTATATTTATGTTTCTTCATACCAGTATTGCACACTTTGAATTTTATCTTATTTATTTTTGTTAATTTCGTGATCTGATAATAATAATAATAATTATTATTATTATTACTACTCGACTTATTTACGATCAAAATTTAGTCATATGAGGGAATCTTTCTAATATAGCAAATACATCAATTATTCTCATTCCTATTGCAAATAAGCCTAAAGCGATGAAATTTTCGATGAGTGCTTAGTGTTTACTAAGTGTTGTAAGCTAGCAGATTTATCTGGATGCTGCTTTGCCTTCCAGTAAATGATATGTTGGTAAAGCAAATTCACTAATGCAATCGATAAAGCAGTCGAACATTTAACTGATTTCGTTCATAATATTCATTTAAAACCTATTATTTCTTTAAATCAATCTGATTATTATTATTATTATTATTATTGTTATTATTATTATTACTATTCGACTTCTTTACGATCAAAATTAAGTCGTATAAGGGAATCTTTCTAATATAGCAAATGCATTAATTATTCTCATTTCAAATGCAAATAAACCTAAAGCGATGAAATTTTCGATGAGTGCTTAGTGTTTACTAAGTGTTGTAAGCTAGCAAATTTATCTGGATGCTGCCTTGCCTTCCAGTAAAGGATATGTTCGTAAAGCAAATTCACTAATGCAATCGATAAAGCAGTCAAATATTTAACTGATTTCATTCATAATATTCGTTTAAAAGCTATTATTTTTTAAATCAATCTGATTATTATTATTATTATTATTATTATTATTATTATTGTTATTATTATTATTACTGTTCGGCTTCTTTGCGATCAAAATTAAGCCGTTTCATTTGGTCAATGCATTAATCTTTCTCATTCCAAATGCAAATAAATTTTAACCCATTCGGGACCATGGGTGCATATATGCACCCTCAAAAAGAGCATACAGAATTTGTTTTAGGCGCCAGTAAAAAATAAAAGCAATATTTGCTTTCTCTAATGAGAGCATTTTTGTGATAGTTTAAGTAGAGGTAGCTTTTTTTAAAAAAGTGGTGCCAACCGAATAAAATTTGTGTAAAAGCCGCCGGTCCCGAAGGGGTTAAGTGATGAAATTTTCGATGAATGCTTAGTGTTTGCTAAGTGTTGTTAGCTAACTAATTTATCTAGATGCTGCCTTGTCTTCCAGTAAAAGATATGTTTGCTAAAGCAAATTCACTAATGCAATCAATAAAGCAGTCGAACATTTAACTGATTTTATTCATAATATTCATTTAAAACCTATTATTTCTTTAAATAAATCTGATTATTATTATTATTATTATTATTATTATTGTTGTTGTTGTTGTTGTTGTTGTTGTTGTTATTACTATTACTATTATTGTTATTGTTATTATTATTATTACTGTTCGGCTTCTTTACGATCAAAATTAAGCCGTATAAAGGAATTTATCTAATTTGGCCAATGCATTAATTATTCTCATTCCAAATGCAAATAAATCTTAAGTGAAGAAATTTTCGATGAGTGCTTAGTGTTTGCTAAGTGTTGTAAACTAACTAATTTATCTAGATGCTGCCTTGTCTTCCAAGTAAAGGATATGTTGGCTAAAGCAAATTCACTAATGCAATCGATAAAGCAGTCGAACATTTAACTGATTTCATTAATAATATTCATGTAAAATTTATTGTGTCTTTAAATATTCTTTAATATTATATTTGAAACTGATATTATATAAAAATTATTACATAAAGGGTTTCATAATATGAAAATCAAATAAATACATATACATCGACGTTGAATCGTGACATACAGGATTAAAATATAGGTATAAAATTAATAAAAAGTATTTAAAAATGCATTTTCACATTCAAATTTTGAACATGCTGGTAATTAGAACACTTAATAGCTCCAAAAAATATTCACATATTTGTAATCTCATTATTATTATTATTATTATTATTATTACAGTCACATATTTTATGTGCTTTTCTTAATTTGCACCAATCTGATTATTATTATAATTATTATTATTATTATATTCACATATTTTATGTACTTTTTTTGATTTGTAATCTAATTATTATTAAAATTATTATTATTATTATTACTTTCACATATTTTATGTGCTTTCTTCATTTGCAATCTGATGATGATGATGATTATTATTATTACTATTATTATTATTCTACTTCTTTACGATCAAAATCAAGTCATATAAGGAAATCACATTTTATCAGTCAATTAAATACACTAAACCAACATGAAGTGAAAATTTGACCTGGGCTAGGACTCGAACCTGGGATCTTCAGCGTTCGAGTCCTAACCTAGGTCAATTTTCCACTCCATATTAGTTTAGCATATTTAATTGTCTGATGAAATGTGTGTTCTTATATTGTAAAATGAAGTAATCAGACGTAGTGTTTATGCTTTAATAAATATACCTATAAAGAAGTCTTTATAATATAGTCAATGGATTAATTATTCTAATTCTAAATGTAAATAAACCTAAGTGATCAGATTTTTGGTGAGTGCTTAGTGTTTACTAAGTATTGTAACCTAATACATTTACCTGGATGCTGCCTTGCTTTCCAGTAAAGGATATATAGGCTTCAGTAAATTTATTAATGAAATTTAAGTAACTTCATTCATAATATTAATTAAGACCTTAACGTATCTTTAAATATTCTTTAATATTATATATGAAACTGATGTTATATTAATAATTATTACAGAAAAGTTTTCATAATATGAAATTTAAACAAATACACGTACATCAACTGGCTGATTCGGGCAATGTACCATTAAAATAAAGGTACAAATATAATATAAGGTATTTGAAAATTAATTTTCATTTTAAAATGTTCAAACCCTTTATATGTATTTAGTAAGTTTTTTTTTTTTTTTTTTTTTTTTTTTTTTGACAGCATATGCTATGTTTATCAATTTTTTTCCTTCAAAAAAAATAAAATTCTAAAGCAAATACTGATAACAATATTTTCCCTTGTGTAGATTCTTTTTAAGAATAAGGTTATTTCCCACAGTTATGCATATAGTAATCGTAACATTTCTGTATTTAATATCGATTAGTAATTCTAAAAATGTTAATTAGAACATTTAATAATCCCAAAAATATAATCACATATTTTATGTGCTTTTATTGATTTGCAATCTGATTATTATTATTATTGTTACTGCTGTTGTTGTTGTTATTCGATTTCTTCTCATTCAAATTTAAGTCAGATAATGGAACCGTTGTTGTACAGCTAATACATTAATTATTCCCATTCCAAATGCAAATAACATTAAGTGATCGGAATTTCGCTGAGTGCTTGGTGTTTACTAACTGTGGTAATCTAACAAAGTTATCTGGGTTCTGTCTTCCAGTAAAGGGTATATAGGCTTCAGTAAATTTGTAAATGCACTTGATAAAGCAGTCGCAAATTTAATTTAATTCATTCATGATATTCATTTCAAACTCATTGTATTGTCGAGCATTCTGTATCATAAAGGAAGAGTCCTGTAAATTGAGACATATTTTTTAAAAACGTTAATTTAGAGCTCTATATAAATCGCACTAAAAGAAATTTTAGACATTGCATGTATAAACCTATTTACTGGGAGTATTTTGCATACCACAATTTTCTAATACATATGAATAGTAAAGGGAAAAAGTAATATAAAATATTAATAGCATTCGTCTCACTGTGTGTACCATAACTATACTGTAAAAAAAAACAGAAATGTTAATTAATCTATATGATATAATAAATATACACTATAAAAATAGATATATGAAGAAAATATACAATAATCTGTGCCGTGTTACCAACGATTCCCAAATACGTTCTTTATTTTTAGAAAACAAAGAAACTAACATATATTTGAGATTTAAAGAAGCATTTACAAAAACAAAATTAATTTTGTTACCACAGATTTTCGGAAACTTTTCCGTGTAATTTGTAAAGTGTATTAATCCTTTTTCTCAACCCGGAATATATATTTTTCGTATGCTATCCATTCTCAAGTAAAAATGTCCATGTTCAACATACATGTTTTACAGACAAATATGATAAATTAATTTCATTAACATGAGCATTGAAATTTACATTATTTTGTTACTGTTGCATGTTTCGGTTCTTGATTACTTCTTGTATTCAGTTACGCGGCTGAAAATCTATGGAAAGGAACATCTATGGAATGTTGGAGAATAAATTGCGTCCTAAAAACCAATATTCCGGTTTACGAAAGCTTACTAATGCTAAATTACTCGATATATACATATAATTTTTTGCAAACATAATAAAATACACTTATTTTACAAATTATTTTTATCCAATCATATACACTGTAAAAAATGACGAATGTTTCTTAATCTACGAAAATATAATATAATGACGAATAAATTTATAATATAAACTCATCCTTGTTAACCATGATTCTGAACAGTGTTTCTTTATCTTTAGAAACCTCAGACATCAATGGCATTTCGAGATTTAAAGAATCATTCAGAAAAACAAAATTTTTCTAGCTGCCCGTAATTTTCCGAAACGTTTACGAATGGCTTTTAAAGTGTATTAATTAGTTTTCTAAGCAGGGAATATAGTTTTTTCCGATGCTATCCATTCTCAAGTAAACATTTTCATGTTCAACAAATATGTTTAACAGACAAACATGCAAAATTAACAGCGTTAACATTAACATTAAAATTAAGATTATTTCTTTACTCTTTCATGTATAAATTAACTTATGCAGCTGAAAACGTTTACTTGAGAATGGATGACATTCGATAAATAGGTATTCTAGGCTGAGGAAACTGATTAATACACTTTAAAAACTATTCGGAAACATTTCTGAAAAATACGGGAAGTTAGAAAAATTTTGCTTTTTTAAACAATTCTTTAAATTTTGGAAATGTATTGCTTTCTGGGGATTGAAAAGACAATGGAACACGCTTTTCGGAATGTCGGATAACTCAGAAGATTATATTATATTTTCGTTCGTAGTTATAGTATATTTTCATAAAATAAGAAACATTGATCATTTTTAGAGTGTACTGAATGGTAAAGATATGATACAAATACTAATTAAAAATAACATAAATGTCCTAAAAAAATATACATACCATTTCATAAAATATTTTACTGAAGGTGTTTTGACTCCATTTCAGTAAAATATTTTATGAAATGGTATGTATATGGTTTTAGAACATTTATGTTGTTTTTAGTTAGTATTTGTATTACAAGGTCGGTGAATATAGATTCAAAGAGTATGTTTTATCATAACTCAAGTTTTTGATAGGATACAAATTGATGTTTTCCCTCCCGAGTGAGAAAGTGCACAGGCCGGGAGTAAAACACAGAAGTTTTGGCTTAACCCTTTGAGGGGCGGTGGTATATATTATATACCACCTAATTTTAATACGATTCAAACCAGAAACTTTTAATTAAATTTTACTTTTTTAACTTTGACGAGAAAAAGTTGAAAAATTGCTTATTCTTATTTTGAACTAAATTCCTTCCTAAATTCCGGTGGGAATTCAACGTTACAGGAGCACAAGTGCTTGCCCCTGAAAGGGTTAAATTGCCAATGCTCTGCCTGTTGAGCTACCTAGACCGACAACCGGCCGGCACTATTCTCTCGGACAACCTTTCTGTAATAACATCTGTTCTGTTATCCCAAACAGCTTAACAGAATAAATTCAAATGCCGCTCCTGTTCCTCTACATATAATTTTAATCAGATAATGCATATAAATATGCATCAGATAATGCATATAGATATACATCAGATAATCAAATAATAACTTAATCAGATCAGCCTCAATTACTCCTGGTCAAATTTAAATAACATTAACTGACCTAATATTACCATTTACTAAGTGTGGGGTAAAGTACAAATATATCTGAATGCTAAAATCTAATAAAAGACACATTATTTAGTTAAACATATAAATACGCTTGATAAGACACTCTTAGATGCAACCGACATTATTAATAATATCCAATTCAAACTGATTATACCCTCAGGTATTCTTTAAGGGTATATGGGATACATTTTAAAAATATATTCCTTTATTAAATTAGTATTTTTATTTTTTTATTTTTTTTTTATTTTTTTTTTGTGATGGTTAACTGAATAATTTGTAAACAAAATAAAATCATAAAACTTCTCATAACGTTTTAAAAAAATACAATTTAAAAATTTAACAAAAAGTGGTGTAATTTAAAATCGTTATATCTCGAAATGTTATTTGTCAAGTTTGAATTTTTTTCATTTAATTAAACAGAAATATGTAAGCTTTAATTATGAATCAGCATTTTTAAAAACATTAATTTAAAAAATATATATTTAAATTAAAAAAAAAAAAGGGTGTAACTTATTTTTTAAAACTCATATTTTGAAAAGCAATTTTTTTTTTCAAATTTGTTGAATCAAAATTGATGTAGTATTTGAAAAATACATGTTCCAAATTTGAATCATTTATCTTTAACGGTTCTTGACTTATAACAGTTTAAAGACGAGAATTGGTGAAAAAAGCCGTCATGTAGAAAACCGCAAAAACGTTTCCATGAAAACCACTACTTAAAAGCTGGATTTTGAAAACAAAAAATTAATATATCTTGTTCTAGTTAAGATAGAAACATGATTTAAAACATGAGTTTGAGTGTTAAAACATAGAAAAAAATTTAACACGATAAAATATTTTTCAAAAATTTGAAGATTTTTGTGTCTTTGACGCCTTTAATATCATATACCACATTGATGTTATATTAAAGATAACTACCCGATATGAAACACCAACTTAATATATATGTGCCTTTGAATAGAACGGTACTATCTATGAATAGAGAGAGGAGAGTCAAACAGGCGTTGATTGAAAACCCTATATCCGAGGTTTCGCAAATAGCTCCAAGAATTCGCTGAAAAGGGGCCGCAGATGCGAATACCATAATTGCTGTCGTCATAGGTAACCATTCTGTTACATCCATGAGAATGGTGTTTGTCACAAGTAGTCTCGTGCAAGTATTATATAACCTATAACACATTTTTATATAAACTAAACCGATTGCAATGTGTTTCACATAAGTCATGTCCAAAGTTTTTCCAAACTGTCCCAGTTAATCTTTCATTTTGAAAAAAAAACAAAAAAAAACGGCCGTCATCTTGGAAATTTACTTTTCATTAGATATTTTTCTATAATAACTAATCTATACTGTTTCAAGATTAATACATTTTATTATAATAAATTCAATAATAATAAAGTATAATAAAAATGCATCTGAAAAATCCGTCATTAAAACAAAAACAAATAATAATAAAAAAAAAGATAAAAGAAAAAAAAAATGTCGCCATCTTGGAAATCTACTTTTCATAGAATATTTTCTATATTAAGTGAGTTAGATTGTTTTAAAACAGGCATGTCAAACACGGACCCGCCGACAACTTATCTGTGGTCCACAAAGGCTTTGGCATTTTACCTGTCCCGTTTTTACTTTAGTTGTTAGTTAATTCAGAATGCTACCAATATTTTTAATAGTAATATTTGTTTTATTCATCCTGTCTTTAAAAATTGGGAATATTTCTGTTCAAAATGTAGTAGCATTCTGAATTTTAAAAAAATCCCGCTCATCTGGCAACAGTGATGTATATAGACAGATGTAACTCAATTTTACATTTTAGTACAAAAAAAATTGTGATAAAAAGGTGACCAATAGGAGCGTACCAAAGCGCGGGATCTTGAGTTTGAAAATTTAAAGATTTGTAAAATTTGTACAGTATTTTACTTATAATTTTTATTTGGTTTACATCGAAACTGATGCTTTATTTTACAACTCTCTTCGATTTTACACCACTTTACAAAATAGTATACTCTATTTATTAGATATTAAGAAATGTTTTGTAAAATTAGTAAAATTCGGCGCTAATTAAGAACATTTTAAATTTAAATATCTCAAAATATAAAATTAAGTAGCTTTAAACGAGTCATTTTGAAAGTGAGACAAATTATGATTTTTGTGCTTGAATCAAAATCCTGAATATATCACCCAGGTCCTTCAATTGGGCTTTAGTCGAACATACGGATTTTGTATTTAAGCTCTTTAACCCCTTCAGGGGCAAAGTATTCTTGTATATAAAATATTGAAATGATTGATTGACACCAGGATACACGAACGAATTTATTTTAAAATAAGTAAAAGCTTTTCCTTATGTATCTTATAAATTCAAAATTGGATTATAAAATTCTGGTGTCATTGTGACAGTTTGGGATTAAAATTAAGTGGTATATATAATATACCGGTGCCCTTCAAGGGGTTAATTATTTCCATTACTTAGGCTAGTAATTGTGTCACTGTTAATTTATCCTGTGTGGACTTTCATTCTTTTCTTTCATTTTTTATTGATATACAGACATTTTATTGGCATACTCTCATAATAAATCTCCTGGATTTATAAAAAAAAAAATATGTTAAAGCTATTTACAACTTTAAATAAATATGATAAACTGGAGATAAATGAACATCGTAGATTTTTTAAAGGTCATTTACAATAAAATACTATTCAAAAGAAACTGAAACTTTATGTTTGATATGTAAACACTGTTGAAGTTTGAAAAGAATGTTACATTAAGAAGTGCTACAGCTCAAAGTATAACGAAAACTCCCAAAAATCTGATCAAACATCGGAAAGATAAACTGTCAAAATTGAAACTCATATTTCTTAAAAGAGAATCAAAGTGCACCAAGCCTATTGAAGAAAAAAAAATTAATTATTATATTTATTACATTAAATATCCCACGAGTCGAAATCATTCACTACGAAATTGAAGAAATGATGTCAAGTGCAGTAGTGAAATTTGAAAATACTATAAGCATAAGTACTATTGCTAGAAATATTTATATATAGTGGATAAATTTTTAAAAGTCGGATATGTGCTAAAAAACTTATAGTGCTTATAAACATATCTTATAGTCGTACGCATATGCTTAATCATCGTCAATCTAGAAAATATCTTAGAAATATATGTAGTGAAGATCTAACTTTTTATATACTACAGATATTTGATGGTTTTCCGTTCATAATGTTTAACTGTTAATTAAAGTCACAATTTTCACTTTAAATCGACAACTTATAAATGCGAATTATTAAAAGACCACATATAGACAAAGCACTTGGAGTTTTCATTTGAATTTACAAAGCACCTGAGTAAACTTTAATTTCAAGGCAAATTTCATTATGCTATCTTTTTATTTGATAGTATTAGCGTTTTCAAATAGAATTTATTACTTTGATAAAACAATTTTCAAATAAAAAATGTGTTTAATTTCAAATGTTGCCAAGCATTATTACAAAAATCATCGGAGTAGTACTTTTTAGAATACTCTAATAAATATTTAAAAATGAGTTCAAAAGATTTTTTGAATTTCAAGAAATATGAAAATCAGTTTAGTCATCAACCCCTTAATCTTCGCGCACTTTAAGTGTAGGCTACTTTTTAAAAATTCAGATTGCTTGATTACCACCAATTTTTTTAAGTAGAAATGTTCGTCTTATTTAATAGACAGATAAAATAATGCAAGAATAAAGCCAATAATACTATTTAAAAAAATTGGTGGGAATCAAACAATCTGAATAAAACAGGCGTAACCTACGCTGCCCGTGAATGTCTCGGGCACGACGATTAAGGGGTTAAATTCATCTCTAATGATTGATGTTGAAATTATTCTTCAGAATTGATTAATGCGGCTAATCAAAACTCAGTATGATTCCAACATAGAGCGAAAATATATGGCTAAGGGTTTTCCAAATTTCTGTAATTATTCATGAATCGACCGATTTTTTAAAGTATAGTGTGCAACTAGGCATAGCTTAACTATGTTATCCGTTAGCGCACTTTTATACGACATCTTTGCGTAGTTGTCAAAAATTTTATATTTTTCAATAAAAAAAAATATATAAAGATAATATATATATATATATTAATATATATATATATATATATATATATATATATAATATATATATATAATATAAAGATAAAATATATAAAGATAATTTAATCTAGAAAATGTATTTAATAAATGAAATAAAATAAGTAGTGCATAGATACAAGACACATTTTATTAAATATATTTTCTGTGATTCAAAATTTGTTTATTATTATTTTTTACACGAAGAAAAGACGGAAGATACTATGCTTTTACTAGATCAAGATTAACAGATCAGCATGTGCAATCAATTTTTAAAATAAATAAAATTTAGAAAATTCAATTACATTTTATAGATTCGGTTGATGAAAAGTAATTTTGATTATTTTTTTCGAAAACTAAAATAAAATAAACTATGTATAGTAATAATTTTTTAACTTTGCGTAGATATTTTTTTTAACATGGCTGTGTTTTGTATGTAAAAATTTTATTCCTTGCAGTGGTGATGATAACTTTTATCATCTACATTTTTTATGTGCCCGCGGCGTTGTATATAATACTTAATTTGGCACGCAGCCGTAAACGAGTTTTACAACTTAATCTATGTGCAATTTAAACCACATTTCTAACCCCAAAAAATATTGATTATGATGATAATGATGGCGTTTAAATTTTGATTGGTTTAAACTTAATTTACACTTCTCTATATTATTTTAACTAATAAAAAAGAACAGAAACAAACTTATGTTACGATCAGTGCCTTAGTTATTACCTGGTAAAATGAAAATAGAACTGTGTGGAATTTAGTAAAGGCATGACAAAGCTAATAAAGGGTATATATTTATTAGAAGTATTTAACGTCTAATAAGAGTTAAATTTTATTAACTTCTAATAAAGCAGACCCTTTATCAGAAGTTCATAAATACGCTTAATAAAGCACTCTCACATGAAACAGACTTTATTAATGAACTTTACTAACACCTTCTATATATTTTTAACTAATAAAAAAGTGTACAAACGAAGTTTTATTAAGATAAGTGCTTTCGTTATTACCTGACAAAAGGAAAATAACACTGTGTGACATTTAATATGGGAATGGTAAACTACAATAATAATCTAATATTTTAATAATGTAATAAAGGATATATATTTCATGAAGTTCATAAACTCTCTCAGATGAAACCGACTTTATTAATGATATACAAATGAAACTGATTAGAATCCCAAGTATTCTTTAATATCATATACGAAACGGTTGTTATGTTAAACACAACTTAGTTATTACCTGGCAAAATGAAAATAACGCTAAGTAGCATTTACTAACGGCATGATAAACTACAAAGCTATTTTAATAATCTAATAACGGATATATATTTCACGACGTTCATAAATACGCTTAATAAAACACTTTCAGATGAAGCCGACATTATTAACGGATATGCACATCAAACTGATTGTACCCTCTTCAAGCATTCTTTAATATCGTATATATGAAACAGATGTTATGTTAAAGATAACTTTCTCAATATCGAAGCATCGACTTAATTTATGTGCAATTTAAAGCACATTTCAAACTCAAAAAATATTGATGATGATGATGATGATGACATTTAAATTTTGATTGATTTAAACTTCATTAACATTCATCATTAACATTCATTAACTTCATCATCATTCTATATTCTTTTAAATAATAAAAAAGCATAGAAACTGACTTGTGTTAAGATAACTGTTTTAGATATTACCTGGCAAAATGAAAATAACACTGTGTAGCATTTACTAACGGCATGATAAACTACCAAGCTATTTTAATAATCTAACAAAGGGTATATATTTCACGAAGTTCATTAATACGCTTAATAAAACACTCTCAGATGAAACCGACTTCATTTACGATATGCACGTCAAACTGACTCTACCCGCCTCAAGTATTTTTTAATATCATTTACGAAACAGATGTTATGTTAAAGATAACTTTCTCAATATGAAAAACTGACTTCATTTATGTGCAATTTAAACCACATTTCAAACTCAAAAAATATTGATGATGATGATGATGATGGCATTTAAATTTTGATTGATTTAAACTTCATTAATACATTTTTATGTTCTTTTAACTACTAAAAAATCATAGAAACAGGTTTGTGTTAAATGCCTTAGTTATTACATGACAAAAGGGAAATAACACTGCGTCGCATTTACTCAGTGCACGGAAAAGCTATTTTAATATAGTAATCTAATAAAGGATATATATTTCACGAAGTTCATAAATACGCTTAATAAAACACTCTCAGATCAAGCCAACTTTAAATGATATGCACACCAAACTGATTATACCCTCCTCAAGTATTCTTTAATATCGTATATATGAAACAGATGTTATGTTAAAGATAACTTTCTCAATATGAACGCAACATAATCTATGTGCAATTTAAACCACATTTCAAACCCAAAAAATATTGATTATGATGATAATGATGCGTTTTAATTTTAATTGGTTTAAACTTAATTTACACTTCTCTATATTATTTTAACTAAAAAAAAGAACAGAAAAAGACGTGTTAAGATCAGTGCCTTAGTTATTACCTGGCAAAATGAAAATAACACTGTGTGGAATTTACTAAGGGCATGACAAAACTAATAAATGGTATATATTTATTAGAAGTATTTAACGTCTAATAAGAGCTAAATTTTATTAACTTCTAATAAAGCAGATCCTTTATTAGAAGTTCATAAATATGCTTAATAAAGCACTCCCAGATGAAACAGACTTCATTAATGAACTTTACTAACACCTTCTATATATTTTTAACTAATAAAAAAAGTGTACAAACGAAGTTTTATTAAGATAAGTGATTTCGTTATTACCTGACAAAATGAAAATAACACTGTGTGACATTTAGTATGGGAATGGTGAACTACAATAATAATCTAACACTTTAATAATCTAATAAAGGATGTATATTTCATGAAGTTCATAAATTCTCTCAGATGAAACCGACTTTATTAGTGATATACACATGAAACTGATTAGAATCCCAAGTATTCTTTAATATCATATACGAAGCGATTGTTATGTTAAACACAATTTAGTTATTACCTGGCAAAATGAAAATAAAACTCTGTAGCATTTACTAACGGCATGATAAACTACAAAGCTATTTTAATAATCTAATAACGGATATATATTTCACGACGATCATAAATACTCTTAATAAAGCACTTTCAGATGAATCCGACTTTATTAATGATATGCACATCAAACTGTTTATAGCCTCTTCAAGTATTCTTTAATATCGTATATATGAAACAGATGTTATGTTAAAGATAACTTTCTCAATATCGAAACACCGACTTAATCTAGGCGCTTTAACAGACGGGTTCGTCAATATGAATTCTGCTATCTATGCAGAGAGGGGGAGTTAAGCAGGCGTTGATTGAAAACCCTATCTCCGAGGTTTCGCAAATATCTCCAGGAATTTAGCTAAAGGGGCAGTCGGAGAATACGGATCCCGTAATTGCTGTCGCCATGGGTAACCATTCCGTTACGTCAATCAAAACGTTGTTTGTCACATAAGGCATTTCAACCCGAAATGCACAGACTATAGTGGCAACAAACATAAACTGGAACTTGCTGGAAACCACAGAGTACAGAATTAATGCTTCATATGCCATTTATTTATGTATTATTTGAAATATTATTATGATACAAGTCGGAAATTGTACGTCAAACGTGACAAATGAGGTACATTCGTACTATAACTAGTTTTATAAATATTCAGATCTTGGTGTAATAGCTGTTGCACTCTTATGCAAAAATGCATGAAAACAAAATTTATTTTATGTACAGATTTTCATATTATAGATATTAATTTTATTTTATGAAATTAAATTTGAATACACTTTTACAAAGAATTAATTACAATTCTGTTACATTAAAATTATACTATGCGCAAATATCCATTACAAGACGGTGTAAAAAAATCATCGTTATTATTTCACCGAAAATATGAATTATATTATCTGTTATATAACTAGTTTCAGTGAAATGAATTATATCGTCTGTTATTATGATATGATTCATTTCCATAATAAAATAAGTACATTTTATGTTGGCAACATTTTATCTTTTGTTGACATTGACTGAAAATTCCAATGGGAAACAAGCCTAGTTTTGAAAATGTCAGAACATGAAATCCATATATAAACTCTTTTTCCATTTAAGATCTATTTCACCGGAAACATCTATCCAAAAAACGTAGATTTTATGAATGCTATAATTAAACAATTTTAGTATACAATTTCCGTTTTTAAATTCAGTAATACGGAAATAATAGGACTCCATCTTAAATAGGGCGAAATCACCAGGGCAACCTAGAATCATTACCTGTCATGGGATAGCATTGAATTAATTACGTATGAAAGGATTTAATAGAATGATGAAAACTTTTATTAATATCTTTTTAAGTTTTGATTCGATTTTAATAAAATTGGAAATGACTCGACAAAATTCTGCAATGATTATATATATTAAATTTCAAACCAATCGGTTGGGTAGTTTTTCGCTATTATATGCGGACAGACGGACGGACCAGACGACGTCTATAGGTGCTACGTATTCATATAATTACGAACGCACCTAAAAAAGCTACCAAAAATTTAATAAAAAGAAATGCTAATGATGATGAAGAATTGATTAAGCTTCAGCAACTGTGTTGATTAATTTTGAGTAATAAAAAGTTAGAAATATTTCTTCATTGAATAAGTTATTTTTTAAGTGTATATATGCTATGCAAACAGAAATTATATTATTAACTGAAGTGGAAAAATATATTCAAGTGGATCTTCTTATTTTTCCAGAACACGACTGTCATTTCCAGAGCAATTAATTATTTGCTCTCATCATCAGGTGCTAGTAAGAGATAGTAGCTATCTGGGGAAGAATAAAAACATATTTAAACTTTTTGACTAGCTGTATAAAAAAAAGCAAAGCTCTTTTATGAATTATAATAATAATATTCTCTGTCCGAATTTCCAATTAATTTTATTGAAAAGAGGACAAAATTTACTATATTGGGATAAAAGATTGAAACCGCATTAAAATGTTGAAAAATTGTCGAAAAACGGGAAAAAACGCTGAAAATCGCTTTAACCCCTTGGGGACGAGCGACACGTATACGTGTCGCATAATATTCTCAGAATCCTCGATTATTCCCCCCAGTTATTTTTTTAAGCTTTGCCTTATTTAATGCTAGCATTTCTGCTATTCAATTAGGCGAAAATTTCTGTTTTGAAAAACCGGTGGTATAAGATTAAAAATTCTGCAAAGGACGCTCGTCGCGAAGGGGTTAAAAAAACTAATCAAAAAATTCAAAATTGGGCTTCGAGATACATAACTACCTTCGTAACAATTTTTTTTTTTAATTCTGCGTGCCGCGGTCTCTTCAGAACACAGCCGACAGACACACACACTTATACACACGCACATACTCACACACACACTCACACACACACACACACATACACAAAACACCCGCTCACATACTCACTCATACACTCACAAAATTCTTTCCTTATTATTATAGATATACATTTAAATTGAGATATCTTACGTAAGTGTCCTATAATTATTGCTAAAAATACTTTTTCAAAAAACGGAAATATTAGCTACCCTGTCATTCAAAATGAAATGATTTGTTATTCTCTCGAATAACGGTGCTGTATTGATTAGTAAGAGATTAGTCATATACGGTTATTTGTTTTGCTATGACATATAGGAAGACGTGCTTTGACGCTAAATGGAGATAAACGAAGGAGTTCTTTAGATGAGTTATTATAAAGGAAATTACTCATTGACCACAAGCTGAGTTGAGCGACGTTTCTTCCCATCTTGTGACAGAATAAACAACCCGTTTATCATTTATTATGTATTAAGACAGTCGATAATAAATGATGGATGAGAGTAGTTTAAAAACAGTCGCGTTCTTTGTGCCTACAACATATTTCTTCTTAATATAATAATCCAAAAGAAAAAGAAAATGTTGTGTTTACACTATGATCTAATTTGACAAAGAGTTTTTTGAGACAGTAATATTTTATGCAGTGAAAGTGTAGATATTTTCTTTACAGTCGACAAATTTTATAAAATTAAGAATTACTTGTTGCTTTCAATAGGTGGGAAAGTGTCGTGTCAATTATGATAAAAGCACTTCGGTCGGTCCTGAAAAGAAAAATATTGTAGCTATTGTTGTGTTGTGAACTAAAATAATGGAAGATTATTCATTAATCATTATTGTCATGCAACCAACCTTCTTCAAACATTTAAAAAAAAATAAATTGAAGTGAAGTAACCAAATCTCCAACCTGAGGAGAATAAGGAAAGGGCAGCTGACGTCACTGTTGGTGAAATTACTGTTGGTTAGTAAGAAAAACCTGTTCGTTCGTTATGACTCCTACTGTATACATGCCATGGGGATATTTGATTGGTCTACGTTAAACTGATCTATGATATTATTGGCTTACGTCGTCATGACGATTCCTGAAATGATAGCTACGACAAAAATGTAGTGATAGATTGGTTGTTGGAACTGTTTGTTTGTAAACAAGCCCTTTCCTTATTGAAGTAAAGAAAGGAGGAGGGAATCAGTGGTGGTTTCTGTTATGGGTAGGATGCAGGTAGTACATCCGAGTAAATATTGGTTTTGTTTTAAGAAGTAATATGTGTGGTTTTGTGGAAGGATTGTTGTTCATAAATAATAGTAAAAGTGTATATGGTTCTCTCAAAGTGTAAATAATTTTGCATATAACAGTTCTTATTTAATAAACTTCATATTTAAATTTTCAAGAGGGATTCGGCTGTCGTGACACTACAATTATTATCTTTAGTTGTTGAAAAAAGTGTTGTTGTGTCTATTATATTTATTGACTATTATATCATATTTTCCAAGATTAAGAAAAGTTTGTCTTTTTTTACAGTGTAAAGCAGAATTGTAATGCTTACAATTTACAATTAAAACAAAATCACGATTCCAAATTTCCATTAGTATCAAGAAGAATTCCATTCATTAATATGAAGTAGACAACTATTCATATGACGTACAATCTGCTATTGTTGTTAAAGTTTGCAAATAAATATAAATGTTTTGGAACTCGTAGATCGTAAAAATTTTGAGTGAAAAGTAGGTACGTGAAGAGATCGATAGTGGCACATATAGTTGTAAAACAAACGCAACAACCGATAAGCAACGTGGTCCTGGAGTTGAACTGGAACCAAAACTAAAAGGATGAGCCGAGTAGGAAGAATTCAGGAAAAGTTTTAATGAAGAAAATGTCACATACTTGAAAAAATTTCCACGGAAATAAGCATATTTCACAGTCACAAGATGAAGCACTTCG
The DNA here is from genome assembly GCA_963931845.1 of Maratus michaelseni. Classification (NCBI taxonomy): domain Eukaryota; kingdom Metazoa; phylum Arthropoda; class Arachnida; order Araneae; family Salticidae; genus Maratus; species Maratus michaelseni. The sequence continues at coordinate 314,552,175 of OZ007595.1, forward strand.
AGCAATATATAGTTAAATTCAAATTGGTGACGCTCAATTTTTTTATCGGAGATAAATAGTAGAAAGAGTTCGCCATTGACCGCGCGTAAACGATCCATTTTAGCATTTCCTAAGGGTGGAGCGGGGGGGCAGAGCATATTATGGAGATGTTGACAGGCAAGCGGCTAGGAGCAGAGTGATTTAAAATTGCAATCACCATTCTCGCCAAATGATTTTCATTTTCGAATGTAGAGGGACGCGTGAATTTTTGAATGTTATGGTAATCTTTTTTTTCTTTTTTTTCTTTTTTTCTATTTTTCTTTTTTTTTTTTGTTCTACTGTACATACAGGTCAAATTGAGAACTTCTTTCATTTTTTTCAAAGTTAAGATTACGAAAAACAAAAATAAACTGCCACAATCTGGAAAAAATTACCCTCAATCATTGTAAAAAATATATCTTTTCGAACAAGAAATGTGTTACTTAAATCGCCCTAGTTTTACGGATTTATGTGTAAAGTTGCGCAACATGTAATCAAATTGGGAACCTGTATTTTCTTTGAAATTGCGGTTATAAAAAAGTTAAAATTTGTTGACACAAATTGAAAATAATTACATTCGATCATTGAAAAAATTATGGATGCTTTCGAACAATTTTATTTTATTTAAATAAGTCTCCTTGTGATGATTTTGTGAGTGAACGTACACGAACAACATATAATATTTTACATAATTGCTATAATAATAATAATATATATATATATATAACCTCTTAAAAAATAAAATCTACCAGAAAATCTCAATAAATTTTAAAGATAAATGATGGGGGAAAAAGTATCATAAATGGAATATAAAAATCATATTTTAATGTAAAATGAAATACAAAAGTGACACGTTAGTGTTTAATCATCCGTCGGCAAGAGCATCCACATACCGCTACAAATGCATTATTTCATAGAACTGGAAGACAAATTATTCAAATAATGCATTGAATTAAGTAGAAAATGGGATACAAGGGAAAAAACAGTGAATTACAAAATCCATCAATAATAATAATAGTAACAAGTGGGTAAGTGTGATCGAAGATCGCTCAAAGGGTTTCGTTTAATATTCCTTTCAAATCACTTTATCCTTTCTTTAATAAATTCAAATAAATTTCAATTAACAACCGAAAAAAAAATGTTTTTTGTTTTTTATAAAGTAAAAATTTACCGGTCTATTTTTTCGTTTTTTCGAGTATCCAAACCAGCCGGCTATTATATTCTGTCATAATAATATCTGTCACGCAGACTAAATGCGATATAAAAAATAATTTCAAAATTAAACATGTTGTACACCTTCAAAATTTTAAAATATGCGAATATTTCCATAATCGGATTTTGATCACGATTCAATATGTTTCTCAAACTCATATATTTACTATTCTCTATTACTCATATTGATACTCGCTTTGTATTATTCTCAAACATCTGAAAAATTCGTTAAACTTCCAATAGGACGTCAGATTTTCTTTTTAATTCTCTAATGATGAGATATTAATCTGCTTTGTGTACATACACATACTCATATTCCTTGTATTATTGAGAAATCTTTGAAAATTTCCGTTTGTTTACCACTATGACGTCAATTATTTTTATTCCATATTAATCTTTTTTTCAATTGGTGAAACTTTTTATTTAATTGTCATTTTTCACGTGTAAATCGTCTGATAGAAAATTAATTACTGTAGAAAGAATTTCATCGTGGATTTTAAATTTTTGGCATCTGCTATAACGAAAAATGTTTAAATTTAATAGGAAAAGGCTGTTAGAATTTTGGTTTTTATCTCTATTTATTAAAATAATACGAATATTTCAAATTTTAATATTTTGAGCTCTTCATAGCTGGTATTCAGCTATATACACAAAGTTTCAACTCTGTAAGTTACATAGTTTCTGAGAAAAGCTCTGTGACAGACAGACAACGGAGCGGGAGTAATAGGGTTTCGTGAGATGAACGAAACCCTAATAAAAAAGAATTGTACTCACAGCCTTTCATTCAATTTGAAAAGTACTACATTTATAAAATAGAAACTAAATTCAGAACATTTTTTTAAAGATGATACTATGAAAAACAAAAGTAAACCGATACAAGCTAGAAAAAATTACGGGCGTATTTTTAAAAAATAACATAACCTTTCAAACAAAAATTTGTAATTTAAATTGGTCCACGCGTTATGGAATAATGTATGAACACTGTATAATATTTTATATAGATAGACCAAATAAGAACTCGTTTTTTCTTCAAAATTGGGGTTATAAAAAAAGCGGAAACATACTGCCACAAACTGAAAAAAAATTGGACGTATCTTCAAATTAAGTAAATCTAATCATCTACAAGGCCTCAAAGGAACGGCGAAAATGATTTTTAGATCCGAAAACGAAATTTCGGTATCTACAATTCCAAAACCATGCCCGGAGCTCTAAGACTCCGCTTTGGGTGTGTATGTAAGCAGAGGGCAAGATTTGAATTCAATAATGCAGATGAAGGAGGGACTGGGCGAGCGCTTTTCTGTGGAACAATTAGGTTAGAGATTCCTATTCTCTTTGCATTGGTTTGTTCTTATAAGGAATTGAGAGCGAGTCACCAGGATTCTCAAAATGAGCTTTCAGAAATATCAGTAGAAAAAATGTGAAAAATGAGAAAGTATTTTTTTCGTTTTTTCTGGTAGGAAAATCGCCAAACAAGATACATCTGTCTTCTCTCTATATATATTTATTTATGTATGTGTTAGAGACTATTTAAAAAAAGATAAAGATATAATAGTGTTATTTGCCCCGCCCCCCCCCCCCCCCCCCCCAAAAAAAAAAAAAAAAAAAAAACATTATTTGCTGAAAATTTTTTCAGATAATCTGAACACTTTTTAAAATGTTAGATCATATGAAAGCTTGGAGGAGCATGATAGAAATGACTCGAGAACATTGAAGAAATGTATTCTTTCAAACAAAAAATGTGGTATAAAAATCGGCCTACTTGTTATGAAGTTATAGTTGAACATACACACAATACATGTGCGTTATTTATTTATGCCTGTGATAGTGACTGTTTAAAAAAACTGTTTAAACAAATTTTGAGATAATGCGAATACCTTTTTAAAAGTGTTAGAGCTTAGGAAAGCCTAGATACTTCCTATCCTTCATAGGAGCATAATAGAATTTACAAATATTCATACAAAAAATGCATCCTTTCGAACAGAAAATGTGTTATGCTAATTAGTCCACGTGTTACGAAGTTATAGGTGAACATACACACAATATATGTGTTATTTATTTATACATATGATAGAGACTTTAAAAAAAATATATTATAAAGTTATTCACTTCAAAAATATAATTTGTTAAACAAATTTTGAGATAATCGGAACATTTTTAAAAGTGTTAGAGCTTAGGAAAGCCTACATACTTCCTATCCTTCATAGGAGCATAATAGAATTTACAGAAGTTCATCTAAAAAAATATATCCCTTTCAACAAAAAATGTGTTATCTAAATCGGTCCACGTTTTATGAAGTCACGGGTGAATATACACATAAAACATATGCATTATTAAATTATTAATGTGATAGAAACTGTTTTAAAAAGATATAATAATGTTATTCTCTTTAAAAACATAATTTGTTAAACAAATTTTGAGATAATGCGAGCACTTTTTAAAATGTTAAAGCTTATAAGAAAGCTTAGAGACATCCTATCCGCCATAAGAGCATAATAAAATTTACACGAGATCATAGAAAAAATGTATCATTTCGAACAAAAAATGTGTTATCTAAATTGGCCCACGTGTTAGGAACTTATAAGTGAACATACATACAATTATTATTTATGCGTGTGATGGAGAGTAATTTAAAATATATAATAATGTTATTCACTTGAAAAACATAGTTTGCCGAACAAATTTTGAGATAATTTGAACACTTTTTAAAATGTTATATCTTAGGAAAGCTTAGTGACTGCCTATATCTTTCACAGGAGTATAACAGAAATTACACAAGATCATTAGAAAAATCTTTCCTTTCGAAGAAACAATGTCTTATCTAAATCGGTCCGTGTGTTATGAACTTATAGATACACATACACACAATACATCTGCGTTATTTATTTATGCGTGTGATAGAGACTATTAAAAAAAGATATATTAACGTTATTCACTTCAAAAACACAATTTGTTTAACAAATTTTGAGATAATCTGAACACTTTTAAAAATGTTACATCATAGGAAAGCTTAGGATCGGGTTGGGTTGATTATTGACGGCCAATTATCTACACTAGGGATATAGGCCCGGGGGGAGTGCCCTTCGTGGGGGTCTTTCTAAGGGAACCTAACCCGTATTTACGCATGGATAAATCCACGGCTCGAAGAAAACCACGAAAACTCCGAACGATTAGGCCGACGGGCGCGATTGGGATCGAACCCAGCACCTCCCGTCTACCAGTTTCGAGAGCAGAACCTCTTAGCCACTGGTGGGGCCGGAAAGCTTAGAGACTGCCTATCCTTCATAGGATCATAATAGAAATTATACGAGATCATTAGAAAAATGTTTCGAATAAAAAGTGTGTTACCTAAATTGGACCGCGTGTTATGAAGGTATAGGTGAACATACACACAATATATATACGTTATTTGTTTATGCGTGTGATAGAGACTACTTTAAAAAGATATAACACTATTATTTACCTCATAAACCTAATCAGTTGAACAATTTTTGAGATAATCTAAATATTATTTTAAAATGGTAGATCTTAGGATAGATTACAGACTTATCTGTGGTAGGAGCATAATGATATTTACACGAGATCATTAAAAAAATTCATCCTCTTGAAGAAAAAAATTCTTATCTAATTCGGTCCACGTGGTATTATGAAGTTATAGGTGAACATACACACAATACATATCGTCTATATATTTATGTGTGTGATAGAGACTACAGTAAAATGATATAATAATGTTATTTACTTCAAAAATATAATTTTATAAATAAATTTTGAGATAATCTGAACACTTTTAAATTATTTTCATAGGAGCATAATAAAACTTAAACGCGATCATTGAAAAAAAAATATATCCTTATGAACAAAATTTTTTTATTTAATACAGTCCACTTGTTATGAAGTTATAGGTGAACATATACACAATGCATATGCATTGTTTATTTATGCGTAAGACAGAGACTATTTAAAAAAGATATAATAACGTTATTCATTTTAAAATCATAATTTGATAAACAAATTTTGAGATAATCTGAACACTTTTAAATTGTTAGATATTAGGAAATCTCAGAGACATTCTATCATCATTCATTAGAAACTTATACGAGATTATTGGAAAAATGTATCCTCACAAACAACAACAAAAAAAAAATGTGTTATTTAAATCGATCCACGTGTTATGAAATTATAGATGAACACACACACACAGTATATATAAAGACTAAATTGAGAATCGCCTTTTCTTCTGAATTGCGTTTATAAAAAAGCTGCCGTGAGTACGAAAAATATATATATATGGTCGTATCTTGAAATTAGGAAAATCTAATCATCTTCAGATCTTAGGAAAGCTCAGAGATTTCCTATCATCATTCATTAGAACCTTACACGAGATCATTGGAAAAATGTATCCTCATGAACAAAAAAAAATTGTGTTATTTAAATCGGTCCACGTGTTATGAAGTTATAGATGAACATACACACAGTATATATAAAGACTAAATTGAGAATCGCCTTTTCTTCTGAATTGCTGTTATAAAAAAGCTTCCGCGTGTACGAAAAAATAAAAAATATATGGTCATATCTTGAAATTAGGTAAATCTAATCATCTTCAAGCCCTCTAAGGATCAGCGAAATGACTTCTACATCCCACAATTTCAGAATCTACATTTCCAAAACCATGCCCGAAGCTATGAGATTCCGCTTTGGGTGTGTATGTATGTAAGGAACGGGGCAGAATTTGAATTTAATAATGCAGATGAGGGAAGGGGTCGCTTTTCTTCCGAACAATTAGGTTAGAGATTCCCGTTCTATTTGTATTTGGGTGTCCTTGTAAGGAAGATAGAATGAGTCACCACGCTTCTCAAAATGTAATTTCGGAAATTTAGTGTTAAAAAAAATATATAAAAGTTAAAAAATTGTGTAGACAATTAGAAGAAAGAATTCAAACAATTGAGATTGTACGAACGGTAGAAAAATAAAATAAAAGTATATTTTTTTTTGTTTGGTTGTTTTGTCAATATACCGGGTGATTATAATTAAAGTTACGATTTCAAAAACCGATAATTTTAAAACTACTGGTCAGAATGAATTGATATTTTAGCAGAACAATCGTGAGGCAATCGAATTTTGTTTGGCGAAGGAAAAAATAGTTCCAAAATGTGCCGATAGATGGCGCTGTCAGGGTAATGTCAGGGGAAAGACCAAAAATGTATTCGTTAAACATAGGAATGTTGTTAGCCAAAAGGAAAAAATAGAGTTCAGGAATTTACCAAACATTTATTAGCGAAAAGACAAGTATACGTGTTTACAGCGACAACAACAATAACGACAAAAAAAGAAAAAAAAAAGAAAAAAAAAGAGTTTCATGGAACAAACACTTTACTGATGATTACGACATAAGTTGTTTGATATTCCCTCCGCCTTGTTCCGCTACTAATTGGAAGCGCAAAACGGCATGCTCCACAACAGATATGAGGGTATCTGTACTGATGCAACGTGTGTGGTGTGTGATGTTTGCCTTCAAGTCGGCTAGATTCTGAATCCGCCCGCTGTAAACAACATTCTTCAGGTACACCCAAAGTCAGAAATCACAAGGGTTTAAGTCGGGGGAACGTAGCAGCCACGTTGTCGGAAAAAAGCGACTTATGATCCTATCATCTCCGATATTAGCACTCAGTAGCTGCTTCACAGGAGTAGCAATGTGCGGAGGAGCGCCATCTTGCATGATTATTGTGCGATCCTCACAATGACGCTGTTGAAGTGCCGGTAGGACATGGTTACACAAAAGTGCTTCATACCGCTTGCCAGTAACGGTACAGGTAACGGGATCCGCAGGTGATCTCCTTGAAGAAAAACGAATCGACGATAAACGCTGCCGTTATTCCGTACCACACAGTGACCTTTTCAGACTGAAGAGGTAATGGCTGTAGCTGGGACGGATTCTCGGTCGGCCATATACTGTAATTTTGCGTATTTGCAGAACCTTGCAAATGAAAGTGGGCTTCGTCAGACCACAGAATGTTCCATGGCCATCCGTTGTCCACTTCCATCCGGGCAAGAAATTGTAGTGCAAAAGATTGACGTGCTTCCAGGTCAGCAGATAGCAACTCCTGCACATGAGTTATCTTGTACGGATAATAGCGCAAGATGTTCCGTAGGATTTTATGCACCGTGCTGTTCAGTATATCCAGCATTCGGCCAATTCCCCCTGCACTGCTGATTCCGGTATCACTATTTGTCTGTTCTTGTAATGCTGTAGCCACATCTCTCACTGCCCCAGCCGAAACTGGTTTCCATCCACTACCCCGTTTAACGTCAAATGAACCGGTCTCTTTGAATTTAGCAATCATTTTTCGCAGACCATCTGTGGTTATTGGACCTCTTTTTATGAATTTTAATGTCCGAAACTTCCTAATAGCTGTAAGTGCAGAGTCATCGTTCTTATAAAAAAGCTTCAAGAGCAGAGCGCGATCCTCCATAGTCAGAGTCGTGATGAAGCATTCAGGCAAAGAGCTGGTGCTCTGCATTTTTATGGCAGCTATGTCTGTGGTGCGCATGTCACGTATTAGTAATTTGCATATCTCCAGACAATGTGAATCCTGACAGCACCATCTATTGGCACATTTTGGAACATTTTTCTTCCTTCGCCAAACAAAATTCCATTACCTCACGATTGTTCTGCTAAAATATCAAGTCATTCTGACCAGTAGTTTTAAAATTATCGATTTTTGAAATCGCAACTTTAATTATAATCACCCGGTATACTGATTTCAAATACCTCCAAGAGGGCAAACTTATTAATTTTTTGTGATATTCACTAAAGTGTTTTCATCCGTAAATGCATAATTTGTCACAGGCTCATAGACAAACATTTTCTAAAAACAGTAAAATCGTATTAAGGACCTTCTAAAACGTATAAATCCGTCGAAAACCGGAATTCGAAAAATTTCATGAATCCAATACTTTCTTCTTGTAAAGATAGAAGAAAGTAAAAAGGTAAAATCTGTCACAACATTATACTCCATTGCTTAACCAATGAATATTTTTAAGGAGACGGTACTTACTTTCATAACTGTTTGGAGTTGTAATGTATGTTAGATATGTTAAGTTATCTTGTTCAATGCATTCAAGCAGACGCCATAGATAAAACTACATTTTAATTTTTGATAAGGAAAATAAGGCAAGGCAGAATGGAAATATAACATTTAAAAAAGGGAAAATATTGTATTTTATCACATCAATATCATCTCTTTGTGTAACTATTGAATATTCTAAGATAAATGTAATACCTACATACACTGCTTGGCAATTGCTAAGGAACACAGACATTTTTTTGAAATAAATAATTACAGACAATGATTGAAGAAATGAAACTAAGAACATATGTAACAGTGTTAGAGTGTTATATTTATCATGCAAAATGGTACAGATCGCACCACATGGGAAAGCGGGATAACAAACAAATAAAGAAATGTCTCCTTTCAAAAATTTCCGAGTCGCGAAAAAAAAGGGTCTTTACAGATGGAAGGATGAGAGATATTAGTCTCTCAGTAAGGAATATGGCACCTCAAGCACTAGTGCATATTTTGTATCTGTTATTCATGCTGTCTATTAAACTATTGAAGAGTCCTTGGGGGGTGGGGGGGGTGGGGGTATTCTCAAACTCCTCTCTCAAGGCGCTTTTCAGCTCTTGCACCGTATGGGGAGGGTGACTTCTTTGAGAATCACGTCTACCAAGAGCATCCCAGGCATGCTCATAGGATTTAAGTCTGGAGAGTAAGCAGGCTATTCCATACGTTCAATATTTTCACTTTCTAGTGTGTCCGATACTTCGGCGGTCCTGTGTGGATGTGCATTGTCGTCCATAAACAGAAAGTCTGGACCTACCGCACTTCTAAAAATATGAACATGATCCAGAATAATCTCTCTGCAATACCGTTGTGATGTTACGGTACCTCGCTCAAACATGTGAAGCGGTGTTCTGCCATTGTGCATAATGCCTGCCCATACCATCACGCCTTGGTCATATCTAACATGTTCATAAACATTCTGTGGTGCGTGACGTGTTCCTCTCTCCCTCCACACTAACTGATGGCCAGAATCACTTGTTACAGTGAAGCGGGATTCGTCGGAGAACATCACTCTGAACCACTGTTGCTGACCCCAACCAATATGTTCCTTACACCAACGCAATTTTCTCGACGATGGCGAGGTTTAATTGGTATGCATTGAACAGGCTTCCGTGCATACAAACCAACCTGATTTAATCGCCGAGAAATGGTTCTGTTCTGGCAGATATACGAGTACCAGTAGCGGTTGCAAGGACTGCAGCTATCTGACTAGGAGTGAGATTTCTGTTCCTTTTTGCCACTAGGGATACATATCAATCCTCTTCAGGTGTGATGTTCTTTTTACGACCACCGGCATGCTTTCGCATAGCATTTCCACCTTTATCTGCATTTCTTAATCACGATATGACACTTTTTGACACCTCCCATTGCTGTGGCCAAAGTAGTCACACTCTGACATGCTTCAAGCCGTCCAACTGCTCGTCCACGATCGTAAGCACTCAATTGATGTCTTGCAGACATTTTGCACTTAATTATTGCCCTGCCACATGGAATTTCACAGAAATTAGTTCAACAACCTAAGACGCTATCTTTTCCAAACACCCAAGTGCATAAATTTTCGATTGAATAAAGAGCTCCAATGCACTACCTTTCAGGCAAATAACAGGTACTGAACTTAGTACCCCATCTACAATTAATTTTACTATGGTTGGTTGGCTGTTGGGAACGCTATGTTAAAAAAACGAGTTGTTCCTTAGCAATTGTGAAGCAGTGTAATTTGTAGGAACAGTAACGCGTGTTATATTTTAATGTAGTTCAATGTATTCAAAAAATAGTTGCTGGTCGCGAAAATTTACATGCGAACTTTTGATGCCCTCGTGGAATAAAATTCGATACAGAGTACTTAGATAGTAAAATGATAATATAACATTTTTGAAAATGGATTATATTATATTCTATCTGAACAGTATATTCTAAATAACATAATTATATCCAATCTGAATGTTTTTTTTTTTTCATTTGGTTGTTATAGAACTGCACACTAAACTGTGTATTGAGCATTGAAGCAATAATTCCTTGAAAATTCTTATAATAATATGATAATATAATAGTTATATAAATGGAAAATATTGTATTCTACCTCAACTGTATATTATATTTGTGTAAAGATGTATATGTGTGTATTATATTTGTGTGTGTATTTAACCCCCCCCCCTCCCCCAATATTCACATAGATCGAACCACAGCTATTTTATTATTATTTTTTAAATACTTTTAGTTATTTAATCGCTAAATAAGATAATTATATCCAATCTGGATGGGTTCTTTTTCATTTGGTTGTTATAGTACTGCACACAGAAGTGTGCATTGAGCCTTGGTGCAATAATTCCTTGAAAATTTTATAAACAAGATTTCTAAAGCTATAATACTAATAATAAATCGTAAAAAAAATAAAAAATAAGTACTCTCCTTTTACAAGTTAAGTAATAAACAAAAAAGCAACGTCAAAGCATCACGAGTTAAAAGCACACGAGGAAGTTTAGAATGTTATAAAAAGCATCTGGTTATAACAGAAAGTATTGAGTAGATCAAGACATTCATTAGATCCCCAACAATCCAATAGATGAGTCTAAGTTTGCATATGGGGAGATTTTTGAAGAATTACAGAGATACAATGAAACATGAGATGCATCCTGGAGTGTGCACTGAGCACTGTAAGGTTTAGGAGACAGTACTACCTGCATAACTTGCTAAGAACAGTAAATGGGTGTTATAGTTTAAAGTTTAAATTCATTCTATGTATTCAAGCTAGAGATCTGCAAAAGATATCTTCCTACATTTCCAAGTCTTGTCCAGGTCATGCCCGTACGTAGAATATACTGGTCCATTATAAAAGCTAAAAGGTTTGGCCTGGAGCGACCTCTAATTCAAACACAGACTTGAAAGCTAAAAGGTTTGGCCTGGCGCGACATCTAACTCAAACACAGAGTTGTCAAGTCTTAGGGTTTTTTTACACCAGTATTTTCTTATAGAAAATGTTGTTTTTCTAAATTGAAGAACTATCCTATTAAATAAAACAAAATTTTCTGCACTAAACGACTGGTATTCAAAAATCCAGAGACTTAGCAGCGCTGCAAACATTAATCGCCCTAAAAAAATACATTTGAATGTGTGTCTGGAATAAGGGCCTATGTTTCAAATTTTGGAAAGTTGGATTTTTTGTTGGAAAAGGGCCTATGTGGAATGATTGATATTTTCCCAGTGTTAAAAATTACAATTTCATAATATACATGTCCGTTTACTTTAAATAAAAAAAATTAACAAAAATAATATTATTACTTTCCTTAACCAGTTTACTAGTTTTGTATTACTCGCCAATGATCAGCATGAAGGCAAAAGTGGAGGGTAATGAAGATCAGAAGAACGCATATGTTGCACTGGGTGCTCAAGACGTCGCTAATAAGTGGTTGTTAACATTAACAGTTTTTCCTCATTTTTATAAAATTTAAAATTTTTTAAATTGCCCTTCTTCCATACACACATTAATTTTTATTTTTGTTGTGTTTCTGGAGGAAAAATATAGAAAGACAAACTTAGTTTCCGCACACCTTCGGAGGTGATTTTTTGAAATTTTTGAAATTTCCTCTTTATACCAATTTTTTCAAATGACATTAAAGTTAAAACTTTGAAAAATGTATAAAAATTTTAGAAATTACACAGAAATAATTTTTTTAAAGTGAAAGATAGTCAAAAATATGTGAAAAATTGACATTTGCGCAAAACATCGTAACTCAAAATCAAATCAATGCATTCACATTTTGTAAATTGCCATAAAGAGAATAACTTTCTCTAGGTCTAGGACATAGACTAGCTGCATTATAAGAGATCTATCGCAGAAGCTATGTACTAATGTAATGAAAAATTCGTAAAATTTCTTGCAACTTTTAACTTATACCAGTGTAAATATAAAACTAATTCATATATTATCATGATTGTAGTCTATTCCCTCAACAAACATTTGTAAAATAAGTAAAATAAATAAATAAATAAATAAAAAAATTCACGGCATTTCATGCATTTTTTTTTCCCTATAGGATGTTTTGCGTACAGTAAAAATCTGAAAAACTTCCTTTTGAAAAAAAACTAAAAATAACTTTTAAACACGATTCTTGCTATAAAAATAATTATTATTTTTTAAAGGTTTAATTATATACTCCATGTATTTTCTTCGACATATCATCCAATTTAAACACTAAATCTCGTAAAAGAAGAGTGTAAACATACATTTCAGCTTACCTCCGGTTTGCAGAAAGATATTTCCGGTTGTAAAATACTTAGGCAAGCGGTAACAGCTGTAACTTTAAACGGCTGTAACTGGGGTTCTAAATCAGATACAGACACAACTAAGCAGAATTCCATAGATAAAAGATAGGATTTTAATATTATTGAAAAAATAAAAAATCGATATTTTTATCGAAAATGACGTTTTAAAGGTGTGCGGATTCCTTAAAAAGGTAAAATATTGTATTTTATCTCACCAATATAGTCTCTTTGTGAAACTGTTGAATATTCTAAGATGAATGTACTACCTTCATAATTTGTAGGAACCGTAATGCGTGTTATATTTTAATGTAATTCAATGTATTCAAAAAACAGTTGCTGTAGAGAAAACTTACATGTGAACTTTTGATGCCCTCGTGGAATAAAATTTGGTATGGATAGTAATATAACAGTTTTAAAAATGGAATATATTAAATTCTATCTCAACAGTATATTCTATTTGTGTAACGACTGAGTATTTTAACCCCCTCCCCCCCCAATTCCCCTATAGGCTCTATCACATAAATTTGATTTTATATTCAAATGATTTTAGTTATTTAATCGCTAAATAAAATAATTATAAGCAATCTGATTTTTTTTAGTTTGGTTGTTATACTATTGTACACAGAAGTGTTCATTGAGCCTTGGTGCCATAATTCCTTGAAGATTTTTTAAACAAGACTTCTAAAACTATGATACTAATAATAAATCGTAAAAAAAAAAAAAAAAAAAAAAAAAAATCTGTATTTATTTTTTACAAGTTAAATTATAAACTAAAAGGCAACGTCAAAGTGTCGCGAGTCAAAAGCACACGAGAAAGTTTAGAAAGTTATAAAAAGCATCTGGTTATAACACTCATTAGATCCCTAACAATCCAATAGATGAGTCAAAACTTGCCTATGGGGAAATTTTTCAAGAATTACAGTGGCACAATGAAACATGAGGTGCATCGTGAAATGTGCACTAAGCACTGTAAGGTTCAGGAGAAAGACCAACCTACATAACTTGCTAGGAACAGTAAATGGGTGTTATAGTTTAAAGTTTAAATTAATTGAATGTGTGCAAGCTAGAGATCGGCACGTTCCTAAATTTCCAAGTCTAGTCCAGGTCACGCCCGTACAAAGACCTTACTGGCCCATTATAAAAGCTAAAAGGTCTGGCCTGGCACGACCTCTAATTCAAACACATACTTGAAGCTAAAAGGTTTGGCCTGGCGCGACCTCTAACTCAAACACAGAGTTGCCAAGTCTCCGGGTTTTTTTTACACCAGTATTTTCTTATAGATTATGTTCTTTTAAATTGAAGAATTGTCCGATTAAATAAACAACAAACAAAATCAACAAACATCCGACAAAATTTTCTGTACTAAAAGACTGGTATTCCAGGATCTGGAGACTTGGAAGCTCTGAAAACAATAATCGCAATAGAGAAAAATACATTTAAATTGGTGTCTTGAACAAGTGCCTATGCATTTCAAATTTTGGAAAGTTGTGTTTTTTGTTGGAAAAGGGCTTGGAAAAGGTTTTTTGTGGTAAGACTGATGATTACACAGTGTTTAAAATTGCAATTTCATACTATATAAGTTTGTTTAGTTTAACTAAAATTTTAAAACATTAAACTAAGAATAATATTATTACTTTCCTTACCACGCTAACTAGTATTTTATGACTCGTCAATGAAGACAAAAGTGGAGTTTAATTAAGGTCAGAAGAAGGGCTTATGTTGCACTAGGTGCTCAGGGCGTCGCTAATAAGTGCAATTAACAGTTTTTTCTCATTTTTATAAAATTTTGAATTTTTAACATAAGCCTTTCTTCCAAACACCCATTCATTTCTATTTTTGATGCGTTTCTGGGGGGAAAATATACAGAAAGACAGAGTTAAAAGTGGAAAATATTATATTTGTGCTGCCTTGTATATGATCTATAGAATTATACTCACCAAATGATAGACAAAAAATGAGTTGAATTTCAAAACACATTCAGCAACTGTTAAGAAATCCTTGATCACATGTTCTGTGGGCGGAGTTAAGCTCTCGGCGGCGTTACGTAATGTGACGTAACCCCGGACTGATTAGAGAACTTGTTTTTGTCAGTTGAATATTTTGTATCTTGAATATAGAGCTTCTTAGCAGCTCTCCTGAAATTTAATTTTCTTTCAGTCTAATATGTTTATTAATTTTACTGTTGTGTTTAAGTTTGTTGTTAATTAAAAACAAGAAAAGACTATAAGACTCTTATTATGCAACTATCATCCTCACACTTCTCCAGATATATATTATTGTGTTTCTTCTTTCGACATAACGTTTTTCTGACATCTGCTGATTATCATATTTTTCATGGTGCGGAAACCCGCGAAATCAAGAAATTGTTCTGAATTGTTCATCGATGTGACTATATAGGAAAAAATATTTATTGGAAGTTTTTTTTCTCTTCTTGTGGACAATGCTCGGATAAAAGGTACTGTAAAAACTTTTATTATTATTATTATTATTCTATAATGGAAAAAATAGAAAAGTTAAAGGCAAAACGTAAGCTTGCTCGAACTTCATGTACGAAATTGATAACTTATATCGATACATTTATAGAAAGTGTTGATACTCAAAGTGACAATGATAAATTTAAGCTATCAGAATATTTAATAAATTTACAAGAAAAAGAAAATGAACTTAAAAATTTAAATGAAAAAATTGAAGAATAAATAGATGATGCAACGCAATTTGAAAACGAAATTCAAAAGTCACTTGAGTATGATGAAGCGATATCTGATTCGAAAACCAATATTAGAGGTAAATTAAAACAATTCAAGGTCGAGCAAGCTGAATCCGTGAAAAGTAATAATACTATTTCTAATTTAAATAATGCATCACAGAATCCTGTCAATTTGCCCAAACTAAATATAACCACCTTTAGTGGTGATCCAAGTAAATTCTTGGAATTTTATAATAGTTTTGAAAGCGCTATAGATTCAAATGAATCATTAACTACAGTTGATAAATTTTTATATTTGAAATCTTTCTTAACCGGCGAAGCTTACAAATCAGTAGCTGGTTTTGCTTTAAAAGAAGAAAATTATAAGTCTTGTTTAACCTTATTAAAAGAAAGATACGGAAAACAAGACCAGTTAATTAGTTGTTTTGTTAATAAATTATTAGAAATTGAACCTGTTAAATCTTCATCAAATATTAAGGGGCACAGACATATTTATGATGAAAGTGAAGTCAGTATTAGGAATTTGCAATCTATGGGTATTGCATCACATAAATTTGGATATATATTAATCCCTATTCTGTTAAAACAATTGCCACATAATTTAGTGGTAGAATTTCACAGAAAAAGGGATCCTAAGAAAATGGGTGATGTAGGGGAATTAATGAAATTCATCAAGTTTGAAATTGAATCTAGGGAGGCTGCAGATCTAGTGTCAGGAATTTCGTTGAAAGGTCAGGAAACGTTTCGTTCGAAAGTTGAATATTCTAAAAAATAATTTAAAGTAAAAAATAATTTCCCGACATCAGTTGCATTAAATACTGTTACTAAAGGTGTTTGCATTTTTTGCAATTCTAATACGCATACTGGATTAGGATGCAAAATCCTAACCAATGAATAAAAAAGATTTAAGTTAAAGAAAGACGGACGCTGTTATAAACGCTTTTTCAAACCCTTACAGTCAGCTTGTAAAGTAAAAATTCAGCCCTGTCAAACATGTCAAAGCACAGAACATAATCACTTATTTTGCCCACAAACAAAATGTAAAAAATTAGTTGAAAATCAAGATCCAAAATTAAAACAAGTTAGCCAAATTCATGAAAATGAAACAGTAATGCAATCTATTCATAAAAATTTTGAAAAAACTTCTTTTGAAACTTCTAAAATTTGAGAAATAATTATGTCACTCTACTGCAAACGGCTTGTGTTCAGGTGGAAAATGGATCTAAAAAAATATTTGCCAGAATACTATATGATTCTGCTTCTACAAAAACCTTCATTCGGAGTGATTTGGCAAAGGCATTAAATGCCAAAATCTTAAGAAAAGAAAAACTTTTCATTTACACATTTTCTAACAGAAATCCTAATGAAAAAGAATTTGAATGTGTATTAATAACCTTGAGAAGCAGATATCATCCGTATAATTCTGTTAATGTTGAGGCATTAATTTTGGATGAAATCTGTGGTACCCAATTATGTCAAAATATTAATCCCCGGGTTCAAAACCTTATTTCAAAGGAATATCAATTAGCTGATTTATTCGAGGTAAATTTACCAGTTCAAATTTTGTTAGGAGCTAATTATATTTATGAAACATTATGTGGACCGCTTACCAAAATAAACAAGCAATTATACTTTCAAACGTCTATTTTCGGAACAACATTAGTTGGACAAAGGACAGATAATTATTCGATGAATTCTATTTCTTGTTTAAATGTAATTTGCTATTCGAAAGAAAGAGATTTAACATGTTTAAATGTTTCGGGTGAAAATTTAAATACACAATTGAAAGCATTTTGGGAACTTGAAGCAATTGGTATTATTGAAAGTAATGAAAAGAAAATTTCTAATTATGAAGTAATAAAGGAGTTTCAAGAAAACTTAAAATTCGTGAATGGTCACTATGAAACACGTCTTTTATGGAAAAATTGTCGTGATTTGCTCAAAAATAATCTTGAAGTAGCAAAAAAGCGGTTTTCTAGTTTGGAAAATAAATTCCTGAAAGATGAGTCTTTATTCAAAGAATACAATTCTATTTTGCTTGACCAAGTTAATGAAGGTATAGTAGAACTGTGCCATAAAAAGATTTCCGAGAATAACTGTTACTACATGCCCCATAGACCTGTTATCCGAGAGGATAAAATTACAACAAAAACTCGGATTGTTTTCGATGCTTCCTCTAAACAAGCGGACTCCTTATCTTTAAACGAATGCCTGAATCCGGTTTCTAACTTGAACCCAAATGTTCTGGATATTATTTTAAAATTCCGATTACACAAAATTACCCTTTCAGCTGACATTGAAAAAGCCTTTCTCCAGATATCTATAGCGGAAGAAGATAGTGACTACTTAAGATTTTTATACTATGAAAATTTTGACAAAAATAAAGAAATTGTTCCCTATAGAATGACTAGGGCTACTTTTGGTGTCACCTGCAGTCCGTTTATCCTTGCCTGTACTATCAAAAACCATATCAATAAATATAAAGACTCTCACAAGAAAACATTTGAAATCCTTAATTCGTCCCTTTACGTAGATGATTTGTTTACCGGAGAAAATGATGTTGTAGAGGCTTTTAATTTATCTAAAGAAGCTGTTGATATTTTGAAGGAAGGGGGAATGAATTTAAGAAAATTTGAAACTAATTCCGAGGTGCTTAGAAAAAGATGGATTGATAAGAGCATACCTATTTCTAATTCCGATCCACCAAATAACTCTCTAAAAGTATTAGGCTTAACTTGGAACAATAATGAAGATAATTTGGGACTAGAATTACGTCCATTGTTATCAAAATTAAATAATGATTCTTGTACAAAACGGAATGTCTTGAAAATTGCAGCTATGTTGTTTGACCCGGCTGGGTTAATCACTCCTTTTATTATTCGAATTAAATATTTATTGCAACAATTATGGGTAATGGGCATATCATGGGATGAAAATTTTTCTGGTGAGTTAGAAAATGATTGGAAAACTTGGATTTCAGAAATACAGGATCTCTCACAACTGAAAATTCCCAGATATTACTTTAGCATCCTGATCATGGAAAATGAGGGTCTCCAGTTACATGTTTTTACAGATGCTAATCCCAAAGCCTATAGCACAGTAGTATACTTCCGGTATCAAACATCTAAAGAAAAAATTAAAACTAGTTTTGTCATGTCTAAATCTAGAGTTGCCCCCTTGAAGAAATTAACTTTCCCTCGCCTTGAATTGATGGGAGCAGTTATTGGTGCAAGACTTGCAAATTATCTAAAAAATATTCTCCAGGTATTCCAGTTTGTTTTCTGGACAGATACTGAAATTGTCCTTTATTGGATAAACGACTCAAAAGAAAAATGGAAACCATTTGTCGCAAACAGAATTTCAGAAATTCATGACTTGTCTGATCCTAGTTTATGGAGACATTGTGAAGGCAAACTTAATCCTGCCGACCTAATCACTAGAGGTTGTTCAGGAAAACAATTGGTCAATTCTCAAAAATGGTGGTACGGTCCCGAATTTCTTTCCTTGCATGAAGATCAGTGGCCCAGAGTTAAAATACTCGCAACTCAAGTGTCTAATGTTTCTGAAGAGCGGTCTCGAAAAGCAGAAATTATTTCTTGTGTAGTTAACACAAATAACGCTGATAAAATTCAAATTTTAAATTTGTCAAGGTATAGTTCACTAAAGAAGTTGTATCGAGTAACTGCATGGGTATTTAGATTTATTTCCAATATAAAACTAAAAACAGAAAAACGAAATCTTGCAGAATTATCAGCTGATGAAATAAAAAATGCCGAAAATTTTTGGATAAAACTTGTTTAAGAAGAAAGTTTTCCTGAGGATATAAAATGCTTAAAGCTTAATAAAAATATCCCTAAAGAATCCAACCTTTTGCAGCTAAATCCTGTGTTGTCAGAAGAAGTATTACTCTTGGTACGAGGGCGGTTACAAAAGGCTAACTTGCCATTTTATGATAAACATCCTATCGTGCTTCCTCCCAAACATAAATTTACTGAATTGATTATTAAAGATTCTCATGAAAGGGTTTTGCATGCAGGAGTATCAGACACACTGGTACAAACTCGTGAAAAGTTTTGGATTTTGAGAGGTAGACAGTGCGTAAAATCAGTCCTCAACAACTGCACAATCTGCAAGAAATTTAACATACGTCCTGGTCAACAAGTAATAGCACCTCTTCCAGGTGACCGCATTAACGAAGCACCCCCATTTTCTGTTACAGGCCTTGATTTTGCGGGGCCCCTATATGTGAAGGGGAGTGAGAATAAAAATGACATGTTATTGTTTACTTGCGCTATCACAAGAGCAATTGATTTGGAGCTTGTGAAAGACATGTCAACTGCAGAATTTTTATTAGGTTTTCGCAGATTTATTTCAAGAAGAGGTCTGTGTGCTATAATCTACTCCGACAATGAAAAAACTTTCAAAAGAGCAGAGCTTGAATTAAAAGAAATGTGGAAAGCTATCCGCCATCCGGACGTAAAAAAGTTTTACGCCGATCGGGGAATTTCTTGGAAATTCATTGTCGAACGTGCTGCCTGGTGGGGTGGCTTTTATGAGCGAATGGTGCGCTCAGTGAAGTTTACTTTACGTAAAGTCATCGGCAAATCTTCGTTGACTCTAAGTGAACTGGAAACTCTTCTAGTTGAAGTAGAAGCTATCATAAACTCTCGTCCATTGACTTACGTTTATTCTGAACTAGATGAACCATTTCCTCTAACACCTGCTCATTTTATTATAGGAAAACGAGTTCTGTGTTTACCAACTATAAAAGTAAACGATTTAACCTTACCAGCAACCAAAGAAACTTTAGTGAAACGTTTTCGTTTACGTGAGACAATTTTAAACCATTTTTGGAAGCGCTGGAAGAATGAATATCTCCTCAACTTGAAATCTGCTCACTGCACGGATCAAAATAAAACATCGTATTTCAAAATAGATGATGTTGTGCTTGTGCATGATGAACATTTACCTAGAGCTTTCTGGAAGTTGGGAAGAATTACAAAAACATTTGTTGGAAGAGATGGAAGAACAAGGTCTTGTGAAGTGAAAACAAACAATTCAACTATTAAAAGACCAATAAATCTGTTGTACAATCTTGAAATTAGTGACTTGAAAAACTAAAAAAAACTTTTTTTACTTTCAAAAGACTCTAAAATTTTTCTTGATGATATTTGTATCTTACTTTAATTTCTCTTACTTATCGTTTTTGAAATTTTCTAAAATAATTCTTTGCCTGATAATAGAATGTACATGAAAAATTATTTTTAACTGTTTCGTTTTATATTTTTAGTAGAAGATACAATTTAAAATTGTTTCGTTCTTTATTGAAGAAGATATGTATCACTGGAATATATATATTTGCATTGTTACTTGAATTTAATATTTGAAATTTTCTTGTGTTCATGATTTAATCTAGATAGTATATCAAACTTTGATTTCAAGGACTATATATTAGTTGTATCTTGACCTGAATTAATTTAAATTTAAATAATTTATTTTATATTTGACTGTCTTCTTGAAATTATTGGGCAAAACTTTAAAAATGTTTTGTTTTACTTACTTGGTTTCATTCTTGAATTTTATTATCTTGGATATATTATTATTATTTTAACTTTTATAATTTAATTTTAAACTTGTGCTTGGAATAGATATTGATCTTGAATAATATTATGTTAAATTGTTTACTTGAATACCTTAATATTACTTTATTTGAAAATTTTATACAATTTAGATAATTGAAGTATTATTTGTTAATTGAAAACTAGGTTACTTGTATTGATGTTATATATATATATATATATATATATATATATGATGTTATATATGTATGATGTACAATTTTTGAAAATTTTTGATGAACCCCCATGTGTTCATGGTGGGGCAGGATGTTAAGAAATCCTTGATCACATGTTCTGTGGGCGGAGTTAAGCTCACGGCGGCGTTACGTAATGTGACGTAACCCCGGACTGATTAGAGAACTTGTTTTTGTCAGTTGAATATTTTGTATCTTGAATATAGAGCTTCTTGGCAGCTCTCCTGAAATTTAATTTTCTTTCAGTCTAATATGTTTATTAATTTTACTGTTGTGTTTAAGTTTGTTGTTAAAGAAAAGACTATAAGACTCTTATTATGCAACTATCATCCTCACACTTCTCCAGATATATATTATTGTGTTTCTTCTTTCGACATAACATTTTTCTGATATCTGCTGATTATCATATTTTTCAGCAACTCAAAACACACTTCCAGCAATTATTGTTAACATACAGTACCAATTTTTTATGTGTGTCCCTGTAAATGAACGATGAATTCAATACTCAAAATATTTTGTAGTAAGGCGCTTGTAATGCACTTTCGTGATATAATATATCAATTTCAATATGTTTGAAATAGTGAAACATTATTAAAATAAACCCCAAACGATTTTTCACCATAGGCCGTGATGTAACGGAATTCTTTTGAGTGTCCCTGTAAAAAAACTATAAGTGGACCACACCATATTCTAAAGTAAGCCTCTTGTAGTGCACCTTGGTCATATATATCAATTTCATTACGTTTGAAATTGTGTAACATCATTAAAATAAAACGGAAATGATTTTTCCCCATAGACCGTAATGTAACGGAATTCTTTTTTGGTGTCCTTGTAAAAAAAAACTATAAGTGCTACACACTTAATTTTCAATACCGAATATTCCATAGTAAACCTCAATAACTTATATCAATTGCATGACAATACGAATATATTTACGCGAGTTAGAGCACGGATAGACAGGCAAGCTGAATTCAGAAACACTTTTCACCTATGTTGGAAAGTGTTTAAAACAACATCAGGTTTTATAATTACACTTCAAACAATATTATACAATAGAAGTCAATTCATTTTTTCCATTTTTTTTATTTTTTTTTTTATTTTTTTTTTATAATACCATTTCCATTTATCTTGCATTGATACATTATAGCGAAAAACCGCTACACAAATCTTATTCTAACAACATAAATTAAAGAAAAATTCAAAAAAATTAAAAATGAATAATTTAAAGTAAAGTAAACAAATATTGTTCTTTGAGAAAATATATAAAATAGCATTTCGATTTATCATACATTGATAGATTCTATGGAATGGTCGCTAGGCAAATTTTATAATGACAACATATATAAAAGAATAATATAAAATATTAAAAACAAATATAATTGAAAAACAAGAAAACAAATATTGTTCTTTCAGAAAAAATATAAAATAGCATTTCGATTTATCATACATTGATAGATTCTATCGAACAGCCGCTAGGCAAATTTTATAATGTCAACATAATCAAAAGAAGAATACAAAATATTAAAAACAAATATATTGAAAATAAAGAAAATACTATTTCCATTTATCATGCATTGATAAACTCTCTCGAATAGTCGCTAGACAAATCTTATTCTGGCAACATAAAAAGAAGAATAGAATGTATCTATAAAATCAATAATTTTATGTAAAAAGAAAAATATATAAACTATTATTTCCATTTAACATGTTTTGATAAATTCTATCGAATAGCCTCCAGACAAATCGTGTTCTGACTACATAAATACAATAAACATACAAAACATTAAAAACAAATAATGTAAAGTAAAGATAAAACGTATTTTTCTTTCGGAAAATATATAAAATTTACGTTTCCATTTATCATGCATTGCTAAATTCAATCAAATAGCCGCTAGACGAATCTTATTTTAACGAAAAATAAGAAAATATTATACACAAATAATTTAAAGTAAAGAAAATAAATATGTGATATACTATTTCTATTTATGATGCATTGATAAATTCTATCAAATAGCCTCTAAAAAAAATCTTACGCTGATAACATAAATAAAATAAGAATACAAAATACTAAAACAATTCATTTAAAGTACAGAAAACAAACATTTTTTTGTCCCCCCCCCCCCCCCAAAAAAAAAAAAAAAAGTTACTTTTTTTTCAACCAATTTGAAAATATTATGACTATTTTATTTTAACACTTTTTTGTTTCATTTTTTTAGTTGTAGGGTAGTGAAGCAGTCTAAAAATTTAAACATCTAAATTTTAAATAATGTTAGTTTCTGAGAAAAAATAAATAAATTCCGAAAAAGAACGCATTTCAATTTAAAAAAAATCAAGCGTCACATATCAATTATGAAGCAATTTCCAATATTACTAAAAAAATATTTTAAATAGTTTAAAGCCTCCCTCTATACTAGCCAATACATTTTATCCAATATTCACAAATCTCTGTAATTTTACTTTTATAGTCTATTTTTCTTTTTGAATATATCATATGTTTACCCAAAATATTTAATTAATTTAGCACAGCTACTCTTCTAAAACATATTGGAATACAGAACTAATAACCAAAGTTTTTCAAAAATATTTTTGCTGCTAACAAAGCATGTTATATAAATTTTAATTTCAGGGATTTTTTTTTTAATTCCTTTCTTAGAACTCTGATTTATCATTCGTCTAACAATTTCCGTGAAATGATAATATCTCTAGAATTTATCTTTACTTACGTACAGAATTCTGTAAAAAAAATGAACGTTATTTAAAAAAAAATATTCCTTAAACAAATTTAACTTCATAAAGAAAATACCAAATCCTTGCAATTTAATTCAAGCAATACTATCTGAAAAATACAAGCCTGTTTTTCTATGACTTAGGTAAAGACTCCTTTTTTTTTTCGAAACTCTTAAAAGTGTTATTAATACATACTATATATTCCTTAAACAAATTTAATTTTATTGAAAAAACATCTCAAAAATTTAATTCAAGCCATGATATTAAAAAAAGTAATTGATATCTTCTCTTATTTACCTTTCTAATGTAAATATATTCCCCGAGTTCTTTCTTTCCCTAAATTATGAACGTTATTAAAAAATATATAATCATTAAATAGATTTAACTTCATTAAGAAAACAGGTGAAAAATTTAATTTAAGCCATAATATTTGAGAACATAAACGATCTCCAATAGATGGCGGTAGTTGTCCACATTGCTCCTCATCTCCTGAATCCCTCATCAAAAGACGGCTGTTTTCTTCAATCATTCTAGCTTTGGTTGCCTGCGATGCATTTTCAATGAAATCTCCTCTCATGTTTTCGTAAGAGGGATTGCCGCTGAGGATACCATCGATCAAAGCACTTACTTATACGGCTAAATCTAAAAGGAAAAATATTTTGGATGTTCTTGTTGATATTGGATTATTAAAAGCGTGTAAAGGATTATGAAAGAACATATTTTTTATTCTTTTTAAATTGCTTTATCAAAATAATAAATTTCCGATAACTGCAACAAGTGATACACAGACTTTTGGATTTTAAAAGTTTTCTCATCTATTAAAAAACGATTTTTATAAATGGGATAATAATTTTGCATTTAACAATGAAACTGAACTGTAAACCGACTTTAATCATCTAAAAAATATTCAAAGAGGAAATATTTCAAAGCAAAAATGTAAAAAATAAATTGTTTTGATTTTTCGATTATTAACCAAACGCGGTGAAATGTGCGATTTGAAGTTGTGCGAAGAATATAAAAACCGATTGAAAAACACATTTATTGCTACTGGAAAAATATTTACTATTGAAATGAACTCATAAAATGAACCAATAAATGCATTAACCGTATAGCTGAATCATGGATTTTAAAATGAACTTTTTAATTTTATTAATTAAATAAGTTTTTTCAAGTTGTTTTGAGAAACCATTGCTTAGAATGTAATTATCTAGACGAAATCAATTTTATAATATATTTTTTAAATTCTGTTAAGAATTAAATAAAATTTAGCAAAATTACTTTTATATAACTCAAAAACATTAATTTGCAACAATGTTTTACACGTTTCTAAGAAAAATAACTTTTTATTGTTCGCTACAATAAAACAATTAATCTTGCTACATTGAAACAATCTAATGAAACAAGTAATGGAAGAAGAAGTAGAAAAATTCTCTTCAAAATCAAAAATCTGAATTCAAACGTGATTTCGCTGTGAATTTTGTTACTTCTGAAAACAAAACTTTTTTTTGTATTTTTGAAGATGGCATCAGAATCAGTGTTTTTAAAATTTACTACTACAGAGTAAAATAAAAAAGTGGATAAAAAATCGTCTGCAGTCTTCAAGAACATAACAAAACAAATGTGAATTTGAACGTGATCTTTCCGTGAGCTTTGTTTTAGTTTTTCTGTGAGTAAGAACTTATTGGAAATTTGATGATGGAACAGATAGCGGTGTTTTTATTTTTAATAATTATAATGTCTCCTATTTCATTTGTGGCATCAGTTGAATCTGCACTGGATACTCGACGCAGTGGATCGGTTTTTGAAGACAGTGATTCAGGTAAGAGGGCTCTTTACGTCTTCATCTTTTATTCATGTAATTTTTTTAACGCTAGAATGATATTGCTTTCAATGAAATTAATGCTTAAAAATAAATAAACGAACGACACAATAAAGAGAAGAATGACCCAATCGTATTGGAATGATACGAAAAGTTATTTTCTTATATTTTCTATTTTAAAAGACTTCAACAAAGAACGTTATACAATTCCTTTGTATATTCTCTATATTGTTTTATGTTCGCGCATAACTTTTGAATGGGTTTTTTGATTTTGATATATTTTTTGTTCGAAAGAAATTGTCCTAGTAGTGGTCCAGTTGTCAATTTCACAAGAATCCATAAACGGTAGAAATGGAGAAAACTAAAGGTTTGTTACTAAACATTTTGCTAAATTGTGCTAACCATTTTCGGCATGGTGGATTAAATCCGGTTCCACTTAATTTTAATTTCCAAATACCACAATGACACCAGAATTTTGAATGAAATTCTTGCCTTTTATAATGTATGCAAAGTAACACTTTTACTTATTTTCAAATAAATTTGCTCGTAAATCCTGGTGTCATTCAATTATTTCAACATTTTAGTAACAAAAGTACACTTTGTGCCTGATAGTGTTAAATAAAGGAACGTCGTGCATAGTGTTTTCATTATGGTACATTTTCCGGATCTATTTGTACAATATTCAACCTTAATGCTACCGTACAATAAATTAAATTGAAAATTAAAAAATATATATTGGGTTGTCCGAAAAGTTCGTACCGGTTGGTAAAATTAAATCGTACAGGAAAATTCTGCCCGTTAATTATTAGACATTAGATATCGGAATCAACTACAGCTATACAATTTCACTTTCTTCTCAATATTTAAACTCTACCCTTAATCTCTTTCGCTTTACTTTATTATTCCAAATTTATTATCATCTCATTTTTTAACTTTACATCTATCTTTTATATTGTAATTGTTCCTTTATCATGTAGTTAATACTACATCTAAACTTATCAAACGGATCAATTTAATACAAGCCACTCTACTTGTAATAACCTGGTGTTAAGATGATTGCAACTCGGAAGCACCTTAACCGACATCAACTGTTCGGCATCTCTAATAATGAAATTTTCCGGTGCGAATTGATTTTCCCAACCAGCACGAACTTTCTGGACAACCCAATACATAACAATTTTAAATAAGTGAAAACATTATTACCGATTTTATGAATTAAGTCATAGATTTTATTAAGCTCATGTTACTCTACTCTACATATATTGACTGCTTCATTGAATTGACGTAGATGGAGCATGATAAGTTCGAAAAACCAAAACATGATTTATAAAATAATGATATAAGCAAAAGTTCACGTTGAGCATTCATTATAAAATCTTTCATACGTGATGTTAAATCATTTTGCTTGTATGTATGAGCTTCCACGTGCATGTGCATGGGAATGTTTCATTGAAAATTACGAAAATCTTTAAATGGTTACTTTTTGAGCCTAAGTATTTAAACCAAAAATATGTGTATTGATATTTTACTTCTTTTCTTATTTATATGTATTTGGACTTTTCATTATACTGTCCGTTATTTATTTTATAAAGATTTAGAGGTCCCACCGGTTCCTCTTTTGAATACCACTGTTACCAAATAATATTTTTCGTGGTATATTTCTATTGCAAATATCGTAGTAACCTAGCATAACGTTTATCTTTTAGGAATAGTATTATTTAAAAAAAAGGACTTGTTTTATCATACGATTTGTAATCAGAACGTCAACTTTATCCAGTTTACGCTGAATGAAGTCAATACTTTGATCTGACTTATGAATCGTATGCGGGTCGGGCTATATCCGCAAGCCGAACACAAAATGCCACGTAAATTCAACCCGAATCCCGACTCGAACCCGAAATATTTAAAAACAATCCCGAAATGAAAGAAAGTTAATACAACTAAATCTCTATTTTTAATTTTATCCTTCATGTTGAAAATGAATATATATATTTATATATTCATGAATGTTTAAATAAAAAAAAAAAAAATCACTGAAAATATTTTCTTGACATTTTAGAAAAATCAAGTCAACCCGAATACGACATGAAAGAGTCAAGTCCCAGACCAAAGCCAACCCGAACCCTAAACAATGAGTCATCGCGACACGTGGGTCGAGTCATGTTCTGGTAAAATTGGGTTGACCGATGCAGGACTCTAACATGAAGCAATTTATTTACAAATCATCTGCTAGCGTACAAAAATGTACAAATTTCGCAAATTATTTAGGTTAAAAAAAAAAAGAAAAAAAAAGAAATTTTAAAAATTTATGCTTGACGTACGATTTTTCTTGCCTTAATTGAAATTGAAAAAAGTTTCACGTTCTTTTCGAAACTTGATTTTACTACATAAAAGGTTTCGAACCAAACTCATATGTTTCAGTTTAGTTTCAGTAGTTTGTACACTATTAAAACAGACAGATGTTTTCGAAAAGATCACGGAATTTAATACAGTTTACGAATATGTAATATAACCTATTCTGTGTTACCCACGATTCCAAAAAAAAAAAGTTCTACCACCGGCAGTATTACGCATATAAGCCATACTTTGGTCGATTCTCTCCGTTAATGCAAGGAAATTTCATACATTTACTGGTAAAAATGAGTGTCAGAAAGGTTCGAGATACTGATATTTAAAAAAATAATAATAAGAGGAAACTTTGAAAATATTCTTATAAAACTTCCTATTCTTGTTCAGATACCAAAAAATTAAACAGTTTTTTCCATTTTTATATAAACCGAATAATATTTCAGAAAATGTTCTCAAAGATTGCATTTTGAACCAATTTTCAAGACATAACAGCCTGAGAAATATCGTCTTTGGAGAAGAATGGATCTACCAGAGGTAGTATTATACCTATCAGAAAAACGCTGTTCGATTCTCTTGCATTTCATTAATAATGCATGAAAATATCATGCATTTACTAGTAAAAATGATTCTCTTGGAGATTCAAGATATTCAGCGGGCAAAACATAAACAGGAAATTTTGAAAACATACAACTTCGTATTCCTGTTGAGATGCCAAAAAATTAAACAGTTTTTTCCCTTTTTATATAAAGTAAATAATATTCCAGAAAATGTTTTCCAATTTCGCATTTTTAACCAATTTTTGAGACATAACAGCCGGAGAAATGTCTTCTTTGATGAAGAATAGATCTACCACAGGATGTATTATACCTATAAGGAAAACGGTGTTAGATTCTCTTTCACTTCATTCATAATGCATGGAAATTCCATGCATTTATTGGGAAAAATGTGTATCAGAAAGATTCAAGATATTGAACGTTGAAAAAAAAAAAACATCTACAGGAAAATTACACAAAACATCTTTTTACAACTTTGAAATAAATCATAATTGAGAATTTTTTTAGATACGAGTTTCATGAACTAATATTGACACTTCGTTATACTACAACATAAAACTTTATTGCAAATATATATTTATTATATTATAGAAATATATATTATATTTATTATAGAAATAAATATATTACACATATAATACATGTTTAGCCGCTAAATTTGATGTCCCAGGGCCTTCGAACCTGCAAATATGCAACAGTGTCTAAAAACTTAATTGCAAGATTTCCTTATTTTTGCAAAATGTATACATTTTAACGTCTGAATGTGAATGTTGTCGCTTGGCGAAACGTCTACTATTTTGTATTTTTAACTGTTTTTAAGTATATATTTTTTTATAAATTTTTATTTTATGTGTACTCATGTCTGTCTTAAATTATTTTAATTGGTGTTTTTAAGATTTCCTTAGCCTACATTTTTCCAATGAAAAGATTGTCTAAATCCTATACGAATGATAATATTGCTACTCAGCCGTGGGTTGAGCCTTTTTCTGCATCAGTGCTGTTATAGTTGGAAAAGTAGTTCTACAGGTTAAGTTTTAAGGGAGCGCGTATTGTAGCAAATTTTAAAGCAAACGTGATTTTTCCAACACATTGTTTTCCCAAATATCATCGAAATTAAAATAAATTTTTACTACTGCTACACGCTATAAATTTCGTCATAAAACATGAAAATTACAGGCAGTAAGTTACTGGATTACACACCCTTGTGATTGGAAGAGATTTTTTCATTATTTAAAGAAATCCCCGTCTTTTGACTGGAGACTGGAGGATATTCCAATTCCTGATTCGAGACTGAAAAAGGTCACGTGGAACCGGTAATTTACCCAAAGAACTTCTAACTGATAAGAAAGGAAGCTACTATTGCTTTATCCCATGAACTGTTTCGTTGGCTGTCAGAGATTTATATTATGTTTACGAAACCTACCGTTCATTACCCCAGCCCCACCAGTGGCTGAGAGGTTCTGCTCTCAAAGCAGGTAGACGGGAGGTGCTGGGTTCAAACCCTGTCGCGCTCGACGACCTAACCGTTCGGAGTTTTGCGTGGTTTTCTCCGAACCTTGCCGTAAATACGGGTTAGGATCCCTTAGAAAGACCCCCACGGAGGGCACTTCCCCCTAGGGCTTATATCCCTCGTGTAGATAATCGGCCGTCATAAATCAACCAACCAACCAACCGTTCTTTATCCAAGAAGTTCTTCGCCTGGACCACGTGATCATGACGTAGATGGAATATCCTCCATTTCCTGAAATATCGAGCTTCGGTTCGTGAATTTTTCATGTTTAGAAGGATATATGTACAACAAGGTGTAATACATCTATAAGAAAAACGCTGTTCTATTCTCTTGCACGGAAATTTCTTTTACTGGTAAAAAAGAGTGTCAGAAAGAATTAAGATGCTGAACAAAAAAAAAAAAAAAAAAAAAAAAAAAAATTAAAACCTTTTACAACTAGATACTAGTTTTATGAACTCGTATTCACATTCCGTTATACTACAGCATAAAACTATTTAAATCATAAGATTTTATCTACAGATTTAGGTGCCCCCTAAATTTGATGTTCTGTGTATCCATGCTGTTTGAATCTGCAAATATGCAACAGCGCCTAAAAATGTATCAAAAGATTTCTTTAGCCTCAATTTTTCCAATGGAAAGCTAGTCTAAATTCTGTACGAATAATATTATTGCAGGGGTGATTGTGTTCCGGTATTTTGTACTCCACTAAATTTATATATAGTAATCTTTTTCTTCTTTAATCGATAATTTCTTAAAAAGCTCAATTAAAATAGATTAATTACGTCTATAGAAAAGCATAATAATATCAGTGATTTTGACAAAAGCATCCTTTAGGAATTTTATTAAAAAAAAAAAAAAAAAGCAGGAAACATTCGAAAGTGCCCCACGAAATCCTTCAATTCCGCCAGCGATTCACAAACATTTTATAAGATACACATCCATGTACACAGTGGTAACTATAAGGCCCTATGATTCAGGAACTTTATGTAAGAAAATTTTGCAGAAAAAACAATAATTGTAGAGCTACATTTTTCTGAAAAAGGGTGTATTAATAAAAGCTTAATTACGTCTATTAAAAAAAAAAAAAAAAACATACAAATATCATTGATTTTGGAAAAAAACATCCTTTAAAATGGATTTTTATTTTTTTAAAAACTAGAAACAGGAAACATTTGAAAAAGCACCACGAAATTCTTCGAAGAGCGCGATTCCGCCAGCGGGCACTGCGTTGGACAGCCCATAAAATATTTTCGCTAATCTGATTTTACAAAGATACAAATAGAAGATCCAAATCAAAGAAGTCGTGAGGGATTACTTGTAGTTTTAAATAATACTTTTAAAATTTCTCTGAGGCTTATGATATTACAAATGGCCCGATTACCATTGGAGAAAACTTTTGGCAGTATCTTAGGTATTTAAATGTAGAGCTTCTGTATTAAAGCGATACTTCACTCACGTCAAAACACCCGCTTGCTAATGTTAATCCTACAGAGGAAATATTTTAAGATATCTCGTTCGCATTTCAATATTTTTAAATGAATTTTTTTTTCATGGGATAGTCGAGGTCGATCTCTATGCAGGCTCTTTTTTACTTTTTCGATTTTGGTTGCAGTTTTCTTTTATTGAGGATACTCTTTCATTTTCGAAACCGATTACGAACGGGAAAGTATCTTAATGAAAAAAAAAATAATAATCAAAATCAAAAAAGTACAAAAGCGCCTGCATAGAGATTGACTTCGGCTATCCAAAGAAAAAAACATTTAAAAATTTTGAAATGTGAACGAGATATCTTAAAATATTTCCTCCTTAGGATTAACATTAGTGAGCCGGTGTTTTCGCGTGAGTGAAATAGCCTTTTAAGGGGTTACCATATATTCTCAACAGCGAAAATTGACATTTTTTTTTCTTGAATGAAAGGAGTAAAATTAATTGAAAAACTGACAATTGTTTTTTATTGCTTCAAGTACTTTAAAATATTTGTTTCGTTAAATTTGGTATCGTATTACGTCAGAAACCTCCAGCAGCATTGACCTGTACTAAAATATCCAGGCTCGATGAGCAGCACCCTAACTTCCTACGGAAGCAAAAAAATATCAAAATCTCAATTTCTTCTTGTAAAATAAGGTTATAACTAAGAGCCATCGGTTCAAATTTTTGAAATTTTGAAAACTAAGAAAACTGCGCTTTTTTGAAAAAAAAAAAAATCATTTTTCGTCTGAAATTTTGATTTTTAAACTTATTGAAAAAATAAAAATGAAAAAATGGCTCGATGGCCCTTAGACAATTTAACTATGCGTAGATGATTGCAAATTTTATCCAGAAATGTTAAAAATTATTTAAGTTATCATGCTGCTCATGCTGAGAAATGTAGTTTCCAGAAAATTGCGTTTAAAGTTTTAGAAGAAAAAATATACTGATAATTTTATTTTTCTCAACTTATACTTAATTTTCCATTCCTGAGTCATACTGCGGACCCTTCTGTGTCTTAATATGCTCATTTAAAAGGGAATAGAATCTTTTCAGCGATTGTGCACGCGCTCACATTTTTGCTCATGTTTTTCTTAATAATTAAGATATGACATTAAATTTTTTTGTCCATAATTCTACACATTTTGAGGATTTAATTTCCGTAAAAAAAAAAAAAAAAAAAAAAAAATTATTTTTTTAAAAATGTAAATGCTGGTCGATTACACCATGAAACATTACAACATTAAAGACGTGAGTATAAATGGTTGGTTGGTACGATGGTTGATGGTTAACCTAGTTAATTTTTTTTTTTTTTTTTTTTTTTTTTTTTGTGAGACGGCAATAATAATGTGGCAACGGACGGAGTGTTTTTCGCATTTGAAATTTTAGAAGCAATTTAACAAATATTTCCTGAGGATGACCATAGAAAGTGATCGAAACGTCGATATTGATGTATACGAATGTATATTATCGTCGATATTAATGTATACGAATGTATATTATCGTCGATATTGATGTATTAAACGATGTATAAAATTTTAAATTTGACATTTGTACCCACCATTCAGTAAATTTGTGATGTTTTATACTCACCTCTTTAATGTTTTTTTTTTTTTTTTTTTTTTTTTTATAAAGTTGAGAACGTAAGTAACCCCTTAACACTCTGATCGTCTAACGGCTTTCCTACATTTTCCCATAAAAATGCTTATAAAACTCACGTTAGTTAAATTTTTTCTTTGCAATGCCGTGTAAAAATGTCTTCCATATCCCTTCACCTTAGATAATCCAATCGTCTGAACACAATTCTCTTAAAAATATTATTTTCTATAACCGGTTTAAGTTGTTTTCGGAAAACGAAAAATTACGGAAAAAGCCGCTTAGAGGGTTAAATAAAGAAAAAAAATTAGCAGTCAGTATTTTTGAATATTTTCCGATTAAATGGATATTAATCGCGAAAGGATTTGTTTGCTTAACATTTCCTTTATCAAAATGCAATGCACTGTACGAAATGGGTACTTAAGAATCCACTATGCCTCACAGAATTTTTTTAATGAATCAAATATAAGTGCATTATTAATAGTAAAGAAATAGTATAAACAAGTGGGTAAGTGTGATCGAAGATCGCTCAAAGGGTTTCGTTTAATATTCCTTTAAAAAAAAAAAAAACACTTTATCCTTTCTTTAATAAATCCAAATAAATTTCATTTAGCAAAAAAAAAAAAAAAAAAAAAAAAAAAAAGTTGTTTTTTATAAAGTAAAAATTTACCGGTCTATTTTTTTGTTTTTTCGAATATCTAAACCAGCCGGATAGCGGGCCAAGCCCGCTATTATATTCTGTCATACTAATATCCGTCATACGAACTAAATGCAATATTTAAAAAAATTAATTTCAAAATTAAACAAATTGTACACCTTCAAAATGTTAAAATATGCGAATATTTCCATAATCGGATTTTCATCACGATTCAATATGTTTCTCAAACTCATATATTTACTATTCTCTATTATTTATATTGATACTCGCTTTGTATTATACTCAAACATTTGAAAAATTAGTTAAACTTTCCATATGACGTCAGATTTTCTTTTTAATTCTCTAATGACGTGATATTAATCTGCTTTGTGTGCTTACACATACTCATACTCCTTGTATTATTGAGAAATCTTAGACATTTTCCGTTTTATTACGACTATGACGTCAATCAATTTTATTTCATATTAATCTTTTTTTTCATTTGGTGAAACTTTTTATTTCATTTTTTCACGTGGAAATAGTCTGATAGAAAATTAATTTATTGTAGAAGGAATTTCATCATGGATTTTTTAATTTTTAGCATCGGCTATAACGAAAAATGTTTAAATTTATTAGGAAAAGGCTGTTAGAATTTTGGTTTTTTTATCTCTATTTATTAAAATAATACGAATTTTTCAAATTTTAATATTTTCAGTCCTTCACAGCTGATATTCTGATTTATACACAAAGTTTCAACTCTGTAAGTTACATAGTTTTCGAGAATGGCTCTGTGACAGACAGACAATGGAGCGGAAGCAATAGGGTTTCGTGAGATGAACGAAACTCTAAAAAAAAAAGACAATTTCATTTGTTAAATAAATTATTTTGATGCATTTTTCTATTGATGCTGGTATCACATGACCCATAAATTTCAATTTTACTTTAAATTTTCTAAATTCTAAATATCTGAAAAATTTGTTAGCGTAACATTTCCTTCATCGAAATGCAATGCACTGTATGAAATGGGTACTTAAGAACCCACTATGCCTCACGAATTTTTTTAATGAAACAAATATACAGTGGAACTTTCATTTAACGAAGTCTCATCGTTACACTTAAAAACTTCGTTATGAAGAAAATTCGTTAAATAGAAATTAACTTAAATTCATGAAATTTTTTCTTGAGATATGACAAACAGGTATTGGGTTCAGAAACATTTAATTCAGTTTTAATTATAAAGCCGTCTTTTACAAAACAGTTGTGTACGGTCGATGAAATCACATCACATTCCCAAGCTTTGGCCCAAGCTTTCATCAGCTCTCATACACAGAATCTCAAACTAATGTTTTCACTACATCGGCTTTTTTCTGTCTTTTTCGATAATGTACTTCAAGATTTTTTATTAGTCCTTAGACTAATGATTGAAGTTTAGCTGTATTGGCAGGAACAAAAATAACTTTGATGTTCTTCGATTTGTATTTTGAAGCACGTTCTTTTGGATGTACAAAGCAATTGTCTATCACCAATGGAAGTTCAGAATGGTACCAGTCCGACTCTAATAGATATTTTTTGTTTCAATGCATCTAACACCATTGCGACACCTCATCTTCTATATCATTGAAGGTAAAAAGGGGATTTTGACTTCTCCCAACTGTCAGCGCTGGAGTCTTGGAGTGGAAGAATAGTGATAACAAGTGTTTTTCTTTGTGTGAAAAAAAATTGTTTTATTTAGCACCAAGCAGAATGGAAATTATTTAAATGTGTCCATTTTCATACAATCGAATCCGCTGAAATAAATTTGCATATATCCTTAAAACAGCAGTCGCTTAATTTGAATTCTGTACACATACAAAAGTGGAATAAACTTCGTTATATAGAATATATTTTTCGTAATGTGGGGATTAATTTACATGATAATGGTGTTCAAAATCAAAGTTCTGCAGAAAATTTCGTTAACTTCGTTAAATAGGGACTTCTTTAAACCCTATTTAGTAGCATTGTATTAGTATAATATTGATAGTAAAGAAATAGTATGAAAAAAAGACAATTTAATTTGTTAAATAAATTATGTTGATGCCATTTTCTACTGATGCTGGTATCACCTGACCCATAAATTTTGATTTTACCTTAATTTTTCTAAATTCTAAACATCGCACAATTTTACACCGTCGAATAGGAACGAAAAATGGTCTTCCAAATGTGATTTGTTTGAAAATTGTATTCCAATTTACCGATTTTTTATGAGTTTAAAAATAAATTTCAAGCATGATTTTTTTACATCTATCTCTATCGTGTGCAACCCGATTATGAAAGATTAACCCGTTTGCACTTAAAGCAATACAAATTTCCTACAAATACATTTGTTTCCGACTAATATTACATAACGGAATTGAAACTTCGTGAATAAATAAATCTACCCTATATATATAAAATCCTAATGAAACGAATTTGTGAAACGATTTTATGAAACGAATTTATGAAACGATTTTATGAAACGACTGATTAAACGACTGATTATGTTTCAGGGCTATTTTTAATAAAATATTAAACGCTTGATGGTGAAATTAATACCAATTGTCCATAAAAATCCGCGGATGTCAAAACTGGTAATAGAATTTTGAAATTGGAATTAGTTTTCGAGATATTAATTTTTTTCTAATTTTAATGACATTTCTTTAATGATGGCAACTAATTACTCAGTTTTTTTGTGACAAAAAAGGGAAAAAAATTGAAAAGGATCCCGGTAGGGATTATTGATTTCCTTTTATTCGTCATTTTCAAATTGAAATTGAATTTATCTTTTATTTCAATCTATAATGAAGACAAGATTGTGATTAAATTATGTTTTTCAGCAAAATTTGAAAAAAAAAAAAAATCACATTTCTATCGTCAGGATTCAATCGCCTGTCAGCATGTAATTTAATTTATAAACTAAAAATATTTTCAGTTCGTCATTTCGTCCAAATGACGTCATTTATGTAAACGCAAAAGAAAGGGGGGGAAAGGAATTAATAGTAATTATTATTTATTGATATCATTTTGTTATTTTTTTTGTAAAATTTAATTAAACGAATTTATAAAATCACTAATTCGGATATTTGAAACGAATATATAAAATAATAATTGCCCAACTGAACGGAAGGAGAATAAAATATCCTGCTTGGTTTTTTCCGCGAAGTTTTTTAAAAAAGCGTCAAGACCCCTATAATAGAAAAGCACCAAAAGTTCATTGGGTTTGTTTTCATAACTTTTGGGCAACAAATCTATGTATATTAACGAATCAATCCCTTTTTGAAGCTCGAATTACGCCAAACCTAAAAGCAAAGGATCCTATACTGGAAAAGTACCCGATTTTCTTATGGACAATATTCAAGTGACATAACAGGGTGCAAAATTATCGCGGATAGCAAATTTGTTTAAATATCTCATCAATTGAAGCCGAATAAATGCAGGCATGCATGCACAAAATATTTAATTAAATTTGTATGATAAATAATTATTAGAAAATTCGTATATACATATTAATTAAAATAAATAATTTACATATTTAAAATAACATGAAAATATGCATGATGGTGCACTAAAATAGAGAGAAAATTAAAACCTGTTACTGAAAATGTCTATAACATAGTACTTTTCAATACCGTGGTTCTTAATGTTATTCACAATCAGATGGAATTTTTCTCATCCTTAAACGCAAAAGAAGAATAGAATACAGTTGTTATAAAAGTCCGAGAGGTAGCCACAATTTAAACCTAACCATTTTATACAAGCTGGTTTTCAAGGTGTAATTGATTTTACTTATCAATCCCGAAAACAGTCGTCAGTTGTCGCAACAGCTGTGTATTAGGCCATGATAATCAAAAAATGCCCCATTAAAATGTTAAAAGCATGGCAACCCAATTTACCAATATTTTAAAAATAAAGTACGCTGTCATGTTTTTAGAGGCCTCGAAGTCTGAGCGGGGGTTGGCGAGCGTAGCTCGCAGGGGTAGGCCCCCTAGTAGAATAATAATAATAATAAAAACACAAATTTAAAAGACGAGTAATATTGAACGACACACTTAAACCACTTAAATTATTAGAATACAAAAGGCTATTGTAAGTAGCAATATTTGACGATTTTTTCGACTGTTAATTCGTAATGTATAAATTCAGTTTATTTTTAGGTGCGTTCGTAATTATATAAATGCGTAGCACCTATAGTCATCGTCTGGTCCGTCTGTCTGTTCGCATATAACAGCACAAAAACTATCCAACCGAGTTTGAAATTTAATATATACAATCGTTGCAGAATTTAGTCGAGTCATTTCAAATTTTATGAAAATCGAATCCAAACTTAAAAAGATATTAATAAAAGTTTTCTTCATTCTATCAAATCTCATCCTATGTAATTAATTCAACGATATCCCAAGATAGGTAATGATTCTGGGTTGCCATGTTGATTACGTCCTATTTCAGAAGGAGTCTTATTATATCCGTATTACTCAATTTCAAAACCGAACTTGTGTACTAAAATTGTTTAATTATAGCATTCCTATAATCTACCGACAGTTTTTTGGATAGATGTTTCCGGAGAAACAGATATTAAATGAATAAAGAGTCTAAATATAGATTTCAAGTTCTGAAAACTTCAAAGCTAGGCTTAAGTTTCCCATTGAAATTTTCAGGCAATGTTAACAAAAGGTAAAATGTTGCCAACTCAAAATGTGCTTATTTTATTAAGGAAATCAATCCTATTATAATGACAGACGATATAATTCGTTTCTTCAGTGAAACATTAACGATGATTTTTTACTTTGTCTTGTATTGAATATTTGCGCATAGTATAGTTTTAATTAGAATTGTAATGATTTTTTTTTTTTTGTAAAAGTGTATTGAAACTTAATTTCAAAAAATAAAATTAATATCAATAATATGAAAATCTGCCCATATTTTGTATTCATGCAGCAGATATTGCACCAAGATCTAAATATTTATAAAACGAATTATAGTACGAACGCACCTCATTTGTCACATTTGACGTACAATTTCCAACTTGTTTAATTATTGGCTCTGTCATCAATGCCATATCAGCATTTTCTAAATTATCGCAATCACGAATCAAATCTTGTAAAGACCAATGTTTTCTTGTTCTTACTACTTTTAATTTCAACGAATTGGTGTTCTTGCACTGTAAAAAATGACCGATGTTTCTTATTTTATGAAAATATGCTATAACCACGAACGAAAATATAATATAATCTTCTGAGTTATCCGACATTCCGAATAGCGTGTTCCATTGTCTTTTGAATCCGCAGAAAGTAATACATCTCCAAAATTTAAAGAATAATTTATAAAAACAAATTATTTTTAGCTGCCCGAATTTTTCAGAAACGTTTCCGAAGGGTTTTTATAGTGTATTAATTAGTGTCCTCAGGCTGGAATATCTGTTTTTCGAATGCTATCCATTCTGAAGTAAACATTTTCATGCTAAAAAAAAAAAAATTTTTAACAGACAAACATGCAAAATGAACAGCGTTAACAATAACATTAAAATTAAGATTATTTATTTACACTTTCATGTATAAATTAACTTATGCGGCTAAAAACGTGTACTTGAGAATAGATAACATTCGAAAAACAGGTATTCCAGCCTGAGGACACTAATTAATACACTATAAAAACCCTTCGGAAACGTTTCTGAAAAATTCGGGCAGCTAAAAATAATTTGTTTTTATAAATTATTCTTTAAATTTTGAAGATATATTCGTTTCTGGGGATTCAAAAGACAATGTAACATACTATTTGAAATTTCGGATAACCCAGAAGATTATATAATATTTTCGTTCGTGGTTATAGCATATTTTCATAAAATAAGAAACATCGGTCATTTTTTACAGTGTGAGGCTATTACTTTTTTTTGCGTAAACACAGTGGAATAAAACTTCACTTTGATATTTTATCGTTCATTCAACTTTTTATCTTACACTAATATCAGAGCTGAATTCTGGTAGTTTGATATCGGTGAAGAAATACTTGTCAAGCTTTCACCACCCATTTGGTTAAAATTATGTTTGGTTTTCTTTTTTAATACTTTTTAACTGTTTCCAACATAGTTGAAAAGTGTTTATAAATTCGGTTTGTCTGTCTGTCTGTCTGTCCGTGCTCCAACTCGCATAAATATATTTGGATTGCCATGCAATTTACGTATGTTATTGAGGTTACTATAGCATATTCGGTATTGAAAATAAACTGTGTAGCACTTATAGTTTTTTTTTTTTTTTTTTTTTTTTTTTAAAGGGACATTTAAAAAATTCCATTACATTACAGCCAAAGAAAAAAAAATCATTTGTGGTTTATTTTCATGCTGTTACATAATTTCAAACATATTGAAATTGATATATATCACTGAGGTGCACTACAAGAGACTTACTTTATAATATGGTGTGCATAGCACTTATATTTCCTTTACAGGGACACGCAAAAGAATTCCGTCACATTACGGTCTATGGAGAAAAATCGTTTGGGATTTATTTTAATAATGTGTCACTATTTCAAACATATTGAAATTGATACAGTATATCACTAAGGTGCATTACAAGAGACTTACTATAGAATTTTTTTGTGTATAGCATTCATCGTTCATTTACAGGGACACACAAAATAATTCGGTACTGTATGTTAACAATAATTGATGGAAGTGTGTTTCCAGTTGTTGAACGCGTTTTTAAATTTAACTTCTATTTTGTCTATTACTTGGTGTGTATAAATTCTTTAGATCATATACAGAGCAGCACAAAAGCCCACGAGTACATTTCCTTTTATTGTCGGACATCCCACAAGGGGGTTTTTAAACTGTGCTACGCTTTTTCAAACTGAACTAAAATTTAGAATTATGTGTACTGTATATACAAATCTATAGATCATATATAGAGCTGTACAAAATAATTGGGACATATTTCCGAATATTGTTGGTAATACCTGAAATTGTGTTTTTAAATGTCTTAGTGTTTTCCAAATTGTTTACTTAGATTGGTCGAGGCTAGTTCAGCTTAAGCTGAAAAGTAGGCCTCCCGAAAAGTAGGCCCGGTTTGACTTTGACTTTGTTTACTTAGATATCATCTTTCACCTTATTAAACAATAAAGATTTGTAAAACTTTTTTGGAAGTGTTGGAAAGTGTTACATAATCTATGCTCGACGCATGATTTTTCGTTCTGGTTTGTAAGTGCACTTACAAATAACATGTTAAATCATATATAAAAGTTATTTACATGTGAAATATTTGCACCTATATCCATTCAAGCAATCGAAATCTTTGCAAATAACTTGTAAATAAAATAATATAATTTGGAAATTTTTCATCTCTTATTGAACTGTCCCGTATCTTAGTGCTAAATCGTTCTTGTTTAATAATAACAATACTTTTTTAATACTTTTTACTAATTTTTTTTTTATCTTACATGTTAATTTTTCACTGGCGTACATTATGTCTGAAGTATTGCAATAACTGGCTATGATATTTTACTAAAAATATCTTTAATGAGTTTTACTTTATTTTCAAATGGCTATTAAGTTTCTACATTTTCAGCCGTTTTTCTTCTTCTTTTCAAAACAGACTAAACTAGCTTGTTTTTAGAGATTGCGTGTTCTGACCAATGGTTTGTGAGCTTAACTCGTTGGGTTAACTGTTACGGTGTCCTGTACAGCCATGGGAAAAATTATAATGACACATTGAAAAATGAGTAATATGCATTAAAGTAATCATCAACTGAAAATAAAGTCAAACATAATTTACTACTCGTAATAAGGAAATATTAGGAACCTATTAATACGAAATTAAATCACAATAAAATTTAAAAATCACATATTAATAGAAATATAATCAAACATGTAAAAAATTATAAGGATATAATGAAATATATCTGGAAGTAAATTAATATTCTACAAAATCACCTTTTGTTTACAATGACCCTTATTAATCGTGCAGTCATTGATTCAAAAAGTCCAGTTACAGTTTGTTTAGAAATGTTTTTTCACGCTAATTTGATGGATGATGTCAAATCGCATGTACTTGCATATTGTGCGTCATGCTTCTATACTTTTCTAGCTAAAATGCTCCACATATTCTCTCTGGGGTTTAAATTAGTCCTTCTTGGCGGTCAATCCAAAAGTTTGACAGAATTGGCCTCGAATCATGAACATGATGTGATGCCCGAGACACATGGCAACTTTCTTTGTCTTGTTGAAACAAATAATCATCATCAGTGATAAGGGGTATGTTTCAGGCAATAATTTTTCAGCTAGCATATCCACTTATGATTCTGAATTCATGCGACCTCGAATGGACACGATTGGTGTTGTACCATTGGCTGTAAAACCTGCCCACACCATCACAGATCCTCCTCCGAATTGGCGTTATAAAACAAAAAGGTTTTTCCTTTCACAAGTCATATCAATAATGGCGAAAACAATCTGGTCCATCCAAATTAATTTATTTTGTCCGAAAATACCACATCTTTCAAGCGAGATTCAAAATAAACGTGTTACCTAGTAAATTCTAATCTAACTTCTTATGTAGTTTTGTAAGTGATGAACGTGACAGTAGTTTAACATATCTAACATCGTGATTCTTTTGCAGAACATTACACACTGTTTGCCTAGTGCATGGTAGATTCATTTATGTTTTAATTTGAGTAGAACTCTGTGTTTTTTTAAGCAAACTCGATGTACAATTGCACGT
The DNA here is from genome assembly GCA_963931845.1 of Maratus michaelseni. Lineage (NCBI taxonomy): Eukaryota > Metazoa > Arthropoda > Arachnida > Araneae > Salticidae > Maratus > Maratus michaelseni. The sequence continues at coordinate 314,594,690 of OZ007595.1, forward strand.
TTCTGGCGCATAATCAGAGACACAGGCGTACATGTATATGCTTCTTCTTCCCATAATCGTTTGAATTCTTCAAAAAATTAAAAATTAATGTTTTATATCTGTTTGTTTTCCTAACAATTCCCCGTCCACATATTCCACATTGTTTGTAAGCAATGATTTTTCCCTTTTCAAATTCAGATAGCTGTGCTCTATTTGGCATGTTGAAGAACGAGATAAACTGAACAATCTTACTGCGCAACAGTTTTAGGCTACTTTAAACAATCCTATGATATTACCAAATATGCAAAATTTTATTTGCGATTTCAAAAGAAATGCGTGTCCTTTTAATTTTTCCAGAGTTGCAAGCTATTAAAACCTTTTTTAATTCATGCCTTTTAATGATTTTTAAAATTTTCAACGTACAGTTTGTTTGAAAATGTTTCGTTTAAAGCATTTTTATCATACAAATATTTGCATAATTTTCTAGCCAAGCTCCTACCTTTGGCAAATTTTCGCTTGTCCTTATAATTTTTTCCATGACTGTACCAACCCTTAAAGTTTGTATCATGAAAATTCGAGTTCACCCTATAATTTTAAGTAATGATGAAAAAAATCAATTGAATCATTAACACTTTCGGAACGAGCGCCCCTTTATGTAAATTTTTGGCAACATCATTTCCGAAGAGTAACTTTCACCTCATTTAATCATTGAAATTCTGTGATTCGACAGGGCGAAAATTACTGATCAGAAATAATGGTATTAAAATTCAAAGATGCTATACTCTAAAATCGACATTTTCAAAACTGAGCAAAAAATACTCAAATCTGAGTATGTCGCATAGCAGGGGTCGCAGCGTCCTATATTTTTTTATATATTTGTTACCACTATTTTCAAACTATAAATTTCATGGTAGATTTCTTTGAAATGTGCAATAGAAGGATATTGTGAATATTATATTTTGAAAATAGTGGTGGGGATTATTAAAAAAATATATAGGACGCTGCAAGCCCTGCGCATACTCAAAATGGCTCCGAATCAAAATGAGTCAAATTTGAAACTTGTGTATAGCCATTTCTGAAAACATGCACACACTCAAGAATAAAACATCATGTGTTCATTTTTGAGTGTTGCCATGTTTCAAACATGAGTATGAACTGACTTCTATATGCTCATTTTTGAGTATGTCCGTGTTTGAACTGATTCTATTCATTTTTGAGTATGTCCGTGTTTCAAAAATGAGTATGAATTGACCTCTAGGTGCTCAGTTTTGAGTATGTCCATGTTTCAATACTCTGAGTATTTCTGGTATTTCAGAATTGAAAGCATTGGATCGTCTTATTTTGAAACAAAAAGTTTCATAACAAAATGAAAACATCCATTGACTCAGGTTTTTAAAGTGTCATTTTTCTCAATGTACACATCTAATACGGCACATATGCATGTCACTCTTCACAAAGTAATTAATAATAAATAATAATAATAATAATAAATTTATAAGTTTTTCATCTTAGTTTAATTACGCCGGTGTTCTACTGCTAACTACAAAAAATAATCCTGAAAAAATGTAATCGAATATTTAATTGGAAAATTTAGAAGTAATTGCATTTAATTTTACGTTTAGTTAATCCTTAAATATTTGCTCCGTTGCCCTTTCTTTTGATGTGCAGCCCGTTTGTTAATGAGTTGAAAAAAATAAATGGAAAATGGGAAAAAATATGAATAAATTAAACATGTGTTATAGGAGAGAGTTTTGTCTATGGGAAGAGAAGTTTAACGTATGTTTTAATTGACAGTATTTTGCAAATTCCCTGTTTTGCATGTTAATTGATAATGAAAAATGTCATAACTATTTCATCTCAATTCGAACACCAGTTTAAAATACTTCTTTTTAATTACTAAAAGAGAAATAAAAACTCTATAAACAGTTAAATGAGTTTTATTAGAATGTTGATATGTTTCGGATCACACTATAGAAAAACCACAGCCCTGGCAAAGTTATATCAAGAAGAAACCATTCAAATAAATTTCAATGAAGGTAAAATATTTTTCCCTTAAAATCTATACCAACCATCCATGGTAAGAGAGACCACAGATATTATAACACGTAAAAATACAATATGTAACGATGCAACATCATTTAATTTAGAAAAATTGTGGCTCGAGTTACTCCATGGTTACAAATATGGAAATAAACATCCAAATAAATATAGAAAATTACGTGCGTAATTTGAAAAAATGCGTGAAAAATTAAATGATGGCGTTTCAAATAATAACTTCATAGACCGTGCAATTCTAGAATATTCTTATTTGTTTTAATAATGACTCAGATGAAGCCGAAACATGTCAACAGTCTAATAAAACTTATTTTACTGCTTATTTTTATGCTTCTTAGAAATTAAAATAAGTATATTATTACAAGGTGTTATAATTTGATATATTTTCACCAGTTTAAAACTATTAAAAAATCATTTTTTTATTATTTATTAAGTATTATTATTGTTATTTATATTATTATTATTATGCATTTTTGATAGCTTATAGTGTCTAGAATATAGGACAAAAAGAGTTTTTTGAAATTCTAATTATTTTAAAAGTTACAACAAAGAATATGCCGATGTAACTAATTGCTGCTAAACCAAACTTCCAACTTTAAACGGATTTTTCTTAAAACGGCATTTCTTTTAGTTGGCTGCGTCGACTGCTCGATAACTGATGGACTAATTTTCATTAAATTTTAAAACAAAAGTTCAAAATCGAATTCTGTAAGGCACTATACGTAGGATTTTTTATAAAAAAAAATATTTTCGTTTATCGATTTCATGAAAGCCTTTTAGGGCTATTTTTATGAGACAGAATTGATTTATTTTAATGCCGCCATTTTCATAAATGTTTATTTTTAAAAAAACCCTACGCCTGGCCAGCCAATACTCTAAAAATTAATTATATTTATATTCTTTTTTTAATAATCAAATTTTAATTGCTCAATAGGCGTATAGCCAACATTGTGAAGAAGTACCTAAGGCGAGACTCGAACCCGGGTCATCAGTACAGCGCATCGACGTTCTACCAACTGAACCACTTGGGAACGATACTCAGCCTGGAACTTTCTCACTATAACATGTTGGCAAGGCTACAAACGCAGCACACGATGGAATATTTTCCGTGAGCCACTAACCCTAGGGGATACACGAAATCAAAGAAAATCCAACATTGATAATTGAATAAATTCATTTTAAGTATTAAAAATGAATTTATTCAATTATCTATCTCTTATCAAAATCTTAGTGTTTTTTTATTTTTTAATAAATAGTTAATTTTACCTTTATTGCATTTTCATACTCTGCTATAATACCAATGCCTCGTGTAAAGCAATCCGTTGAATAATCCTTTGAATTCTCTTGTTTGTAAGAAAATAAAATACATAATGAAATAGAATGAAATGAATAGATAATAAAATGAATAAATAGACAATCTTATTTCTAATCTGGACTAGAATTCTTTAATAATAACTATTATTATTATTATTATTATTATTTAGAACTTAATATTAGAAATAATAATAATAATTATTATAGATATGATAATTATACCTATTTAAATCAAGAAATGCAGGGTTTTTTTTTAATTAATAAATAATCTTAACGTTAACCATTATATCTGTTTTCTGCATTTTAATACTCTGTTATAATACAAATGCCTCGAGAAAAGCAGTCCTTCGAATAATCATTTAAATGCTCTTCTTAATCGGTTTGTAAGTGATATTGGATAACTGTGGAGAGTCTTAAAATATTAACAACTAAAAACTCAAATGCCCATTGGTATGACCTCATCACCTGAAATCCAAATAAATGCAAAACATAATGTATAACATATATGCCATATTTTTGGCATCATCATCTAAAACTTATGATTTAATTATTAAAAAAAATCAGTTATTTAACGAATGTATAATTGAAATATTTGTGATAAATTGGAAATTTTCAGGACACGAATCAAAACTCATCTTATGACTGAGTCTTTATTTATTTATTTATATTTTTTCAAAAAGTTGAATATACAAAGTTAGAATTTTTTGGAACATAAATTAAAACAAATGTGGGTATGATTCTTTGTTTTACTTTTGAAAACATTCAATCTATTTTCGCAAATAAAACAATTCCAAGTTAGTATTCCAAGTTATTTCATTAGTATTGTTATCACAGTGTTGCCAAATAGTTCAATTAGGTTCAAATGGTTAGTATTGCAAGTTATTTCATTAGTATTATTATAACAGGGATCCCAAATGGTTCAATTAGGTTCAAATAGTTAGTATTGCAAGTTATTTCATTAGTATTATTTCACAGTGTTCCCAAATGGTTCAAATAGGTTCAAATTGTTAGTATTGCAAGTTATTTCATTAGTATTATTATCACAGGGTTCCCAAATGGTTCAATTAGGTTCAAATGGTTAGTATTTCAAGTTAGTATTTCAACTTAAATCATTAGTATTGTTATCAAAGGGTTCACAAATGGTTAGTATTTCAAGTTAGTATTTCAACTTAAATCATTAGTATTGTTATCAAAGGGTTCACAAATGGTTCAATTAGGTTCAAATGCTTAGTATTTCAAGTTATTTCATTAGTAGTATTATCAGAGGATTCCCAAATGGTTCAATTTGTAAAGACCACCCTTTTTTATATAAAAATCTTCCATTTAAATTTCCTTGCCAGTTTTGCAAAAAACCGACCTTGAAAGTTATTCCTATTGCAATTATTGTAGAAACCTAATACGAAAAAATTTTTCTTAAGAAAAACGGACCATTTGGGGTGTTATGATTAAGCGACAGAGTTGTTTATTGCTTTCAATCAACGGGAAAATTGTCGAGTCGTTTATGATAAAAACATCCCGATAAGGAGAAACCATTTTTGAATGATGTTTGCACCGTGGAAAAGAATCTGTTGCTTATGCATTTTTTCCGTATGTCTCTATTTATCTCATTTAAAAAAGAAACAACAGTACCAACATTAGGATCCATCTTTAAGTGCCAAACAAGGAAGGTCTCCTTAAAACGCATACTCAGAATATTAAAAAAAAAAAAATTGCTAATGGAACTACTTATGTATACGTAATAAAGGATCAGTCAAATTTAGCTGCGGAATCCCAGTATAAAATTTGTAAAAAAAAAAAAAAAAAAAAAAAAGCGAGTATTTGGCGCAAAAAGACGCGATTTGGCGAGCAACACTTTTCCCTCGCCAAATACTAACGCTTTTAATGCATTTGGAAATTCCTGGTTAGATGAGTTTAAATGCGTAGTATTTATGAATTTAAACTTAAACGATTAAATAGTTTATTATTTTTTCTATAAAGCCTTAAACCTGTTAATTTAATTTTACATGGTTTCGGTGGCTGGATAACTTATAAGTGTATTTTAACAGTAACTTCCTGATTAAGAGCGCTCTCATTACACATTATTCGATATTGAATATTTCGTTGTTTTCATGGCAACAGTACTGTACTCTTGTTGTCTCCAATCCGACACAAACAATATCGAAGTCAAATTGACTATACTCAGAATCTGACATTAATTTTTAGTTTGAAGCATTTTAAATCAATTTAATTAATCAATTATTTTCTGTTCTAAACCGTAGAATACTATCGTTAATTTCCTTTATACATAACATATAAATGTATATCTGGCAATACCGTAGTTATAAAAGTGCGTTTATTTAAGTTAAACTTACTTAAACTAGTTCAATTCGAAGAGTAGACAAACTTTTTCCTAAAACAGCATTTATCATAAAAGCGTATTATTATTATTTTTTTAAAAATTTAATTTTTTTTTCTTTTTTTAGACGTTTTAGCGAAGTTCCGCAGCATTTTTTTTTTTTATATAAACGTACATATCCTCATGAGAAGAATATTCAGTAATTTTTTCAAAATTTTCTGAGTATGCGCTTATGGAGACCTTCCTTGTAACGGAGAGGGGGGGGGGAGGGGATAGAGGCTGGGGTAGGCCTTTTTTCCTCCCTGTATTTTCAAACTTAATTAACCGAATATTCTTTTTCTCTGATTTTTTTTAAACAAATATTAACTTTTTTTTTCTTCTCGCGGGATTTAAAATAATTAAACACTTAGTGGAAAATAAACTTAAGATTTTTTGTAAAAGGATTTTTAAAAAAAATTCTTTATTTTGAAAAAAAGCTTCACTTTTGGATTTTTGCCGTTTCTTATTTGCCAAATTTCTGTATTGCATTTTATGTTGATATGTTTAAAATTTGTATGGCAAAAAAATTCTGCCAAAAGAAAATTTTAGTTCAGTTCATTTCAAGTTTATACACTTCATTTTTTTTTTTAAGTAGACAATACCATTGGTCTTCAATCGGTGGTCCGTAAAAATATGTAGATGGTCCGCAGAAAATGTAGATGGACATTATTTGCATTTTTACGTTTTTTCAAAATAGGCAAAAGGTGAAATTAACATTCGAAAAAAAATTATTGTAACATATATTTTTTTAACCGATATTTTAACACTTCAAATATGCAAATTCAAAATTACAGCTCATTCTTCCAAGTAGTTTTTGAGTTATTCTTAAATTACCCGCATAGCAGTTTGTTTTGCCACTTTTAAAATAGAAAATTTAGGATTCAAACTTTATATCTGCATAAATCCTAGTTTACTTCACCGAATGACTTCCCATTTAAAATCAGAAAGTAAACCAAGAAACCAAATATGAAGTCAAAATTGGGTGTTTGTCTTGAACATTCAAAGTTTGTTACAATTTTCATAGTAAGACGGCCCCGTTAGATTATTATTTTTTTAAACATAAATTGAAAGAAATTCAGAATCCAATGGCTATTTTCATTTATCTCTGCGACAACTTGACGATTAAAATATATTGGATGTTTCGTCTTTTTTTGACATCGACTGTACAAATGTTTTTAAAAGTTCATATTAGTGTTCCGTGGGATTTAAAATAATGAGTTTAGTGGTCCGTTATGTCGAAAAGGGTGGCGACCGCTTTCCTAGACAGCGGACTAGAGAAGAAGACGTGTTCCTAAATCTTGTCGTTCTCTGGGTTTCGTTCTGACGGCGCCTATACATTCATCTAATATATTTATTAAGTTTTAACCGAATCAAGATTGTGGAAGACTTTGTTAGTTAACTTCATACATTATAATTTCTTTTACGTTAATTGATTTTTCGGCTACCTTTAGGCTGAAAATCATAAAATATGAAATATCTTTTTGCATATTTTGTTTAGCACATTTAGTAAGAAAGAACAGGTTGATTCATACGTTTAAATGGACTGATTCATACGTTTAATCAGGGGTGATTGTGTTCCGATATTTTGTACACCACTAAATTTATATAGCAATATTTTTCTTCTTTAATCTATGAATTCTGCGATGACATACTAAGAATATTGCTATATAAATTTAGTGGTGTACAAAATACCGGCACATAATCACCCCTGGTTTAATGGATTTTTTACCCTTCAAATCGTCAAAAATGTCAAAAAATATATCGATTTTTTTTTCTTCTAAAAATAAGCTTTGACATTTCTAGTATATTTGAACGAAGATTTGAAACAATCTGACAATTATAAGGGCAGTAAAAACACTTTTTTGCCAGCCCTAAATGCCACGTCCACTAAATGCTCACGGCATAAAATGTTCACCAATACAATTGTACCACCGGTAATTTAGGAGTATATAAGCAGCAAAGATATTCTGCTAATATTAAGAAAAATGGAACTGTTTTTAATATTTTTTTCTAAGCATAAAATCTTTAAAAGGATTTTTCTGAGATTTTTCTTTCTTTTTTGAAAAGTTGCTGTATTTAACGTGATAAAACGTCAATAATTATTTTTCAAATGTCTTGGTTATTTTTTATGTATTCAGTGTATGATCTGCTTAATACAATTAGGATGGATTTTGCAATATAATGAGAAGGGGAAAAAAATAAGAATCCGTGTTTTTTCCAACATTTTCCTACAGATTTAAGCGTTTTATTTATTTATTTTTTTAACTAATTAATTAATTGCAAAATTGATCCTTAAAGTTATAGAGCTATAGAGTTTTCACACAATAAAAATAATCAGTGCTTATTATTGTAAATTGAAGTCAAAGAAAACATTTTAAAAGCGTTGAATTTAAAAAAAAAATTTAAACACTTAATATTTTACCCACAAAATTATTTTTTTGCCTGTCAAAATGAATTTTCCTAGTGATAAATTTTAATAATGTGCATAAGAGGTTAGTAAAAATGCTTCAGTTTAAAAAAAAGTTCAAAGCAGAGTCTTTTTAACTTTTAACATATCTACAATAAATATTACAATAAAGTAGAAATTATAATTAAATAAATTTGAGCAATAGAAAAAATTGATCCTTAAAGTTATAGAGTTATAGAGTTTTTACACAATAAAAAATAATCAGTGCTTATTATTGTAAATTAAAGGCAAAGAAAACATTTTAAAATTGTTGAATTTTTCCAAAAAACTTTAAAAACTTTAAATTTTGCCAACAAAATTATATTTTGCCTGTTAAAATGAATTATTCTAGCGATAAATTCTAATCCTCTTTAATAAAAAGGTATGTGTTGCTGACGACTGGGATTTTCGCGAATCGTTGCCACAGATTAATCTCGGTAAATGAAACATTTGAAGTTACTGAAAAAAATTAATAGTTCGAAAAGTATTTGCCAGAAAATTATTAGACAAACTGCGTTAGAAAGGTAAAAAATTGTATTTTTCTTGATATAAATTTCTAATCTAATGATTATGCCGTTTTTCAAATATTGAATTAAAAAAATTACCAAATTTCACAATGGAGTACCATAACGAAACCTTCACGCGCAAAAAGATAATGATAACGACAGCCTGTATATTGGCAATAGCACGAGTCACAAATTATAGTAGCCTCATCATTCTGTTAAAATATAAAAGTGAATTATGATGTCACGAGTGCAGGATGGTTATTCAATTATCGACAAATAGCATATTTTAGTCCATTTAGTTCTCGACAAATAGCATATTTTAGTCCACCTCAGTGAGACATATCATTATATTTCCATTATATTTGAAGTATTGTAACTTCATTAAAATCCAACGGAAATGATTTTTCAGTATCGTTTTCAGAAATGCGGAAGGACATTCCAAATAAAGGTACGTATGGTTTTAAAACACAGGGTGAATTTCAAGGTCAATATTTCGTTTGATTAAAGGTTCGTTAAGAGAAACTGACCAGCGTAGCGGGCGTAGCTTGCTAGTAATATGCATAAGAGGTTAGTGAAAATGCTTCAGTTTAAAAAAAAAGTTCAAAGGATACAAAGTCTTTTTACCTTTCAGTTTACTTCAGTTCAATTCTTACGTTTTAGAAAAATTAAATGATCTCTGATAGTAATAATTCTGATAGTAATAATCATATTATTAGAAATTATTACTTCTAGAAATAACTTCTAATAGCATGCATAAAAGGTAAATAAAAATGCTGTAGTTTTAAAAAAAGTTCCAATATATCTAAAATAAATGTTATAATAAGGAAGAAATGCTATTTAAAGAAATTTGATCAATAGAAAATGAAGAGAGAAAGAAAAAAAACGCTCGTCTACATTTCAAATCTTACCTTTGAGAGAAATTAAATGATCTCTGATAGATGGCGCTGCACATCTCTGAAACTCTTCACACTACCTTCTCTGAAGACGGCCGTTTCCATTGATTCAAACTTTGTGTATCCGAAGATCTGAGAGATTCACGTGTGCTGGAGATCATTTTGTGCACATTACAGCTGTGATTATCAGTGGGTGGAAATTTAAACGCATTATAATGCAAAAAGAAAAATAACATTTGAAATCTCATTTACCATGGATTATCAGTGCATATCAAGGTGTATGAGGATGGTGTTACATTTTTATTCTTTGTAATAATGATAATTTTTCAAAAGCAACAAGTTATAAATATTTCTGTATAGCTAATAGAGACGAATTCTTCAATGTTTGGATATAATGCTCGACTGCACATTGCATTAATTAATGAAATTGTATTTTGAAATAGACACAATGCTTTGTTTTTAATTTGAAATAATTACGGAATAAAAGACAGTTGTAGAGAAAAATTATAAAATTAATAATTTCCACATAGTATAAACAAATATTTACTTTAATTCATTTCATTTAATGGGGGAGTTTATTTCAAAGTACAAGTATAGTTTCAAACTAAGTTAAAAATTCTGCTAATGTTTTTCGGATAGCGAAAAATTATGAAAATTCAATATTGAAGGAAATTGTGAAATTTTACTAAAATATGTATTACATGGAAAAATTCATATATGAAACATGAAAAATTTGATTGAAATATAGATTTTTCCCCTGAATTTACTTCGTTCAATTGGATATATAATTTTTTTTTTCTTTACAATTGAATCAGTAAGTTGATATATGATAAACTTACTATATTATATTCGTATCCTACTTTATAATAAAGTGAATCTTTTGTATTTTCGGTCGAAATTTACTAACTTTTTTTGTGTTTTCTGTTGAAAATTTTTTTTTAGCGTTTCACAGTATGCAATGGCAAAAAATTAAAAAATTATTTGTAATATCAAGAATTTTATATAACAAATAGGAATTCAAGCATGATTTGGCTATGTATATTATTCTTCAAATAAGAACTTTAATCATCTTTATTTTCAAATATTTAAAACAGGAATGTATGTTAAAAACACTTGCAAAAATTTTGAAAAATGTAAAAAGTTTGAATTAATTTTTCACTCTTTTCCTCGTCGAAAGATATTGCTGCAGTTTTGAAATGGTACAGTATAGATAAAATATATGTATATTTAGTTAGTGCAGTGCAGAAAAATGCTTTAAAAAATATCCCGTAGTTTTCACGAATAAAGTGCAACAAATATGAATTTGAATCTGTTCCTCCAATGAATTTTATTTATTTATTTATTTTTCTGGAAATAAAAAGTTACTGATGCTTTTAAGATAACAGTGTATATACCTTCATTTATGGCAGTGCAGCAAATTGCGTAAAAAAAACATTTGCATGATTCAATAAGCAAATATGGATTTAAGGAAGTTTTGGATGTGGATTTTATTTATTTGTTTTACTGTGAATAAATCAAATATGAATGACATCATCTCACTGATTTTTTTTATCTGATAATTATAGCACTGTTTATATCGCTAATTATTACAGTGCAACAAACTACATAAAAACTTTGTTTGCAGTCTCAAGAACAAGGTGTAACAAATATGAATTCGAAAATGATATTTTAAAATTTATTTTTTAATTACAATTCTGAAGATGATGAAATTCACAGCAGTGTAGTGTTTCTATCTTTAATTATTACAATGCAACAAATTGTGTAAATAAGTCGTTTACATCTTTAAAAACATGGTGCAACAAATATGAATTTCAACGTGATTAGGCAATGAATTTTACTTAATTATTATTATTCTGTGAATAGCAATTTACTGCAATTTTCAAGATGGCATCAATAACAATGGTTTTACTTTTAATAATCACAGTATCTTCTATTTCATTATCTGAATCAGCGAAATTTGTGCTAGATATTCCACAAGGTGCATCGGTATTTGAAGACGACGATTCAGGTAAGGCTTTCGGAATTTATTAATTTACGAATTATTAGGAAGTCATTATTTTCTCAAATTACTGATTTATAAGGCAATATTTATCTGTTGATTTTTCTAAAAGCATTCAACCATGAAATAGTGAAGATGTATTTTCCTAAAGTGATAACAGCATACTTAAAGGCTTATAAATACATTTTAATACATAAATCAACAATTTTCGTATGTTCAATCGACGACATTTCATAATCAATGATGATAAATAAACTATTTTTGCAATTTATTTATTTATTTATTTTGAAAAGAAACTTGAGAAACAAATATTCATTTTTTCTTTATCAACATTAAAAAGAGATATCCTATATCTCAATTACTAATGTCTGTATTTCAATACTTTATTATTCAAATTACCAATTTTGCAATCACTCAAAAAATGGTAAAAGTTCCTTAAAAAGCAGTCCATCATCATTTATAAATCTTTCACCATTACAAAAACGTTTTCGCCCTAGCCGGATGCCTGAAATTACAACTGATGATGCTCCGGCTGGGGCGAAAACGTTTTTGTAATGCTTATACTTTATTATTGCAGTACTTTATTATTCAAATTACCAATTTTACAGTCACTCAAAACATGGTAAAAGTTCCATAAAAAACAGTCCATCAGCATTAAAAATGTTAAAAAGTTTCTAATAATCTTTCACCATTACAAAAACGTTTTCGCCCCAGCCGGATGCCTGAAATTACAACTGATGATGCTCCGGCTGGGGTGAAAACGTTTTTGTAATGCTTATACTTTATTATTGCAGTACTTTATTATTCAAATTACCAATTTTACAATCACTCAAAACATGGTAAAAGTTCCTTAAAAAACAGTCCATCATCATTAAAAATGTTAAAAAGTTTCTAAAAATCTTTCACCATTACAAAAACGTTTTCGCCCCAGCCGGATGCCTGAAATTACAACTGATGATGCTCCGGCTGGTGCGAAAGCGTTTTTGTAATGGTGACAGTTTTTTAGAACTCTTTTAGCATTTTTAATGATGATGGACTGTACTTTATTGAACTTTTACCATGTTTTGATTGATGTCTGATTGCAAAATTGGTAATGTGAAGAATAACGTCATCAAGTTAATTTTCAAAAAAATTTGCGAAAAAAGTTTATTTATCATCATTGATTTTGAATATGTCACCAACTGAGCGTACGAAACTTGTTGATCTATGTATTAAAATGTGTTTGTAAGCCTTGAAGTGTACTGTTATCACTTTAGGCAAATACATCTTTACTTTAATGGTAATAAATGATTTTCTTATATAATCATGGAGAAGTGCTTTTTAATTAATTATATGTTAAATTTTAACTATCGGGGTTTATAAAGTAAAATATATTTATACTCATATTCGAAATAGATTTTATTGACAATGGATAAAATCTTAAAAATTATCAGCAAAAATTATCACTAAATACATACGCTTTTATGAGTTACCATCCGGTAACAGCTCTCCTATTCGGTCCGTTTTTGAATACCACTTTTTTCAAAGAAAAAACTTCTTCTTGGGAATTTTCTTACAAAATTTATATAAACCTACGCGGAAGATAATTTATGTAAATGCTGTATAAACCTAGCGGGAAAAGATTTCAGAAATACAGGTATTCTAAAAACAGACCAGTGCTCTGCGATAGGATAAAGATGAGTTCAATATATAGCTGGGAATACCTTTATACAATGAATAAAAGATTCTGATATTAGTGTTTATCATGATCTTTCAGTAAAAAAAAAAAAAAAAAAAAAATAGTTACTTAATATCTCAGAACGCTAAACCGCGGATCCCACTGCTCGTATATAGATGTATAATAATGAGGAAAACTTGTGCATAAATTGATTTTTGTGCAAAACTATTAATAAAACTCTTGTTATATCGCGCCTCGATATATCACTCATTCGTTACAACGTTTTTCTGTAGAATCAGTTTACTTTAACTCTAGATAACAAGACGTACTTGGGATAGTAGTAATAATAAACGCTCGTAAAAATTAAGAATTCTCTCAATTTTACATTTTGATGTGAGTAAATAGGTTGAAAACAGGCTCGTGATAGTGAAAAAAATTACGAATTCTGTAAATTTTGCATTTTTATGAAAGAAAATGGGTTCAAAACGTACTTGGGACAGTGGTAAAGAGTAAACGCTTGTAAATGTTACGAATCCTGCGAATTTTTCATTTCTATGCTGGAAAATAGGTTAAAAAATGGTCTTCTCAACTGTTTATTACCAATTTACCTAGTAAGCAAGTATTCTTATTCTTATTATTATCCTCCTGCCCCTCAATCAGCTGTGGCCTGTCAAACAATCATTGTCGCAATTAATACGACTTTCTTGTCTTCTAGGGTTAAACGTACTTTTTAAGTAACACTATAAATATTGGACTTATTAAATAAACATATACAGGGTGATTCGCTACTACATATACAAACTTTGAGGGGTGGTAAACTAAATAAAACACAAACCTTTTTTGTATAGTAAAGCTGGGTCGCAATCCACTTGTCCAGATATAAATAAAGGATGTCTCACTCCAAGTCAAATCCCAGTTTTCGTTTATAGATTTAAAAATATTGAAGATATTTTATCGATATTTTCAACAGACTTTCTTTGATTTCTATAAAATGTGATAACGCCCAAAAAAGTGCTGGAAACAGCTACGATCTGCGTCCAAACAACAATGACCACGACGCAACGTAATTCGGAATGTACCTCACAGTACATATGGATAACTAATGTAATTACAGTGGAGTGTCCGTGATATATATCATATTTTACATAAAATCTGTTGAATATATCGGTAAAATGCCTTCATTACCGTTGAAGTTGTGAAAGAAACTCGGATTCGACTTGCAGTGAGACACCCTGTATTTGTGAAAGAATAAGTGCATTGTGACACAGCTTTCCTATACAGAAAATGTTTGTTTTGTTTTAGCGAGCGGTACCACCTATAAAACTTTGTACACGTGATAGTGAATCATCCTTATATACAGGGTCATTCATAATTCCCTCCGGGGTTTCGAAACGTTATAGTAAAAAAACGAAGACGAATATGAAAAAAAGAAACATATGAAATTATTCCGAAACTATTCAAGTTTTACTTACATACATGACAGGTGTTCTATGTGTGAACCCTTGGTCACACGGCATACATCCATGCGATAGTCCAGTTCCTGCCATACTCCGTTTCTTTAAATTTCCGGTACCACACATGAATTGTTTTGTCAGTTGGTCCCTGTTTTCGATATTTATTACGAAATGCCCGTTGAACTGACACCACTGATTCAGATTTAAAGAAACGGAGTATGGCAGGAACTGGACTATCGCATGGATGTATGCCGTGTGACCAAGGGTTCACACATAGAACACCTGTAATGTATGTAAGTAAAACTTGAATAGTTTCGGAATAATTTCATATGTTTCTTTTTTTCATATTCGTCTTCGTTTTTTTACTATAACGTTTCGAAACCCCGGAGGGAATTATGAATGACCCTGTATATTTAGTGCGCTTTTTTCTAATCTCCTATTAAGTGTGATCTAACGAGGGGATATTGTATTTGGTCTAAACGAATCACATCCCTTAACTATTCATAACATTTAGCTTTTATCGATTACTAGGGCGTCCAACCCGAGCTTCCCGAGATAGAGAATATAGGCGAAAAGCATTTATTTTTCTATTGAAAACTCTGTACATTTTTTACATTTAATATTTTTTTTACATTTCCCACTAACAACAACAAAGAGCATTTTTATATGAAATAATGTCAATTATATATTCAATTGAAATTTTGAAATTTATTAGAAGAGGTCATTTCGTATTGGCCCTGTGCCAGAAATTAATAGCCGAAGAAATTGCTAAGAATTTCGTTCAACTGTTTTAAGCGCTTATTTCAATTACATGTCTGTCAAATTTGTGTTTTATTTCTTGCTTAATGAAGTTTTAATTTCGTTATGGGATATTAGCTGGAAACAAATGTTGAACTTTTTATATTGTTTTAAGTGAAAACGGATTCCTATTTTGTAATCTTCTGCAAGCGATAGGCATATATTTAAATAATAATAATAATTAAAAAATCATGCTTGAAATTTAATTTAAATGCTATAATAAATGAGTCAATTGAGATACAGTTTTCAAACAAATTGCATTTGAAAGTAGATTTTTTCTCCTATATAATGATGTAAAAATTAAAAAATATGCGATGTTTCTAAAAAAAAAAAAAAAAATTGCAGTAGCAAACTCGCAAAACCAAAATTTCATCGTTAAGTGTTGCCATTCGCAAAATGACGTCATCGTTACTCACGGACACGTTTGTCCTTTATAATAGAGATGCATTTTAATGGTTAAACTTTAATTAAATTCAATTTATTATATATATGTTTTAGACAAAATATTCAATTAACGCCTTCTTGACGAGCGTCGGACATATTCGACTTTTACGTTGCTCAGCATTCTTGATTATACCAATCAATAATTAAAAAATTAAATTTTAATTCACAGAATTTCTATAGTTAAATCATTCAAAATTTTCTTTTTGGAAATACCAGTAGTAAATGAGTAAAAATTCTGTAAAAGACGCTTTTCGCGCGAAGGTGTTCGAATGTAGTTTTGCGAAATGTAAAAACTTTTCGCAAAATACATTTTGCAAAACACGCAGGTTTCGTAATTATTTTACATATCCTCTTAATAAAATCAACTAAGTGATAATTAAACTTTCTTAAGCGCAGAACATGTGTAATCGTTGATACATTTATCGATTTTAAGCTCTTAATAATGCCAGAAACTTATAAAATAGGTTTCACTTTAATAATTAAATTTTGAATTCTGGCATAAATTCCAATTCACAAAGTACCTCCGGACTAATGTTGAATTTCTAATATGCATTATTTCAATGCATCGATTTTCACGTTAGTTTGAGTATCTTTAAAATGAGGTGTTAAAAAATACCCATGGATTTTTTTTTCATTAATTTTGTGAAGTGGTCTTATGCATTCGCGATCTTTAAAAGGATTTTTTGTCTGGTTATGGATTTTAAACATTTCAGCCAACGAGATTCAAGTAATCCGTTCGTAAAATGTTGTTTGACTATGTTCTTGAATAAGTATTTAAATTGCACATGAAATTTCGAACTGAAATATCGATGACAAAATTAATTTTTATGAAAAAAAAAATGTGGCACGGTTGAACGTGGTATTAATTTGTACATCCATCTTACATAAAAAGATCTCAATTATTTTACTTATTTAAGTTATTTTAAAAGCCATTTAAAATTTATTTTAATCATATGACTAAATAAAAATCCTCCTAGCTTAATCGGAGGAATTCGTTGAATTCTATTTAATTCGTTTTTTGTAAGGTACATACATCAGTTTTAATAAAAATTAAACAAATTGCTCTTATCCTTCTAAGTTTGCTGTTTTGACAAGAAAGATAAATTGAGAGGAAATTTTTAATTTAGCTTATTACATTTTTTAGAATTATTATGAAGGTAATTATATAAAAAATGTTAAAAAATTGTTGAAATTAAAGCTTAAAATCATCCATATGACGTAATATAATGCTATATATAGTACTGTAACCAAACGAAATTGTGTGTCCCTGTAAACAAATGATAAACGCTACGCACACCACCTATGTTTTGCATCTATGTTTTGCACCTAAGTAAGTTACGCTTATGAATTTCATTATATTTGACGTACTGTAACACCATTAAAATGCATCGCCAACGATATTTCCCCACAATTCACAATGTAATGAGATTCTTTTGTGTGTCCCTGTAAACCAACTATAAGAGTTACATACTTGATTAAAAAACTCTTCGAAAATACTTACAGGACAATCCACTGTGTAAATTAGCTTCTAATTGGTCCAGTATTTCGGATGTTAACGTGATTACAAGTTTTCCATTATCTATATATATAGATAGATAAACGAAGTGATTAAAATAGATCAATAAAAAAAAAAATCAACATTAAAGATTATTCAAGATCATAACATTATCAAGACGTTTTATTAAGACTTTTAATACTATATTTTGTATTTCATTATTCATTTTCGTATTAAGTTGAATTTTCAGAAATGCGTTTTTTAGATACGGTCCTTTGAAATTAATCTAAAAATTGCCCCACAGAATTATTAAATGCAAAATTTAAGCAATCACTACAAACTATAATTGCTATAAATTCATTGTATGAACTCATTAAATGTTTTACTGTATTGAAATACATTTTCAACTACGCACTTATGAAAATTCCATTATTCTCAATTAATAATAATAATAATAATAATAAATCTTATTTGTTCGTTAACCCTTTCAGGGGCAAATTAATTTCAGAACTAAAATGTTGAAATAAATGACTGGCACCGGAATTAACGTAGAAATTTATTTGGAAACAAGAAAAAGGCAAAAAATCTCATACATATTAAATGGGAAGGATTTTAGTAAATTTCTGCTGCCATTGTGGCGTTTGGGAATTCAAATTAAGTGGTTTCATAAACATACCACTTCCCCTAAAGGGTTAAATGTATAAGTGTGCTGAAATGAATTTCCAGTTATACGTTTTAAAGAAGCTGACATTTAAAAAAAAGTAAAAGAAGTGCTTCCTTGTATTATTTATTTAAAAACTATTTAAATCTGAAATAATTCTCATTAATTCATACCTTATCAAAATATCTCCTTCTTATGATAATAATGAATAGTAGAATAGCGAACACAACTAATTAAGAACGTCACTAACGAATAGTTGAACAATTAAGGTTCAACTAAATTTTCTTAACATGAAATGATCACAAAATGTGCATCACTTGCAAACTAACCACTTTAAACATTATCTCCGAAACAGTTACACGGGAACGCAACCTAGATGCGATTGCTATCTCGAAAACCAACATGAAACACTCAAAACTTCCAGACGCAAGCACTTATGTTCAAGAAATTAAATCTCTCTCTCGGACGATGGGAGCACCAAGATCTTACATAAATCAACGCTTGCCTCACTTAGGATGAATGAAGCGCACAGATACAAAGCAAGGGATTTAGGCAAAGTTAAACTGCGAGATAATTTATTGCAGCGAAATTTACAGCTGTCCAAGTGTTTATGTAAGGAAACTTTAAGTAACTGTCACGTGAATAGTTGTTTAACACGAAAGCAACAGGGGAATAAGTAAGTAACTATGTTTCCAGTTGTAAATTCGGGATTTGGATGGTTTATGAGAAAATTAAGTGAACTTGAAAATTAATGCAAAAGGAAAGAGTTTTATAATTAAGAAAGGCAACATATGTTTATATTAGAAAGTTTAGCGGTTAGTCTGGGCGTATAGTTTTAGAAAAATAAAATAAATCAGAAATCTTTCCTTTTTGGTTTTAAATATAAAAATTGAGCTTTTAAAAATAAGCAAAAAGAAAAAAAAAAAAAAAAAAAAACACGTACTCATTTTTAATGACTTGTACAATTCCTACTTTTCAGAGCCATTAAAGCGAATATGAATGTTTTTTTAGTAGCAGAATTTTTGTCATTACATAAGGCGAAAGTACGGAAAAAAGTGATACTGAAAAATAGGAACACGTGAGCATATTCTTCACTTTTGCATAGCTTCTCTATAATATAAATTTGCTTTTACAAATGAGTCCACGATAAATCAATGTATCGTAAGAAATGTCAATAATACCATATATATATAGTCATAAAGCGAAGACACATATACAGATAATCATACAACTCGTTGTTTGAAATGCTCATTATCAGATAATAACATTATCAAGACATATTATTAAGATTTTTAATACTATATTTTGTGTCTCAATAGGTATTATTGTATTAAGTTAAATTTTCAGAAATGCGTTTTTAGATACGGTCCTTTGAAATTAATCTAAACATTGCTTCACAGGATTATTAAATATAAAATTTAAGCAATCACCACAAACTATAATTGTTATAAATTCATTGTATGAACTCATTAAATGTTTTGCTGTATTGAAATACATTTTCAGCTACACACTTATGAAAATTCCGTTATTCTCAATTAATAATAATAATAATAATAATAATAATAATAATAATAATAATAATAATCTTTTAAAAAAAAAATCTTATTTGTTCGTTAACACTTTCAGGGGCAAATTAATTTCAGTACTAAAATGTTGAAATATATGACTGGCACCGGAATTAACGTAGAAATTCATTTGTAATTAAGAAAAAAGGCAAACAAATCACATATTTTAGTAAATTTCTGGTGCCATTGTGGCGTTTGGGAATTAAAATTAAGTGGTTTCATAAACATACCACTGCCCCTAAAGGGTTAAATATATAAGTGTGCTGAAATGAATTTTCAGTTATACGTTTTAAAGAAGCTTACATTTGAAAAACGTAAAAGGAGTTCTTATTTATATTATTTAATTAAAAACTATTTAAATGTTAAATAATTCTCATTAATTCATATCCTATCATAATGTCTCCATCTTCTGATAATAATGAATAGTAGAATTGCGAACACAACTAATTAAGAACGTCACGAATAGTTTAACTATTAAGGCTCAAGAAAATTTTTCTTAACATAAAGTGATCACAAAATGTACATCACTTGCAAACTAACCACTTTAAACATTATCTTCGAAACAGTTACACGGAAACGCAACCTAGTTGCGATTGCTATCTCGAAGACCAACATAAATCACTCAAAACTTCCAGACGCAAGCACTTATGTTCAAGAAATTAAATCTCTCTCTCGGACGATGGGAGCACCAAGATCTTACATAAATCAACGCTTGCCTCACTTAGGATGAATGAAGCGCACAGGTACAAAGCAAGAGATTTAGGCAAAGTTAAACTGCGAGATAATTTATTGCAGCGAAATTTACAGCTGTCCAAGTGTTTATGTAAGGAAACTTTAAGTAACTGTCACGTGAATAGTTGTTTAACACGAAAGCAGCAGGAGAATAAGTATGTAACTATGTTTCCAGCTGTGAATTCGGGATTTGGATAGTTTATGAGAAAATTAAGTGAACTTGAAAATTAATGCAAAAGCAACGAATTTCATAATTAAGAAAGGCAATATTTGTTTATATTAGAAAGTTTAACGGTTTGTCTGGGGGTATAGTTTTAGAAAAATAAAATAAAGCGGAAATCTTTGCGAATGGAGATGCTCTTTCTATAAAAAACAGGCTCTTAAAAATATATATATATAAAATTTTAAAATTAAAAAAAAAGGAAACACTTTTTTAAAAGCATCTTGAAAATCACGCCTAATTTTATGATTGCAGCACATGATTTTTTTTTTAATTCTATTACATTATGTTAATTTCGTGTGGACACTGAACTCAATTATGGAAAATTCACAGTTTCTCATTACATTCAGTAAAAAGCGCAATCCATTGAATTTATACTTTTAAATTTCATTTTTACTCTATTTCTCTTTTCAGATATCGCAACAGAAAAAAGAGCATAATTTAAAGTATCATTTTAGGATATCTAAATTGATTTCTCAATGCCTTATTATAATCTAATTAGTATGAACTATTAATTGATGAATCGTCTTTTTTTTTAAATATAATTTAATTTAAAACTGAGTCAGTGGCATAAAAAATAATTCTCATCATAATATCTCATAATTTATTTTATCGTAATGCATCATTCTTATGATAATAGCGAACAATAGAATTTACGAACACAACGAATTGAGAACGACTCCCTCTAACGAATAGTTGAACAATTAAGTATCATGAAAACTGTTCATAACATAAAATTATCACAAAATGCGCATCACTTGCAAAGTAACCAGTTTTAATATTATCTCCAAAACAGTTACACGGGAACGTAACTTAGTTGCAATTGGTTTCTCAAAGACCAGCATAAGTCACTCAAAACTTCCAGACGCGAGCACTTATGTTCAAGAAATTAAACCTCGTTCTCGGACGATGGGAGTACCAATATCTTACATAAATTAACGCTTGTCTCACTCAGAAAATGAATGAAGTGCACAGATACAAAGCAAGGGATTTAGTCAAAGTTAAACTGCGAGATAAATTATCCCAGCGAAGTTTACAGCTGTCCCAGTGTTTATGTAAGGATACTTTAAGTAACTGTCACGTGAATAGTTGTTTAACACGAAAGTAGCAGGGGAATAAGTATGTAACTATGTTTCCAGTTGTGAATTTAGGATTTAGGTGGTTTATGAGAAAAGTAAGTGCACTTGAAAATTAATGCAAAAAGAACGCGAGGATAAGAACTCGATTATGAAAAATTCGCCGCTTTTTTTCGCCTTGAAAAATAGAGAGAATTTGTGAAATCTTATAATATTAAAACTTATTATTAAAAAAATATATTATAATTTTTTCTAAGTACATTTTTCAAGATATGGCAACAGGAAAAAAAAACATTACTTAATCTTTTTAGGATGTCTGAATTGATTTCTCAACGTACTCCTAATATAATTAATGTGAAATGTTAATTGATTAAAGAGTACTTTGATAGTTCCGTACATCAAAAGGAAAATAACGGAATCCTTATAGTCTCACATTGTTGTCCGTCTGTCTCTCAATACCATTTTTCTATGGAATAGCTGAAGGTATGAAGTTGAACTTAATATCAAATAATAAAGTCCGGTGTCCCATTGTTGTGTAAAAATGTCGAGCTTCTAGCTTAAAGCAATAAAATGTTATGGCCTTAAAACAACGCTTTTGGAAATCCTGATTATGTAAAATCACGTAATAAATCGACATAATCTCAACATAGGGCCTGATTTTCAATATAATAAAAATGGTAAAATAATGAATGCAACTAATAAAGAGCGACATTAACGAATCGTAGAATAACTGAAATTCAACGAAATTATTCTAAACATAAATTTATCACGAAATGTGCATCATTTTCAAAGTAACCACTTTAAATATAAACTACGAATTAGTTACACGGGAACACAACCTAGTTGTAATTGCTATCTCAAGACCATCATAAATCACTCAAAACTTCCTTAAACCTTGCTCTGGGACGATAGGAGCACCAAGATCTTACATAAATCAACGCTTGCCGCACTTAGAATGGATGAAGCGCACGGATAGACAAAGCAAGTGATTTAGGCAAAGTTAAACTGCGAGATAATTTATCGCTACAAAGTTTACAGTTTCCCCACTGTTTATGCAAGGAAACTTAAAGTACTGTCTCGTGAATAGTTGTTTAACACGGAAGCAGCAGCGGAATAAGTGTGTAACTGTGTTTCGAGTTGTGAATTCGGAATTTAGATGGTTAATGAGAAAATTAAGTAAATTTGAAAATTAATGCAAAAGTAACGAGTTTCATATTTAAGCAAGACACCATTTGTTTATATTAGAAAGTTTTGCAGTTTGTCTGGGCGTGTAATGTTTGAAAAGTAAAATACATCAAAATTTTTACGCCTGGGGAATTTTTCATTGTTAAAAATGGGCGCTTAAAAACAAACAGAATGTACTCCTTTTTTAGTTTTTTCTTAGCTACGAACATTTAAGTCTCAATTTTGATAAACACGCGTACTCATTTTGTTTTGTTTTTCGAGAAATACTTCCCTTTTATCTAACGTCTCTATTATATATATTTTTTTCTTTACGACTGAGTTTATGATGTCAATGCCCATTCAGAAATGTAAATGAATAAACGAGTCACATATATCATACTAGCAAAATTTGCGGCTTTGCTCGCGTTATTGTCGAAATAGGCCATGTGGTATACGTGTGCTTACTTTTATTAGAGAAAATTGTTCTGCTACAGATAATTTAAAAATTACTAATTAAGCCACATTTTGAGTAATTTCTTTCTTATACTGCATTAGGTGAACAGAAGACTTAAATGAATGAGAAGAATTAAAATTACTTCAAAATAAGTCGTAATTTGGTACTTATTTTGAAATTTTTATTGAATGTATTTTGAAAATTTCATTTTTTATTTGAAATTTCGAACTTTTTAGATAAACCGTACTTAGCGAGCATTTACATCTTAAAAGTAACTATCATGCCAAATTCTAAGCTTCTAGTTATCTAAGTTTCTATAAGAACTATAACATAGAAATCGAAATTTTAGGACGTTTTTGTTCCTGCACATTTTAAAATATCTAAATTTTTAAACACTGTTCTGTGGATGAATTTTTGTCTCTAAAGAAATAGACAGGTAAAATTTCAAAATTCTATCCCTAACAATTTCAGATAAATCATAGTTTAGAAAGTTTCTAGAACGTTTCCCGCTCATTTTACCCTTTTAAATTTTGAATTTTTTTAGAAACCGTTCTTAGCGAACACTGAAATCTTAAAAATAACCACCATGCCAAATTTTAAGTTTCTAGCCGAGCACCATCACAAAAATTGAAATTTTCGAACTTCTAAAGTCAGCTTTTAAAACCGTTTAAATTTCAAATTTCCTAAAAACTATTCTGTGCGAGCATTTGCGTCTTAAAATTAGCTGAGATATCAAATTTTAAATTTCTATTCCTAACAATTCTGAATAAACCAAAATTTAGAATGTTTTCAGCTCATTTCACACCTTTAAATTTCGAATTTTTAATCAACTGTTTATATATGCATCTGTATCTTAAAAGTAACCACTATACTAAACTTCAAGTTTCTATTTAGGACTATATTAGGTATTAGACTATATTCTATATCAGGTTGTATTTATTTTCAGGGTTCGTACGCTTTTACCACAATTTTTTAATAGAATTTTTCTATTTAATTTTCAAAGAGCAGATACTGTACACGTCTCGTTTAATTGCAGGATTTGTACTACTTTTATACACTTAAATAAAACGGAAAATTCTATTAAAAATTGTGGTAAGAAATTTTCAAAGAGCAGAAATTGTACACGCCTCGTTTAATTGCAGGATTTGTAATACTTTTATACACTTAAATAAAGCGGAAAATTCTATTAAAAATTGTGGTAAAAATTTTTCAAAGAGCAGAAATTGTACACACCTCGTTTAATTGCAGGATTTGTAATACTTTTCTGCATTTAAATAAAGCGGAAAATTCTATTAAAAATTGTGGTAAGAAATTTTCAAAGAGCAGAAATTGTACACGCCTCGTTTAATTTCAGGATTTGTAATACTTTTATGCACTTAAATAAAACGGACAATTCTATTAAAAAATTGTGGTAAAAGCGTACGAACCCTGATTTTTATCAATTGTCCTTCAACATCATTTTTTTTCGTTTTTAGTAACATAGTACAATTTAGTAAAGGCTTGTATTTAAAATTTGCTTTTACTTATAATTTTTATTCAGTATGCGCGTGCGTTTATATTATACAACTCTGGTGTCACCATAGTTTAGATTTGAGCATGCTATGCATTAGCTTATAATAAAATTGTACAGTTAAAAAGTACATTCCTGTTTTCCTTTTTAGATAGCTTTTTTTTTTAAGCGGTGGTTTTGCTAAGAATGCCGAATATTTGTAGCTTTCTTTCCCTTTTTACATGTTTCAACATCAGCTTTTAGCTGTTGACCGATACCAACTGATAACGTAAACTCTTTAGAAGGAGTTCAAGTCCATAGTGTTAGGCGTGCGGATAAAATGCGACAAAGATTAGTGTTGTAAGACCTTATTTAGGGATAATGTTATTAAAATATTTTTAGATAAGGCAAACAAAACCTTTTAGAGGTTAAGTTGTTTTAATGGAAATTCTATGTTATCGATTGGTTTGATGTTTTTTCCAAGAAATGTTTGTTTACTTTTTTGTTAGAATAACAGACATAACATGTTATATTTATATCTACAAGATATCCTGAACAGTAAGCTATTTTTATGGAATTGTTTTGCTTCTGTTATCACATGTCTCAATATGGCTGGAAACCGATTTTATTTAGTAGCAACTCTCAGGTATTTTAGGATGTTGGTCATTCAGGTCTTTAATTCGTCTCGCTAATGTTAAACCTATGGGAGTGGAATGCATTCTTATTTTTAAAATTTCTTATTAAAAAATTAATATTTTAACTTCTGTTTTATTCTGTACCCTTCTTTAAAAAAATGTCTCTTTTTGTTTTAGTTGACAATTTTTTTTTTTTTTAAATGCATGCTTAATTTAATATTTTATGCGCTAAATTCGTAGAGAAGCTCACGAGCTGTGAGTAAGATTTTAACCTTTCAAATAAAATTAAGTATATATTTTAGAAATATTTTGCTAAATAAAAAATAAAGAGACGTACTTTAAGAAAACTACACAGAAACAAGTAATATATATTAAAAAAATTAAAGTCAATTCGTACTTAGGTCAAAAAGAAATTTTTTTCCAGCGATCTTACACGCTTTGCCACTGACGGTATTTATTCCTAAATTTATATCCTGCTAAATATCATATTTAAGAGTAATCTAGTTTCGAGTACGGCAGAATTTCCTTCCGTCACAGGTGAGGCTCGATCCTAGGAACTTGTGGTTACGAGCTCAGAGCTTAACCGACTGCGCTATCAAGACTTGTGAGTGAGAGCTTTTAAATAGAACTAATGTCTGAAATAAGTCGGCTGCGTGTTGATATTTTTTCTCCCATATAAAACTAAAATGAATTAATTTAATTTAATTAATGATTTAATATTTGAAAAAACAGCATTAACATCAAGTGCCATCCACTACAAGTTTTAAAAAAATGTATTTGAACTTGAGTGGATGAATAAAAAGTATTTTATTAACAATTGAAAATTTGAACAAGATATATAAATTTATATGGGAGAGTATGAACTAATAGTAGGAATTGAAAAAGAAATTAAAAATATTACTTTCCTGATGATATATTTTAATAAGTATAAAAGTAAAAAAATATTCTTTTTAAAATATAAAAATGCTCTTTTATAAGCATTCAATGCTCTTCTTGAAGATCACGCCTAATCTTTTGACTGCAATTCATTTTTTCCCAAAATGTCCGTTACAACACGTTAATTTGGAATGGGCGCCAAAAATGGTTTATGAAAAATTCCCTGTTTTTTCTCATGCTTGATAGAAAGAGACATACCTAAGTTCAAAAATTTTGATTCATTTTTATTATAATCTCTTTTACTGACATTGCTAAGAACACCGAACATATGTAGTTTTTCATGTTTCAACATCAGCTTTTAGATGTTGACTGACATCAGTGACATTCACAGGAGGATTATTTCTGTAGTTACAGTATGGCGGGACCACAACGCCTGACTGCTGCCGGGGGAAACTTGCACCAGTAAAAACGAATAGGTATTTTTGCCTTAATTATGACATAAATTCTGCATGAATAACACGTTTAAATATAGCGAAAATTTCTATTCAAATTTACAGGTAGAAATTCGTCCTGCGAAACCTATTACAGTTAACGCTTCACCATTTTGAAGATATCTCGATTTATATTTATTTCCAGTAGTTTTTTTAACCAATTCCCTAGAAATGGTGCAATTTCGCACCATTCAAAATAAAAGTGTATGAAAAAAAAAACTGCCAATCTACCACTATTTTAATATGTTAAAATACACTTTATTTAATAATGACAAAAACTTTGCTATTAAATATACCGAATGTTATCTTTCAGAATTTTTGGTGGCAAACAAATTTCAGTAAAAACATTGAAGACTTCGCCCACATAGTTTCGGCAGTTAATGGGTTAAGTCGATTTTTTCACAGAAATATTAATAACAGATTTTTAAAAGTTTTTTCTTTGACATTTTCCTTAACATAAGAAAATGTTGCAATTTTAATATACTGTTAGTATACTTTGAAACTATAGCAATCAATATTCTCTCCGTTAAGAGTTGAATATTTCTTAAAACAATAAATAATGAAAAATAAAGAAATAATAAAAAATTAATTATTTTTATTTCAAACTTTTGTAACGATCTAACGAAAACAAAGTGTATTTGTTAAAGTTTAATTATTTTAAACCTATTTCCATGTCTTTGAAGAATATAAAAGATACGGAACTTCACGCTTGAACTGATTTTGTAAATTAAAATTTTGCTCTCTTTTCCCCAATTTTTTTCCTTGTTTTAATAATCAAGCCTTTTTTGTTTCTAGAAACTTACATCAGAAAAGGATTTCTAAGTACTCCTTTATTATTATGGAAAGTGAAAGATAGAATTCCTGTGTTTATGAAACATTTTTTAAAGGAATTCGGAAAACGTTAAAGGCATAGAAAACTAGGGAAAATGACCCAATATGTTGCAGAAATAGTTATTTTGAAGAAATAAAAAATCTATGAACACACGATGTAAAATCTATGAATAACACGATAACCACAGCATACACTATTTTAAATTTGTACGCAAGCGCTACGTTTCCCTCTGCTGGAACTTCGTAGTCTTACTTCAAATCTCCTCTGAATGAAATATTTCTGCAACTCACAGTCTAGAGATAACAGTCAGAGATTTCAGCTTTATATCAACTTAGGACCTCGTCTTAGCATTAGGAAATAATTATTTACTTTTAAATGCAATTCAAGTTAATAAGATCGATTTCGGTTTAAAATTTTAGTTACTTTAAACATTAAGTTACTTTCAACCTTTTTTTTTTTTTTTTTTTTTTTTTTTTTTTAAGAATTGTAAGAAATAACAGACATTTTCATTTCGAAATAGCTGTATTCCATAAATAATGTTTCACATGGTATCAGTTGAATGAAGTTTTATTTTTATTTATTTATTTATTTATTTATTTATTTTTTTTGAAAAAAAAAAAAAAAACAACAACAATGGGAAAAAATTAAATAAATACCTTTTATGTAATTTAAAATAATTTTATCACCTATAGCAAAAACTGAATACCTTTGCGAAAAGTTTAATCACTCTGAAAACATTTTCATGTTTTCGAATAATTTACGACTATCTTTATCTATAGTTTCACCCATGAATCAATTTTGTAAATTAAATTCTGCACTTTTGTCTTTCTAAAAGCTGTTCTCAAATAATCAAACCTGCAAGTATCATGTTTTGATGCTTAAAAATGCTTCAGAAAATGTGTCAGAAAGTTTCGCGTCGTTGAGCGGAGAAAAATATCTTTTTGAGAACCGCCTTATAATATTGTTTTCAACTTTCTTTTGTTACATTCTTTTATTTAACTTAACTTGGTACATTTTTGAAAAGATGGAAATTTATAATCGATTTATCACTCATTTCCTCGTATGCTTAGAATTATGAAAATTGTGTAAACAGGTGTATTTACGATGACAAGTTAATTAAAAATTAATAAATTCATTTTAAATCAGTTTTCCGTCAGCAGTTGATAAATCGCCAAATATTTTTTATGGTTATATCGGTATACAAATTACAGCAATGGAGTTAATGGTACGCAAAACCACAGTCTAAAATAGACTAACAAGCTGTAAAACTGCAAAAATGAAATATTTTCGACACTAAATAGTAGAAAAAAAAATAAATAAAGAATGTAATGTTTTAGAACTATATATACGTTTTATGTATGTAGAGGAACTTCGAGTATTGTGGAATACTATTTACATTTCGGGCAATACAACATTCCAATATTGTTTAAGACCCGAAAACCTAATACAATTCCAAACTTCAACTTCTAGTGGATTGGCAACTCCTCATAAAGGCAGTCGTTTGTTTTGATTGAGTTCGTATTGCCAAAATAACATATGTGTGCCTGCAGCGACATCTATACGCTCTTTTACTTTAATTTTCGCCGAATACATCTGTCCATCGGAATTTGTGAGTTTTTTGTGTTTCGTAGCTGTTTTATGCAGATTTTGGCTTCTCTGGTCAGTTAGCAATGTATTTAAGCGAGTGAAAGTGTGTTGGTCGTTGGATTTGGTCGCATCTCGCCCCCAGGGAAAGCCAGACTGGACTGCTTTTGATTCCAAAAGGAAGTGGAGTACCTGTTCTGATGTTTGCTTAGAGCTGAGATCTGGAATCGGTAAGAGAAATTTATGTGTTAAGAGCCTACGCTAGTCACGCAAAGAAACGCTCAAGCTAATGTTAAGTCTACACTGTAAAAAAAATTTCCTGAAAATAACGGAAATTGTACTGGCAATCGAGACGCCAGTACTATTTCCGTATTTTAACGGGAAAAAAATTCCGTAAATTCCAGGAAATTTTCCTTAATTTCTGAAATATCCGTTTTTAAATTTCCGTTTTATAACAGATATCTTCCGTATTTTTTAGAAATTTTTATGTCGTTAAAATAAATGTTATAGGACAAAAAAAAAAAAAAAGTTATCCCTCAAGGAACATCTCATAAGGGTTCCTTTTTTTCCCCGTTCATTTCTGAGCGAGTTTTTAATAACTCCCATTTTAATAATCACCATTTCCCACGATAAGTATCAAACCCACGACCTTCCGTTTTCTAAACCAGCGCGCCAAACCACTACGCTACGGTTGAACAGGAGCTGCATTCAAATGTCGTTACTTATTTGAGAAGTTTTTAATGATGCAAAAAATTGAAGTTCTTCTAGTTAGATAGATATTTTCAGAGTTCTATTGTTTTTAATATTTTCTTTTCAAAATTGTTCTATATTCTGATTTATTATTTGATGCTTTATAACATATAAATTTAAATTTTTTATGTATTATATGAGTAAAATATTGTATTAACAGTAATGATTGTTTCTTTTTGCAATAGTACATATACTTTAATAATTTGTGTGTTGATTTATTTATCAATTTCAGTAAAATCAATAATTATCTTAAGCAGACGTATTTATTACATGCTATTAAAGTAAATTTTCTTTATCTCTTAGTTTAAAAACTTATGTGAATAAACAAATTTATAATAAATTAAATTATTATATTTAAGCTTTGCTGCGAGCTTTTGTGTATGGTTCTGTTAAAATGAATAATTTTTAAAATATCAAAACGAAAAAATAGATTTTTAGAGAAAATTTTGGAATACTTTAGGATAGGTAAGTTTAAATTTGGACTTAATAATTTAGTTTAATTTATAAAAATTATAAACTAACAAAATAAATTATAAACTTTTATAAAAATGAAGTTTATAATTTTATAAAGTAAACTAAAAGTTATTATTTTTATAAATTTAAAGAGAAAATTATGAACTTTGTAAAATTATAATTTATAAAATAATAAATTTTAGTTTAATTCACAAATTTATAAGACAAATCAGTTTAGTTTAATACCCACATACCGATAATTTGCAAAGATATTATTTTATGAAACCTTAAAAATATTAAAATAAAAAAATAGATTTTTAGAGAAAATTTTGAAATTAATGACCTTAGGATAGGTAAGTTTAAATTTGGACTTATTAATTTAGTCTAAATTAATTTAGTTTAATTTATAAAATCATAAACTAACGAAATAAATTATAAACTTTATAAAATCATAAACTTCATTTTTATGAAAGTAAAGAAAAAAGGATTAATAACTTTTATAAATTTAAAGAAAAAATTATAATTTATAAAAAATTAAATTTTAGCTTAATTCACAAATTTATAAGACAAATCAGTTTTGTTCAATACAATATACATATCGATAATTTGCAAAGATAATATGTATTTTATGAAACCTTTAATAACCTAATATTGCCTCACGTTAATAAAATTAAAATAAAATTTTAAAACGTCTGTGAAAAAATTCACAATTTAAAGTACCATAAAGAAAAAAAAAGTAGATTTTAAAAAATATTTTTCTGTAAGTTATGGAAATAAAATAAATTTCTAAAGATTTCACTAAAAAATAAAAATATCACTATTATTTTCACATAAAATTACCGCCCAGACACAACACTGGTTAGAATGAGTTCCAGGATTGGCCCGAGTCAAATGACAAAAAATAGGCCACGGGTAGGACTGGTTCAGATTTGGATCCTAGAAGAACTCTAGTAAATAAAACTATCTTAATTCGCATTTCAAACAAGGCGATTTCTGCACGCAAACCTCTGAACGTCATTTACGGAAATGGCATTGTTTTGAAAGAAATACGGACATTGTACAGTTTTATAAGAAATACGGAAAAATCCATTAAATTTAGGGAAAACTTTCTGCATATTTACGGATTTGAAATCTCCTTTACGGAACTAATGCCATTTACAGAAATTGTACTGTTGTTTCGGAAAAATGAAACTTCTCCGTAAAATTTAACGGAAAATATCTTGTATTTTCACGGGTTGGGTTGATTATTGACGGCCAATTATCTACACTTGGGATATAGGCCCGGGGGGAGTGCCCTTCGTGGGGGTCTTTCTAAGGGAACCTAACCCGTATTTACGCATGGATGAATCCACGGCTCGAAGAAAACCACGAAAACTCCGAACGGTTAGGCCGACGGGCGCGATTGGGATCGAACCCAGCACTTCCCGTCTACCAGCTTCGAGAGCACAACCTCTCAGCCACTGGTGGGGCTGTATTTTCACGGATTTTTTTTAGAGTGTATGGGAAGGTTCTTGCGCGATTTCTCGCTCGCATTTTAATATTTTTAAATGTTTTTTTTTTTTTTTTTTTTTTTTTTTTTTTTTTTTTTTTTTTTTTTGCATAGGATAGCTGACACCGATCTCAAGTTCATGCTTCAGGTTTTCACAAATCACAAATATAAGGTTCTGCCTTTGCGCCACCATAATCATGGAGTATTATCAGATACTGGTATTCCATATAACCAAGCACCGCCAGTTTGGGGAAAAAAAATACTCTATGTTTATTGTGAATCGCGAAATAAAAAACGCTTATTACATTATAAACTGTTAGTATATCGGTGTACATTATGTTTAATTTCAATGTAAAAATATTACTTCTAATAATGAATAAAAAATATTGAAAAATTATCTCTTGAAAATTTCCAAAGACGAAAAACAAATATCTATTCACACAACGCACCCTGACGCTGACCGACGAACTTAGATTTTACCCTTAATAGTTCCTCTCTCGGTATCAATTTATAAATATAATTTTCCTTATGGAAATCAGAAATGGGTCACTGATAAATATTTTTATCTTTACGAAGAATTAAACATAGGAATTCTGTAGTTATTATAAAATATTTTTAAAAACATTTTTTTAAACATTTTTCAGAAAGACATCAAATGTACAAAAAACTAGAAAAAAAAAAGTCGCGAAAAAAAATCCAGATATTGTGAATAACATACATTAGTACACATTTGAAGAAAAATCTATAATAGACGATGACCCAATATTTGCAGTTGATACAATTTAAAATTTAAAATGCATCATGCGCCAATTCACCCCCCCCCCCTGCTGCAATTACAGTTTTTGTACTTGAAATGATACACTGAATGCTACTGAAACTAGTTTGCAATTAGTTAAATGTTTTGGAACCTAAGACATTGTTTTATTTGCCTATATTGAACTGTTAATCTATTAATCTTAATTTAAAAAAAAAACTAATTTATTGGATATTTATGACCTATAGAAAATATAAAACTCCTTCGCGAAAATTTAATCAATCTGAAAACATTTTCATGTCTTGAGATCTTTATACAGTTTCAATTTCAAACAATTTTGTAAATTAAATTCTGCATTTTCTTTTTTTACCCTTTTAACGCTATTATTCCTTAAAAAATAATTTCTTTACGGAATTATAAATCAGAAACAGAGAAATCATTTATCCTTACGAAATATTAAAGATAGCATTCTTTTAAGAAACATTAAAAAGAAAAAAAAAAAAAAAAAAAACCAAAAGGCATAAAAGGTACTTAAATTTTTGACATTAGACTCAATTTGTGGCAGAAATATTGATCGTGGATAACTTAAATTATCACAAATTTGAAGGGGAAAATCTGTATTAGAGAATGAGACACAAGAAATATTACTTACGCTATTTTCATAATTCTTTCGCATGCGTTATTTTTCGATCTGCTGGAACTAGAGTTGCCTTTTTAGGTGCGTTCGTAATTATATAAACACGTAGCACCTATAGTCGTTTTCTCGTCCGTCCGTCTGTCCGGATATAACAGCGCAAAAACTACCCAACCGAATAGTTTCAAATTTAATATACACTGCTCAAAACAATTAAAGGATATTTGAATTTTTATATAAAATAAAGATATAAACGAAAATTTTTTTGCCGAAAATAGAAGAAGAGAATCACAAATGCAAATTTTTCTGGTTTTCAAACTGTGGAGTATGCAAATTTTGAGTTCGACGTCAAAAACGTCGCTTCAGCGGCAGCGAATGAAATTTGACTTTCAACTGGATAAAAGAGAATGAAGTCAAGGATGATCGGCATTCAGTGATTGCTTTGTTTCGATGAGTACGGTGTCTCAGCGAAGTCATTTGACAGATTCAGAAGCTTGGAGAATTGTTGATAGGTTAGAAGGAGGCCAAACTCAAGCCGAAGTAGCGCAAGCCATTGGAGTGTCACAAAGTGTCATTTCCAGGATCTGGAACCGTTTTTTGGAGAGTGGATGTGCAGGCCGAAGACCAAGGCAAGGTCGTAGACGGGCAACAACGCCCAATGAAGATCGGTATTTAGCGTTAACAGCTCGGAGACACCGAAACATGAACGCTACTCTTCTCCAACAACACCTTCGCTTGGCTACAAGCACCACGATTTCAACTCAGACTGTCCGAAACCGGCTCCATGCTGTAGGTCTGTATGCTCGCCGACCGATGGTATGTGTTAGATTAACATCAAGGCATCGTCGCGACCGCAGGGAGTGGGCAACCGAGCATGTCAACTGGAGGAGAAATGAATGGAGCAATATTCTGTTTTCTGACGAGTCCCGTTTTTCTGTGCATCCGGATAATAGGCGTATTTTCATCTGGAGGGACCGTGGCAGTAGGAATAATCCTGCGTTCGTGCACGAAAGTGTCAGATTTGGCGGTGGAGGAGTGTTGGTGTATGGTGGCATCTCCATTGATGGGCGCACTGACCTCTACATCATTCTAGATGGAGCTCTGACTGGTCGCCGATATAGGGATGAGATCCTCAGACCTATTGTAGTCCCTTACGCTGCAGCAATCGGAGATAACTTCATTTTAATGGACGATAACTGCAGGCCACATCGTGCAAACCTGGTGGAGGATTTCCTTTTCGAGGAAGGAATCGTTCGAATGGAATGGCCAGCGTGTTCTCCAGACATGAATCCAATCGAGCACGTTTGGGACGCTCTAGGAAGACGAGTTTCTGGCCGCCAACAACCCCCACAAACTCTCCAAGAACTGGAAAGAGCTCTTCTGGAAGAGTGGGGCAGAATACCCCAACTCGTCATTAATAGCCTCATTGAGTCCATGCCTCAAAGGTGTTCAACGTTGCTGGCCGCCCGTGGAAACCATACCCCCTACTGAAAATGATTGTCTTTGAAGAAAACACCTTTTCTTATTCTTTTTTTCTCATATGCACAAATTGTGTTTTTTTCCTTTTGTACACAAATGCGCAATAAAATGCATTTTTTTCTGCCAAACATGTGTAATTTATTCTCATATAACCTACTATGTCTGTCGACCATGTATCAATCAGTTAAAAAGTTTCCCAGATACAAAATCCACCTAAAACTGCAATGTCCTTTAATTGTTTTGAGCAGTGTATATATATATATATATATATATTCGTTGCAGAATTTTGTCGAATCATTTCAAATTTTATAAAAATCGACTGAAAAATTAAAATAATAATAATAATAAAATTTTTCTTTATTCTATTAAAACTTATACGTAATTAATTCAACGATATCCCATGATAGGTAATGATCTAGGTTGCCATGGTGATTACGTCCTCTTTAAGATGGAGTCCTATTACTTCCGCATTACTGAATTTGAAAACCGAATTTGTACACTAAAATTGTTTAATTATAGCAATCCTGTAAACTACCGACAGTTTTTTTTAATAGATATTTCCGGAGAAATAGATATTAAATGGGAAACGAGTCTAAATAGGGATTTCAAATTCTGAAAATTTCAAAG
Organism: Maratus michaelseni; assembly: GCA_963931845.1. Taxonomy (NCBI): domain Eukaryota; kingdom Metazoa; phylum Arthropoda; class Arachnida; order Araneae; family Salticidae; genus Maratus; species Maratus michaelseni. The sequence continues at coordinate 314,630,069 of OZ007595.1, forward strand.
CTAGGCTTAAGTTTCCCATTGGAATTCTCAGTAAATGTCAACAAAAGATAAGATATTGCAACCTTAAAATGTACTTATTTTATTACAGAAATTAATCACACCATAATAACAGACAATATAATTCATTTAAATGAAACTAGTTATAGTACGAAGGTATCTCATTTGTCACGTTTGACGTACAATTTCCAACTTGTTTCAGCATAAGTTTGTCTTAAATCAACCCAGAAAGTTCTTTTAGAATGATGAAATAATTCTTTAATTTTTTTTTAATGCAATGTAGTCTAATAATAAGACCGATTTCAATTTTAAAATTTTGAATTTCTTTTAGCATATATTATTAATATAAGAGAAATCTGAAATAATAATGATTTTCATTTCAAAATTACCACATTCTTATAAACAGTATTTTATATGCTAGAACTTGTAAATGAAATCCTGTCTTTTTTAAAAAAATAAAAAGGAAAAACTTAATTAAATTTCCAAAATTAATTATACCTAATTTCATCTATTTTATGGATCTGTAGTAAAACACAAAACGCCTTTGCGATAATCTAAAATCAACTAATTAATCTAAAACTATTTTCATGTTTTCGAAAATTTTAAGAGAAATCTGAAATAATGTTTTTCATTTCAAAATTACTGCATTCTATAAACAGTATTTTATACGCTAGAACGTCAATGAAATTCTGTCTTTTCTAGAAAAATTAAAAGCAAAACTTAATTAAATTTCTCTCTCTTAAAACTAAAGAGTGGATTTTGCTTCTCAGAAAAGAGCTGTAATTTATTGGATCGTGAATGAGTTGATTTTTAAACGTTTCACTCATCTTGATTTGAATTTTTATTTTTCTAATGCACTCCAGAAGAGAGAATACTAAACAACTCATCTCGATAAAAAAAAGCAATCATTGGCGAGTTGAAATGCCAATGCGGCTGACGTGACCATTTGCTGAGCAGACGACAGGCGTGTGACGTCATCGAGTGGAGGCAAGCATTTCGCCTTTACAGCACGTTGTTGAGCGTCGAAGTATTATTCGCGTTGTTCAAAGGGGCAATTTTAAACAAGGAATACTTGAAAAGGTAAGAATTTCTGCTGCTTTAAATACTCTAATCATGTTTTTTATAATGATTCTGTTTTATATTTATTGTTATTTTATATATGGCGTGATATTTTTCAGTTTATATGAATATTTTTAACAAATATGTCTTAACCCTAACATTTAGGACTATTTACACGAACGAACATTTAGAGATCTTTTGAGTTTGAAGGATAAATATTAAAAAATGCTCTAAAATATAATTATACAAATCCTTTGCCTCTCATTTTAAGTTTTTTTAATGTTGTTTCAATAAATATGATTTATAAATAGCTTTTAGTAGCAATTTAATCTTTTAAAGAAAATGTCTCGGCGGTACTGTGCGTTTGTTTATATACAGGGGTCGATGCAGGTTTTTTTTCTTGGGATCCATTTTGTGAAAAGTAAAGGTTATTTTTGTGAAATTTATTATATTTTTGTGAAAAATAACATTTTATAACGAAAGTTGAAATCCAGTTAATCAAATTCGAACCAAGCATTTATAAATAAAAACTTTTTAAAATCCTTTTGCTGAAGTTTTCCGCTCTGGTGAACTTGTTTGTTTACAAATTACATACTTTAAAACATCACAAAATAATAAATAAATAATAAATAGTAAGTTTTTATGGAATAGAATTTTGTGAATGGCCCCTTTTATCAAATTGATTTTTGTAAAGGGGCCCATTTTATCAAATTGATTTTTGTGAAGGCACCCATTTTCTCAAATTGATTTTTGTGAAGGGGCCCATTTTATTAAATAGATTTTTGTGAAGGGGACCTAAATAGGCCCCAAATTTTTCCTGGATCGACCCCTGATATATATTTTTTATTGATGTTTCATAACTCTAACTTTCCTAATACTATAAATTGAAAATTGACTTGTCCGATTTTAAAAATATTGTTTTAAAGTAAACAAATTATATTTCTTATTTTATTCTCCGTCTGAAGAAATTTTTCCTGGAAATTTTTATTGACCTGCCTTGTTTTTCGAATGCGCATACATAAGTTATTTTTAGTCATTTTATGTTGCTGAGAGTTGGATTATTTGAAATGTATCTCAAATATATAAGAAAAGCTTTAGAATATCTATTTCATGTTGACGAAAACTTTTGAAAAGTAGCTTTATTAGTATATATACTATTTTTCTAATATTTTAAAATAGATATACTTGATTTGTGAAGCTGTATAAATCCCATATTTTTTTTTATCATATGTTGTTAAAAATAAGGTAAATATCTCCATTCCCGTATATTCACTGTGTGAATATTCCTAAATAGTATTAGGATTAAAACAGTTAATGATAATATTGATATAAACTGAAAAATATCATGCAATATATCTAATAATATTGCATAGAAAACATAATCATTATATAATATTAAAAAAACCCATGATTAAAGTATTTAAAACAGCATAAATTCTTATGTATTCAAGTATTCCTTTAAAATTCTCTTTTTGGATCACGGGGGGGGGGGGGTAAATATATTTCAAGCAGCGCAAAAACAACAACAAAATAAATAAATATAAAATGACACTTTTCACTTAATTGTTGAATGTACACATATATGTATACATTCAACATGCAACTTACTTTTTTTTAAAAATATAATCTGTATCTGTTTATGAAATTTATTATTTTACAATAAAATATTACATCTTTACCATGAACTTCAATTCCCCTTCCCCTCCTTTCTAGAAAAGAACTTGTATTTCGGAAGCTATAAATAATAAAATACATCAGAGGTATAAATAATAAAACATAATTTTTATAGAGTATAAAATAAGGTAGTTATTTATCATTTTTTTTATTTGAAAACGTGGCAAGAATTCTGTGTTATTTTGAATTTCGTAGTTAAAAATAAATCAAAGGTTACTGAATTTCATTTTAAATGGCTTGATTTTATTTAGTCAATTGATTGGAAATCCCTCTAATTTTTTTTTTTTTTAGTTTTTAAGTGAGTTGACTCCTCTCAAGAATGAGTTTATTAGAAATCACCCAAGGGGTTTTGGATTAACTCTTAAATGAGTTGATTTCATTCATGTATTGTTACCAATCGCTCAAGAATTACTGGAATAAATCTCATTTCACTCAAGTTTGAATTGATTATAAATCACTCAAGTGCTACTGGATTTAACCTTCATTGATTTGATTTCACTGAAGTATGAGAAAAATAGAGATCACTCAATCATGAGTTGCTTAAAAACAACTCGTTCACTCGAGTTGTTTCAACTCTTCATGAGAAGCTCACTTTCAAATCGTGAGATGAGTGGATTTTGGCTCAACTTGAGTTATTTTGGCCCTTTCGTTTTAAGAGAGTAAAATTAATTATACCTAATTTTATCTATTTTTAGATCTGTAGTAAAACATACAACACTTTTGCGAAAATCTAAAATGAACTAATTAATCTAAAACCTTTTTCATGTTTTCGAAAAATTTAAGAGAAATCTGAAATATTAATGTTTTTCATTTCAAAATTACCGCATTCCATAAACAGTATTTTATACGCTAGAACTTGAATGAAATTCTGTCTTTTCTAGAAATATTAAAAGGAGAAACTTAATTAAATTTCCAAAATTAATTATACCTAATTTTATCTATTTTTAGGATCTGTAGTAAAGCATACAACACTTTTGCGAAAATCTAAAATGAACTAATTAATCTAAAACCATTTTCATGTTTTCGAAAAATTTAAGAGAAATCTGAAATATTAATGTTTTTCATTTCAAAATTACCGCATTCCATAAACAGTACTTTATACGCTAGAACTTGAATGAAATTCTGTCTTTTCTAGAAAAATTAAAAGGAGAAACTTAATTAAATTTCCAAAATTAATTATACCTAATTTTATCTATTTTATGGATCTGCAGTAAAACATAAAACGCCTTTGCGATAATCTAAAATCAACTAATTAATCTAAAACCATTTTAATGTTTTCGAAAAATTTACGAGGTCTTTATGTAATTTCATGCATGATTCAATTTTGTAAATTACTTTCTGCACATTCCCTTGCATTTCCCTTCATACTATTGTTGCAAACTTTATTTTTTAATAAATTAATAAAAATAATTTTCGTTATGGGGGCATGCATTAGATAAGTGTCAAGAAGTGTTCTTTCATCCTTATGAAAAATTACAGTTACATTTTCTGTATTTATAAAATATATTTTTTTAAATCATCCAACTATCGGGAAATAAAAATCTTGAACATAAATATAAAAGTAATTTTTTTTTCTATACGCTCTTTTATTCAAAGTTTATCTTATAAATCATATCTAATTTTATGGTTGCAATTCGTGTTATTCCAAAAAAATTTTATTGCAGTACGTTAATAATTCTTTTTTAATGTAATTTTTTCTTTGCTTTTTTATAACACTTTCCAACAGAGCTGAAAAGTGTTTATGAATTGGTTTGTCTGTCTGTCTGTCTGCCGTATATTAATATTATAACTGAGCCATGCATATTTCTCTTCAACAGAAACTTTTCCTCAAATGCATACCAAACCTGCCAATAAAATGTTTAAATTAACAAGATTATAATAATAATAACAATAATAATAATTATTATTATTGAAATGATACACAATGGAGAAATTCATTTAGAATTCATTTACAATTTAGAATTATTTTTAAATAAACCATAAGTTACATTTTTGTATCGCAAAATCATTTAGTAGTTTAAAACATTTACATCCTGATTATACGTTGTGAAAACATTTTTGAAATTTGAATAAATAGTTTAAAAAATGTTGTTGTTTTCTTTCTCGTTCCTGTTGCATGTCTTAACAAGAATGAAAAATTTTGCGTCAAGCATAGATTATGTAACGCTTTCCAACACTTCCAAAATAATTTTACAAATCTTTACCCTCTAATAAGATGAAAGATGATATCTAAGTAAACAATTTGGAAAATGCATATAATATTTAAAACGCAGTTTCAGGAATTACCAGCAATATTCTGAAAAACATCCGAATTCTTTTGTGCATCCCTGTATATCATCTATTGATTTGCATATATACTACATAGAATGCTAATTTTTAGTTCAGTTAGGAAACGATTAGCACAGTTTAAAATTTCCCATTGAGTTTCCGTCAGTAAACGGAAATGGACTCGAGAAGTTTTTTGGTGCCCTGTATATGGTATATACAATTTATACGCACCAAAGATTCGGAGGACACTGGGGAAGTAAATACATTAATTACAGAACAAAACACAAGGACTAAAAAATACAGAAAACCTACAAAGGGGAAAATGTTTGCAAAAACGGTAGGCCATAATATTATAAACCCAGGGGAGGAAAAATTTGTAAAATTAGAATGCCCCATAAAATTAAAGGAAAATCAAACATTTATCCTAGAACCAATACAGCACAAAAATAAAATTTTCTATGAAAGATCTATCCATGACACCCCAAATAACAGAAAAATAAATATTTTAATTAAAAATATTACTAATAACAAAATACATTTAGAAACAGGTATGAACATCGGGCAAATTTTCACTAATTTGGAATACAAACAAGATAAATCTATAGACAATATTGAGCAAGGGAGAATTTTTGAGGTCAATGCATTAAATTTGGAAGATGTACATAAATTAAGAGAGGCAGAGATAAATGAGGAAGATTTTGATCTTAATCATTTACCATCGGATGTACAGGATTCGTTCAAACAAATTCTTTTAAAGCATGTACACGCTTTTTCGAAATCCTATCAAACTTTAGGTCAATGCTCACTGGTGACACCAAAGTTTACACTTAACCACGACTATCCTATTCAAACAAAACCCTATAAAGTGCCACAAGCAGTGAAGCAATATGCAAAGACAGAGATAAGAAAATTATTAGAAGCGAAAATCATCGAGGAATCGGACTCTAATTACGCATTTCCTGTCATTTTTGTAAGAAAAAAAGCTGATAGCAAAAACAATCCTAAATTTCGAATGGCGGTAGATTACCGGCTGCTAAATCAGATTTTAGAGCCATATTCCTATCCGATTCCAGATATTAAAGAAATTTTACAGAATATTAGTGGGAAGAAGTACTATATAGTATTGGACTTACACAGTGCTTTCTTCCAAATTAATTTACGACCTGAAGATAGTAAAAAACTATCGTTTATCACAGAAAATGGTAAATTTCGACCTCTGAGACTTGCGTTCGGAACTCGCAATTCGAGCGCCTATTTCGCTGAACTGATAAATAAGGTATTGGGTCATTTTAACAAGCATCAGGTAGCCTACTTTATTGATGATGTTTTAATAGGGGCTGACACTATATCAGAATTATTAAGAATTTTGGAAGAAGTGTTACAGGCGCTAATCCAACATAATCTAACAATTGAGCCATCCAAGATGCAAATATGTAAAGATAAAATAGAATTTCTTGGTTTTCAAATTCACAAGCACGGCTATTCACCATCCACAAGGAATATAGATAAAATTAAAAGTTTAGTAAGACCTAAAACAAAAAAAGGAGTAAGGTCACTCTTAGGTTTGGCTAACTACTTTAGAACACTTATTCCAAAATATGCGAAAATAGTAAACCCATTAGTTAATCTTACTAAAGATAAAATTAAATTTAAATGGGATGAAAATACTGAAATGGCCTTTAAGAAAATCCAAGATGAAATTATAAACAACCCAACATTACATCCTCCTGATTACACCAAACAATTTACTTTAATCACAGACGGCTCAAAAATTGCAATTTCAGCGGTACTGGCGCAGGAAATTGAAGGAAAATTACAACCTATTGAATTTTTTGGGAGAAAATTACGGGAACCGGAAAAGAATTACCCGAGCTTGAAATTCGAATTATTAGCGGTTCATGAAGCGGTGTTACACTTCAGAACTATGTTGGAAGGCAGACACTTCAAGATTCTCACCGATTCCAAGGCTCTCACGGAAAATTTACATCTAGAGAATCAGTCCGATTTGGTTAAAAGATGGGTGATAAATCTCAGCGATTTCTCTTATGAATTCGATCACATTAAAGGGGACACCAACCCAGCGGACTATATTTCGCGAAATATAAATAATATTATTACGGATACAAATTTACACAATAATTTATTTTCCGTTAATCCCGCATTATCTAATGAGAATATTAAACAACATCAATATTCAGACGAGAAATTAAGCAAAATAATTCAGAAAATAGAACAAGGTAAAGAAAACAGAAATACCAAAAGGTATACTTTAAATGAAGAGAAGATGCTAATTTTAAAACCGGGGAAACAGAAAACAGAACTAATTATAGCGCCGGATGCTTTAAAGATTGCTTTGATGGAAGAAGTGCACAAACCGCATTTTGGTTTTGACAAAACCTATGAAGCCATGAAAAGTAGAATATTTTGGCACGGGATGTATACAGATATTCGAACTTATTGTGCCAATTGTGTACCATGTAACACCGCAAAGCCACATAAAAAAATGAAAGTTCCTATTCAAAAAATGGTTAAGGACCATGAGATAGGGAGTGTATTACATGCGGATATCGTCGGAAAGCTTCCACTTACACTTCGCAAGAATAAATTTATTCTCACGATTATGGATTCTACTTCAAGATTCCTAGAAGCCATACCTATTCGCAATGTCGAGTCCCAGACTATTCTCAATGTCTTTAATAAATACTTCAGTTATTTTGGATTGCCAAAACAGTTAAAATTAGATAATGGGCCATATTTTAGGGGAGCGGTATTCAAAGAGTACATGCGTGCTCTAAACATTGAAATTCGCTTCAGTTCAGTTTACAGAGCCCAAGGAAATGGACTGATAGAAGTCGTGAATCGAATACTGAAAGGATCACTGACAGCCATGGCACAAAGTTCCTTACAATGGGACATTCGCCTAGAGTTTTTCAAACTCCAATACAATATGGCGAAGCACAGAGCGACGGGATTTTCACCCGCCTTCCTTTTTTTTGGAAGAAATTTACGCACTCCTTTTACTGCACACATGCCAACAGAACAAATTCACACTCAGACATATGTCAAAAACCGAATGGACCACATGCAGGAGGTTAGACTGCAAGCGTTGGCACAGCAGGAGAAAATGATGGCTGAATATGTGACAGAGGAAGACCTTGATAAAATAAAAACACTTGAACTAGGACAACAAGTTTACCTTAAGTCCATTAACCCTACTGTTTTACAAAAAAAATTTGAAGGCCCATTTAAGGTGGTTCGAAAAGTGCGAAATAACAATTACATTTTACAAGATATAACGGAAGAAAGTAAAGGAACTATAAAAAGACACATTGACAGACTCTGGGCACCAAAGCATGCTGACAGGTGCAAAACAGAGGAGTCAAGCTCATCGGAGGAAGAATAGTGGGAATAAAATACCATTAAAAAGGGGTAGTAAGATGTTACTGTTACAGAAAGACTAATAGCTTAAACAGTTTATGTAAAAATTTTAGTTTCGGTTTGCAGAATTCTACTAACTGTCAAATTTAAATATTCTCAAAAAAGCGATGGCATACTCAACTAGGGTTGAAAAAAAAATAAATAAATAAATAAATAAGTAAAATAAAATAACATAAAATAAGATATCCCTGGCACATTTTTCAAATTTTGATAAGAGATAATTTCATAGTAAAAGCGACCCAAGGTATCACAAACAATAAAAAAAAAAAAAAAAAAAAAGAAAATCACATAATCAATTGAATAAATATTTGGATAAAGACAAATAAGCAAGTAAGGCTAGGTTACGCAGGGCAATAAAATATCTGAGGCGGTGTGAAAGATTTTGGTGACGTACCAGGTAGGCGCGGAGTGGGGATTTGTTTATCAACAAACATCCCCAGTTGCCATGTCAACAAGCATTGCTGACAACTTCGCGGAAGGAAGGGTCAGTAAAGATAAAAATAAATAAATAAAAATAGATAAATGAGGGTATCACTTACTCTGATGATGTCTTCTTCGCGAGGGTGCACTCTTTGGGTGTGTGTCTATTCCTTGGGGGATAATCCAGGCGTCCCTGACACACACCAATTTTTTCCATATTACACCAAAATAAATAAATAAATAACTATAATTCACAAACACACACCGGGGGGGAGTTTTCCGTATGCGTCCCCCGGTCTTTTCCTGTTGACACTGATACATTCTGGACGTTAATTTCTGTTTCCTCCAGGGGCGTGAAACGGTAGCAGTTGGTTCCTAGCTCGTCCGCTTGGTCAGGTTGGCAGGGGCCACATCATAAAAAGGAAAAAAAACGAAATCAGTAAACAGATAAACAAATATCGAACATTCGTTTTTCATGGTATCATTTTGTTTTAATTTCGTGTTTTTTTTTTTTTGGAAAATTTAGATAACGATTTTAAACTCTTAGAGAACGATAAAATAATAATAGTAATAATAATAATAATAATAATAATAATAATAAGACGAAAGGAAATAATTCAGTTAATTAATTAAGTGATAATGATAATAATGACAGAATTTATTTTCTTGTTTCTATAAATTAAGGCTCACTTTTCAAAAGACTGCATGAAGTTGGGAAATGAATCGGTCAAAAGATCATTTCATTCACATTATCATGGTAAAGCCAAGCCGTTAAAAAAAAAAAAAAAAAAAAAAAAAAAAAAAAAAAATTAATTAATTAATTAATTAAGTTACATTATTTTTTTTTTAGTTTAACTAAACAATTTGGATTTAACATTTAATCTCATTAACTAATTCGTTAAGCTGAGTTTTAAAAAAAATAAAAATTAATAATAATGAATAATAAAGTATATATACATATAATTCCAGCTGTGTAAAATTTTTTAATTACTAGGATGCTAATTGCATATTAAGTTCCAACACTAATTGGAAATTTTTGCGGGCAAAAGTTTCTTAACTGCAGTAATTGGTGGCGGGCAATTAATATGTAATTAAAAACAATAATAATAAATAAATAAATAAATAAAAGTTTTTTTTTTCCATTTAAGTTAGGTTAAATGTTCTAAGATGTTATTTATTAATAAGTAGATCGGTAGTAAAAAAAAGGAAAGAAATAATAATACAAAAAAAAATAATAAGAATAATAATATTAATAATTATTATAATGATTAATAAATAAATAAATAAATTTTATCGGTTTTAACATATTTAAACATTTTTTTTTTAAATAAGCATTTGGAGATAATCTTAAAAGTTGTCAGTGATTCAGAGGCTTTTAAGTACTATGCATTTCAACGTGGGCTGCTCATCTAAAGGGGAACCGAAATTGATAAGATTCCCATATGCATATTTATGAAATTAATTTGATAACGGATTTTACGAAATAAATGTATGGCATTCCGGTAGTGGACATATACCATTTAATAATCATTTAGCGTGGAGATGACTTAGTTCACACGATCTTGTAGGCTTGAAGTCATTTTTTTCCCCTCCTTCTCGCTAAGTGTTTGTAATTATAAGGCCGTGATTAGATGATAATAAACTTTCAAGGATATTTGTTTTATATAAAGATGGCAATTTGGTAACATATTTAACGGGAAATGGATTTTTGTCTTAATATTGAATTGCATGAAAGACCACGTGCATGTTATTTGGTTGATCTCAATTTACGGGTCAAGACGAAGGGTAGTTTAAACAATTGGCTTATAGTCAGTTTTAATAATTAAGCTTTTAATATATATCAAAAAATTATATATATAGATATAAATATCATTAAATAAATAAATAATGAGAATAATAACTCGTAAACTTACATCATAATTCGCAGCCATACTCCATGTGACGGGGCAAATCAGGAAGGTAGATCTGAGGTGAGTTGAGGTGTTCTGCATACCGGAGGATCGCAAACGCTATTCACCTGCAGGGTTGAAAAAAAAAAGGTGCGTTCAGGTGGCGTGTTAGAAACGCATTATCCCAGGTAAGGAAGCATTTAGGTGTTGAACCGGTCGTGGTATGGGATTAGGCCAGCATTTTCAGGTGTACGAGGAAGGAATGAATCACCTGTTCAGTAGGGCTACATGATTGACAGAAACGGGGTGAGTGTTTGACCTGAGGTCACGCAGCTTTCCGATTCTTATCATTGAGTAGAAGTTTTTTTTTTCTTCTTTCTGTCGGGCAGAAAAAAATGAACAGTGACAGAACGGGGAGTTATTATTTTCAACATGTTAGAATTAACATGAGAATTTTTACGCTTAGGCGTTTTAAAAAAAAAAAAAAAAGAAAAGGAAAAGAAAATAGAGAAATAAATAAAAAAAAAAAATATATAGGAAAGAAGGGAAAATTATTAAAGAAAAATTTCATTTTTTTTTCTTTTTATTCATTCTTTGTTGTTTAATAATTCGAAAGAATTGTATGTATATAATAAAATTACAACAATCATATGAATGGACAATACAAATGGTAACTGAATTAATCCATAAAATTGGGTCAAGTAGTAGATGAATATCATAAAGTTACAACATCATGAATGTGTCATGTTTTCAGATTGCTAGGACTGTTTTTGTGTCCATCTAAAATATTTGTCTGTTTGCATTTATTAATTAGATATAGTGCTGAATTCATTCATTAATATGTGTAAATATTGTAAAGTGGAAGACATGCCATTTCATCGAACTCAGAAGAGTATTGCTATTATATATATATATATATATATATATATATATATATATATATATATATATATATATATATATATGTATGTATAGATATACATTTGTTCCTTTTGGTTTGTTTTGGCCTAATTTTGGTTTAAATTTTAGTAGCACTAGATATAATTAAATAATTTGAAAAAAAAAAAAAAAAAGAAAATTTGAGAATGTGGATGTACAGTTTTATATTGGATTAAACTCTTTGCTCTATATAAATATGTATATATATATATACATATTTTGAATGTATACTCATTATCATAATTTTTCTCTCAGGTATCTTACATATTCAGTTATGTATGTGTAATTGTAAGATTTTGCCTGAATTGGGTTTTATATATTGTATGATGCATGTATTGTGTTAAAAATAATTATCAAGAATCATTGTAAAGTTGAATACTGATCCTTACATATCACAGTGTATAATATCTTTTTGTTTTGTATGGTCTGTTTGGCTATTTAGATATTTTGAATTTGGTGAGTGCTCTATCTTAGACACACCGGTTATATTTAACCACAAAATTTAAAATTTTTGTACTAATGATAATATTTTATCTCTAAATTGTTTGGGAATACTTAGGAAATGTGTACATATATGAACTGTTCTTTATTAAAGTCACACAAGTAATTTACAAATGAACATTTTCCGATACTTCTCTTCAAAATCTAGAACCATTTGATTTTCTTTTAAGAAATCGTACCCTAGTAATAATTGATATTTGCGGCCAAAATCTTTATTTGTAACATAAAAAGTTCCTTTTACAAAAGTGTCCTGTAATTTAAATGACATTCTAATGCACTGTTTGAATGTAATCAGTGAATTTGTAAGTGTTTGAATCTTAATTTGATTTCCCAAATATTTAAATTTTATATTTGCTTGTTTTAAATTTTCAAACAAAAGCGGTGAGATCAAGCTCACCTGTGCGCCTGAGTCACAAAGGCTGTTAATTACAATATCTTTAATTTTAAATTTAATTAGAGGAAGTTCATTTGTATCGTTCTGTACACTTGCAATAGTTTTATCCCTTAAAGTATGCCCGCTATCGTGAGACTTGCTCGGGTCTTCTTTATCTGTATTTACAAGTCTCGTATTTAGTTTTCCGCATCCTTATCTTTGTACTGCTTGTATCTTTTATAATTGCCCCTCTGAAATTTACCCCTTTGATTACTATCCTTGTTACTGTTCGTATGATTTTCTCTGTTTTCCCTAGAGTCCGTATATTTATTGCGATAGTTATTCCTCTGTGCACCTCTATAATTTCCTCTCTGTTGAGTGTAATACCCCTGTGCATCATAATTATTAAAGTCAGGTTGATAATAAGTATACGGCGTGTTGTAATGTTGTTGTGGTGGGGGTGGAAAAGGTTGAGCATTTGGTACATGATTATAGTAAATATTACCCTCCGGAAATGCATTGTGAGAATCGTGTCTTTCATACTGGTTATAATTCTTGTAATTTGCTCTGTAATTACCCCTATTGTTTACAAATCTATGCCTATAATTCTGGTTGTTGTTTTTATTAGCTTTATTATACCAACAACTATCCTCATTGTGTGACCCCTTCTTGCATATATTACAAAATTTTTCGACTTCCTCTCTTTTTTCGATTGTTCCCAATTTTATGTTATTTATTTCTTTTGATAAATTATTAATCTGCTCCGCCGTTTCTACATTTAATTTCAATAACTTCTCAAAAAGTTGCGATTCATTGTTAGCTGTTATAGTATTTACCTGTTCTGCCCCTATATTATTGTACGCCTCTTCTAATTTAATTGCTGTTTTGCAAGCATCCTCAAAATTATCGGGAAAGGTTTTTCTTAAATCCATACTTAAATCCGGTCTAATCGCATCCAAAAATCGTGTCAATCTTACTAAGTCCAAAAATTTCCCGTTTCCGTTCGGATCAACTTCTGTATAGCTTTTCTCTATATAAAGAGACGCTGCGTTTTTGAATTCGCTAATAAAACTTGTTAAGTCTTGTCCCGGTTTCTGTTTCAGATTAAAAAATTCAGTCTGTACCTGCGTAAATGATTTCTTGATTTTAAATAAATCTAACAATTTCTTTTTGAATTCGTTGTAGTTTTTCTCTTCTATAAGCGATTTATTTTGTGAGAGTTTCTCTCTCGCAGTACCCGACAATTTTGCTTTCAAAATTGTAAGCTTCGCATCGTCTTTTAATATTTGTTTAGTTAAGTCCTCAAATTGTCTGAGAAAATACTCGCAATCACTTAACTTTTTCCCATCGAAATTCGGGATTAGAGAAATTATTGTGTCCACTGATGGATCTGCCATCGTGTTACTCGAATCAATTTGCTTTTCTTTATTTAACTTTTTTATATGCCCTCGCGTTAATACGCCAGAAAAACTCGAGTTCAAGCTATTTCTATGATTTCTACGATTCTTTTTTGGCATTCAGCTTTTTGATAATTAAAATTTATTTAGATACTGAATTCTAAATCTAACTTTAAAAATGCATGGAAATTCTTACCCCTAAAAATATTATTAAGCCAAGTGTAAACATTTGCAAAATTTCAAAGATATCAAAATATAAATGCATTATACAATAAAGTATACAGTATCAAAATATATATGCATTAACAATCTACTAATACACTATTTTATCTGCTACATAAATCCTTATCTTTTTATTTTTTTTATTATTCATATCATTTTACGCTATCATTTGATTTTTTTTTTTTTTTTTTTTTTATGATTTACTTTCTTAGCACAATGTTTCAGTATACTGTTAAAGATCAAATGCAAAGTTCATATAAGAGTAACATAAAATATACATACAATTACGAATATACTGATTTTTCTAAGTTGAATACTGATATTTACGAAATCACCGACTTGCTGGTAGTGGAGCCTTTTAGAGGAAGTCAAACAAACCATCAAAATAAAAAATCTCCATTTAATCTTCCAATAACTTATCATTAAAATAAAAGAGTTGAAATTATTCTAATTAACAGTTTCATAATTATTATTTTGCAATATACTATATAGATTGTAAATTTCCACAATTTGAATATAAAATTTGAAATTGATTACTTTTAACATGAGCCTGTATTTTAGAATACATTAAAGGTATTTAACTTAATGTTTGACAATAACCCAGTTGCAATTTTTAATCATTAAAATTGAAAACTCAATTAACAATAATTAAGAACTGGACGGCACCAGTGAATTATATAGGAATTGCAGATGTTGAAGAGAAATATGCATGGCTCAGTTATAATATTTATTTAAGATTTTATCCTTTAATTTCCCTTCTAATTGCTGCCCATTCCAACATAACCCTTTTGCTGGGACAAGTTGATCAGAATTAAAGCTTAGAATTAAATACATAAAGGTTTCTCTGGGGTTGGCTAATAGAATAAATTAATTTATTCAGAAAATAATAATAAAAGGAATCCATAGAGATTAAATTTTGGATATGTTCCCCCCATTGCATTGTGTAATTTCGAAGTAGCCCATTACCCTTTTTGAGAATGATCATTCTTGCCCTTAGCTGACTTTTAAAATGGAAATCTAAATAAACAAACACATACTATATAATTTAAATGAGAAGACTCCAAATAATTAACACTATTATTTATTTACAATATTTACAGTTATTTCAAGAAAAAAAAAGATTTATCAGAACACATCTGATTTAATTTCCTAACAAAATTTCTCCTATAATATTGGCATTAACACTTTGATCCTTGCAAAGGATACTTATATTTGTTTGTATTTATATTTAAATTGATCTTTGACAACATTATTTGTTTACAATTAAAATACTGACTTCCATTTGTGACTAAGGTCACACTACCAGCTTCTCTTATAATATTTTGATAAAATCAAATAAACTGGGGAATTACTTAGGTCAGAGTCATATTTACCTATACACATTGATTGAAGAAGGTTTCTCTTTGTATCAGAGCACACTTTCCGCTAACTAAATAGCGCTGCACTTATTGAAAATGTTCATTTCACAAAACTTAGCGCAACTTCACCACTCTCCATATATGTTGTTCGGGTTCGCTGCTTTCTTACCATCAGAATTGCCACTCACTCTATTTTCCTCTTTCGGACCGCACAAAATTCATCGCGTCATTTTATTTCACCTCTCACTTTCGCTTCTGATATCGATGTGTGTTCTGTTTTCATTCTTTTTCACAACTGCTTTTTCATGACCACGGTGGGCCGTACTTCGTTCTGCCCAAAATTTGCATGACAGTGCTTTAAGCCCATCCTTCTTTTTTTTCATTGGGTAGTTGATCTCCCGTTTTAACTGAAATTTGCATAACAGAGGGTCAGTTTCACCTCCTCTTTACCAACCCCAACCAATGGCTATGCATCAGTTGTTGCTGTAGCGTGTTGTTTTTTTTTCTCGGAACTACGTGTGTGTTCTTTGATATTATCTCCCAGACCAACTTAAATCAAAGTTCTTCTTATTTGACTTTTATGGCTTAAAATTGTCGCCAGCGAGTCTCTGGTCATAAATTTGCCATCCTAAATCTTTCAACTGAGGCGACTTATGGGAAAGTCCCGATAATGTACTTTCCTTACATTAGTTTCTTAAAAAGTTCAAGCCCATTAATTTCTTCCTTTCAAAAATAAGAAATTGTAAAAATTAAAGCATATTTTTTAAAAATATCACTCTTTATTTTTTTATTTATATTTTCTGCATTTCAGGGATTAAAATATTGCGTTGTTGTTGTTTCACAGTCACTTTTACAGTCGTATTTAGACATATACATATGATATGATCTGAGAAAAGAGAAAAGAGTTATCCTTGAATCCCCCCCCCCCAATAATGAACAATCAAATTCAGAAATCTACGATTCCATTGAAAATGTTCATTCGAAATGAAATGTTGGAAAGCGTTACATAATATATGCTTGACGCATGATTTTTTCTTTCTTGTTAAGACATGCAACAGGAGCGAGAACAAAAAAACATTATTTAAACTATTTATTCAGAATTTCTAAAAGGTTTTCACAACGTATAATCAGGATGTAATTAATTTTAAACTACTAACGGATTAAAGCGTATTTAAAAAAAAATATCAGTCTTTATTTTATTTTTTATTTATAAAGCGACCTCTCACTTATACGCGATACTCGGTAATTATTTTTGAACACCAGTTTCTTTTCAAAGTAATTTTCTCCTTATTTAATCGGAGAATTTATAAATCGAATTTTACTGTTTTAAAAATAGTGGTACGAAAAGGTAATTACTGAACATCACGTATAAGTGAGAGGTCACTGTATTTTCTGCATTTTAGCGTTTAAATTTTGCGTTGTTGTTGTTTCACAGTCACTTTTACAGTCGTATTTAGACATACATATGATATGATCTGAGAAAAGAAAAAATAGTTATTTTTTAATTCACCCCACCGCCAACCCCCCCCCCCCTCCCCCCAATAATGAGAAACCTAATTCAGAAATCTACGATTCCATTGAAATTAAACTTTCGATTAAACGAGTGGTTTTCGTTACACAGAAAAATATACATGAAGTATAGGAGATGGGGGAATACAAAGTACTGCTAATGGTTTAGCTAATGACTCTCTTCCGAGTGGGCGTACTAATTCACTTCGAGCACACGAGTAAAAGGAAATCAAGAGAAACCTTCCTGCCGGTTACCGGTCTCATGTACGAAACCATTTCTTCCCGTTTTCTACACGAGATGCTGCTCTCTCTTCATTCTAATGACCCCAAGTCATCGCACCAGTAATTGGAGAAAACGAACGAAAATTTTTGACAAGTTTATTCGTAGTAAAATACCTTAGAGGATTTGAAACTTAGGCAATCTTATGTTCGAGTTCTCGAAAATGATCAATCAATCATTTTCACAATAGCGAGCTGAGGTGACTAGAAACAAACAACAGAAAATGATGGCTTTATTCAATGTTGGATAAATGACGTAATTGTTTTAAGATATTAACGAGCTTTTAACAAAAATATATTTTAGAACGGGTTTTCATCTTTTAAAAAATCATTTGAATAATCGTGTAGTAATGAGTTTTTTGAGAATGTTGATATGAATAGCATACATTTTCTTAGGATGCGATATTACACGTGAGCGTATGAGAAGTTATTAATAAATGTTAAGGAAAACATTTAAAAAGAAGAAATGTTGCAAAATATTTATTACTTGTACAGAGTTTTCCAACTTGGCGTATTTTGATATTAAGTCAGATCTGTGCTAATAGTTTGAGAGCGTAGGAGTCAGGTCAGCAGGTTCGAGTCCCGTCAATTCCATTGCGGACTGATTGTGGAGCTTTCGGTTGTAATTCTCTGGTGTTGTAAATTTCCTTGTGGCTATCGCGTCCTTGTATATTGGCGATGACTTATAAGAGGGCACTTGATGTCAAGCCCATAAGTCCGATGTATTTTCTCAATTAAACAAACAAACAAACAAGTCATATGTGTAACTTCGACGAGTCGAGAAAGCGTTGTTTAGAAGTCAGGTATTAGAGTTTTTATCTTTTAAAATATTGTATAAAAAAATCATTTTAATGTACCATTATTAATCAGTTAGCAATGAATATTGATTAGGAAATCACAACGTTCTTTCTTTATTAGAATGCTAAATTAGATATGTGTGTGTGAGAGAATTTATTAATAAAATAAAAGTGAAAAAAGTGAAAATATTGTGCATTTTCATTGCTTATATCCCCTCTTTACTTTGTCGTATGTTAGTGTCTATAGTTGTATATGCGACTACATAAAAAATAGACAAATAAATTGAACAAGGTAACAAATTAATAGTTTCATTAATTGATTAGTAATCGATTGTTGTACGTGTTATTATAATAAATTATGCCACACCAAAGAGGATCTTCATTTATACATTCTCCATTAAAGCTGGTAAATAAGTTGAACAAAATCCTAAATACTATGATTTCATTGAAAATAAATTTTCGATGAAGGGAGTTGTATTCATTATATGGCATAATATGCATGAAGGATTGGAGATGGAGGAATACAAAGTACTGCTAATGGTGCCACTAATGATCATCTTCCGAGTGGGCGTAATACATACCTCCGGTGCGATATCCTTTTGCTCCTGTATTTTGCTGGAGATGCTCTCTCTCTCTACATCCTAATGACCCCAAGTCACGGCACCAGTAACACGAGAAATGAACGAAAATTGTTGACACGTTTATTTGAAATATTTTAGAGCATTCGATATTCTGGAGATATTCTATTCGAGTGTCTAATGATGATCAGTAAATCATTTTCACCGTAGCGAACTGAAATAATCTTAGCGTAAACAGGAGAGAATAATGGTTCTACTCTGCATTGAATAAACGATTTAATTCTTTAAATAAAAGGGTAATAATAAGATAATTAAAAAGTAAGTAAGTATAATAAGTATAATAAAAGTGAGATACTTTATTTCTTTGGGAAATTTTAGCAAAGAATTTTTTAGCATCAGAATAAAATACATTTAAGGTTTTCAAAAATCGTTAATACAACTTTTTTAATAATGACATAGTAATAAGTTAATAATAATATTAATTTGAAGAGTATATATATTTTTCATCATTATTGGAATACGGTTGTCACATGTGCGTACATAAAAATTTATTAAGCGTTTTTATTAAATCCAAAATCGTTACTATCTGACACATTCACGAAGTCATTTTTTAACAGTTTCCAACATAGTTGAAAAGTGTTTATGAATTCCGTTTGTCTGTCTGTCTGTCTGTCCGTACTCTAACTCGCGTAAATATACTCGGATCGTCATGCGATTGATATATGTTATTGAGGCTTACTGTGGAATGTCCGGTATTGAATATAAAGTGTGTAGCATTTATAGTTTTTTACAGGGACACTCAAAAGAATTTCGTTATATTGTGGTCTATGGAGAAAAATCATTTGCGGTTTATTTTAATGATGTTACACAATTTCAAACATATTGAAATTGATATATATCACTGAGGTTCACAACAAAAGTCTAATTATAGAATGTGGTGTGCATAGCACTTATTGTTTCTTTACAGGGATACTCAAAAAATGCCGTTACATTACGGTATATGAAGAAAAATCGTTTGCAGTTTATTTTAATAATGTTTCACTATTTCAAACATATTGAAATTGATATATATCACTAACGCGGATTACAAGAGGCTTACTGTAGAATACTGTGGGTATAGCTTTCATCGTTCATTGACAGGGACACACAAAAGAATTCGGTTAAAGTACTGCGTACTAATAATAGTTGCTGGGAATGCTTTTTCAGTTGCTGAACGCATTTTTAAATTTAACTAATTTTTGCCTGTTACTTGGTGTGTATAAATTGTATAGATTGTATACAGGGCAGCACAAAAGTTCTCGAGTACATTTCCGTTTATTGTCGGAAATTCCAGAAGGAAATTTTAAACTGTGCTACGCATTTCCTAACTGAACTAAAATATAGCATTAAATCTAGTATATATACAAATCTATAGATTATAAATTCAAAATCAATCAATTAATATAGATTCAAAATTGTTTAGTTCGATATAATCTTACACCTTAAGGTAAAGATTTGGAAAATTACCAGTAATTAAGAGTTTATTAAGAGTTTATTAAGAGTTTATTAAGAGGTAATTAATTACCAGTAATTAAGTGTTGGAAAGTGCTACATAATCTATGCTTGACGCATGATTTTTCGTTCTTGTTATATAATCAAGGGGTACTTTGATCTTTAATGTCAATTTTCTCAAAACGGTGATTTTGGTCACTGCGCACACGATTTCTGAAAAATGGTTGGTTAGAAGTTCATGAAATTTCGATTAAATGTATTAATTTATCTATTATTATGTTTCTCAAGTAACAATTTTAGAATTCATGACTACTTTTGCAATAAAAATAAATTAGATATCTCAAATTTCTTTTAAAAAAATTTTTTCTTAGGATTTACGCTTTATATTTTTTTTTATCGTAAGTCAATTTGAGGACACATTATATTTGTATACTTAAAAAAATTTTGGCTGGTTTTAGCTATTCAAATGTAAAAAATCATGCGCGCAATGGATACAAGAATAATTCTTTCGTAAAAAGTATATTATATTTTAAAATAAATTAAACAGCTTTATATGGAGTGTTTACATTTTTTGAAAATTTAAATTGATACAATAAACCTTCATTAATATGTGTTTTAAATTTTATAATTCAAAGTCAATTAGCTACCGAGTTACTGTATAATTCTTATAGAGATTCTTTTTGCCGTCTGACCGTCTGTCCATGCTCTAACTCGCGTAAATATACTCGAATTACCCTGAAAATTTTGTATGTTATTGTTCTTTGCTATAGCATGTTACCTATTTCAACTGAAGGGTGTGGCACTTATAGTTTTTTTTACAGGGACGGTCAAAGTTATTCCGTTACATTCCAGTCAATGGGAAATAATCGTTTCAAGTGCATTTTGATGACGCTACGTCATTTGAAACATGATGAAATTGATATATAATTATGAAGCGCATTAAAACATGCTTTTTGTAGAATATGGGTTGCAAAGCATTTATAATTCACTTACAGGGTCAAACAAAAGTATTCTGTTACACATTGTTCTATGGGGAAAAATCGTTTGCAGTGTAGTTTAGTATTATTTCACTATTTCAAACATAATGAAAATTATATGCATTACTGAGGTGCACTATGAACTGCTCTCTTGTGTGCATTGCGTTTATTTATAGAATACTCAAAAGATATTGGTTACAGTACATGTGCGATATTTGCAGTCTATGTGTGATAAGTGCCTTTTCAACTTTGATTTGCGTTTTTAAGTTTATCTAAACTTTTTCATAGTACGTGCGTGTTTATAAACTCGGTTGATCATATACAGGGTTACACAAGGGAACCGTAAGTATTACAGACTATGGGAGTGAATTGCTTAAGGGGAGTTTTTAATTGTGTTACGTATTTTCCTGCTGAACTGTATTTAGTAGACTAATGGAAGTTTATGGGGTATAAATAAATTCATATACAGGGCTGCGCAATGAAAAAGATACATTGTCGTTTACGGTTGGTAATTGCTGCAAGTGAGTTTTAAGTTGTCTTTTAGCTTAATAGGTGGTGTGTACAAAAGTCCTCAGATAATATACAGAGCTATATACAAAATATTTCGAGTGCATTTCCATCGACTGGCGAAAATTGTTAAATATTAATATTCTAATGAAACTAAATTTTATCATGTTATATATCCACATCTATTGATCATATACAGGGCTGCACAAAATAATTCGACTACTTTTTTGACACTGGAGGATAACAATATAATAAATTATAACACCTTGTAATAATATATTACTTTTAAATGCTAGAGGTGTAATATTAACAACATAATATAAATTAAAATAACTTTTATTAGTTGTTTTACATGTTTCGACTCTTTCCGAGTCATTTTCAAAAACAAAATAAAAATATTCTAAAGTTGCACGGGCTTTGAAGTTATTATTTATAAAGAATTTTTTGAAGTTATTAAATAATAACTTCAAAGCCCGTGTAACTTTAGAATATTCTTATTTTGTTTTTGAAAATGACTCGGAAAGAGTCGAAACATGTAAAACAACTAATAAAAGTTATTTTAATTTATATTATGTTGTTAATTTTACACCTTTAGCTTTTAAGAGTAATATACTGGAAGATAATTTTGAAAACTGTATTTTTCAATGTGTTATATGTTTTCTAAACTGTTTACTGACATATCTTCTTTCACCTTATTTAACGGTGAAGTTTCGTTATAGATTTCTGGTTGTATTGGAAAGTGTTTCATAATCTACGCTTGACGCATGATTTTTCGCTCTTGTATTATGAAATGCTCAAACTTTTAAGGAATTTTTATTCAGATACCATGAAATTGAATGGCATTTTACCCTTTTCAGGAAAGGCAAGAAGTCTTTCGGAAAAGTGTGTCAAATTTCACGGGTGGAGATTCGCAACTTTTAGTGAAAATCTGTCATCATGGTTCAAAAATATCAAATGTTTTTCATTTACAGCGCAATTTCAAAGCATTTAAATAGTAAAAGCTGCAAATTTAATATTTTTTTGTATAAAATTTACTTTGTAAATATGTTAGAAAGATTAGCATAGTTTATAGGAGAACATTTTTCTGTTTGCAACTTTTTCTGTTGCAAAATATTTTTCAGATTGAAAAATTATCCGATGTCATTAAAAATTAATTTTCAAATAAACGATTGGAATTTGTTACACAGAATAATGTGCATGAAGGAGAAAAGAAGAAATGGTAATAAAAAGAATACTGAATAATAAACATCAGTTTATACATTGCTAAACTGAGCGTAAAACCGACAGAGAGAAAATTGTCCAAACCGGGAATCGAACCCGGGCCCTTGGAATTACGCTCCAAGGCTCTACCATTGAGCTACGAGGACGATAAAAAACTTGGAATCTGTCGTAGCTCAGTGGTAGAGCCTTGGAGCGTTATTCCAAGGGCCCGGGTTCGATTCCCGGTTTGGGCATTTTTCACTCTGTCGGTTTTACGCACGTTTAGCAATGTATAAACTGATTCAATTAAAAGTTAAAATTTCAGTGCATTTACCTTGTTTAATAATCAAAATTCATAAAGATACAAGTAAATGTAAATATATTGCTCGAAGGTGCGTAAAAACATACATAAAACATTTAAAAGCACATTGAAGTCCTTTTAAAAATTCAAAACGTTTTCAACCGAACTACTCGGTCATCATCAGTGAAAAAGTAATTGTTGAGTTGAGTTGTTGTCTCTTCTAGTACAAACTGAACCTATAAAAGTAGATTTCAATGGATCCAAAATTATATTCCGCACAAATAATCACCAGGAAGCTATCATAAGAGAATCTCTGGAAATAATATCTAAAAAAGAATTAGTCTGTAACGATGTATTATCATATGATATCCACGCAATCTGGAATGAATTAATACATGATTGATTAACCTGTACTTATTCTTGAAATGTTGAATAACCTTTCCCATCCCACCTTATATTCCAAACCCTTGAAGTAAAATGGTTTATTCCGGGCAAGCTAAAAAACGCGATGAGACAACAACTCAACTCAACAATTAGTTTTTCACTGATGATGATTGAGTAGTTCGGTCGAAATCGTTTTGAATTTTTAAAAAGATTTTAATGTGCTTTTAAATGTTTTATGTATGTTTTTACGCACCTTCAAGCAATATATTTACATTTAGTTGTATCTTTATGAATTTTAAGTATAAATTGATGTTTATTATTCATTAGTTTTGGGCGAATTTCACTCCTGAGAAAATAATTGTGTACTTACAAAGTATACTACTAATGGTGCCGGTAAAGAACCTCTTCCGATTTCGAGTGAGCGTATATACTACTAATTCCTGTCGAATTCTCGAAAACAATGAAAGAAAACATTCCTGTCGGATACGATCCTCCAATGCTATATCCTTTTGTTCCCATTTTTTACATGAAATGCTCTCTCTTTATCCTAATAATCCCAAATAATGACACCGGTAAATCAAGAAACGAACGAAAATTGTTGACACGTTTGTTTGAAATATCTTAGAACATTCAATATTTAGGAGATACTCTCTTCGTGTTTCCGAAAGTGATCAATAAATTGGGTAATTTATTGATCAGCAGTGAAATGAGATAATCTTAGCGAGGAAATGTTATGCGAGGAAATAAACAACCTGGAATAGTTATTCTATTCCATGTTATATAAACGATTTTGGCAAGTGTTTAGCAAAATATTTTTTTAGAAACTGTGTATTTGAGATTTAGCTCTTGAAATATCTTTAATAACAATCATTGCAATGATGAAGTAATTGAACCGAAAACTACTAAATTTCGGTTATTAAATTACTAATGAATTAATATGAGTTAAGGGATTTACCCTTTGTATCACCGAGTTACATATCTGCAACATACCTAAAAATCAATATTCCTTATACAGTGGGCTTTAACCCATATTTTACCATCGTCTTATATATAGGACCCTAAATCTGGTGTATTTTTTATTCAAAAATTCCTAATTCAGACCAGAAAATTTTGAATAGCAATTTTATTTTTTGTTATTTGCGAAATAATGAACTGAATAATATATAAAGTAATAGAAACTAATCAAACTTTCTGGTGATAATTCAGAATTTCTGAATAAACGGTATATATAGGACGATCATAAAATATGGGTTAAAGGCGATTTTATTTATTGCTTCTATCTTCCAACACAGCAGTTAATATAAATTGTTCATAGAATTCTCAACAGACGGCGATAACTTTTCATGATATCGTTATTGCTAAAATGAACTTAGTAAATTTTGTCAAACTGAAAAGGCTGTGGAGACGTCAAAAAATAGATTTTTCAGGAAGTTACGTTCATATACTTTACAATTTTGCATTAAAAAATTGTTATTTTTAATTATTTATTATTTAATTATAATTAAATTAATTATTTATTATTTAATTATAATTAAATTAATTATTAATTATTTAATTATAATTAAATTAATTAATTATTATTTAATCATAATTAAATTAATTATTAATTATTTAATTGTTTTAATTATTTATTAGAAAATATTTATTTTATTCCATGTTATATAAATGATTTCAACCAGAGGTGGAAACAGCCCTCCATTTAGAGGTGTTCATGTCTTTTTTTTTTTTTTTTTTTTTTTTTTTTTTTTTTTTTTTTTTTTGGGTGGGGGGGGGGGGGAGGATGTCACATGTCTCCATTAGCAATTTTTATATATTAGATCCAAATTCCCTATTTTCTGACTTGTATCCGAATTCATTTTCTTTCATAAATACATGAAATTTACAACATTAAAGACGTGAGTATAAAAAATCACAAATTTACTGAATGGTGTATACAAATGTCAAATTAAATTTTTTTTATACATACATTAAAATTAAAAATATCGATGTTTCGACCACCTTCTATGGTCATTCTCAGATTTCCGGAGGATGACCAAAGGTGGTCGAAACGTCGATATTTTTAATTTTAATGTATGTATAAAAAAAAATAATAATTTGACATTTGTATACACCATTCAGTAAATTTGTGACGTTTTATACTCGCGTCTTTAATGTTGTAATGTATCATGGTGTAATCGCCCAGCATTTATATTTACATGAAATTTGCCTGTATATTTGTAAATGTATAAAATTTGTATATGTTATCCAGATACCAAGAAAGCAGAGTTCTTATAAAAGCAAACAATCTTACTGAAAGTTCTATCACAGTTCGCATTTAAACAATTTCCGGTAATCGTAGAAATATGAGGACGCAATCAAATACAATTCAAACTGTACCACATTTATAGAAATTTCAAAAACGATGTTCGATTTCTTTTTTTTATTATTTAAACAATACTGCCTCCAATTTTCCTGCAGTTTTATATAAAATAACTCCATTAATGTATCAGAAAGATTAGTATTTTTAAGGGTACAGTGGAGACATTAAAAAATAAATCCTAGAATTTTCAATGGATTAATTTGGAAATTGGCAGACTTGTTAATGGTTTAAAAGCTCAAATAGCTATATTCAAAATTTGGTGCTAAAATAATAAAAAGTTTTAAAAATTATTCAATTTTTAAAGTAACGAATAATTGTCATATTTTAAAATGTCCCATGCGCATATCTTTTGGATAAAAATATGACAATATATATTTAAGCGATACTTTTTACATATTAGAATGGAATACAAACGTCTACAATACTATTGAAAATAAATTTTTGATTCAATAACTGGCATTATTAAACAAAATAATATGCATGCAGTATTGAAAAATGGAAATACGAAGTACTGCTAATGGTGCTGGTAATGAGTCTCTTCCGAGTGGGCGTACAAATTTTTTTTTAATACTGACGTAAAAAGAAATTAAAGGAAATATTCTTGCCGGATACGATATCCGGTACAAAATCCTTTTGTTCCTGTTTTTCTGCACGAGATATTCTCTTTTTCCTAATGACCCGAAGTCACGGCACCGTTAACGCGAGAAATAGACAAAAAAAAAAAAATGTATAAGCTTATTTGCAGCAGAATATCTTGTATTCCATATCCAGAGCATATTCTATTCCAGTTTCATAAAATGATCAATAAATCATTTTCATCATAGAGTGATGAGATAATCTTAACGTGTAAATTTTATGTATTGGAAGTAAACAACAGAGAATGATGGTTTTATTCCGTATTGGATAAACAATCAATTTTAACAAAGAAATTTTTGGCATCAGAAAAGTAGAGTTTAAATATTTTCAAAAATTGTTAAAAAAATATTTTTAAAATGACAAAAGTCAAAGTTGTCCTGTAAAAGTCAAAGGTGACTTGGAAATTTTTAGAAAAAATTCAACAACGCGATGCATTAACCGAAAATGTTTTTTAGTATTTACAGAAAAGTGTAAACAACTCTTCGATTTCAAAGCATTTCAATAGTAAGTTCTGAAATTTTCAGCTTTATTTATTCATTTATTTATTTATATTTAACATAAAGATTATTCTGGAAATGTGTTATGTAAACATTAGTCTTGTTGAGGGCGGTAAATGTTTTATTTTTTATTTTTGTGAAGCAACCTTTCAGATTACGAAATTATACTATTATATAGTAAATACATTTTTGACTAAGCAAGTGGCATTCGTTGCAAAAAATAATATGCATGAAATATTGCAGAAATTGAAATACAAAATACTGCTAATGGTGCCACTAATGACACTCTTCCGAGTGGGCGTACTGATGCTTTTTGAACACTGGCGTAAAAACAAATGAGAGGAAATATTCCTGTCGGATATGATATCCGGTACGAAATCCTTTTGTTCCTGTTTTTATGCACGAGATATTCCCTCTCTTTCTCCTAATGACTCCAAGTCACGGCACCGTTAACGCAAGAAATGGGCAAAAAAAAAAAAAAAAAAAAAAAAAAAAAAAGATTAAGTTTATTCGTAGCAGAATATCTTGTCGTATTCGATACTCAGAGCATATTTTATTCAAGTTTCATAAAATGATCAATAAATCATTTTCATAGCGTGATGAGATAATCTGAACGTGTTAATTTTACATATGGAAATAAACAACAGAGAATGATGGTTTTTATTCGGTATTGGATAAACGATCACTTTTAACGAAGATTTTTTTAGTATAAAAAACAAGAGTTTAAATATTTTCAAACATTGTTAAAAAAATATTTTAAAGATGACAAAAGTCAAAGTTGTCCTGTAAAAATCAAAGGTGACTTGGAAATTTTTAGAAAAAAATCGACTTCGTGATGCATTAACCGAAAATGATACTTAGTATTTACAGAAAAGTGAAAACAACTCTTCGATTTCAAAGCATTTCAATAGTAAGTTCTGAGATTTTCAGTTTTATTCATTTAATTATTTTTAACATAAAGATTATTCTGGAAATGTCTTTTATAAAGATTAGCCTTGTTGAGCACGGAAAATGTTTTTTTTTTTTTTTTTTTTTTTTTTTTTTGTGAAGCAAGCTTTCAGATTACGAAATTATACTATTCTATTAGAAATAAATTTTTGACTAAGCATGTGACATTCGTTACACAAAATAATATGCATGAAGTATTGGAGAAAGGAAAATGCAAAGTATGCAGCTAATTGTGCCGCTAATCACCCTCTTCTGAATTGGCGTACTAATATTTTTTGAACACTGGCGTAAAAAGAAATGAGAGGAAATGAGAGGAATGAATATTCCTGCCGGATACCATATCCTGCACGGAATCCTTTTGTTCCTGTTTTTTTCTGCATGAAATACTCTTTTTCTTCCTCTTAATGATCCGAAGTCACAGCACCGTTAACGCGACAAGAAAAAAAAAAAAAAAAAAAAAAAGTTTATTTGTAGCAGAACATCTTGTCGTATTCGATACTCAAAGCATATTCTATTCGAGTTTCATAAAATGATCAATAAATCATTTTCATAGCGTGATGAGATAATCTTAACGTGTAAATTTCATATATGGAAGTAAACAACAGAGAATGATGGTTTTATTCCGTATTGGATAAATGATCAATTTTAACAAATAATTTTTGGGCATCAGAAAAGTAAAGTTTAAATGTTTTCAAAAAACGTTAAAAAATATTTTAAAGATAACATATTAATAAGTTTATAAAAAATACTATTTTTAAGAGCATATTTTTATTTTATTTTATCATTATTAGAATGTAGTATCGAAAAATATCTTTTTTTCCTGTAAAAGCAAGAAGTCTTTAAAAAAAAATTAAGTCAAATTTGACTTGGAAATTTTTTATTATTGATTTGGAATGTGAAAATATTATGTGAAAAATTATTAAGATTTTTTTCACATCCAAAGACGTTGTTCTCTATCATTTCAACTAAATCATTTTTATTCTGAAATATAAAGAATATTCAGGTATTCTTATTCAGATACAAAGAAATCGAAAAGCATGTCTTTTTTTTTCCCCTTGTAAAATCGAGAAGTCTTTCAAAAAATGAAGTCCAAATTGATTTGGAAATTTTTCGTTTTTGATTTGAAAAGTTTTAGGAAAATTTCGCAATCGCGATGCAGTAACTGAAAATATTATTTATTTACAGGAAAACAAACACAACTCATATATTTCAAAGCATTTCAATAGTAAGTTTTGAAATTTTCTATGTTTTTTTTTTCATGTAAAGTTTATTCTGTAAATGTGTTATAAAGATTTGCCTTGTTGAGCATGGAAAATGCTGTTGTTTTTTGTGATGCAATTTTTCCGATTACAGTTTCAGCGATTCCATTGGAAACAAATTTTGATTAAGCAAGTGGCATTCTTTACACAAAATAATATGCATGCAGTATTGGAGAAATGGAAATACGAAGTACTGCTAATGGTGCCGTTAGTACATTTCTTCCGAGTGGGCGTACTAATACTTTTTGAACACAGGCGTAAAATAAATGAGAGGAAATTTTCCTACCGGATACGATATCCGGTACAAAATCCTTTTGTTCCCGTTTTTTGCAGGATATATTCTCTATCTTTCTTCTAATGACCCCGAGTCACGGCACCATAACGCGAGAAATGGACAAAAAAATTGATAATTTTATTTGTAGCAGAATATCTTGTCGTATTCGATAATCAGAGCATATTCTATTCCAGTTTCATAAAATGATCAATAAATCATTTTCATCATAGCGTGAGGAGATAATCTTAACGTGTAAATTTTATGTATGGAAGTAAACAACAGAGAATGATGGTTTTTATTCGGTATTGGATAAACGATCTCTCTTAACAAAGATTTTTTTTAGCGTCAAAAAAGTGGAGTTTAAATATTTTCAAACATTGTTAAAAAAATATTTTAAAGATGACAAAAGTCAAAGTTGTTCGGTAAAAATCAAAGGTGACTTGAAATTTTTAGAAAAAATTCAACAACGCGATGCATTAACCGAAAATGTTACTTAGTATTTACAGAAAAGTGTAAACAACTCTTCGATTTCAAAGCATTTCAATAGAAAAGTTCTGAAAATTTCAGCTTTATTTATTTATTTATTTATTTATTTATTTTTAACATAAAGATTATTCTGGAAATGTGTTATGTAAAGATTAGCCTTTTTGAGGACGGAAAATGTTTTATTTTTTATTTTTGTGAAGCAACCTTTCACATTACGAAATTATACTATTATATAGGAAATAAATTTTTAACTAAGCAAGTGGCATCCGTTGCAAAATATAATATGCATGAATATTGCAGAAATTGAAATACAAAATACTGCTAATGGTGCTGCTAATGACCCTCTTCCGAGTGGGCGTACTAATACTTTTCGAACACTGGCGTAAAAACAAATGAGAGGAAATATTCCTGCCGGATATGATGTCCGGTACGAAATCCTTTTGTTCCTGTTTTTCTGCACGAGATATTCCCTCTCTTTCTCCTAATGATCCCAAGTCACGGCACCGTTAACGCAAGAAATGGGCAAAAAAAAAAAGATTAAGTTTATTCGTAGCAGAATATCTTGCCGTATTCGATACTCAGAGCATATTTTATTCGAGTTTCATAAAATGATCAATAAATCATTTTCATAGCGTGATGAGATAATCTGAACGTGTAAATTTTATTTATGGAAGTAAACAACATAAAATGATGGTTTTATTCCGTATTGGATAAACGATTAATTTTAACAAATAATTTTTTGGCATCATAAGTGTAAGGTTTAAATATTTTAAATAAAAACGTTAAAAAAATATTTTAAAGATGACATATTAATAAGTTTATAGAAAATACTAATTTTAAAAGTATATTATTATTATTATTATTATTATTATTATTATTATTATTATTAAAATGTAGTATCGAAAGCGTATCTATTTTTTCTGTAAAAGCAAGAAGTCGTTCAAAAAATGAAGTCAAATTTGAGTTGGAAATCTTTTGTTGTAGATTTGGAATGTGAAAAAGTTATGTGAAAAATTATTAAAGATTTTTTTTGACATATAAAGCCGTTGTTCTCTAATATTTTAACTAAATCATTTTTACTATGAAATATGCAGCATATTCAGGTATTCTCATTCAGATAGAAAGAAATCGAAAAGCATGTCTATTTTTCCTGTAAATTCAAGAAGTCTCTCAAAAAATGAAGTCGAAGTTGACTTGGAAAAGTTTCGTTGTTGATTTGGAAATGTTTAGGAAAAATTCGTCATCTCAAAGCAGAAACTGAAAATGTTATTATTATTTTTACAGAAAAATGAAAAAACTCTTCGATTTCTAAGCATTTCAATAGCAAGTTTTGAAATCTTCAGGTTTTTTTTTATGTAAAGATTTTCTGTAAATGTATTATAAAGATTAACCTTGTTGAGCACGGAAAATGTTGTTGTTTCGTTGCGATGCGATCTTTCTGATTACAAAATTCAGCGATTCCACTGGAAACAATTTTTTTATTAAGCAAGTGGCATTCGTTACACAAAATAATGTACGTGAAGTATTGGAGAGATGGAAATACAAAATACTACTAATGGTGCCACTAATGACATTCTTCCGAGTGGGCGTACTAATACTTTTAGAACACTGGCGTAAAAAGAAATGAGAGGAAATATTCCTGCCTGATACGATATCCGGTACGAAATCCTTTTGTTCCTGTTTTTTGCACGAGATATTCCCTCTCTTTCTCCTAATGACCCCCAGTCACGGCACCGTTAACGCGAGAAATGAACAAAAAATTCTGATAAGTTTATTTGTAGAATATTCAAAATATTTTGTCGTATTCGATACTCAGAGCATATTCAATTCGAGTTTCATAAAATGATCAATAAATCATTTTCATTATAGCGTGATGAGATAATCTCTACGTATAAATTTTATGTATGGAAATAAACAAGACAGAATGATGTTTTTATTCCGTATTGGATAAACGATTTAAATCTTCAGCAATTTTAGTAGATCATTTTTTTTTAGCATCAGAAACGTAGAGTTCAAATCTTTTCAAAAATTGCTAAAAAAATATTTTAAAGATGATATATTAATGACTTAATAATAAATGTTGATCTGGCTCCTGTGTGGGATAAACAGGGAAGTATTGCAATTTTTATCCTTTGAAAAATCGTAATTAAAAATATTGCAAACGTAAAAAAGGATAAATTTGTAATAATATTGATGAAGAGCGTGATTTGTATTTAAATTTTTTTCATAATTAAAATAAGGTAATACATGTGTGCATGTAAGATTTTATTAAGAAAGCTGAGAAGAATAAAAGAACAAAAATGTGAGAAAAAAAGAAATATTGCAAAATTTTTATTCCTTATACATTTTTTTCTTAGTCAATGTAAATACGTGTTTGTGGGTTGTATAAGGTTTTATTCCATATTGAATAAACGAGTCTATAACGATTTTAGTTAACATTTGGCAAAAGTTTATATTATATATATATATATTTATTTACAATATATAGTTAAAATGAAATCACATGTATTAAGTAATTATGTATATATATACATATATATATAGTATATATACCGGTTGTTCCAAAAAGTAGGAACCCTTTTTTAAATTAAATAATTTGTAAAATGGCTAACGTTGGAAATGCCCAGTTTGTTGCATCTTTATTAGAAAAGAAATACATACTTAACAGTGAGATTTCAAAATTAAGTTAAAATTTCGCCAATAGGTGCTGTTATAACCTGGGAAAACGAAAAACACAATATTCGCCGAATTTGAATCCATGAGATTTTTTTCTGCGGGGACACTTAAAAGACAATGTTTACTCACAAAATCCACAAAGTTTAGCGGAACTGGGACATTACATCCGTAAGGCATGTGAGAACATGAGACATATTTACAGTTATCAGCTAGTTTTATTATGAGACTACGCCATGTTATTAGTGCAGATGGCGGTTATTTCGAAAACACTGTCGTTTAGTTTTTTTTTCAACTTACTGCGCCACCTTTTGGCGACATTTTAAACTACCTCTAAAATCATATGGTTAATTTTTTTTTTTTTTGCTTTTCTAATAAAGATGCAACAAACGGGACATATTTATCGTTGACCGTTATCAAATGCTTTAATTTTAAAAAGTGTCCCTCCTTTTCAGAACACCCGGAATGTAAACGGAGTATTAGAGTTTCATCTTTAGAAAAATCGTTAACAAAAATACTTTATTGTTAAATAGTGATCAAGTAACATTGGGTATTAATTAGAGGAGCATAATATTGTATCTTATTAAAATATTAACAAGTTAGAAATTGTACATCAAACGTGATAAAACTAGCTTGCGCCGCCAGGCGCCCACGGAAGGTGAGTTCGCACTGTTATTATTTCAGTGAAACAAGTGATATATGATTATATCGTCTGTTATTATGACAGGATTAATTTCCGTAATAAATTAAGTACATTTTAAGTTGGCAACATTTTATCTTTTGTTGACATTGACTGAAAATTCCAATGGGAAACATAAGCCTATCTTTGAAAATTTCAGAACTTAAAATCCATATTTAGACTCTTTTTCCATTTAATATCTATTTCTCCGGAAATATCTATCCAAAAAATAAATTCTTAGATTATATGATTGCTGTAATTAAATCCTTTTAGTATACAAATTCGGTTTTTAAATTCAGTAACACGGAAATAATAGGACTCCATCTTAAATAGGACGTAATCTCCATGGCAACATAGAATCATTACCTATCATGCGATATCATTGAATTAATTACGTATGATAGGATTTAATAGAATGAAGAATGCGACTATAACTTGGTCATAAAGGTTATAAAATGTCATATACGTCATATATGACTATAACATCATACATATCGGATAACTTGGCGATACATCTCGGTCGCTTGACGATTAATCCTCGGAAGCTGCTATAACAAGGAAGTACCGTTTTTAAAAAAAATCAAATTACTTAATAAATATTTTCATTAACAGCTTTTTAAGTTTTGATTTGATTTTTATAAAATTTAAAATGATTCGACAAAATTGTATAACGATTATATATATTAAATTTCAAATCATTCGGTTGGGTAGTTTTTGCGCTGTTACATGCGGACTGACGGACGGAAGGACCCGACGACGACTATGGGTGCTACGTATTTATATAATTACGAACGCATCTAAAAAGACATAAAATAATGTTCCACGTATGTCCCCCTCTATTACATTTTTCTGTTACTGAATCTTAGACGATTACAAGAGTATCTATCGTTCCCCACTTTTGTATGTAATAAGATTCCATAATTCTATGATGTTATTTATACTAATAAAATAAAGTTTCGCTCTGTGTGTGTGCGTGTGTGTGTGTCTGTTGGCGATGGCTAGAAAAATTTAGCGCACCTAGAAGTCTGTAAATTTAGATTTAGGTAGTCCAAACCCTGTCTTGGTGCGCCTGACCCTCAGAATTTTAATATTTTGATTATTAGCTTAGATATTAATTAGATTCTCATTAACCATCGCTTCTAAAATGACATCTTTTAAATCAAAATGGCGAAAGAAACGAACCGGCGTATTGGATTTGAAAGCAGAAATAAACGAATTCGAAATTATTTTACTAATTAGCGAATTTTAAGAAAACTAATTGAGATATCAATTTGAAAATTTCTGAGCTTATGTAAAAAAATATTCTGCATCTGACTATGTGATTTTTGAAAAATTCGGTTGGTATTTTTTTTTTTAATTTATGCAAAAAACTGCCAGAAATCTGCCGGCGCCAGTGAAAACAATCCCAGAAAGTTTCAGACAGGGATCTGCTTTCATTAAAAACTGAACTACAAAGAGATCTGTTTCTCTGGCCGATCCCTCCATTTAATTTGCGAAAATGAAAGGAAATAATTGCCAATTTTTACTAATGAACAAAAATTTAGGTAACTAATTAAGATATAGATTTCAAATTGAGGTCGGGAGGGGGTGTCATCTGCCGGCTATTTTAGCGTAGCGTCTTCGTTATGTTCTAATTATCAGAAAAATGTAATTCTTTTTTTAATGATCGCGTTAATGTAGGTGACGGTGGTTCTCTTGAACAAATTATTCGTTATATTTGCGAGTATGGGGAGGGAGGGGGTTAACGCCTTTCTCTGAGATTGTAATTATCTCGGGATTGTACGAGGGGCAGTCGGAAAATAAGTTTCCCCTGGCGACTGTGGACAGAGGTGTGTATGAAAGACAAAAAATGTAATGAGACATTAAAGATAAAACGTAACTTTATTTTTCCACACAAGTACCAAGTACATTGAGACATTTGTCATACCGCTTTATAAGCTTCAAAAAGCCCTCCAGGAAAAAAATAGGGCTTTGCATACGAACGAAACAACAGCGCCATCTGCGCAGGCACTGCATCAGCGCCATCTGCTTGATCGCGGTCGACCTCTACCCAATGGTGTATCGGTGTCTTGCACGTTCGCGTTCACCTGCTGTGTCGTCTTTCGCCCATAGCCGTTCAACGCTTCGTCCGTATGCAAAGCCCTGATTTTTTTCCTGGAGCGCTTTTTGAAGCTTATAAAGCGGTATGACAAATGTCTCAATGTACTTGGTACTTATGTGGAAAAATAAAATTATGTTTTATCTTTAATGTCTCATTACATTTTTTGTCTTTCATACACACCTCTGTCCACAGTCGCCAGGGGAAACTTATTTTCCGACTGCCCCTCGTAATTATCCCGGGCGGGTTAGCTAGTTTAAAATAAATTTTCAATTATTAAACGAGTGCTTTTCGTGATACAGAATAATGTGTATGCAGTTCTGGAGGACGGAGAGTAGTTAAGTACTTGCTGATGGTGCAGATAATGGCCCTTTTTCGAGTAAATGTACTAGTTCTTTCCAAACACTCGAGTAAAAGGAAATGAAAGGAAACATTTTTCCGGATACCATCTTCGGTACGATTGCTTTTTGTTCCTGATTTCTGCACGAGATTTTCTCTTTCTTCACCCTAATGACCTCAAGTCACGGCACCGGTAAATCGAGAAACAATCGAAATTGTTGACTAGTTTTTTGGAAATATCTTATAGCATTCGATATTCAGTTATTGTTGTGTTGCACTTTCTAATAATGGTCAATAAATCATGTTCACCGTTATGAGCTGAGATAATCTTAGCGAGTGAATATTATATAGCGAAATAAACAAAAGATAATGATATTTTTATTACATGTTGGTAAATTACGTATAAATCTTTCACGATTTTAGCGAATCTTTAAAGAAATAAAGAGCAAATAACAGGCAAGAAATAAAAATGCACATTCTTTTTAAATTGAGGAAATTACGCATGTGATATAATATAATTATTTTATTAAAAATAGATTTATCTATTATATTAAAATCTGTCTGTCTGTTTGTATCCCATAGCTACTCTTCTTAGAATGTAGAACGTTGGACGACCAAATTAACACTAGCTATCCGCGTGGAACTGAGGTTGTCATATAATTCTCAGATTTTTTAAATTTTATTTAGTTTCCGAGGTATTAATTAGGTTTGTTTTGTAGTTTTTAATGACATTTATGTAAATATGATAACTATATTACTCCATTCTTGTGGGGGGAAAAGGGAGAAAAGGGTAAACGATAGGAATTATTAAACTTTTTTACGTAATTTTCAAATAGAAATTATCTTTTATTTGAATAAATGGTGTAAACAATATTATGATTAAATAACATATTAATTGGAGAAATAAAAATTTATTTTTCGGATATGTAAGCTTCAGGAATCAATTTATGCTGCAGAAACAAATGTAGTCTGTCGGACACATTGATATTTAGAAATTGTCACACTGTATATATATATATATACAGTCAAACCCCGATTTAGTGCCATCTCGAAATAGCGCCAATTCCGTTTAACCGCCAATTGCGTCTATGAACAAATCTGCCAAATAGGAATTTCAATGTAATGTATCCGTTAAAGCGCCAACTCGATATACCGCCAAAAAAAATGTCTAGAAATTACTGTATTTTCTTTGCATATCTTTCTTTTTTAAATTTTTTGTTAGAATTTCAAAGGACACTTCCTTTTCATGTGTCTAGATGTTTTCAAGCTTAATTCAAACTTTATTGAATAGCAAAGAATTTATATTGTTCTCAACACCTGCCAAAATGCACCTGCTACCCATTATACTTGTCATTGGGAGAAGAAAAATAACGCGCACTGAGTGCCGAGCAAGTAAAACTTCTGATTCAGACTGGCGAGTCACGTGATCCGATCCGCTTCTGGAGCGGGGAGAAAACAAGGCATGGCAAGCCATTGGCTGAAAGGGTCTCTCCTCTCTCAGGTGAGAACAATGTAAAAAATAACTTCTCCCTGTACTTTATGTCGATTTCTTAGAAAGAAAACGGTGTGCAGTGCAAAATCTCTCATTCAAAATTTTGGTCGGACGTTGATTGAAACTTCGAAGAATTCACCAGCTAAATCTGTAAAATATCATTCTGTCTCTTTATTTTAACTCATTATGGCGAAAAGAGCAGTTTTATCAATTTCAGAAAAGCGGGAAATTTGTGAATATAAAGAAAGAAATGTGAATGTATCGCAGCAACACATCTCCAATCATTTTTCTACACTCTGGAAAAAGCCTGTTAGCAGGCGCTGCATCGGAGACATTTTGATGAATACAGAAAAATGGATTAACACCAACGAACTGCAATCATCTGTAAAAAGACTGAAAACAGCGAAACATGAAGACTTAGATGATTCCCTTTGCACATGGATACAACAAATGGGTGCTAAAAATGCCACTATCAACGGAGATGTCATCAGAGAGCAGGCAAAAGTTCTTGGCCAGCAAATGAATATTACAGATTTCGAATACAGTAGTGGCTGGTTGAACAGATTTAAAAAGCGACGAGGATTCTCTCAGTACATACGAAGTGGTGAAACTGCAGGTGTTGATGAAGATATTGTGTCAAATGGTCGTAAAAAACTGTGTGCGCTGATTTTAGAATATAAACAAGAGGATGTTTACAATATGGATGAAAGTGGCCTTTTTTACCGCTTGCAGCCAGATAAAACAATTTCGAGTGGGCCTGCTAAAGGATTAAAAAAAAAAAAGATCGTGTTTCTCTTGTGTTCTGTACGAATAGTGATGGATCTGATAAAAGAACTATGACAGTGATTGGAAAATCAGCTAAGCCACGATGTTTTAAAAATTTTAATCCTGCTCTTTATGTAGAGTATGAGAATAATAACAAAGCGTGGATGACTTCAGCATTATTTCAAAAATGGTTAGCGAATTTCAACATAGAAATGAAAAGAAGCAAACGCCATATTTTATTGATTTTGGATAATGCCCATTGTCACAAAGCATATCCAATGAGTAATATCCGCATTGAATTTTTACCTCCTGACTGTACTGGATTTTTGCAACCTTTGGAGGCTGGTATAATAAACTCATTCAAAGCTCATTATCGAAAGTATCACGTCCGCCATATCATTGAAAAAATCAGTAAAGATGATTTTTCTCCAATCCTTTTACATGATGCTATTCGCATGATAAAAAAAGCATGGGATGAAATTTCATCAGAAACTATTGTTAACTGCTGGAAACATACTGGATTGATTAAACCTGAAGGATCTACTAAAAAACAAAACAGTACAGCACTTCAGGAACTACAAGACGAAATACACAAATTAACAGAAATTGAGCATCCTCTATCGGCAATTGAGTACATTAATATAGACAAAAGTGTTTCAACATTTGAAGATTTGACAATCGAAGAAATTGTTGCCAATCAAAATGAAAATGAAAATTCATCTGACAGCGAAGCTGAAGAAGCTGAAACGCCGCATGTTACATCTGATGAAGTTAAAAATTGCATTGGGAAAATAAGAATTTTCTTAGAAAAACATGCAACTGATAAAAAAATGATGAACAATCTTTTAGTTGTAGAAAAAGATATTGAAAAAATCAATATTGAAAGGAAAACTCAAACTAGCATATTAAAATATTTTCCTGTAAAAGATAATTAAAGTAAAATAATTCAGTGTGATATTTAATGTATGTGTGTCTGTTATATGCATAATTATCTACTTTATCTAAAATTGACTATATAAAGAGGTAAGTGCATGTTAATTTCATACATTAATTGGATAATTTTGAATCATGTAGCATTAATTATATTTTGTATATTAATTATATTATATTAATTTATACTATTATAATATACTATATACCATTGGATAATTTAATAAAAAGTCATTACTGATATTTATTTTTATAATAATAATAATATTAGTATAATAGTATGAAAATTAATTTTTATTGTATTTTAATTCGATATACCGCCAAACTCGTTATAGCGCCAAAAATTTCTTGAACGGATAATGGCGGTATAACGAGGTTTGACTGTATATATTTTAGCTTTACATTGAACCAAGAAAGAAGATTAAAACCAAACTCCTTGCATTTAGTTAAAAAACTCTTTACCCTATTCACCAGAATTAAATTTAAATAAAAAGCCTATATTACTTTTAATTAATTTTGTAAGAAGGCGGTTAGACCATTTCAGAAAGACCAAAAAATAAAATGGTTTATCGAGTAAAAATTAAATACATTTTTGCTTGTAAAGTATATATTTTAATCAGAAAAGCTAAAATAATTAACTATAAGTTTGACAAAGTGACGTCATATAGCTCCAAAATTAAAAACTAAATCTTAAAAGAACAAACTACTTTTAATAAATAAAGTCTTACATCAAAAATTACGTTGTAATTTTCACAATTTTTGTTTAATCTGCGTTGTAAATATGATTTCCTACTTGAAATTCAACTTATAATCAAACTATAATAGAGTTGAAATTCCACCTATAGTTTCTTGTAAATATACAATAATACTGGATTTAATTTTCTCTGCAATTTCTTATGCAATGTAAATGTAATACATCGGACTGCCACGCAGCTAGTATTTAATAATTAGTGTTTGTTAATTAATTCATACTATTTAAAAAAAGTAAGTCCGAAGATTTTGAAGATATAAAAGGAATGCACAATAGTTACTAATGCATCAAATCATATTATTAGAAGATTAATTTTAAACAATTAATATTATATTAACATCAATAATATAATTAATATAGATTAATATTAAAGAAATGTTGATTTCTTTAAAATAAAATAAAATAACGCTATTTACGTTATTTGTACACAGTGAAAAGCTAATTAAAGAAAGTAAACAGCTAATAAAAGTAAATAAATGCAAACCAGAAGTGTGTGTGTGTGTGGAGGGGGTAAATCATTTAACCTAGGGAAGTATAGAACCCCTTGATAATGATCATTCAAATTCTGAACCTATACAATATCAAATAAACTAAATTTTCGATTAAGGGGACGCTGGACGTTATAATAATTTTTTTTTCATCATAGATATATGAAATTTTGTGCATACATACATTTCACCATAAGTATATAGAATACCTTACAAAATTTTCCAATCTTAATATAATTTTAATATTTTTTTAAAAATTTAAAATTTATAAACGAAATTTTAAAATGTTCCTTGCGTCTTAATTTTTCAGATATTTCCGCGATTTGACATTTGGATCACTTAAAACTATTACAAACAAATCTGTGTACCATTTATTTAATCCCTTCAATAGTTAATTTTTAAGAGATTTTTTTCTGAATTCCATTCCAATTTTCACCAAAATTTATCATTTTAATAAGTTATAAATCAAATTTAATTATCTTAACGACCTCTAATTGTAAAATGCATACACAGTTTCTTGATAAATAGTATCAGGATTCTTCGTTATCAATTTCATGGATTTTGAACAAAAATTAAGACGCATGGAGCATTTCAAAAATCTAAAAAATTTGTAAAATTGAGAAAAACAGGTATAAAGTTTACTAAAGCACCGAAAAATTGATTGTGTACATAATTCAAACGCTTGTAACTTTGCTGAAAATCCGGCAGCTACATGCAGTTTTCCTCAAATGGTTCAATACACACTGAAGAATAATAATACACAAGAAAACAATTTTCGATTTTTGGGTCGCTTTTTGATCAAGTAAAGGTCCACGGTCCGCTTAAGGGGCTACTTCACTCAGGCGAAAACACCCGCTCGCTAATGTTAATCCTATGGAGGAAATTTTTGAAGATATCTAGTTCGCATTTTAATATTTTTAAATGATTTTTTTTTTTTTTTTTGCATTCGATAGCTGAGGTCAATCTCTATGCACTCTCCTTTCTACTTTTTTGATTTTGATTACAAGTTTTTTTTATTAAGATACTTTCACTTTCGAAACCGGTTTTGAAAGTGAAAGTATCCTCAATAAAAAAAGTCCTTCCGGCCTGTACCGGGAGGAAAAGGTAGCTTTCCTATATCTTCGTTTTTAAATTTTAGCTAATGTTACACGAAAACAGCAAGTTAAATTGCAAAGAAAACGTTTACAAAAGATTCGTTAATACTGAATTTGAATAAGAAATTCGCCAAATTATTAAGCAATAGCCAAATTGGCTTCATTTATGAAGACTTATTTTGGTCGCCAAATGTCGCCGAGTTTGGCAAGAATTTGGCGCTAACGGATATGAATATATAATTTTATGCGTATGAGTGGGAAAATTTCTACAACAATGAAAATTTTTGTAATGTGCTGTCTTGTTTCAAAATGTCAGCCACCCTAGAATTTCAAACTGCTCTATCACAGCCAATTTTTAAGATAGAGGTAAACCAAAAAATGCTCTGGAATCCTCGTATCAAGGCCTAACACTTAAGTAAAAAATAAATTTGAAATTTTAACTTTTTTGTATATTTATTTTAGTTTTAAATTTTTAAGTGGCCGCCATCTTGAAACAAAATGGCGGACCAAGCTGGCCAACGAACTCGGTCGAGACATTGGTGAGCTTAATACACACAATTAGTTTCATCAAAATTGATTTATAAATACGAGCGTTATCGTATGACATAGGTCAGATATATATATATATATGTCGTGTTTCCAAGTTCAAATCCGGGAAAAAGGCAGTCGTGCTCGTGATAAATAGGGTTAGCGATGTGATTGGTTTCCCTTTTAACTCGCATCAGGCGGCAGTGTGGT
Source organism: Maratus michaelseni (assembly GCA_963931845.1). Classification (NCBI taxonomy): domain Eukaryota; kingdom Metazoa; phylum Arthropoda; class Arachnida; order Araneae; family Salticidae; genus Maratus; species Maratus michaelseni. Next base: position 314,672,133 of record OZ007595.1, read on the forward strand.
ATCATCAACAACAAGAAATGTCAGTCCATATTTTTGTCGAAGAACCTTTTATTTCCAGTTTAAGACATCTCTTCAGGGAAAATGCTCATTAGCCAACGCTAAACGAAAAAAAATATAACGTTACATTATTTTCTAGAATCCGTCCCGATTCTTTTAGCAAACACCAGCGTCGAAAAAATCCTCTCCGAATCAGGATGATCGTGTTTTTAAACTAGCTTGCGTAATAATACAGAATACGTCACGTGACCCACTTCTATCGAATCAAAAGGTCTCTTTTGGAACTTTATCAATATTTCCGGTGGATTTATTTTGTTGTAAAATGCAAAAACTTTCTACGCCCATCCAGAATATTCCATAATCTCGTACCAGATGCCTGTCATATCAACAAACCAGCTTATCTGTTTTTGAGGCTGTAGCTAAACTTCGAATTTAATACGTAATAAAAATAATAAGAAGAAAAGAAAATGAATCTTTATAAAAGGGAAAAAAAAAGAAAGAATTAAAGTTTTTCGGAAATATTTTAATAGACATTTGATATTTAATAATAGGATAACTTTATGAAATAAGGTTTTTTGAGCGGAATATTTTAAGAGATACGATATTTTAGCATTTAAATAAAGAAGTTATAGCAATTTGACCACACGGGAATAATACTAATGAATTTTAATAATGGATTAAAATAAAGATGTTCTATTTAAAGAATAAATTAAAAAAGCTATCGCCATTTTTAGAATAACTACATTCGAATAAATATTATTAAGTGGATTAGGAATAATTGGCTTTACATATGGATAGTAAAAGGCTATTTTAAGAATGAGAATTATTTTAATAAGCTGGGTTATATACCGAATATTATTGAATGGACAAATTTTATAGAATAATTGCGGAAAAAATTTAAATTTTGTAATATTATCCCCCCTCCCTAAAGATTTTGGATGAAGTTAATAGTTAAGTAACTATAAATTCAGACAATATAAATTTAATACTTTAGAAATTTGAATTTTGACTAGTATAAATTTAGAGACTGTCAGCAAGGAGATGGGGAATTTCTGAAGAACTGGAAGACAAAAACAAAAACAAAAATAAAATAATAGTAATCAATTAAAATTAATAGATAAATAAAAATAAAGCTACGAGCATTTCCCCTGTAAAATAATACAAGAAATGGTTACAATCTCACTTACCATTTGTAAGTGCACAAGAAAAATACAATAACAATAAATAATAAATATTAATAAACAAGAAAAACAGGATAATAATAGTAACAGAATTTTGCTTTTACCAAGTTCACAAGCTTTAGAATAAGTAGTCACTAGCAAATTGTTAAAACAAAGTTTTTTAAAAAAAATTCGACTTAATTCAAATTTGAGTTCATTAGATCCAACTGTTTTATTTCAGTCTCTTTCTTGGATCGTGATAAGTCCTCATTTTGTTTTTTTTTTAAAAAAATGGTTACTGCAGTCCCTTTCTTAAAAATACAGTTTTTATGTAAAGGCTGAAAATAAAGACATTACTCCATCAAAATTTTAAAACTGTAGTCATTCTTACCAATACTTTATAATGACCTTATAATGCTAGCACTTGTCACAACATCTTCTCTTAAGTATCACATTAATTTTCTCACATAATAAACAAGTCAAATTATCTCTTGGTCGTTTATTGTACTTGGAATATGTTATCTTTGTTATATTCCTGTGGGATTTGTTATATTTCTGTTGGGATCCCACCATCTTTAACTAATATTTGTCAAACATTTTTTCACTAATAAATAATATAACTCTTCAATAATATAAATAAATGCTATAATAAAATTCAATTCATAAACATAACAATAATAACTTTCAATATAACTAATACTTCTCAACATATGTAGTAATTCATAATATAATTCAATAGTAGAAATAATAATATAATAACATCAGTATAATTTAAGAAAATATCACAGTTTGCTTATTTATTGTTAGGGAAAATATTGGTTGAGGATAAAATAATTACATAGCAAATAAATAAATTTCTTATTTTTTAATTATATAAGAAAGTATTTTTGCCAGTCGAAAGTATACAAAAAAAATATATATAATAATTTCAAAATCCAAATAAATTTAAATCTAAATATTTAGAAATTGAACTCTCAACCATTAGTTCCTTACAATAATTTTTTCCTCTGATACCCTTTTACAAAATTATACTGTTAAGTTATAAGTATTCATATCCTAAATGCAGAGAGTTGTTTTTTTTGGCAAACTTAGAATAAATAAAGACAATAAATAACAAATAAAAGATGTTAATTTTAGCTGAGAAATGGAATACAAAGGCAATTAGTTTAGATACTTAATTTTCTATTGTCACACCAAAACAATCACTGTAAAATCACATCATCACTATCCAATCATTTATATAATTATAGAAATACTTATAAACGGTTACTATTTGATTATCTATTGAAGTAAATAACATAATATTAAATTTTTGAAACAATTGGTTTAAGAAAAAGTAAATAAGTAAAAATAGTTTATTTTGATATAGAATTAAAACATTTAATTTCATTTTTCAACATCAATTTGACAATTCCTAAAATCAAAATACACATCTTATGCCTGCATAAGGTGTCTACTCAACCTCAAAAACTCTCAAAAACAAGTAAATATTTTAGTTGATCAGGCTAAAATATAACCACAATGTTGAAATAAAAGCTGTGACATTTATTTTAAAATTTTAAAATATTAAACTTTCAAAAATGGGTAGTATCTCTGTTGTACACCAAAGACATACCTGATAATGTTGAAACTAGAGTAATAAGAGATATTTAAAGAATTAGAATTTATTCTATTGTTTTTACTTTAGTTTGATTTTGTGATGGTGATTGTGATGTCTGTGGTGATTTTGATTGTTGTTTGGGTTGCTCATGAAATAGTCTGAAGTTATCTGGTGAAAAATAGGGTCGTAATTTAGACGCATGTAAAATAACTGAATTTAATTTAGTCTCATAATTAAATTTGTCTATTTCATAGGTCACATCAGAAAGTTTATTTATTATTTTGTATGGCCCAGAGAAAGTAGGTTCTAATTTTCGAGTGTTAGGATATTTAAATTCTTCACAAATTACATAATCTTGTATTTCTAGTGGAGATTCAACAAATTTTCTATCATAGAATCTTTTACTTTTAAGGTGGAATTCACAAGTTCGCGCTTTTGCAATTTTGAGTGCTTTATTAACAGGAGGGTAATAATTTTGTTCTAAAGGAGATTCATAAGGTAATTGACCATAAAATAAATAAGCAGGTGGAAATTTGGTTATGGAATGTGGTGTGTTATTGTATTCTTGGATGACTTGGTCTAATAATCTAGTCCAAGGTATTTTAGAAGAAATGGAATTAACTTTACATTTAAGTCTAGTAACTATAGTTTGGTTCACTCGTTCTACCTTCCCATTGGTTTGGGGGTGATGTGATGATGTAAAACGTTGTTGAACATGATATTTTCTGAGGAATTTTTTGAATCTTGGAAACCTAAAAGATTTATGTCTATCGCTAAGTATTGTTTTAGGTGCTTGAATATTGAAAATTTGTTTTAAACAGTTAGTATATGTTTCGGTAGTAACACTTTTGGATGGAAAAGCCCAAACAAACCTAGTTGCATGATCTATTATTATGTGTAAGAATTTTTTTGTTGAATTGTAATAATTAAATCCACCCACAGTATCAATAGAAAGACATTCAAAAGGTTGATCTGTGGCTGGCATAGCTTGTAACAAGCCAAATCTTTTTTGTTTTGGTTTTTTATTTCTCTGGCATGTATCACAATGTTTAACAAATTGTGTAATATCTATTGTCATGTTGGGCCAATAATAGTTTGGAGATATTAAGTTAAGCATTTTTTGTATTCCTAAGTGTCCAAAATTATCATGAGCAATATGTAATAATTTTCTCCTGAGTGACATTGGTACTACTATTTTTTTGAATCCTTTTCTCTGAATAATTATAATCCCATTCTCTTTTTTGTATTTTCTGTCACAAACATTATCTTTATCTTGCATCGCTATAATTTCTTTTTTGTCCAATAATAAACTTACATGTTGATTAAGATAAGCAACAGGATTTCGTGACAACATGTCCGCTTCGACATTTGTAGAACCTTTTTGATACTTGATCTCATAATCGAACATGCTAAGTTTTAAAGACCATCGAAAAAGTCTACCTCTTAGATTTTTAACATTCTTTAACCATACCAGAGATGCATGGTCGGTATGGATTGTGAATTTAGTACCATGAAAATAGTGATAAAACTAATCAAGAGTACCTATGATAGCAAGGCATTCCAATTCAGTTATAAAGTAATTTTGTTCATAACTCTTCAAAATTCTAGAATGGTAAGCAATAGGATGCAAAAAATTATCTTTCCCTGGTTGTTTTAGAACTGCACCTACTGCTACTTGAGAGGCATCTACAAACATGTGGAGGGGTAATTTTGGGTCATAAATTTTTAGAATTGGTTTTGCAATTAGAGTATTTTTTAATTTCTCAAAAGAGTTTTGACATTCTGAGTTCCATTCCCATATTGTGTTTTTCCTAAGTAATTTATTGAGGGGGTATCTAATTTCAGCATATTTATCTATGAATTTGTGATAAACATTAATGGAACCTAAAAATCGTTGTAGTTCTTTAACATTAGAGGGAGGTTTCAATTTTTTAATTGTCTCAATATTGGTATTAGCTGGAGTTAAAGTCCCATTGGTGATCTCATAGCCTAAGAAATTAATTTTATTTTGATTTAGTTTACATTTAGAAAGTTTAAGTTTAAGGTTTTCTAGTTTACAGATTTCAAAGATTTTTGCTAAGTGATTTAAATGTTCTTCTAGAGAGGAGGAGAAAATTATGATATCGTCGAAATAATGGCAAGCAAAATCAATTTTATACTTATTGAGGATTCTTCTAATGGTTCTATTAAATATCGGGTGCCCTGTCTTTATACCAAAGGGGAGCACCAGCCATTCGAAGAGGCCAAAATTGGTGGCAAAAGCTAATTTTTCTGTATCGGATGGATGTATTGGTATATGCCAGTAGCCAGAGGCTAAGTCCAAAGTGGAAAAATACTGGGCACTACTCAATTTATCTAAAATTTCATCGATAAGAGGTAAAGGTTCTGCATCGTTTTTAACTATTGCATTTAATTTCCTATAATCTATACATAGTCGGGTCTTTTTACCTTCCTCTCTTTTCATAGCCAAGGTGACGGGGGCAGAATAAGGACTATTGCTTTCTTTTATGAGACCAGCCGCTAACAAAGATTGAATTTGATTTTTTATTTCTTTTTCCTCTAAGGGGGAAGTTCTGTAGGGCCTCAAAGATATAGGTAGGTCAGATTTTAGTAAAACGCGTTGTGGTTCAATATTTATCTTACCCACATCATATTTATGTTTTGCAAAAATATCCCTATAATTTTGAACTATTTCCCTTAAATCACCATTTTCAATTAAATTTATTTCCCCAATTAAATCTGAATTATAATCATTAATATCGCGAAAATTTTGAGGAGTCATTGAACTTCTGTAATCAGGCTGCACGTTACAATCATTGTAATTAGCTGCAAAAAAGTCCTGAGTATTCACAAAATTTTCATTAGTATATGGTGATACTTTGTCATCATTATATCCATTTAAACTCTCATTACTATCACCATTTGTTAATAACTCATCTTTACATGAAATAGTATCTTCATTATAAGTTGTTATCAAGTTACCATCATTAAATAAATTCAAATTGTCACAATCAGAAGTTATCAAGTTATCCTTACCTTGTTGTAGTTTTTTTACAGTTACAGTATTAAAATGAAGTGATCTCTCATCATGTATGGATATACTCCTATTTATAATCTTCCTTCCCTGTTTTACTGTACAATTCTTACAATTTATGTTTAAATTAAATTTTGAACATTCTTTTAACCCCAAGATGCAGTTATCTAAATCTGTATCACATACTAAAAAGTTAACATATTTTTGGATTTTACCCACTTTAAGAAGAATACTACACTTTTGATTAATTTGTAAAAATCCCTTTGCCTGACCAATAGTAACTGGAGGAACAATTTCAATTTTAGCATTCAATTTTTTAACAAACTTTAATGGTAAAATTGCGATAGTTGAACCGACGACTATTAAATAAATAAAACATTTTAAATATAACATAAACTAATAAATTTCAACATATAAAGATACCAATAAATAAAAATACCAACTTACAGTTACTCTTGAGCATATTTCACAGGAAACTCTCACACATCTAAAAATCTTTAATTTTCTTGATAACACAAAAGTTCTGCTTTTTCGCAATCCTTTAAAACCAACACCATGAAGACGCTTATGAAGATGAATAGTATATTCTCTAGCAACAACTTCACTTAGGCCAATTTTTCCTTTTCTTTTCTCTTTTAGGCTTGACCATTTTTAATTTATTATAAAACTACAAAATAACAAAACACCAGACGTAAACGTGCTGTAATGGCGTAGACGTCCTCGTAACATATTCTTCTAATCGGCAAATTTCACGTTTAACTACACAAATTTTCTGTTGATCAACAGCATCCTGTCGACTTATTATATTAATGTCGTGTTTCCAAGTTCAAATCCGGGAAAAAGGCAGTCGTGCTCGTGATAAATAGGGTTAGCGATGTGATTGGTTTCCCTTTTAACTCGCATCAGGCGGCAGTGTGGTATCATCAACAACAAGAAATGTCAGTCCATATTTTTGTCGAAGAACCTTTTATTTCCAGTTTAAGACATCTCTTCAGGGAAAATGCTCATTAGCCAACGCTAAACGAAAAAAAATATAACGTTACATTATTTTCTAGAATCCGTCCCGATTCTTTTAGCAAACACCAGCGTCGAAAAAATCCTCTCCGAATCAGGATGATCGTGTTTTTAAACTAGCTTGCGTAATAATACAGAATACGTCACGTGACCCACTTCTATCGAATCAAAAGGTCTCTTTTGGAACTTTATCAATATTTCCGGTGGATTTATTTTGTTGTAAAATGCAAAAACTTTCTACGCCCATCCAGAATATTCCATAATCTCGTACCAGATGCCTGTCATATCAACAAACCAGCTTATCTGTTTTTGAGGCTGTAGCTAAACTTCGAATTTAATACGTAATAAAAATAATAAGAAGAAAAGAAAATGAATCTTTATAAAAGGGAAAAAAAAAAGAAAGAATTAAAGTTTTTCGGAAATATTTTAATAGACATTTGATATTTAATAATAGGATAACTTTATGAAATAAGGTTTTTTGAGCGGAATATTTTAAGAGATACGATATTTTAGCATTTAAATAAAGAAGTTATAGCAATTTGACCACACGGGAATAATACTAATGAATTTTAATAATGGATTAAAATAAAGATGTTCTATTTAAAGAATAAATTAAAAAAGCTATCGCCATTTTTAGAATAACTACATTCGAATAAATATTATTAAGTGGATTAAGAATAATTGGCTTTACATATGGATAGTAAAAGGCTATTTTAAGAATGAGAATTATTTTAATAAGCTGGGTTATATACCGAATATTATTGAATGGACAAATTTTATAGAATAATTGCGGAAAAAATTTAAATTTTGTAATATATATATAAATCAACATTTGAACGGAGGGTGTTTTGGGGTCTGGGGGTCATGATCGGTGAAAATATACCAAAATTTTCCGGAACTGCTTTCCTCCGAACGGCTGCAATAGGTAGCTTTATACTTTTTTTGTAATGAAAGCTACCTAAAACTGCAACAAAAATCGAAAAAGTCGAAAGGAGCGTGCATAAAGATTGACCTCAGCTATCGAATGCAAAAAAAAATCATTTAAAAATATTGAAATGCGAACTAGATATCTTCAAAAATTTCCTCCATAGGATTAACATTAGCGAGCGGGTGTTTTCGTCTGAGTGAAGTAGCCCCTTAATCGAGTGGCTATAAGTTACACGCAGCAATATGCATGAAGTATAGGAAAAGAGAGAATACAAAGTACTGCTAATAGTGACAATCACCCTCTTTCGAGTGAGCGTACTAATTCTTTTGTAGCATTAGATTAAAAGGAAATGAAAGGAAACATTCTTGCGGATTTGATCTCCGGTACGGTATCCTTCTGTTCCTGTTTTCTACACGAGATGCCGCTTTCTCTTCATTCTAATGACCCCAAGTCATGGCCCCGGTAAATCGAGAAATGAACGAACTTGCTGGCAAGTTTATTTAAAATATCTAAGAGCATTCGATATTTAGTCAATATTGTGTTCCACTTTCAAATAACGATCAATAAATCATTTTCACCATATTGAGCTAAGATAGTCTTAGCGAGAAAATGTTATGTATATGGAAGTAAACAACGAAGAATGACGGTTTTGTGACTCGTTGGGAAATAACGTATAAATTTTTCACGAATTTAGTAAATCGAAAAGTAAATAGCTAATAAAAGGTAGGTAATAATGTAAGCCAAAATTGGAGAAAATATGTATATTATTTTATATAATATAATTATCTTATTAAAAGGCGTGTTTATGTTTAATGATTAGCATTTTTAAAAATAATTAATACTTTTAAAAAAAAGTAAGAAAAGGAAATTTTGAACTTAAAAGAAATGCAGGATAATTCCTAATGCACAAATCATATTGTTATAAGATTAATTTTAAACAATTCGTATTATATTAACACCAATAATATAATTAATATTAATTAACGTTAAAGTAATAGTTAAATGTTAATTTCTTTCAAATAGAATAATATTACTTTATTTGCATTATTTGTACACAATGAAGTTGATTAAGTAAACAGCTAATGGAAGTAAATAAACGTAAATCCGAAGTGTTGTGCGTGTTTTGTGTGTAAATCATTACCCTAAGGAAGTATATAAACCTCTCTTAAACATTATCCAAATTCCAAACCTCTACAATATCAAATAACTAAATTTTCAATTAAGAGAGTGGTTATTCGTTACATGGAGCAATATGCATGAAGTATTGGAGAAGAGGAATAGAAAGTACTGCTAATGGTGACGCTAATGACCCTCTTCCGAGTGAGCGTAGCGTACTAATTCTTTTCGAATAGAGTTAAAGGAAATGAAAGGAAACATTCCTACAGGATACGACCTCCGGTACGATATCCTTTTGTTCCTGTTTTCTACACGAGATTCTCTCTCCCTTCAACCTAATGACCTCATGTCACCTCACCGGTAACTGGAGAAAATTAGCGAAAATTGTTGACAACTTTATTCGAAATATCATGTAACATTCGATATTTAGGCAGTATTGTATTGCAGTTCCAAAAAACGATCAATGTATTATTTTCACTGTAGTGAACTAATAGGAGAGAATCATGATTTTATTCCGGTATATTATTTTATATAATATAATTATCTTATTAAAAGACATGTTTATATTTAATGATTAGCATTTTTCAAAATAATTAATACTTTTAATAAAAGTAAGAAATAAAAATTTCAACATAAATTCGTTACATGGAGCAATATGTATGAAGTATTGGAGAAGAGAAATAGAAAGTACTGCTAATGGTGACGCTAATGACCCTCTTCCGAGTGAGCGTAGCGTACTAATTCTTTTCGAATAGAGTTAAAGGAAATGAAAGGAAACATTCCTACAGGATACGACCTCCGGTACGATATCCTTTTGTTCCTGTTTTCTGCACGAGATTATCTCTCCTTTCAACCTAATGACCTCATGTCTCCTCACCGGTAACTGGAGAAAATTAGCGAAAATTGTTGACAGCTTTATTCGAAATATCATGTAACATTCGATATTCAGGCAGTATTGTATTGCAGTTCCAAAAAACGATCAATGTATTATTTTCACTGTAGTGAACTAATAGGAGAGAATAATGATTTTATTCCGGTATATTATTTTATATAATATAATTATCTTATTAAAAGACATGTTTATATTTAATAATCAGCATTTTTCAAAATAATTAATACTTTTAATAAAAGTAAGAAATAAAAATTTGAACATAAATTCGTTACATGGAGCAATATGCATGAAGTATTGGAGAAGAGTAATAGAAAGTACTGCTAATGGTGACGCTAATGACCCTCTTCCGAGTGAGCGTAGCGTACTAATTCTTTTCGAATAGAGTTAAAGGAAATGAAAGGAAACATTCCTACAGGATACGACCTCCGGTACGATATCCTTTTGTTCCTGTTTTCTGCACGATATTCTCTCTCCTTTCAACCTAATGACCTCATGTCACCTCACCGGTAACTGGAGAAAATTAGCGAAAATTGTTGACAACTTTATTCGAAATATCTTGAAACATTCGATATTCCGGCATTATTGTATTGGAGTTCCAAACAACGATCAATAATATCATTTTTATTGCAGTGAACTAATAGGAGAGAATAGTGATTTTATTCCGGTCTTATTGATGATTTAATTGAGAGGGTCGGGGCAAGAGAGTGCCAAGCCACATTTTTGAACTTCTGAGATATTTCAATTTGAAAATTTGAACAAATACTTAAATCAAGATACATAATCTAAAGTTTTTCCGCCGATGTTTTAGTAACAGCGATGTTTAGTAACATTTGAGATAGTTTGAGTAACAATATGGTATTATTTTAATGATATTACTATTACGTTTTTTTTGTAAATTAGTTATCTGCATTGGAGGCCTAAACATCTGGGGCAAAAACGAAACCTGTCACATAGGCTGCCACCAAGTGACATTAGAAACAAATTATATGTTGGATATTATAATTTACAATGTTAAGCAACAGATTACAGTGTTAGATTTGTTTCACCAAAAGTGTGGCTTGGCACTTTCTTGCCTCGACTCCCTCAATTCTTCGGCATTTTTTAGCAAAGAATTCTTTTAGCGTCAGATAGTGAAATCTTAATATGTTCAAAAATCGTTAATAAAATTATTTTATACATGACAATAGCAAATAATTTAAAGAGTATATATATTTTTCTTTTATCATTATTAGAATGTGGTTATAACCTTTGTGCGTGTGAAAATTAATTAAGGCAAATCCAAATTAGTTACTCTCTGGCACTTTAAGGAAGCCATTTTTATTTTCAAATGCACAAAAGTTTCATGCATTCTTATTCGAAAACCAAGAATTTGAATAGAATTTATTTTTCTTGTAAATTTAAGAGCTTTCACAGATAATGGTGTCAAATTTGCTTGTTTTAGATACGGAATTTTTAAGGAAAATTTGTCATTGTGGTGCAATAATTCAAGACGTTCATTTACCAGAAATGTGTTCGAAAAATTCGCATTGTTGAGAGAGGAGAAATTTATTCTTTTGGAAAACAGTCTTTGAATTTGTAAAAATCTCCAAGCTCATTGAAAATAAGTTTTCGATTTAGCAAGTGGTTTTCGTTACACGTAACAACATGCATGAAGTATTGGAGAAAGGGAATACAAAGTACTGCTAATGGTGCTTGCTAATGACTCTCTTCCGAGTGGGTGTACTAAAATTCTTTTCGTATACACTGGAGTAAAGGAAATGAAATCAAACATTCTTGTCGGATACGATCTCCTGTACGATATCCTTTTGTTCCTGTTTTCTGCACGAGATGCTGCTCTCTCTTCATCCTAATAACCTCAAGTCACGACACCGGTAACTCGAGAAACGAACGAAAATTGTTGACAATTCTTAAAGCATTCGATTTTAAGGTGATTATGTGTACGAGTTTCTAATAATGACCAATAAATCAATTTTATCTCAGCTAACTGGGATAATCTGAACCTGTCCGTGTTATGGAAATAGCAGAGATGATGGGTTTTTTCCGAATAGGATAAACTTTGCAATTGTACGATGATTTTAGAGAACCTTTACTATTTTTTTTTTTTTTTTAACAGAGTATTAGAATTTCATAATTTAAAATAATCATTAAATAATCATCTCAGTTGCAGGATTGTAATGAGTGTTCGTAAACGATACTGATTTGAAGAGCATAAATTACATTTTATTATTATCAAGACGTAATATTACTATTTTGTGTTGGATAAAAGTTGTAATATTTCAGTGGTGCTGGCGAATATTTAGCAAAGCATTTTTTCACAAATTCTGTGTATTAGAATTTTCATCTTTCGAAAAATATATTTTAATGATTAGGTAGTTGTGATGAGTGAAATAGCAATGAATGTTATTGAATATACACATGCAATTGGCTGTTCGAGTTCCAAAAAATGACCAATACAGCAATTTTACAATAGCGAGCTGCGATAATCTTAACGAGTAAATGTTATGTAAACAGCAAAGAAGGACATTTTTATTCCAAATAGGAAAACCTTGCAATTGTACGATGATTTTAGAAAATATTTAGTAAATATTATTTTTACTAAACTGAGTGTTAGAGGTTTACAATTTTAAATAATCGTTAAATAAATCGTTTAAGCAGTGAGGTTGTGAAGAGTGTTAGTAGAAGATATTGATTTGAAGATCATACATTTTATTTTATTATTATTAAAGCGCAATATTACTATTTTATGTTGGATAAAAATTGTAATATTTTAATGATGTTAGCGAATCTTTTAGCAAAGAATTTTTCATACATGCATTATTAGAATTTTCATCTTTTGAAATATATGTAAAAATATATTTTAATGGTGAGATAGTGGTGAAGTAGAAAAGAATATTGTTGATTATTCTCATGCAATTTTCTGATAAAGTTGCAAATTATTAATGCATCATTTTTACCACAACGAGCTGAGATAATCTTAACGTGTAAATGTTATGCAAACATCAGAGAATGAGGTTTTTATTCAGGGTTGGATAAACGTTGCAATTGTATCATGATTTTAGAGAATCTTCAACAAATATATATATATATATATATATATATATATATATATATATATATATATAAACTTAATGTAAAATTTAACCATTGAAACCATACACAATGAAATCAATGTACCATATAGCAGTGTCAAATTACAAATTAAAATATGTAGTCCTAATAAATGAAATATTATTAATTCAAAAAAAAAAATAATGAAAAAAAAATAAAGGAAACAAGAGTATAAACACATTTGGAAGCTTATAATTTAATTCACTTTTTCAAGGGCAGGGAAACTACATTATAAGCAAAGAATGGTTGTTTTCTGTATATGACACCAGCTTAATGCCAAAAATTATGCCATATCGCTGCCCGAACAATCATTGAAACAAGATTGAAAAACAAGGAGACTTTTGAAAATTGAATAGTTTAAACCATACTAACAATTTGAATAAGAGGGAAAAAAAAATAAATAAAAAGGAAGACAAAGAAAAGTTATATATTACTTACATTAATTATTTACCGATATTCCTAAGCATAATTTCACAAGCAAATGTTCAAAAAATTGTATTTAACGTAAAAGGTTAATTTAACCGTTAAGGAATATCTTTCAGATCATAAATTGTTATCAACAGTAGCAGTTATTCTTTTTAACTACAGAGATTACAACATTTTCTAGGTTAAAAATGTAAAATAAAAATAAAATAAAATAAAAATAAATAATATAGAATCTATTAATTTAATTACTATAATTTTAATTTAATAAATTTAAAATATAAAATATTATATTACTTAATAATTTAAAATTATATCTATCTAGTAAAATATTTATGCCATCTAGTGTAAAAAATATTAAACTATATCTAGTATAATATTAAATGCAACGAATAAATTACTTATTTGCTGCAACCATGTAGTGTAAATATATTAATTTTATAATTTTATATTAATTATTTAGATAAAGAATAAGAGTTTCTAGTATAAGATATTTAATCTAAAACAATAATGTAGAATTCGAATGATATTTTCATTTTATAAATAATGTTTTTGCAAACTTAGAAATAGTATAGATTATCCTATCCAATATGGCATACACTTATTGGAACTTATATCTAGCTAACAATTATCTGCCCTGAAAAGTAAAAAAAAAAAAAAATGTATGAGTGTACTATATTTAAATAAATATGTATTATGTACTTTATTTAAATATATTTTTATCATAGTAATATTACATTGTAATATTACATTGTAATATTACATTGTAATATTATTACACATTATACAATATTATTATACATTGTAAGAACCTTTGTAACATCCTTAACAATTTTAAACTCCATAATAATCATAAACAATAAATTTAGAATTCACACTCATTTATAACGCACACAAAGGAGTTCAAATCTTTAGCCTAATATATCAGCAATTAAAATGTAAAAATGTCATTATTATTAACAATAAAAGGAGATTTAACATAAAAAATGTACAAACATATAGCACCAATGAAAGCTAAATTTATATGCGTAAAATAGACTTAACTAAATAATAAGGATAGCCATATTCTTTTGCATGTTGAAGGATAAGTTTTAACTTTTGAGTTTTAAAATTATTTGAACAAAGATTGTTAATTTTATGTGAAAAAATTATTAAAATATCTACAAATACTAATTTATGTATACATGACATATAATTAGTAAATAAGTTTACTTGAAATGTAAAATCATTTCGCTTGTCATAAATATCAAACATAATTTTATTATTATCTCTAAGAATTATCTTAAGATCAAGAAAATTAATTTCATTATTTACCATAACATTGAAACAATAATTTAAATTTTTTATGATATTTTATTGGTAGTAAATAATTTGAATTACTATTAAAATAGAAGACAATAATATCATCTATATAACGGTATATTTTACAATAAGCAATTATTGAGTTATGTTCATAATAATATAAATACAATTCTGCAAGAATTGAAGAAACAATGCCACCCAGAGGCAGGCCACAGCTTTGTATACATATATGGTCTTATTAAAAACAATATAATTATGATATAGAATAAATCTAGCTAATGTTTTAAAGTAATTTAAAGAAATATTATTTTTTTTAATTTATAGAATCCTTGTATTCTTTGTATAATAAATTGACAATCCTGAACATATCTATGATATCAATATTATTAAATAAGTCATTAAAGTCAAATGTCTTCATGTATTTTATATTATTTCAATTTTAAATATTATTGACAAGTTGAAAACTACTTTTTATGCTATACAAATTATCATATATATATATTTTTTCTTTTTTTTTTTTTTTTTAAACCGAGTATTTATTAGAGTTTCATAACTTTAAATAATCGTTAAATAAATAATTTAAGTAGTAGGATTTAAAAAAGTGTTAGTAGAATATATTAATTTGAAGAGCATAAATTTTATTTTATTATTATTAAGATGCAATATTATTATTTTATGTTGGATAAAAGTTGTAACATTTCAACGGTGTAAGCGAATCTTTAGCAAAGCAGTTTTCACAAAATGCAACAATAGAATGTTCCTTTTTTGAAAAAATATGTAAAAAAAAAATACTTTAATGGTGATATGACGATCAATATTGTTTAATATACTCATGCAATTGTCGATTCAAGTTTCAAAATTGATCAATACATCATTTTCATCATAGCGAGCTGCGATAATCTTAACGAGTATATAATGCTATGAATGGAAGTAAACAAGAGAGAATGATTGTTTTATTCCATGTTGTTAAATCGATGTAATTATTCGACGATTTTAGCGAAGCTTTAGCAAATAACTTTTTTATGAACGGAATAATAAACTTTTCTTCTTTTAAAAATCGCTAAATAAAGCACTTTAATGATGAAGTAGAAACGAATATTGATTTGTAGAGCATAATCGTTTTTTAAACACATTATTAAGACGCGATATTATTTTTCCATGCTCGATAAAGCATGTAATCTTCAACAATTTTAACGAATATTTAGCAAAACATTTTCTTGAAACGAAGTAATAGAGTTTTAATCTTTTAAAAAAAAAACTACATATTGATTTTAAGATTATAACTTTCATTTTATCATTATTTGGATGTGAAAGGAGATGGATATGTAAGTTCTAATTTTTGCCCGTCCGATATGGAGTCAAATTTTTCTTTTTTCTTCTAAGATATCTTGATTGTTTTAATATATTTTCGGATCTATTTTTACTGTTCATCTGATTGATTTTTGTTTGACGATTTGTTTAAATGTGTTATGTAAGATCATAAACTTGGCTTTATTTCTTAAAATGTAATGTATTTCATTTGCACCTATTCGATTTATTTCTATATGAAGCGTTCACCATCGCAGTTTTCACATATGCTATTATATGGAAAATAAAGTAAAACATATATAAAAAACTACGGTGATGGTGTGAATATAAAAGAGAAGTCGAAGTCGCCTTTACAATTTACTAAATGAAACCCATGTTTCTGATCTTGTATAAAACATTTAAACCATCTTCAAATAAAAATTAACCAGACAAGCAGTAAAGATAGATCCTAAAATATATTAAACATCTTAATCTATTGCGAGGGTGTGGGTTAAGAGGGTTAAATCCTGTTCGTTTCGTGTATTCCAGTTTTACTCGAGGTTCCAGTCCCACTGGGTTTACGCTTATTTTTTATTTTTATTATTATTTTTTTTTATTTTTTATTTTTCGTTGCGGGTCGAGTTCAGATTGGGTTGACTTTATGTTTCGGTTTCGGGTTGAGTTTTCAATCTTTCGCGTAGGATTCGGGTCAATCTGATTTTTCAAAATAAAATCCTGGATATCTTTCAAATGAAAAAAATCTATATATATCAATATTAACAAGTGTATTTGTGTCGGTTTGTTTTCGGCTTGAAGTGTGCCGAATTCGATTCGGCTCTCGAGTTAATTTTAAGCAGAATTTCCTTGCTCAAGTCGGATTGTACCTGACCCGTGCTAAAACTAGAGGGAAGGCAAAAATTAATGCTTAACAATGCATTTCCTTTCAATTCAGTATTGAATAAACGATGTAATTATTCTACGATTCTATTGAATCTTTAGTAACTATTTTTTTTAAAGAAATGGGGTAGTGACATTTCATCTTTAAAAGAAGTCATTAAAAAATCATTTAAATGACGAGGTGGTAATGAGTGATGAATATTCATTTGAAGTGAATAACTTTTATGTTATGATTATTAAGATGCGATATTACTTTTCATTATTGGATAATTACACAACTCTTTGAAAAAAATGGATGATTAAGTTTTATTCTTTTAAAAAATAATTTCAATAATGATGTAGTAATGAGTTGGTAATGAATATTAATCTATAGAGCAAAACATTTATTTAATCATTATTAAAATGCCATATTACAATTCCGTGTTGAAGAAAAAGGGTAATTCTTAAACGATTGCAGGGAATCTTTATCAAACCTGTTTTAAAAACGGAGTACTAGAGTTTTCATCTTTTGAAAAATCTCTAAAATTCATTTTAATGATGAGGAGATAATGAGTTAGTAATGAATATTGATTTGGGGTAACATACATTTTATCCATATGAAGGACTCCATATTACGTGCGTGCGTGCTTCATTAAGAAAATTTAAGGAAAAAAGAAGGAAAAGGACTTCAAAGGAAGAATGATTTTGCGTCATTCATTAATTATATTGTGTTTTCCAACTCGCTGTGTGTTACGTTTAATCGATGTAAATGTGCGTGTATAAATTCAAGAAATAAACTGATCGTTGGTTAAAAATTATGAAAACTCACAAAAGAGTAATTAGAGAACTTGCCAGTTTATTCCCAAAGTTGCGTTGTATTTATAGGACAAAAATATTTTATCTATTCAGAATTTGAATAAAGATATAGTAATTTTTTAGAAAAGAAAACTGTATATAATGGATTTATTTTTTTATGCAAAATTTCATGTTTCTGGCAATTCCAGCGAAAAATGTTAAACTAATATAATAGAGAATGCACTTTCCAAAATTAAAACTTGTCGGTACTTCTAAATAAATCATTCGGCACTTTTTCCGGGTTTGATATCATTAAACAGAACTCCTCCCACTTCCCTTCCTAATATAAATATAATATATATATATATATATATATATCCATAGTGCTACAAACCAAACAAAACATTGTCGTAATTTGAGTTTTAAGACCATAGTGAAATTATATAAAACATAATTAGAACCAAGCTAATCATTGTCGAAATTTTAGTTTTAAGACCATAGTGAAATCAAATAAAACATAATTAGAACTAGGCCAAAAACTTGCGCCCACAAACGGGTCCCTAATTACATCGGGGGCGATTTACCAACCACGTAAAAACTGCTCTAATACTTCGCTAACAGCAGGCAGCATTGCAAAGCATATTTTTTAGCGACATAACTCTCCCCCCCCCCAAAAAAAAAAAATGTATTTTACAACATAAATTTCAAGTAATTTGGGCAATCTACGTCATTTTAAACTTTTAAACTGCCCTGCTATATCAGAATAAACATTTCCTTATGCAAATTCCGATTTCACAGTTGTAAAAAATTGCAACAAACTTCTATCATTAAAAACCTTCTTTTCTTTGATTTCATAACTAGCATTTCTTTTATTTCATTGCACTTATTAATTGGATTTATGACTGATGGGTTTTTTTTTCCACTAAATAGTTGCTATGTTAAAATTCAACCTTTTATATGCATTGATATAACTAATACATGTTGTACCACAGTATTGCATAATACTCCATATATTTTATTTGATATGAAATATTCAATTTACTTACAATGCAAGCAAAATAGTTAAAATGCAGAACAAAGTATAATTTCAACAGAAAGTTTTGTTTATATTAATTGCCGATAACTGGTGACAAAATAATTTTTAAATAACTTAGATTTTAAAAAACTTATCTCAAAATAAATCGTGATTTTTTTAAAACATGCCTAAAGAAAACTGTAATAAATTTTGATCATTATAAATCAATCTTTTATTACATAAGTAAATTGCAACTATCAATTGCATTAATATGACTGATTTTTCTTTTCAAATTCTCTTATTAAATCATAAATTTATTTTTACTACAAAGTTTCTAGTATGTTAAAGACAAAATTTTACTTGCTTTGATATAATTAATATATGCAGTATACGACATTATATATTCCTTATATTCTAATTACATTTTATTAGAAATATTAATTCAGAAATCAAACTACAATTTCAAAAGAAAACGTCTTTGTTTATATTAAGTAACGGTAGATGGCGCGAAAATAATATTTAGAAAATAAGTGTGAACGTTCACAAAGAATGACGACGTATTAATTCAGAATTCCAACTACAATTTCAAAAGAAAACGTCTTTGTTTATATTAAGTAACGGTAGATGGCGCGAAAATAATATTTAGAAAATAAGTGTGAACGTTCACAAAGAATGACGACGTATTTTAGCGAATATGGTTTGCGATGACTTTGCGTTCGCTTTGCGAACGATTACCTCCATGGTTTAATATTTTTAACGTTCACAACCAATGAGTCTTTTGTTTGTTTATGTATATGAAGCGAGATATTGAACTGCCAATCTAATTCCAACTGAAGTTATCTCAAAACTTTTATGCAGTTTTATTCGAAAAAATAATTTTTAATAAAAATGCCCTCCTGGAATATGAAAAAGGGAAGCGGCCATTCCGTAACTGTTGATAACAGTTAAATGCTTCCCGCTTTTATTATATAAATAAATTAGAGAGGGATCAATTTATGATCAAAAGTTATGATCAAAACATTTATAGTGAAAAAAAAATATCTAGTCGGAATTCGATCAAAATATCGGAATTTTTTATGCATCAACTAACGAAGCTTATTTCGTACTTGCGTACTGATAAGTGTATTTTGAGCCGAAAACTGTTTTGCTTAAAAATATTTGTATTATATTTTATCCTTTAAAAACACACTATAAACAAAAACAGAGCGTTCTTCTTTTTTCTCTTGAAGAGACATCTGTTGAAAATAGTAAGGCTCAAGAGATGCATTAATCATGTACGGCGTCGAAATATTGGAGACAACATCCCCCGCTCTTTCCGCGCATTTTTCATACTCAGCTTTCATCCGTCGAGGTCTAAAAATCTAGAGTTAAATCAGCCGAGACGCTTGGAGACTTGATATCTAACGCTTCACTTGGCCGAAAAACATGTACACTCCTCCTTCCTTTATATTTTTTATTTTCTCTCCTTTTTCCATCGGTTCTCTTTAAATAAGATAGCAACAGCTGGCGTAAGATGGCGATATTGTTCTAAAAAAAAAGAACTTAGGAAGAACTAAATCATGTTTCAATGTCCCTTTTTGAAACAAAGAGAAGATGACACTGCTGGGATAAAAGATCAAGGAACAAACAACTTGTAGAGTTTTTAGTGAGAAAAAAAATTATTTTAAGCTTTTAAGTGGAAAGTTGATAATAATTTCTTTTTTGTTTCGTTTTTTTGTGTGAAGTACTTCAAAAGTTGTACTACTGTCGTTGCAACAGATGGTTAAATATTCTCTGATAATGTGGGAAATTTTATTTGGTTGAGTACTTGCTTTTTCTTTATGGTTAGATTGTTGTTTTCATTGTTTTAAAATCGTAATTTTTTTTAAAAAAGTTTTTGATTACGAAAGGTTGAAAAAAACCCTGAAAAGTATTAATTTTGTAGTTTCACGTGAAATATGTTTCTATTACAACAAATACGTATCTTAGATTTAAAGAAGGTTGAAAATTTCTTGGTTTCAAAGCTGAATGATAACAGTCCTTTTTTGGTAATTTTTGTGTGAAGGACTTTATGAAAAGTCTCTGATAATGGTGGGAAATTTTATCAGATTGGATACTTGCTTTTTCGGTATAGTTACATATTGTTATTTCTATTGTTTTAAAATCATATTTTTATTAAAAAGTTTTTTATTACAAAAGGTCTAAAAAAAAACCTGTAAAGTATTACTTTTGCAGTTTCACATGAAATATGTTTCTATTACGTATCTTAGGTTTAAAGAATATTGAAAATTTCTTGGTTTCAAAGTTGTATGATAATAATACTTTTTTGTATCATTTTTGTGTGAAGGACTTTATGAAAAGTCTCTGATAATGGTGGGAAATTTTATTTGGTTGAGTACTTGCTTTTTCTTTACATTTACATATTGTTGTTTCCATTGTTTTAAAATCGTATTTTTTTTTTAAGTTTTTGATTACAAAAGATTTAAAAAAAACTTTGCAGTCTCATCTGAAATATGTTTATATTATAACAAATACGTATTTTAGGTTTAAAGAAGGTTGCGAATTTCTTGATTTCAAAGTTGTATGATAATAATACTTTTTTGTATCATTTTTGTGTGAAGGACTTTATCAAAAGTTGTTCTTTTGTGACATGGTCGAATGTTCTATGATAATGAGAGAAATTTTATACTGTTGTGTACTTACCTTTTCATTGTGGTTAGATTGTAGATTTCATTGTTTAAAATTCGCATTTTTTTTTTTTTTTTTTTTTTTTTTTTAATTTTGAAAGATCTAACATCAGAATTTAAAATATTAATTTTGTAGTTTCACAGGAAATACGTTTCTGTTATAGCAAATGCGTATTTTAGGTTTAAATTAAGGTTACCATTTTCCTGGTTTCAAAGTTACATAATATAATAATTTCTGTTGTCTTTGCATAGTTCAATGCTCTCTGATAAGGTGAGAAATTCCATAACGTGTTGGGTTAGATTGCCTTTCCATTATCTGTGGTTTAGATTGTCGATTCCATGGCTTTAAATTCATATATTTTTTTAAGTTTTTGATTTCAAAGATACAAAATCAGTGTTTAAAATATTAATTTCTTAGTGATATATGTTTTTTTATGTTTACATATATATTTTACGTTTAAGTAAGCTTGCCAAATAGTTTGTAAAGAACGCTCCCATTGGTAAAACATTAGCTTGAAAGTGTCTTTATTTTACCAGTGTAGGCTCTTAATAGTACGTACACCAATTTAGAAAATTGCGTTGAAAGCAATGAATATTGTACAATTTTCTTATTTTTAAAATATTTCCCCTTTTTCCAAACTTTAGATTATAAAGGTCTTATACGTAAGCATTTTAATTTTGATAAAATAAATGTTATGTACTTCAGATCAATATCCACTACTAACTTATTACCACCTCGTCATTTAAATGATTTTTTAACAAACTTTTCAAACGATGAAAACTTTTTTTCTCCGTTTTCCAAAAATATATTGTTGCAGATTCTCTAAAATCTTCGAAGAACTACATCTTTATCTAATACGGAATAAAAGCATCATTCTCTGCTGTTTTCGAACATAATCAACATTTACTAGCTCAGATTATCTCAGCTTGCTGTTGTAAAAATCATTTATTGATTTTTTGGGGGAATTCGAACATGTTGAATGTAAGATAGCTATTTATTAAATTTTTGTTCCAGAAATATAATTCTTGGAAATTAAACGTTTGTGTAAGTTTTTTTAAAATTGTGTAATCAGTGTAGGCTCTTAACAGTACTTACACCAGTTTAGAAAATTGCGTTAAAAACAATTAATAACAATTTTTATTATTTTTAGAATATTTTCCTTTTCTCCAAACTTTAGATTATAAAGGTCTCATTCGTAAGCATTTTAATTTTGATAAAATAAATGCTATTTTCTCCAAATCAATATCCACTACTAACTCATTACCACCTCGTCATTTAAATGATTTTTTAAACACTTTTCAAAAGATGAAAACTTTATTACTCCGTTTTCCAAAAATTCGTTGCTGCAGATTCAGTAAAATCTTCGAAGAATTACATATTTATCTAATACGGTATAAAAGCACCATTATCTGCTGTTTTCGAACATAAGCCTTGGCCAAAAGTATTAGGCACCCTGACTTTTTATGCATTTTTCGTTGTTAAGATAAAAAATAAAAGTCTTATTGTTTTATAAATTATTATATTAACGTAAAATTACAAAAAATGTCACTATTTAGTTGGTCCACCCTTGGCTTTAATAACAGCAGCAATCCTCTAGGGCATACTGCGTACAAGGCTTGCACATTTTTCTGCACTTATGGCATCCCACTCTTGAATAAGAGCATTTTCCAAAGCTGTTTTTGATGTTATGCCATGTTCTCTGATTTTACGTTATAATATGCCCCAAGGGTGCTCAATTGGATTAAGATCTGGGGACTGCGCTGACCAGTCCAGCAATATAATGTTACTGTCTTTAAATCAGCGCATCGTAGTGGCTGATTTATGAAAAGGAGCATTGTCTTGTTGGAACTTGACGCCACGTCAATTAGTATCACCAAAAATTCGCGTTAACGAGGCATGAGCACAGTTTCCAGCACATTTATGTAATTTTGGCTGTTCATGCAGCCTTTGCAAACGAACATTTCACCAACGCCATCAACAGCCATGTAGTCCCAGATAATAATGCTGCCGCCTATGTGATTTACAGTGGTCACCACGCCATCTGGATTCCTCGCCGATACGTCACTTCACAAAGGTCACGCCGGGTGTTTCAAATATCTGGAAATAAAATTTAAATGACACATCTTAAAATACTATCATTTTAATTACAAAAGCCGACTCTGACTGAATGATGGTTATTTTTCATTATAAAAAAGGGTTAAATGCTTACCTCAAAGTTAGATTCATCGGACCACAAAACATTTGACCAAAATTCTTCCTTAAAATGTTGATGTCGAAGAGCCCACTCGAATCGATTCTTCTTGTTGTTTTCTGAAAGCCAGGGCTTCTTCCTGGCTTTGCACCCTTATAACCCAGCTTCTTCCAGTCTTCTTCTTGCCGTTCGAGCACTTATAGTCTGTTAAATGTCTTCTGATAGAGCTGCAACGAACTCGGAAGAAGTTTTTTTTTTTGCGATCTCTAACAGACTCTCGTATTAGTTTTCTGTCCTGGCGTTTAGTTTTCACGCGTTTTCTGCCCGTTCTTGTCTTTTTTACGTAAGATCGAGTGTCCGTGAACCTTTTATTAGCAGATTGCACTGCACATCGAAAACATTTCACCAAGTTGCTTATCTCTACTTGAGGTTTGCCTTGTTCATCCAAAATTCTCACCCTTTTTTCAATAGACAGCTCACTTCTTTTTGGCATTTTAGAATTAAATGATGTAAAATTCACCACTAGATCACACGCGGAAGTTATTTTGCACTGCAAATGCCAAATAAAGACTGGAAAAGTATTCGAAGTATTTTTTCAAAAAATTCCAATTCCTTTGTTTTAGTCACCAGATATCGCCTTCGCCAGTCGTTCCAAAGCGATTATCTATGTTTTGATTGACGTTTGACAACACCGCTTACGCCTTTGTATAATGCTTTTGTTATTGTTTCTAATATATTTTTACGATTCAAGTGTTTTGTAGGGATGCCTAATACTTTTGGCCAAGGTTGTACATAACATTTACTAGCTCAGATTATCTCAAGCTTGCTATTGGAAAAATAATTTATTGATCTTTTTGGGGGAATACGAACAGGTTGAATGCCAGGTAGCTGTTTATTAAACTTTTATCCCAGAAATATAATTTCAAGCGTTTGAGGCAATTGAGGCAATATATATATTATTTATAAATGATAAAAAGATAAACTTAAAAAAATCTGATTTATATGTTGTCCTTATTATTTTGAGAAAACTTTATGTATCATATCTATCAAATTGCTTTGAATAGATAATTTTGTACTACATATGTCATGAATGATTAAATATAAAATTCCAAATTAAAAATTAAAATAACATTTTTTAGATTACTTTTTCTTGTTTTTACATCACACAAAAATCATCAAGATTAAAACAAATAAAAATAAAGTAAAAATGGAGAAAATGGAGCAGTAAAAGGGTTAAAGCATTTTTCATCTTCTTTACTTAATTTGTCTTAATAAATTTTCATACGCACACATGTGATCACCCCAAATTCACGCACGCACATCTCATTCTAATAATGATAAAGGATAACTTTTCTCTTCAAATAGCTATTCATTACTAATTCATTACTAACTCATTATTGAATTTTTTAGCGACTTTTCATAAGAAGAAAATTTTTATTCAACACCTCTAAGAAACACTTTGCTAAAATAGTCGAAAAATTAAATAGCTTATGATGTAAGTTTTAAAGAGTCATTATATATAATAATAAGCATATTCAAAATACAGCTAAAAAAGTATTCAACAGTATTTGTTGTTAAACCATCATTATCTTATTATAAATTTGTTTTCTAACAAATAATCAAAAAATGTATACTTCTGCGCTCAGAATTTAAAAAATATAGAATAAAACATTTTTTTGTCGTTGTCGTTGTTCTTTTGTCTTTATCAGCACAAAATACTCGTACATGCGTAATAATGATCACTGCATAACTGAATTCAATGTATTTTGAGATTCTAACATAGCGAGGTTGCTGAATTCAATTATCTTTATTTTTTGGTTCGCACAGGGCCAAAGTGATTACAGGCATTATAGGAATAATGGATTACCGAATTTCATGCGTTTTTTTTTTCTTTTTAGATTACAATACAATGAGCTTGCTGCATTCAGCTTTGTTTTATCTTTGTGTGTGTGTGTGTGTGTATGTGTGCGAGAAGCGCATATGCACGAGTTTAAGTGTCATCAATATTACCGAATTCTACGCACTTTTAAGATTCCAATTCAACGAAGTTGCTGCTGACAATGTGATTTCTTGTTTATTTGTTTTCATGAACATGAAATACTCATACGTGAGTAATAGTGATCGCTGCATTACATAATTTCATGTATTTTTAAAATTCCAAGTACAACGAGGTTGCTGCATGTAATGATCTTTATTTTTTGGGTTGCATTAACCCTAAGCGCTCATATATGCGTTATAGGGATCGTGGATTACCGAACTTCGTGCATTTTTTTTAGGATCCAGTACAATGGGCTTGCTACAACAAGTGTTTTCTTCTTTTTTCATGAGCGCGAAGTACTACATACGTTAGAGTGCATACGTTAGAGTGATCGTGAATGCTGTGTATATTCGAGATTCTTTTAAACGAATTGCTACTATTTTGTCATGTCCAGGGGCTCTGACTTACATTCATAACTTTTGTTACCAAGGCAAATGACCTATTTGAAGTCAGGGCAACTATTTTTCAACAATGGAAAATCAATGTCCAAGCAATTGACCATTATCCGTCACATTGAAATGAACCGCGATTATGAAAAGTTCTTAGTTATGGTCAAAATTGGATTTTAATGGGGATTTTGCCAAGTTATGCAGTTATGGCATGGACAACTTATGTATCGTCCAAATTTCGCCCAAGTTTGATGACACTTTTGCGCAGGAGAACACTCATGCGTTTGTGTATATGACTGTATGTGTATATGACTATATGTACAGTAATACATAAGTATTACTGTACCTTCGTAAATAGTAAGTGTTTCATTTTCAATCGTGAAGGATCAGCTTTATTTACTGCTCAGAAAAATGGGTGCAGCGCACATATAAAAGTTTTTACTTTAAAAATATTGTTCAGTTTCTCTTTCAAATGTGGCAACAGGAACTAAAAAAGCATTTTTATATTATTAAAAATGTTACATTATTGTAACAAATAAACATTTATAATTTAGTTACGTCATAATGATTTTTTTTGCCCAGTTTCTTTTTACGATATAAACTGAGTTGCGCTGTCATGCGCCTACAGGGGCGCATCAGGCACGTCAACCGCCGTACCCAAGTTCTAAAAAACTTTTACCGCGTTCAACAAGGAGAGTCCTGTGATCGCTACGGCTGGTGGGGGTGCCGCCACTTGTTGACCACCAACATTCTCCCAAGAAATTGACGACAAAGGTCGCTGCGATTTGCGTTGATTCCTATAACTCTTAGGACGCCAACACTTCACACTTGGGGAAATGCCGGAGTCCCCCGACACTTCGGAGAAACGGAAACCTAAGAGGGAACTGGACCCTAGGCGTTATGCGGAGCATCCCCAACAACTCTTACTTTACCACCGCCTTTGAACATAGGACACCTTCAAAGGTTTCTACTGGACTCGTCAGCAGCGGCGAAGAAATAGGAACCGGGAGGATGAGGAAAACTCCATCCCTGGACGCATAGACAGGTCCCAGCTTAGGATTTGGGATGCAGTGTCGGGACCTCCCGGCCCCCGGCCCAAGAACTTCTCTCATCTTACCTCCCAGCGACCTGGTCCGAAGACTTCAAGGAGCCCCCTCTCCGTGCAGGTCGGCCAATACTGGGAAACCGTAGACGAAACACAGGGTCATGGAAAGATCCCTCTCAAGCGCCAGAGAAGCGCTCCCGATCGGGTATTAGTACGAGCCGCCATTCTCCAACTGGTCGAAAAATGTCCTGGCCAGGATTCGAACCTAGGATACCTTGGCTGAAGCTGCCATGGTCTATCAACTGAGCCATTCTAGTTGAATCTGGAGGACCTAATTCATTCAGTTAACCTTATTGATCATAGCATCTGGTCTGATATCTCAATCAGCTCAATAGAATAGATCACAGGTAATTTGAAACTCCAGTAAACGCTGAATACGTGATTACACTAGATTAATTTTAACACAATTATTCGAATTGGTAAAGAAATCACACGAGGTAATTCTCCAACTGGATGAAAAACGTACCAGTTACGTCCAGTTGGAGAATTACGGCTTATGTGATTTCTTTACCAATTCGAATAATTGTGTTAAAATTAATCTCGGGTATTAGTAGCCTGAAATTTAATTTCTAAATTCTGCTAATCCAAACGTCGGGTACAAAAAGATTCGACTACTAATAGACACGCTGGACTGGCTCTTCTTTTTAAGATATGGCAACAGGAAATAAAACATCATTTTTTTATTGCTGGAAATTTTACATTACTGCAGAAAACAAATATTTATGATTCAGTTACGTCATAATAGATTCAATTTTTTTGAAAGTTTTGCGCAGTTTCTCTTTAAGATATGGTAACAGAAAAGAGAAAAACAATTTTATAATACTGAAAATGTTACATTATTGTGACAAACAAATATTTATGTTTGAGTTACGTGGAAAGAGATTTAATTTTTTTGAAATTTTGCTCAGTTTTTTTTTATGATATGGAAACAGGAAAGAAAAAAAATATTTTTTTTTTTTTATTAATGTAAAAAATACTTTTGATTGAATTACGTCGTAACAGATTTAATTTTTTTGAAAGTTCTGTTCAGTTTCTTCTTAAGATATGGAAGCAGGGAAAAAAAGGTTATTTAAACTATCTATTCAGGTTTTCATTTTTTTATCTCAAAAATAATCATAATTTATTTAATATCAATATATTAGTTAATAATTACGTTCTGAAAATATGAAAATCTTGTATGGTCATCTGGAATACACAATTTCTAGAACTCTAGCATATCAAGAAGTTGGGTGAAAATGAATTACAAAATTCCATCTTTACATAAATGAACCAAGTTAAATAAAAACGTGTAAAAATAAAATAAACTTTGATACTTCCATATTTAAAATGTAAAAATATTTTTCTTTATCAAACATATTCAATCCAACATCGATGAAATGTTATAGAACTATTTAAGAAAAATCACTTATTATCATTAAAATAAAATATATATGCTAAAAATGATTGCTGCAAACACAAAGACTTAAAAACTTTTAATAAACATACCTACTAGTTTCGTAAACACAACCGGTGACATTCTCGAGATCAGTAATGATAAAATAATTTATATTCGCAAAAAAAACCAACTGAAATATGTACTTGATAAACAAACATCACGAGATATCAAGAATCGGGAAAGCAGGTGCTCAAGCACTTGCTTTAATAAGCAACCAGACTCATAACATAGAGTTACAGATTGAGTTAGAAATATAGTAAAATAATTTATCCATCAAGATTTTATTTCCTATCCATTATTCGCGAATCATTAGAAATTTATCAGCACAGCGTGAGCATATGCAGTTAATCAGCCTCTTTTGAGCTACCTAGAATTTGGCACGAGATGCTTCATATGTTAAAAAATAAGATAAAATAAAAGCACATTTGCAGATGATCAGTGTTATTAAAGCACTTGCTTTCATTATTCCTGATATTTCGTGTTGTTTGTTTATCAACTTCATACTTCGATTTTTTTGCGAATATAGCGATATTGCGAACAATATCATAGTTAATTTCATATTGCGAACAATATCATAGTTAATTTCATTATTACTGAACTTGAAAATGTCACCGTTTGTGCGTACGAAACTAGTAGGTCTGCTTATGAAAACGTTTTTCAGCCTTTATGTTTACTGTAACCACTTTTAGCATATGCGTCTTTTAATTGTTAAACGGCGTAAAATAAAAACTTTATAAACAGTAAAATTAGTTTTATTAGACTGTTGACATGTTTCGGCTCCATCGGAGCCATTATCTAAACAAATAAGAATACTCTACAATTGCACGGTCTTTGAATTTGTGCGTCATGACATGTCAACAGTCTAATAAAAATTATTTTACTGTTTATAAAGTTTTTATTTTACGCCTTTTAGCAAATAAAAGACGTATATTATTACAAGGTGTTATAATTGATTATATTTTCTCTTTTAACATATATATTTTATTTTTGATTCTTCCTTTATCAACTACAAAATATCGCAAGCGCAAATATTTCTTTTCATTCTTTATATATTTTCTAAATTGTAAACATAATTTTCTTACTCCCTGCATGATTCTAAAGTTGGAAAATGTCTCACTATCTATGCATAACATATCTCACAACTTTCATGCCTCACAACAATCATGCATCTCACAACTTTTCTTATTTTAAAAATAAATCTCGGTTCTAGAAAAGAAGAAACAATTTCGTAGAGTATAAGAATGTTTTTCAGTCATTGGACTTTTCCTTTGTTCAGTCTTTAAAACTTTTTCAGAAGTTCTATTACTTATTCAGTATTCAATCCCGCACTTGCATGAATTTTGAATGCCGTAAATATATGTTTTTTGTTTCTTTATTCTTGAGTAAATACGGAAACACTGTTTGAAATCATGTAAACTTCAATCTTTTCGAAATTACTCCTTCGGGCATGATAAAAAGTAAATTGTTTAGCATGAAAAAAATATTCCTGAAGAACATTTAATTATCTCAATTTTCCTATTAACCATTGACTTTCGATATCAGTAAATGTAAGCTGTTATTATAAGCCAATTTTTTTTAAAGATTTTTTTTTTATATAAATGATGTTTTAAAATATTCAGAATAATAATAAAAAAATTTGTGTTATTAAGTATAATAAGATTAAACCGTTCGTGTCTGACGTCCTATTAATAGGACATGTAGTGTCATTGATTATTATTTTTCCTTAACAATAATTTTTGTTATTACCTGCACTGTGAAAAAAAAAAATAGACAAATGTTTCTTAATTTCCAAAAATATGATATAACCACAAACGAAGCTATACAATAACCTCTTCCGAATTCCCCATGATTCCAAAAAGCGTTCTTTAACATTTGAAACCCCAGAAACCAATATATTTTCGAGATTTAAAGAAGCGTTCATAAAAACAAAGAATTTCAGAAACGTTTTCGAGTACTTTTTATAGTGTATTAAACTGTCAAACGAGAATATCGGTTTTTAGAATGCTATCATTTCTGAAGTAAAAATTTTCATGTTCTACAAACATGTTTTTTTACGCACAAACAACACAAATCAACAGTAGTGATATTAACATTAAAATGAATCTTATTTTGTTACTCTTGCATGTACAAAATTCAGTTACGCAATTACAAATTTTTAATTAAGAATTTATAGCATTAGGAAAAAGCTATATTTCAGTTTAAGAAACTTATTACTACACTATTAAAAACGGCTCAAAAACGTTTCCGAAAATCAGTGGAAGTAAAAGAAACTTTGACTTTATATGTACATTTAAAACTTCAAAATATATTAGTTTTTGTGGTTTCTGGAGATAATGAACAATTTTCGGAATCATGGGTATGCCGGGAGAGGTTATTTTATGTTTTCATTCGTAGTTATAACATATTTTGGCAGCTTAAGAAATATTTGTCTTTTCTATAGCGTGGCACATCAAGAAATGCATAAAAAATGAATTACACAATTTCATCTTTATATACATGAACCAAGTTAACTTAAATAAAAGCTTGTAAAAATGAAATAAACTTTGAAACTTCCTGTATCAAATACAAAATATCGCAAGCGCAATAATTCTTTTGCTTTTTATAATTTATTTTTTAAATTGTAAATATATTTCTCTTACTCTCTTCATGATTCCAAAGTTGGAAAATGCCTCACTATCTATGCATAACATCAGGGTCGGACTGGGCCAGGGGAAAGGGCGCAGACCTTGGATTTTCAGAGGGCGCAAAAATTTTAACGAACTCAAGTCAGTTTTACTTGTGTTGTATCTGACTTGACAAGGTTTATCACATTCGCAAAGCACAAAGTAACAAAATGGCTTAATATTATATTCCTGAGCCTAACTTCACTATATTCCCCGCACATGTTTGAAGTTCCATCAAGTCTACACAATGCTGCACAATTTTCCAAACTATGTCATGTAATATTCAAAAACTCTAGAAATCTGAACACAGATTACCTTGTAGTAGATTGACGGTAGACTAGACTTTCCTACTTTATTCTTTTGTCAATAGATACCTTAGAACAGCGGTAAAAAAGTGATCACCCTTTTCTAATTATCCTGCAAATAAGGTATAAAAAAACATAGGTACCAATTTATTGGGAATAATTTCTACTATTAAATTGTATTTGTAAATTTTGTCTCGGAGGATTGTCTACATATTAAAAATGCTTGTTTTCATTAAACACCTACGTTTGAGTTCCCTGGATCAAGACAGACTGGGAATATACTTATCTTAATTCTTCATAGAGTTGTAGAAGAAAATGCGCTAGGGGTTTATCTAAAAATTTAGGAAATGCTTCAGTGGATTCTTTGGAAAACGAAGGCGGTCTCCTTATAGTGTCGGAAGGTTTTCTTTTTCTTGAAAACTAATTATTCAAGTGAGTGTAGACTTACACGCCGTTATTTTTTTATACAAAAATTAATATATGTTATAATTAATAATTTTTTAATATGAATATATTAATAATTTTCATAATTAAAAAAAGACTTTGAATACAAAAAAGTCTGGAATATGTTTGGGTTTATTAAGCATATTTCACCAAAACAATAATAAAAATTCAATCGGATTATTTTTATAAGTTTGTCATTAGTATCCTCAAGTTTTAAACTCTTCTAACTCTATGAAAAATTAGCAAAGTATTTAAACTATACCTTTTCGCAAGCTGTCTTGATACAAGGAAATAGGGTGTCAAAAATAAGTGTTATTGTTTGAAAATTCAAAGTTGGTATAATTTTTAAAATGTAGACGACTCCTGTAACATACTTAATCCATAGATTTAATTAGTAGACATTATTTCCAATCGATTGGTTCCTGTAGATTTTTTACAATTATTTTTAGAAGAATTTGTAGGGGATGATCACTTTTTTTTTGTCCAGGACTGTAAATTAACACAATAGTCTGACTTCATATATCCATAATTGTATCCATTAGTCCATTAACATACACAAAAAAATCTTGCTTTACCTTCTTAGCAATTTTAAACATTATTATAAGCTTGATGATATTTATGATTTTTTAAAACCTTCATCGTGCTGTGCGATATGACTTGATAATGACCAACTCTTCCCTTTTTTATACAATTCTTTTTTCGCTCAAGCAACACAGAATTGTTGGATATCATTAGTCCATTGTTTTCTAGCTTCGTTGGCCAACGATTGAGTTTGGCTGCTTCCAATAGTCTCAACCAACGGTCTGCTGATCGTTGGTCTAAACTAAATATGTGCCATTTAACCAACAATTATGTTTTCTGGCAAAACTACGCTAATAATAATATTAAAATATGCTAATAATTGATCCTATTTTAATTAGCAACTAATTTGTTGATTTTTTAGGCAAAAAATAACTATGCTTTTAGAATTACCGATTAAAATTTCTTCTAATTTGGTTCCCTTGGTTTCAGGAATGTTTCACCATTTACCATTTGTATTTAAACAAATATCTCTAAAACTATTATTGAAATAAATTTTACTTTTATGACTATTAAGTTGCAAGAATATCAGTGCTAAGAACGCCAACCTCTATTTTAAAAATATATATGAAACTAAATATTTGAAAACTAATATTAAAACTAAACTAAAAATTCGAAACTATATATTTGAAACTAAAACTGATGCTTGATTTTTTTTTTCTTTTAAAAAAGTACCATATATTATAGCAGTATGTGAATCTCCAAATATAGGGTATTTGAATGAGGAAATAACACTTGCTCGTAAAAATATTACATTTGCAGCATTTGGGATTAGGAGAAGCAGGAGAAGGAAGAGGAATTTTGTAGGCTTAAAAATGACCTTATGCACACTTAAAATGCTGAATTGATATCGCACTATGAAAAGGTTGCTAGTGAAACAGGACATCAAAAATAGCGATTAGTAACTTTTAAATCACTAAAATAATTGAGTAAATTTACTTTTCTCAGTACACTCTTCCCATGATTTACAAATTTATCATAATTAGAAATCCAGGGAAATATTGAAGTTTCCATAATTGAAAGAAATCCCCCGGGGATTTTAATCCTGAAAGCTACAGGATTTTGCTGCCAGTGTTTTTTAATTAAAAAAAACCTACAATTGTTTCTCAATAGTAATCATTGCTTTATTTAATGATCGATTTTTCCGCGATTAAATAAAACAAATTTTTATTTAAAATACATATCAGAATTTCCGTATAGTTATTTAATTCAAGAAAGGCTGTCATTAAATAAAGCTTAGACCACTAACCTAAAATTATGGTAGGCTATTTGAATTTAAAAAAAAAAATGCTATCCGCGGGATTTCGCAGCTTTCAGAATTGCAATCCAGAAGTGTCATTAAAGTTGTATTCCTCGAAAAGACAGGTTATGTTTTCCAGTTAACAACAAAATCCACACAAAAGGATTTTGCCTTCTAATATTTATCTCTTTTATAAAACTGTTTTTCTAAAAGCATGGTTTCAATTTTAGATGCACTCAGGGGCGGCTTTACAGGAGCACAAGGTCAGGCGACCGCACTGGGTACTATAATGGCGAGTGCGCAAAATATTTGATCTGAGATTAATACCTAAAAACTATTGTAAGAAGCGATTAAAAACATTTTCAGGGCGAGGGAGTAGCACATGGGCGAGAGCTTTAGTAAATTTCTCCTCTCAATCGTATGCAGACACGTCTGCTTTGATTTCGGATTCTGTAATTTCCCTTTCTTTATGATAATAAAAATCCTTCTCTTTTGCTATCTGTGTATTAGCTGATGATTATTCGTAAGCAAACTCTCGAAATTTAGTACACTAATCAGAATGTATTTGTGTGGGAAAATATTGGAGCGGCTTAGGGGCGCAAAATTTTCCCTGGCTGAGGGCGCACCGGCCCTCTGGCCGATGGGCCGGCGGGCCAGTCCGAGCCTGCATAACATATATCTTACATTTTTTCTTATTTTAAAAATAAATCTCGGTTCTAGAATAGAAGAAACAATATCATAGAGTATAAGAGAATGTTTTTCAGTCATTGGACTTTTCCGTTGTTCAGTCTTTAAAACTTTTTCACAAGTTCTATTATTTATTCAGTATTCAATCCCGTACTCGCATGAATTTTGAATGCCCTAAATATATAATTTTTTTAACTATTTGAGCTCATGTAAATTTTAATATTTTCGAAACTATTCTTTCGGGCATGATAAAAAGTAAATTGTTTAGGATGAAAAAATATTCCCGAAGAAAATCTAATTATTTCAATTTTTATATTAACCATTGACCTTCGATATCAGGAAATGTAAGCTGTTTTTATGCGCCGCTTCTTTTTTATATTTTTAAATAGTCTAATTGATTAACAGTCCCATGATTACGAAAAGCGTTCTTTAATATTTTAAACCCCAGAAACCAATATATTTTCCAAATTTAAAAAAAGCATTTATAAAAACAGAGTTTATTTTGCTGCCACTGATTTTCAAAACGTTTCCGAGTAATTTTTATAGTGCATTGAACCGTCAAACCAGAATATCTTAGTTAAATTGTTTTAATTAAGAATTGATAGTATTCAAAAAACCAATATTTCAGTTTAAGAAGCTTTTTACTGCACTATAAAAATGACTCTTAAACGTTTTCGAAAATCAGTGGCAACTGGCAACAAAATAAACTTAGTTTTTATATATACTTTATAAAACTCCAAAATATATCGGTTTCTGAGGGGTTTTTTTTTTTTTTTTTTTTTTTTTGAGATATCGAACGATTTTCGAAATCGTGGTGTAAGTCGGAGAAGTTGTTGTACATTTTCGTTCGTGGTTATAATATATATATTTCCCAGATTAAGAAACATTTGTCTTTTTTACAGCATAGTACACCAAGAAGTGCGTAAAAAATGGATTACAGAATTTCATCTTTATATAGATGAACCAAGTTAACTTAAGTAAAAGCTTGTAAAAATGAAATAAACTTTGAAACTACCAGTACCAAATACAAAATATCGCAAGCGCAATAACTCTTTTCCTTTTTATAATATATTTTCTAAATTGTATACTTATTTCTCTTACTCCCTGCATGATTCTAAAGTTGGAAAATGCCTCACTATCTATGCATATAGCATTTCTCAAAACTTTTCTTATTTTAAAAATAAATCTCGGTTCTAGAAAAGAAGAAACAATATCATACCGTATAGGAATGTTTTTCAGTCATTGAACTTTTCCGTTGTTCAGTCTTTAAAACTTTTTCACAAGTTCTATTATTTATTCAGTATTCAATCCCGTACTCGCATGAATTTTGAATGCCGTAAATATATATTTTTTTTTTGTATTCTTGAGTAAATAAGAAAACATTGTTTGAGATCATGTAAACTTCAATCTTTTCGTAACTATTCCTTCGGGCATGATAAAAAGGTTTAGGATGAAAAAAATATTCCCGAAGAAAATCTAATTATCTCAATTTTCATATTAACCATTGACCTGTTCGATATCAGGAAATGCTAGCTGATTTTATGTGTCGCTTCTTTTTTATAATTTTAAAGAGTTTATTTTATATAAATGATGTATAGAAATATTAAAAATAACAATAATTAAAAAAAATAAAAAAATGTTAACAAGTAATAAGATTAAACCGTTCGGGTCTGGTGTCCTATTAATAGGACATGTAATGTCATTTACTTATTTTGCCTTAATATTATCTTTTGCTATTAGCTGCATGTAGTAATGAAAGTATATGTTGACACATTTATTATTATGAGTTCAGTTATGTTTCAAAATCTAGTAATAATAATAATAATAGTAATAACAATAAATTATTTAACTCTAAATTTGACTCTTCAGTTACGCGAAGGCACTGGCAAGCTAATGTTAAACCTATGGGAGCGTTCATTTCAAATTTTGCGTTTGAATTTGAATATTTTTAAGCAATTTTTTTTTTTTTTTTTTTTTTTTTTTTTTTTTTTTTTTTTTTTTTTTTTTTGCGTAGGATGGCTGAGGTCGATTTCTAATAGGGCCCTATTTTTTTTATTTTTTTATTTTAGTTGCAGACTCTTTTAATAAAGGTACTTTCTCTTTCGGAATTGGTTCCGAAAATTCATTTTTGTTATTTGTTCTTTTATTTACGTTGTATTTTTATACATCACGTGTTCAACGTAGCACAAAGATATTTTGTATTGTTTTTACATGCTGTAAGTGAAATTTTAATCTCTAACTCCACACTCTTTTTTAACGAGTATCTAAAACGCTTAAAACTTTCCTCTGTATATCATTTCTCTTACGTTCTTCTCAGACCTCTTTGATTCGGTAAACATATTTCCCTTAGCATAATAAATGAAGAATACACCAGATATACCCAGTTATTTGGCAATACATTTAACAATTATTTCATAGCTGATGGGAAAAGACAATTGGTTCCGAAAATTTATTCTCGTTAATTGTTCTTTTTTTTTACGGCGTATTTTTATACATAACGTATTCAACGTATCACAAAGATATTTTGTATTGTTTTTACATGCTGTAAATGAAGTTTTAATCTGTAACTCCCCACTCTTTTTTAACAAGTACCTCAAATGCTTAAACCTTTCTTCTGTAGATCATTTTTCTTACTTTCTTCTCAGACCTCTTTGATTCAGTAAACCTATTTCCCTTAGCATAATAAATGAAGAATATAGTGGATATACTCAATAATTTTGGCAATTCAATTAACGATTATCTCATAGGTGATGACAGAAGACAGATGACAATTTCATTAAAAAATTAAGTAATCCTAAAACATTTCTGGTAGATATAAAAACTTAATTTAATTGAGTAGTAAGGCATAGTAAGCGATAGATTTTTAAGTCAAATTGATCTTGTACATTTTGTTTGTTAAGGTATCCATACACCTTCCGAGGTGATTTTTTGATATTTTTGAAATTTTCACTTTATACCAATTTTTTTGTAATGACATTTAAGTTAAAACTTTGAAAAAAAAATAAAAATTTTAGAAATTACACAGAAAGCATATTTTAAAAGTAAAAAACAGTGAAAATTATGTGAAAAATTCAAATTTCTGCAAAACATGATAACTCAAAATCGAATCAATGCATTCACATTTTGTAAATTGCACAATAAAGAGAATAACTTTCTCTAGGACATAGACTAGCTGCATTATAATACAATATCTATCGCAGAAGCTATGGCACTTGAAGAACTAATGTAATGAAAAATTCGTAAAATTTCTTGCAACTTTTTAACTCATATCAGTGTAAACATAAAACTAATTAATATATCATCAGGATTGCAGTCTATTCCCTCAGTAAACATTTGTAAAATAAGTAAAAAAAAAAAAAATTCAAGGCATTTCATGCATAATGTTTTGCTGTAGGATTTTTTGCGTACAGTCAAAATCGGAAAAACTTCCTTTTGAGAGAAAGGTAAAAATAACTTTTAAAAGCGGTTCTTGTTATAAAAATAATTATTATTCTTTAAATGTTTAATTATATACTCCATGTATTTTCTTGAACATATAATCCAATTTAAATGCTAAATCTCGAAAAAAAAAAATGTAAATATACATTTCACTTTACTTCCGGTTTGCAGAACGGTATTTCCGGTTGTAAAATTCTTCGGCAAGCTGTAATAGATGTAACTTTAACTCGGTTTCTAACTCAGATACAGACACAAATAAAGCAGAATTCGACAGATAAAAGATCGAAATTTAATGTTATTGCAGAAATGAAAATTCGATATTTTAATCGAAAATGACGTTTCAAAGGTGTATGCATATGCATACCTTAATTTTTTTTTTCTTTACGTTGTATTTTTATACATCACATATTCAACATAACACAAAGATATTTAGCATTTATTTTATCATGCTTTATATGGAGTTTTAATCTCTAACTTAACCCCCCACTCTTTATCAACAAGCAGATGTACTTTGCATATTTCCTCAAATGCTTAAACCTTTCCTCAGTAGATCATTTCTTCATGCATTCTTCTCAGACCTCTTTTCCTGCTATTTCCTCTTCCATACACTGAGTATCAAACCAGTTGACAGATGGATGATAAGTGTAGCAGAATAGAAAAATGCTGTCTACCTTCTCAGAATCATTACAAATATTCTGTTATACCAGAAAAATCTTATCTGTTACCATTCCTTCAACATTCTTACGTACGTGGGGGTGTTTCATCGTGGGAAAGTGACCATGTGACAGCTCCCTTCCTTCCCAAGCACTTCAGATTCAGATAATGTTTTGCTTCTTGAACCTTCTGTCACAATTTCTCTTTTCTTAGGAAATATTGATCGGATGAAAAAAAACCCGCTACTTCTTGGGGAGCAAGTAGAGCAGGTCCATTGAATAAGCAGCATCTTGAACGCGTCGTATGAAATGTTTGGAAAGATAGGAGCTCAGACTGACACATGTTGAATTTGTTTTTAAAGGGCTGTCAGTTTAAAAGGTATAGTTAATAGAGAGGAAAAAGGTGTATTTAAGCTAGAAGGCGACACAGTGCATTAACTGTTACTTATGGTTGATAGTTCTAATAGATTATCTGTCCTTACTCGCCATGTCTCAGATAAATTGTCTATTGAACTGTCAAGTCAGTGAATAATTGTTTCCTTAGATTTAAAGGCTTAAATCTGTGCAATAGTAAATGTGCTAAAAGAGGGAAACTGGGGTTTATATATGTAAGGAATTTCCTTGTTTTAAATATATATAATTTTAAATAGCTTTTAAAACGTATTATTTATGGTAGATTATCTAAACAAATTTTCCTTAGGATGAATTATGCATTTAAATGCATATAAAGCCAAAATGTAGCACATATGACTATTTGTTTAAAACATTCTCTTTAGATTTTAATTCGAATTTTGCGGGTTTCTTTTCTGCTATATTGCAACGTGTTATCCCTTTATATATGTAAACAATTTCCTTGTTTTAAGTATATTTAATTTTAAATAACTTTTAAAACGTATTATTTATGGTTGATTCAGTAAACATATTTTCCTTAGGATGCAATATAACATGCATTTAAATGCATATAAAGGAAAAATATAGCACATATACCTAATTATTCGACAGGTTAATTGATGACTATCTGGTAGATGATGATGAAGATTTCTTAAAAAAATAAGGATCCTTAAAAAGGATTCTGTAATATTTAAAAGCTTAAAATAATGGAGTAGTAATATATGTAGTAAGAGAAGAGTTTTAAATTGAACATTTGCGATATGTTCTTTCTATTTCAATATTTTAACAAATAACAAACAATTGAAAACTCTTATTTTGTTTTTAAAAGCAAGTAGAGCAGGTCCGTTGAATCAGTTTAGTAAAACAAGCAGCCTCTTGAACACGTCGTATGAACACTGAAATGTTTGGAAAGATAGGAACTCAGAATGACACATGTTGAATTTGTTTTTAAAGGGCTGTCAGTTTAAAAGCACAGTTAATGGAGAGGAAAAAGGTGTAGGTATGTAGGTTATAAGGCGACATAGTGCATTAACGCTTACTTATGTGGTTGATAGTTCTAATAGATTATTCACTTACTTGACAGTTCAATAGAAAATTTATCTGGGACATGACGAGTAAGGACAGATTATTATTTACTTAGATTTAAAGACTTAAATCGGTGCAACATTAAATTAAATGTAGTAGGAGAGGGAAATTGAAGGTTCTTTTTTTTCTCTTTACTTAGTTTAGTAAACTGAGTTATACTCAGTTATTTTACTCAGTTTAGAAAAAAAAGGCAGTATCTTGAACGCGTCGTATGAACACTGAAATTTTTGGAAAGATACGAGCTCAGATGACACATGTTGAATTTGTTTTTAAATTGCGGTCAATTTAAAGGTCTAGTTAATGGAGAGGAAAAAGGTGTAATTACGTTATAGAACCATTCAATACATACACTCACTTAGTTACTTAGTTTGATATTTGTAATAAATTATCCACTTAGTTCAATAGACGCTTTATCTGATACATGTCAGATTTTAATTGCCTTAGATTTAAAGGCAGTAGTAAATGTAGTAATCGATGATTTTTTTCCCTATTGCTTATACTAATTTATTTTCATATGACTGCAGTGACCTCTCAATTATACGCGATATTCAGTAATTACTTTTTCGTATCACAATTTTAAAACATTAAAATTCGATTTATAAATTCTGCAATTAAATAGGGAGAAAATTACTTTAAAAAGAAACTGGTGCTGAAGAATAGTCACTGTGTATCGCGTATAAGTGAGAGGTCACTGTATTTGTTAAAAGCAAACCTTAAATTTTAATTTGAATTTTGGGAATTTCTTTCATGTTATATGACATTTTTTTTTTATCTATATATGTAAGGAATTTCCTTTAAAAATATATATATATATATATATGTAATTTTAAATAACTTTTAAAACATATTGTTTATGGTAGATTTGGTAAACATATTTTTCTTAGAATGTAATATAGCATGCATTTAAATGCATTTAAATGAAGAATATAGCACTTATACCAGATTATTCGGTAGTTTAATTGATGACTATGTCATAGATATGACGATGACAATTTAAAAAAAAAAAAAGGATCCTAAAAAAAGTTTCTGTTATATTTAAAAACTTAAATTTATGGAGTAGAAACATGTAGTAAGAGAGGAGTTTTAAATCGAACATTTGGGATATTTTTCTTTCTATTTCAATTTCTTAAGAAATATTAAACAATTGAAAAATTCATTTCGTTCTTAAAAGCAAGTAGAAATTTTAAGCAGGTCCATTGAATCAGTTTTGTAAAAGAGGCAGCATCTGAACGCGTGGTATGGACACTTAAATTTTTAGAAATGTAGGAGCTCAGAATGACACATGTTAAATTTGTTTATAAAGCACTGTCAGTTTAAAGGTATAGTTAAAAGAGAGTAAAACTGTGTATTTAGGTTATAGCGCGATACAGAACAAACACTCACTTAGTTACTTAGTTGATAGTTCTAATAGATTATTCACTTAGTTAAAAGTTCAATAGACGATTTGTTTGAGTCATGACGAGTAAGGACAGGTTGCTATTTCCTTAGATTTAAAGATCAATGAACAGTAAATGTCTTAAGAAAAAGAAAATGGAGTTTTTTTTTCCTGGTACTTGTTCTAATTACTTTTCATATGTATATTTGTTTAAAACTAATAGATTTTATAGACTTATAATAATAGTAAAAGTAGAAATTTTAATTCGAATTTGGAGGATTTCTTTTCTTCTATTATGGTGACCTTTTATACCTTTATATATGTAACGAATTTTTTTGTTTCAAATATTTATAATTTTAAATAACTTCTAAAACAGTATTTATAGTTAATTCGGTCAACATATTTTCCTTAGTATAAGGAAGGAAAAATGTAGCACATATACTCAATTAGTTGACAGTCCATTTAACGATTATCTCATAGGTGACGTGAGAGGACAGAAGACAATTTCATTAAAAAAAATTAAGTGTCCTAAAAACGGAGTCGGAGTAAGAGTGTACTAAGCCACATTTTTGAACTTCTGAGATATATCAATTTGAAAATTAGATCAAATACTCAAAATCAAAATATATAACATAAAGTTGTCTTTGTCAATTTCTCAGTAACATTTGAGATATTCTGAATAAAATATGGTATTGCTTTAATGATATTAATTTATTTATATACGCTTTTGTTCCGGTAAAAAAGTTCTAGAAATATCTGAGCCAAAAACGAAACGTGGGACATATGCTGCCACCTAATGACATTAGAAAAAAATAATGTGTAAGATATTATAATTTACAATATTAAGCAACAGATTTATTTCACCAAAAATGTGACTTGGCACTTTCTTGCCCCGACCTACTCAATTCGGATACAGGACGAAAATAATCAATTGAATTGTATGAAAAAACAAAATTTTTTAATAATATTCCGTAATTGTTTGAAAGTGTTTCATAATTTACGCGTAATGCATGATTCTTCTTTCTTGTTTTAAAATTATCGTCTGGTCTTTAAAAAACAGTGCAATGAAAACATTTCTAACGACGAAATATTTTTTCTACTAAAGATCGCAGCCGATTTTTGTAAAACAAAATTTTTTAGAATCGCAATCATTGTTATAATTTCTTTAGAATATTTTATCTTCATATTTCAATCGTTAAAATTACTGTTTCATAAGTAAGACTTATCCGTTTTTTTTTTTATTTTCTTCTTTTCTAAAGTTTAATAAAAACCGCTAAGTAATTAAAACCCATCACAACTTTAAGAAATTTCTATTTAGAAAGATAATATTTTCAGTTTAATTGTTTCACGTCTGAGAAGAAATAATTATAATGGAAATAAATTATGAACCAAAAAAGCACACGAAAGGTAGAATAAGGTGCATTGCATTAAGGATTTTTAATTAAAAATTTTAATTGCGTAAGAAGATAAATAATCCATTGTTATTTCAATGCTTAAACAAACTTTTGAAGGAATAATTAAAATTAAGCCGCTATGATCAGTTTATTTCAAAGTGAATTGTTTATAATGAAGTGCCGTAATAATATAAGTACATGATCTTTTGTGTTATAGAATTTTAATTTAATGAAATTTTACCTTGGGAAAAGAAAATAATATAAATTATATGTAATAAAACGGTTTCTATTTAAAATTTTGAAAACAAACATAAATGGTATGAAAACTAAGTTTATTGAAAAGAGAAACTGTATAATTTGTAATGATATGCTCCTTTTTTCTTTTTTAGGTGCGTTCGTAATTATATAAATAGGTAGCACCTATATAGTCGTCGTCTGGTCCGTCCACATATAACAGCACAAAAACTATCCAATCGAATGGTTTGAAATTTAATATATATTATCGTTACAGAATTTTGTCGTGTCATTTCAAATTTCATGAAAATCGAATCAAAACATAAAAATATATTAATAAAAAATTTCTTTATTCTATTAAATTCTATCTTACGTAATCTATATAATAAAAGCGCAAGTCATGTGACTGAGGAACACAAATACGGGCTAACCACATCTTTTTTCATATGCAAGGCGGTCATTTTTATTCAAAATTATTTTTTCGAATAAAATTGCATAAATGTTACAGTTTTAGAAAGATCGTTCAAAAAATTGTTTGCTTGAGGGAGGAGTTACATTAAAAAATGTATAGATTCTGAGATAACTTCAGTGGAAATTAGATTAACAGCCGAATATCTCAATCATATAAAAACGGGAGATTCCTTCATTATGAGTCAGACAAATATTAAACCATGGAGGTAATCATTCGCAAAGCTAGATCTATATGGTGGCTGTCTGGTGTAGAAAAAAAATTCGCAGTTGTAAACGTGGCATACGTAATAAGACAAAAAAAAATAGCGTCCTCACTTCGTTCATAGCAGACGATATAATTCATTTCACGGAAATAATAAGGATGATTTGTTTACAATCTGAAACTTTTTATAAAATGAATGCACCTCATATGCCACGTTTAAACTACAATTTCCAACTTGTTCCTTATTGCTTCAAGAATTTAAAATAAGTTAGAGGCTTGGTTATAACTTTCAATCTCCTGGAAAACGGCCTGTCATTTAGATTAACCCCTTTGTGATGAGCGTCGCGTATATGTGATACATACATAGTGTCTCCAGAATCCTTCATTATCAAAACCAGTAATTTTAAATTGTAAAGTTTGCCTTATTTAATCAGAGATTTTATGGGATTTAATTAGGTTCCCTAATTACCGGTGACAAAATATTTAAAAAATCTGTAAAAGACACTTGTCGCGAAGGGGTTAAAAGTACGTCGATCATGAAAAGAAAATATTGTTGTTGCTCTTTGAATTGGAATAATGGAAGATTTTTCATGAACCACTATTACATTTATTTATTAAAAAACGTTTGTTATACTGTATGCATTGAAATTTGCCTCTAAGTACGTACTGTATGTGTCATAAGACGAATATACACTGTAAAATAGGACAATGGTTTCTTAATCCAGGAAAATAGTAGAATTATAGAAGATATTGTACTGTTCACCATAAATACGTCGTACTAACAAAAATTAAGTTAATTGTAGTTACATTTTAATAATTATCTTCTAGACTTTACAAAACAGAGCAACGAAAGTGTTTCTCACGACGAAATATTTTTTATTAAAAATTGCAGCCGATTTTTGTAAAACAATTTTTTTTTTTAGAAATGTTTTAAATAAATTGATTTAAATTTTTATTAATTCTTTAAAATATTTTTTCGTCATATTTCAATCATTAAAAATACTGATTCATAATTAAGGTTTGGCCATTTCCTTTTCTTTTCTTCCTCTCTGTAAAGTTTAATATAAACGACTAAGTAATTAAAGGCCATCACAACTTTTGAAATTTCTTATTTAAAAAGATAATATTTTCAGTTTAATTGTTTCACGTCTTACAAGAAATAATTATAATGAAAATGAAATGTGAACCAAACA
Source organism: Maratus michaelseni (assembly GCA_963931845.1). NCBI lineage: Eukaryota > Metazoa > Arthropoda > Arachnida > Araneae > Salticidae > Maratus > Maratus michaelseni. Next base: position 314,716,859 of record OZ007595.1, read on the forward strand.
AAAGCACACGAAAGGTGGTATAATGGGCGTTACGTTAAAGATTTTTAATTAAAAGTTTTAATTGCTTAAGAATATAAACAATCCATTGTTATTTCGATGCTTAAGCAAACTCATGAAGGATTAATTAAAATTAAGTCGTTATGATCAGTTTATTTCAAAGTGCTTATAATGAAGTGCCGTAATAAAATAAATATATGTTCTTTTGTGTTATAGAATTTTATTTTAATGAAATTTTTTATTTGGAAAAGAAAATAATAGAAATTATGTATAATAAAACGTTTTCTATTCAACATTGAAAGTAAAAATAAATTGTATGGTAAATAACTTTATTGAAAAAGAGGAAAAATATAATTTGAACTGATATGCTCTTTTTAGAGTTTCGTTCATTTGACGAAATCTATTCGTCTCACTCGTCTGTCTGTCTATCTGGCTGTCCTTTACAGAGTTCGTACTCGGAAACTGTAAAAGTTAGGGATTTGAAATTTTGCATATTTATAGCTGAATATCTCCCGTTACACGACAAATTATAAAATTTTGAAAAAAAAATCTTACATAATTTTAATTAAATTAATTAATTTAATGACATTCGACCATTTCTGTGATTTTTTTAGATCTTAAAGTGACTTTTAATTTCAGTCTTAGATCTTTCAGGCTAGATGGCTCAGTGGTAGAGCGTTTTCCTCCTAAACCAAAGGTTCCTGGTTCTGTTCTGGACAACGGAAATTGAAATTTTTGATTTTTACATTACATTGTTCGATGGATTTAATTAAAAGATATTTCGTGTTTTCTTGCCATTTTAAAGTTTTTTCTTTCTTTCTTTTCTTTTCTTTTTTTTTTTTTTTTTTAATAGCTAAAGTTAAACCATATAATTAATTATGCTTTTCATATATACAAACATATGCTGTTACAATTGTCTGAAAAGGAGTTCTTGAATATTTTAATTTGATTTAAAAATAGTTTCGTCTTGTTATAATTTTATTATTAAAATTTAATGGTGCTGCCATCTATGTTCATAAAATCATGTGGAATATTGTATCTATAAATATGGAATATCATAGTGTGTAATAAAATGTTTTCTATTTGAAATTTGGAAAACAGAAATAAATTGTACGAAAACTAATTTTCTTGAAAAAGAGGAGAAGTGTAATTGGTAATGATGCTTTTTTTTTCTATATTTTTTCTAATATTTCAAAAAAGTTTTAGGTTTCCGGTACTTTTCTATTATCCCGTCGACCACTTTTCATAACAAAAAACTATCGCCAAACTGTAACGCCAAATAAATGGGAAAACGTTGACTTTGAAATATCAAAATAAATAAATAAATAAAATATAAGAATTTAAGGACACAATTGTTATTTTAATTAATGAAATAACTAATAAATCAGGGATAACATAACAACAGACATAACAAACACGTATAATGCTTCTGACATCAAGTAAATGGGACTGCATTTTTGGCGTTTAATCTTACAGTTTGGCGATAGTTCTTTGTTATGAAAAGTGGTCCTTGGGATAATAGAGAAATACCAGGTTTCTTTATTGCTTTCAACGTTGCGTATACGTGACAGAGAGGTTGTTCAAAATCCTTCATTATTCCCACCAGTAATTTTTAATGGTAAAGTTTGCCTTATTTAATCCGTGATTTTCTGCGATTTAATTAGGCAACACTTCACATACGAAATTACCGGTGACAAAGATAAATAAAGAGGTGAGATTTATTATGTAGTAGTCACAATAAGACGGAATTGCAGGGCATGACTACCGCCGGGGCAAACGTCCACCTGTAAAAACGAATAGATATTTTTGCTGTAATTATGACCGAAATTCTGCATGAATAATGCATTTAAATAAGGAAAAAAAATCCATTGAAATTTACCGTTGGAATTTTGTCCCGGCAGTAATCAGCCCCTGTGAAACCGGTTACAGTTGAATCTTTATCATTTGAAATATATGACAATTCTTATTTATTTTGGGTTTATTCATGGTTCCATGGTTATAAGTATGTGAGATCTAAGGTGAACGATTTTAAAAGCATGTAAACATAAAGTAATGAAAAGTGTGATGGTAATTTATTAGAAATGAGTATCCATCATAATGTAGTTTTGTAATTGAAAAGCACTCATTACTAGGGTGGATCCAACAAAAATTTACAAGCAGCAGAATTTGAAAAGTAATTATTGTCTAGGGAATATTTTTTTCCCGGTGTGGAGACAGAGGGAGCTAGTTGTCATACAGTGGTTGTGCGGGTAGGTATAAGACTCCTATAATATAGGAGCTGACGCATATCCATTTTGTTTCGGATTATTGGTGCTCAGTTCAGCATCAATCTACCGCAGCCGGAGTTAGGGTTGCCTAAGACTCGGTTCTGATTAGCTTGGTTTTTCGACTTAACTTCAATTTGAGCACCAAATCTGCGAGGATGCGTCAGCCTCTATTATAGGAGCTCTAAGTAGGTAGTGTAGGTTTGCAGATGCGCCAAAGCGATTGATGGCCAGACGTTTAGAAAAGTGGTCTCGCGTGGAGGTGCGAGCCGTGATTCATTTCTTATGGGCAAAGAATGTGTGTCATGTTACGTGATGTTGTCATCCTCCCGCACAACAATGCCAACCCCATACTTCTCGCCAAACTCAAGAATTTCTGCAAACGTTCAAGTTATACCTATACAGTCCAGCCCCCTATACAGCCCAGATTTGGCACCCAGTGACTATTTCCTTTTTCCGAAATTGAAGGAACACTTATCTGGAACAAGGTTCTCTTCAGACAGCGTTATGAAAGCAGCTGCCGAAAACTGGCTGAATGGGCAAGGACGTGATTTCTACCAAGCCGGGTTAAACAAGTTGGTGCTGCGTTCAGGTAAATGCCTAAATATATTTGGCGATTATGTGGAAAAGTGATCGGCAGGCATGCCTCTTAATACCCTTATGTATTTTCTGTCTATTGTTAATAACTAATTTTTTATTTCCCTTGTAACCCCTTTTTTTTTGTCTTTTTGTTTGGATCCATCCTGAGATTAACAATTTCGATATATAAATAAAATCTGCCAATAGAGCTGTTTTTTTATTTCTAGTATATTTATTTATTTATTTACGAAAGTTTATTATAAGCTACCAAGCAATTAAAATTCAACAGAACTGTTCAGATTGCTATTTGAAAATATTATAAATTTCCGTTTTATTATTTTGAGAGGAAAGATTTATAAGCGAAATAAATTTCTAAGCAAAATGAAACTTGTAAAAGTTAGCATAATGTTCTTTATTTTAAATATTTTTAATTAAAGCTTGCGATGCATAAGTAAACCTTTGTACGTTTAATTAAAAAATATTATAAGTTTATTTCAAAGTGAATTGTTCACAATGAAGCGCTTTAACAAAATTAGGTACTCATTCTTTGGTGTTATAACACTTTATTTTAATGAAGAAGTTTTTCCTTAGCAAATAAATTAATATAAATAATAAAAGAAAATTTTATAAAATTAGGCTTAATTAATTTCTTTAACTACTTATAGTTATTGCAAATCCCACAAAGAAAATATTTGACAGAATAAACTTGATAAAATGCAATTTCTTATTATTAAAGAACGGCCAGTACTCTTTTTTATCTATTCAGTCCCTATATAATATTTGAAGAATAATCATATTAAACAATTTGTTAATTCCTCTAGTAAAGGTCATTGCATATATCTATCTATATTATAAAGGACAAACATGTACGTGCATAACGCTGACTTCATTTTGACGTTGGCAACACCAGACTATTAAATTTCGCTGTTACTGCAATTTTTATAACTTCTAAACATGGCACATTTTCAGTTTTTATACCACCGAATAGGTGGGGGAAATGTTCTTTCAAATGCAATTTTTTTAAAAACTGTATTATAATTTACTCATTTTTTTATAGTTTTAAAATAATTTTCAAGCATGATTTTTTTTAAATCTATCTCTATGCAGACGATTACGAAAGATAAATCCGTTTGTACTTCAGTGAAGGGTGGTCATAATATTTTGGCTACTCAGTGTATATTCGTTTGCGGTTATATTGTATTTTCGTATATTAAAAAACACCTATCTTTTTTTTTTAACAACAAACATTGTAAAAATGGTGATGCAAAAGCATCAAACTTTACTCCTAATCTCATTTCAAAATTATCAATTTATGAAATTATCGATAAAGCATAAAATTTTATTCATTTTTACATCAAAACATAAATCAATTATAAATTAATATATGCTACCTATATATTGCATTAGAAAAAAAAACTGCTCCAAACGTAGGCGCAGTCTTTAAAATATCCATTCAAGAGATTCGTGTCACTTCTCTCCCGTACTCCTCTAAAACGAACACCATTATAGATTTATTCATTCTTGCAGCGCTTATGTCAATCCCACATTTCTTTTGTATTACAAATTCAGTTACAACGCTGAAAGAAGTTAATATAAAGCCTAGATGATTGACAGCTGGCTGCCCTTTTGACCCCTCACTCCCAACCGTGGTGGGAGTGGAGAATATGTTTCTGTCAACAAAACCCCTGGGGTCCCCACAAAGGGTGTCAAGATGAATTCCAGTTTGCACACACTCCTGGTGATTCATCGCTCAGGGAGGAATATGAGATGAAATTTTATTTCTTGACGTTTTTGTGCATTTGTTTTTTTTTATTTGAACAAAAACAGTTATTGTACCTGAAGCAGAAGTGTTATTACTCGAAATGCAGTTTGTTTTTGCGATTATCAGAGGGGATTAAAAGGAAAAGGTACCTTTAAATCGAAATTATCCTTTTGTTAAGCGGAATCCTGCAAAGGAGAGTGAATTTGACACAGGCCAAATTTGTTTTTGTTTTTCAGAGAGTTTATTTATTTTTTCTTAAAATGTTTGTATACAAATTTAAATTTATAATATTTTATAATTTTATACTAAATTACGAAGTCTAAACTTGATGCACTATTTGTTTCAGATTTTTAACCGTTTGAGTGCTATGAAGCGCGATAGTGCCGCAATGTATCTGCGAATGAAACAAATTTTGTTTCAACTCAGAAATTTTATTCAATAATTGAAATCATTTAATTTTTATTCAACAGTTGAGGTATTTACAGCAATCTAGTGAGTTACATTTTATAAGATAAAATTTCTGGGTTGAAACACAATTTGTTTGATCCACAGATACATTGCGGCGCTATCGCGCTTCATAGCACTCAAACGGTTAAAATGACTTTTACTATATTTTTAAAAGCACAGGCTCAATTATATTCTTTACTCTAAAAGTATTTCGCATATTTTTTTCTAAATAAAAACTGGAATTGTAATGTCAGTTTTGTAAACAATTTAATTTTTGATGAAAAATTCTGTTTCAAATCCACTTTTGAATAACAAAAAGAATTATTGAGTATATTGTTTATTTATTGTATGCCAAAATTATTTAGTTTAGCAGAATAGCATTTTTAAATTGAAGAAAACCACGATTTGTGAAACATGGAACAGTCGTGGTCATATCATGCGCACATGGCCACTTATTAGACTTTTGGAATTCCGTTTTTTTTTTTTTTTTTTTTTTTTTTTTGACTAGTAAAACTATTTTTTTTTTTGGGGGGGGGATGCAATATTTTTTTTATGAAAGACCATTAACTGAGAAAGTTAAAAAATATAAAATGGTTTTGATTTTTTAAAAATGACGGCATTGAAAATTATTAAACTTTAGCATGGCCATATTAGGGGTACCCACCTTAAATTAAATATTTAAGAAAGCAAAAACTCTATACAATTATATTTTGGACTTCGGTAACGAATCTCTACTAAAACATCAAAATTTGTCTATTCCTACTTTCAGAACACATTTTAATAATTATCATTTTTTTTTTTAAACTAATACTTACTTTATATAGTACATGGGGTGAACAGATCATATCATAAATTGCAAATAATAGGATAATTATAAGCATCCGTGGTTTTGACTTTTTATATTCTTTTTTTTTTTTTTTTTTTTTTTTTCAGAAAGCTATATTTAAATTTACTGTGACTAGCATTCATGAAATATTTAAGGTAAGAGCCTACATCAGTCATGCGAAAAAACAAAACCGAATTTCAGAACCGGGTCCAACCGTTTCCAAAATTGAAAATGGTCCGCTTATAAAAAAACTGTAATCAAAATCAAAAAATTAAAAACTAACAACGTTACAGATCGACCTCAGCCTATTTTATCCTATGCAAAAAAAAAAAAAAAAAAAAAAAAAAAATTAAAATGTGAGCGAGAAATCTGCCAAGAACCTTCCCATAGACTTAACCTTAGCTTGAGCGTTCCTTCGCGGGAAAAGCGTAGGCTCTTAAGAAGCCTACTACAAGTGGATATTAATTTTTAATACATAATAGGAATATGGAGTGTATCTTCAATAATCCAAAACTCTTGGAAAATACATTTTGGATTATGTTGAAATAAGAACGAAGCTTTGGTTACAAAGGTCTAAAATAACTAATCGAAGAACATCATCAAATTTTGACTAATCACAATTAAACAGCACATCTGTCCGTGCGTAAAATTGGCGTCATATAGACGGTGGCAACGATGTAAGCAAATCCATTTCTCTTTTCTCCGTAACTTGATTACTTTTAAAAAGCTCACAATTTTAATTTTTACACCGTCGAAAAGGGACAAAAATGTACTTTCAAATGAAATTTGTTGGAAAACTGTATCTCAATTTATGGAATTTTTCTGTTTTAGTATTAAAATTAGTTCTCAAGCATGAATTAAAAAAAAAAAAAAAAAAAAAAAAAAATCTCTATCGCGTGCAAAAGATTAAAGCGTTTGGACTTACAACAATATAAGTAGTTCAGGGTTTGTTTCAGGCTATTAATTGCATAACGAAATTAGCACTTCATAAATAAATAAATAAAATCATATAAATAAAACATAAATTTAATAGATATAAAGTTGAACTTACATGCTTAAACCACTGAAATAATCAGAATAAAAAATAAAAAGTTGCTGCAAGCAGTAAAATCTTTGGAATTTTCTTCGGCTATTAACCTTTGACATACGGCTAATACGAAAGAATCGCTTTTAATAAAATTTCAAAACCTTTATACGAATACATAATTGATATGTTGCATACAAAAATGCTATTGTTAGAGGGAAATCTAAAATCTATATTATATGCTAGAGGTTTCATTAAAATGAATCACGGAAAAAAGCGCACCTACATAAGAAAAAAAGTTTCACTATACATATATATATATATATATAATTTTTCCAATCATGTATTTAATAATATAAATTTACACAATATAATAAACAACATTAATAATAATTTTCCAATAAAAAATTTTACCATTCACAAGACATATAAATATAATCGCACACTTGGACGTAAAATTTTTAATTACAATTCTTTTGCAAAGAATTTGGTCTCTTCAAAGAATTACCCATGTTATTGTAATGACCCAAAATATCAAAAGTATATAAATACAACACATGGTCATATCATTACTGGTGATCTTAATATTGTAGAACAACCTATTTTACAAAACTTAATGCATAATGGCACAAAATTTCGTCTTCCATATAAGTGTAATATCAAATCCATAATATTGCAGTTTATTCAAGATACTGATTTGTTTATATATAAAATTGCTGTTGATTACAATAAACCAATCGAATATTTCAGTGAATGGAGATTTTCTGTAATTGATAAATTAAAAAATGAAATTATAAAAAATTATCATCATATTACACATGCAGCTTTTAAAAACATAAATAAACATATATCAGAATTACAAAACAAATTTATAATTACTTATGTAGATAAATCTCCAAATAATTATGCTATCATTTGTAAAGAATACTATAAAGTGTTAATTCACAATGCAATCAACACAAGTAATATTTTTAATAAAACTATATTAAATATTGAAATAAATAACAGAAAATTATTAAATTATCACAAATTACTAAAAATCAAATGTAATAATTTTAATTATCCTTATCTTCTTATAATTCCAAAATTTCATAAAAATCCTATTAAATTTCGCACTGTTACCATCGGTTGTAGCACATATAATAAAAATGCAAGCAATTTACTAATTAATATTTTAAAGCAGATATATGATATAACGTTAAAACATAATAACCAACATTGCCTAAAAAATAGTTTTCAACTCATTAATAAAATACATAATATCAATCCGGTAAAATTCATAAAAACATTGGATTTTAATGATTTATTTAATAACATTGATATAAAAGATTTACATAAAACAATGTGTATATTATTTAAAGAATTTAAATCTCAATTAAAATTAAAAGAACATATTTCAGTAAATTTTTTTAAAACTTTACTAAATTTTACATTGCATAATAATTACATTATATATGACAATATTATCTATAAACAATGCCAGGGAATTCCGCAGGGCGGAACCGCATCTAGTATTCTCTCTGACCTTTACTTATATTATTATGAAAGAAATATAAGTTCGAACAATGATTATGTATTTTATCGCTATATTGATGACATTATCATATTTTATTTCAATGAAAAAAATTGCACATCACCACTCAATTTTTATCCTACTCAGCTTAAATTAAGCGAAAATGATTTAATTAATAATAATATAAACTTTCTTGACTTAAAAATTAATATTACTAATAATTATAAATTAATTTTTGATATATATGATAAGAGATTTGATTTCCCATTTAAAGTAAATATTTTTACCAATTTTGCTTCATGTTTACATAAATCTGTTTATAAAAATATAATTATCAATTATCTACATCGTATAAAATACTTATGCTCAGATATAAATAAAAACAAAAATATTAGATATATTCGAGATCAAGCAAAAATATATGGTTATCCAATTTTTATGATAAATTCAATCATCAACTCTTTTAAATAACATTTATTATATAATTTAAATATAAACATGGTATGTAATAAATTATTGTTTTAGTGTGCGATAACATATAACAAAAGATATAGAAAATAATAATTATAACATACATTATTACAATTATAACATATTAGGAAATTTAATATTTAATATTTGTTTGAACATTATATACACTTTATATAGAAAATTACAATTATAACATACATAATTACAATTATAACATATTAGGAAATTTAATATTTGATTGAACATTATATACACTTTGTATAGTTGTGATTGTGCGTTGCCGATCACCTCTGTTTAAGGTGTTATTGATGTGCAGTTTTCATACATTTATAAATTAACTTATACAATAACAAATTAAATTATACATGGATAACATTGGTGATTATAACTCATAAACATATCTATTTGCAATATATATAAATATAAATATATATAGTTTTTATTTTTGTCTATGAATAATTAAATTTAACAAGTATTTTAATTACTGCATTGCATTAATTTGATTGAAAAACAGTAGTGTAATACTATTAATTATCAATTTTATAAATTTTGAGATATTTTGAATTGTTTATGAATTATTTAATTAGATATTTAAAATAATCTATGAAATATAAAATATATTTACAATGTAGTATAAATTAAACATTAATTATTTAATAACAAGTCTAATATATATTTAAGTAGTAGTAAAAATAAAACATTAATTATTTAATAATGTCTATAATATCAGAGGATTAACACAGCTGGCAGCAAAAAGAATTTGAATTAAAATAATATCTCTTTTACATAATATATTCTTGTTAAGAATATCTGAAATGCTGTGCAAGTTGAATTAATTCTGTGTAGATTTATTCATATAGTAGTATTATATTTTATTTGAATTTAAAGTAAAACTACAAGTTAGTATTGTTTTTTAAAGTTTATTTATATAATTAAATCTAATGAAGTGAGTATGTAACTAATAAAGTGGATATCTAACTAAATATTAATTATGAATTATTATAATACCAATAGATGGCGACACTTTACCTTTCAGGTAGTTGTTGATAATATTGTTAATATTATATTTAATTTAACTATAGAGGGAGCTATTGATTGTATATTAATTTTACTTTCAGGAATTAAAATTGGATGGAGTAATATATATTTACGGATATAATTTTGTTATAAGTGTATTAAAACCAGAATTATTTTGTGTGTTTTTGAATCATTTTGTGTTTGGGTGTCATCGATGGGGTTGTGTTTTAAAAAAAGTGTGCTCTCAACTTGTCTTTCAAATCAATTCTCTCAACTCGACTTAGTCAACATGTATGATGCATTGCCATGTGGATGTGAATATTATGCAGAAGTTGTGACATTTTAAGGATTCTGTATAATTATTGTTAGTAAAATATTTTATCTACACTTTACGCGTTCATATTTCCAATTTTATTATTTCAAAACTGTTATCTCGTGGTAATTTCGTGAGGTGTTAAATACAGTTTTTGGGATAATCGATGTGAGTGAAATATATTGTATATTCTTAATGGTTTTTTATTTCCTATTTAAATATTTCCAAATTTTAATATTTCCAATTGTTGTCTGGTAATAATTCAGTGTACCTGGATGATTCTACTTATCTTAGCATTATGCCAGTAAAATTATGAAACACTGAATTATTATTTAAAACACATGTGGGTGCATCCAGGCTGATGAGTACATGTGCATGTGTTTTTTCATATCCAATTCATATTTAATTCTCATGTGGTCCAGTTTTCCATTGTATATGGTTCATATTTAATTTATTAATCCATTTGTGTTTACTTAATTGCAACTCCAATGTATAGTTTTTTTTCCCCCTTTCTCTCTATTTTTTTTTCTTTTTTCAATATTCTTTAGGTATGAGTAAAATTTGGCCAATTACCATTGAAGCACAAGCTATGGTAATATTATGTTTGCACATGTTAATTATTAGCTATGTGGTATTCTGTATACACAATATCATTAATTATCTCTTTGGAGATTTAAGTAGAATGATAATAGAACTTGATATGTTTTTTGAAATTCATAGATATTATAATTATATATATATATATATTGTAATTCCATCTGAGATAAGGTTTGATTTGATGCTAGAACTTGTTTAATGCATTTTACAATTCAAAGGTATTACAATTATATATATATATATAATAACTTTGCAATTTTAGGTGGACGTTTTATCGGTGCGTTTTTTTCCAGATGCGCTTTTTCCGGTGCGCTTATTTCCGCCTACCCATTAAAATATAGTTTTTACTTATGTTCTGTGTACCGGGCAGATTGTTCTGTAACCCGGTAACCCCGGGTTTTATCCTGTGGTTTTTTTTTAATTGTATAATATGTTTCTGTCAATAAACTCCATGGAATCCCCAGAAAGGGTGTCAAGATGCATTCCCGTTTGCAAATACACGTGGTGACTCATCACTTAGGCAGGAATATGAGATGACATTTTATTCTTCTCTATGTTATTGTGCATTTTTTTTTATTTGGAAAAAAAAAACAGTTACTGAACCTGAAAGCAGAAGAGTTTCTACTTGAAATCGAGTTTGTTTTGCGATTAACAGTGCCGTTTGTTGAAGGGGGTTAAAGGGAAAAGGTACGTTTAAATTAAAATTTTCTATTTCATTTCACAGTTATGGTGTTAAATATGGGTATATTGTTTGAACATTGTTAAAGATGGAAACAAAAATTTCACATTGTCTAATATTTTCTTTTGTTGTAATAGCTACGAGATTTTATGCAAATTTTTAAAAACATACGTACATATTTTTATTCTTCTTTGATAATATATTTTGTTTCTTTTCCATGTAACTTAGCATTTACGAATGCATCCTTATTAAATCACTGCGCCGGGAAAAAAATGTAAACAGAACAATACACGGATTCGGTAGAAACGTTATTGATTATTAATACTATAAATAATAATTCTTTTATGTAGCATATAATAAACATATCATAAATGTAAAACAATGGAATATCCATGGAGCGTTTAGACAAAAACTTCCTCTCTCTGCAAGAGATAGTTAAATGTACTGTAATTAGAATTCATAAAATTTTTAATTTAAAAAGCCTTAAACAGGTGAATTTTGTTAAATAGCTGGAAAGATACATGAGGAATTCTCCTGGAACTCCAGGAGTGTAAACAACATGATAAACGTCATATATTTCTGCAAAGATTTTTTCCCGAAACCCCATGAGGGGCCGTCAAAAAATTGAAGAAAAACGAATATATTTTGGATAACCCTGTGAAAACTAATATTGCAAAAGCATTCAACTTTTTTAGGTTCAAAACTTTTCTTAGGCACAGTAAAGCAGGTTTACTAAATATTGTTTCACTGCGCATGCGCGAATTCAATCAAAATATACTGTGCATAATATATTAGCTAAATGTATAGACCAACTTTTATGAAAGTCTGAAAAACATAGCTTGAAAATTCTGATAGTAATCGTCGATAGAATAAGCTCGAATTTCGCTGTTCCCAAAAGGAAGCAAAAAGATGAGGGGTTGTATCCAAATATCCTAGCTTATCAAAGTTGACATAATAAGAATGAAGTGTCTCTCATTCTACATTTGATACAACCCCTCATCTTTTTGCTTCCTTTTGGGAACAGCGAAATTCGAGCTTATTCTATCGGCGATTACTATCAGAATTTTCAAGCTATGTTTTTGAGACTTTCATAAAAGTTGGTCTATACATTTAGCTAATATATTATGCACAGTATATTTTGATTGAATTCGCGCATGCGCAATGAAACAATATTTAGTAAACCTGCTCATTTTTCATACAATTTTTATTATTTTTTAATTCTGATTGCAGGGTATTGTGTATAATTCTGTTTGTCATATTTTCTGAAAAAAACTTGTTTTTATATTAAAAACTCTGCAAATTATAAGCAAAAAACTTGGTAAAATTTGGGACTGTTTTTATAAAAACCTGAATTTTTCTTCGAGTATACATGCTATCTTCATACAAATGAACCCAAATTATTACAATAATCCACTTAATCACTACAGTTTGAATGCTTTTGCAATATTAGTTTTTACAGGGTTATCCAAAATACATTCGTTTTTCTTCAGTTTGTTGACGGCCCCTTATGGGGTTTCGGGAAAAAATTTTCGCGGAAATATATGACGTTTATCATGTTGTTTACACTCCTGAAGTTCCAGGATAATTCCTCATGTATCTTTCCAGATATTTAACAAAACGTCTAAAATCGCAAGTGACCGGTCATCATTGGAAATATAGTGTATTACTTTTTATACATATGAATATGAAGTATATATTCAATAAGCCAACACTCTCTTAGAAAATATATTTTTGACATACTGAAATCAGAACGAGATTTTGGTAGCAAAGTTCGGTACTTCTTTATTATCAAAGAAAGCGAGAAACTTCATTAAAATTTGACTAAGTTCAATTAACCCAGCACATCCCCCCCCCTTTTTTTTTGAATGAATATTTCACATTTATCTAATGTCACTACCTACCATATAACTTCTATTTTATGATTGAATACATGATAAATAACTGGGACGCAATTAATTTAAAGGAAAAAAAAATATTTATAATAAGAGAATGTTTCAATACATCCATTATTGGATATAATTCATTAAGTTTAAGTTGAGCAACTGTTATTCTTCATTTATAATATTAAAATTCTGTTGTACTAGATTATATTAATGTTTATCGACAAAGCTAATTTTAAGCACTTGAGGTTATTCATATTTGCACCATGTCTCTTACTGATGATACAACTTTTTTTAAAGTAAAAAACTTTTTCATTGGATAATTTCTTTTAACAATGTAGGCTATGCTAGAAAAATAAATCCTTCTTCTCTAAACCTCTCCTTCTTCTGATTAGAGCGTTGATCACTATTTGAGAATATTGTTTACTGTAAACAAAAAAGACAGCTCGTTGCACATGAAAAAAGGAACTAAGCACTCAGAAATTTTCAATTTTTTTTTCTCAATGTCCTTTAATATTATTATTTCTTTTTTTAATTTGAGCACTAAGCAACTGTTGTACCTGAAGTAGAATTGTTCCAGTTTGTTCTTGAATACGATATCACGGCGCACACGATAAATAGAAGTTTACTGTTGGAAAATGACATCTAATGCTTAATATAATCTTATTTAATATCAAATTTATTTCCTCAAATGTTTCTTCGAAGTTGTAATCGGTAAAGATTTCGTAAACAGAAACGACAAAGCGAAAAAAAAAATCACCTATTCATTTTTCTTGCTTCCTTTAAATTTTGAATTTAATTTTACAAAGGGAATACAGATTATTTTGGTATTTTAAAATGCTTTTTTAAAAGAAAGAAGAAACAAAGCGCCAAAAAAAAAAAAAAGAAAAAAAAAGTTTTTGTTAAAGAACTAATTGTGTTCTGGCAATTTTGTAGTAAATTTCACAAACGAAAGATCAAAGCAGAAACTGCGCGATTCTTATTTTCCAAAATTCAGACATCACTACATCATTGCATATAATTCCTTCTTGAAAAGCTTTATTCATACTTTTCGAAATTTATTATATTATCTTTCTTTTCCAGCATTCCGTTTAAAAAGAAAAGAAGTATAGTGTGTTTGAAATAAAGCCAATAAATGTTATTTCTTTCATCGCTTTTCCTTTGAATAAAAACATATTAACTGGAAAATATACTTTATAAACGAGACTTACGTACTCAATCATTTTTCTCTAGCGTTTTGAAAATTTTTTTTTTAACCAAAAAGGGTTTTTATGAAATCTATATTCGTATTTTCTTCTAACTTTGAAATATTCTTCTGTTGAAAGACACAAAAGTTAAAGTTTAAAAGATAATTCCCTTTTGTGAAATTCAATAGTTTGGAACTTTCGACAGTTTGTATTATAGTGAGTTGTTCTTTTAAGATAAAGTGAGTTTCTCATTTTTTATTTATTTTAAAGACATTCACGAAGAAAGTTTTTCCTAAATTGAAATAAAATAATATTTAAAGTCGAGAAGTAATCGGGTTAATGGAAAGGGAAACACAATTGAATGATCTTTCGAGCATTGTTCAGTTTATTACAATACTCCTCATCATACAGATATATTGTTAAACAGAAACGAAAAACGAAATAAATCATCTATTTATTTGATAATTTTCTTTTGTGAAATTCAATCGTCTGCAACTTTCGACAGTTTGTATTAGTGAGTTGTTCCTTTAAGATAAAGTGGGTTTATCTTTTTTTTTTTTTTTTTTTCATTTATTTTAACTGTATTCACGAAGAAAGTTTTCCCTAAATTGTATTAAAATAATATTTAAAGTAGATAAGTAATAAGGTTAATTGAAACACAATGAACTTTCATGCACTGTTCAATTTATTGCAATAATACTCACATGCAGATATATTGTTAAACGAAACAAATAACAGAATAAATCTACTATTCATTTTTCTTGTTTCCTTTAAATTTCGAAATAAATTTTAAAAAGAGAATACAGATTATTTCGCTATTTTAAAAGCTTGTTTTAAAGAAAGAAGAAACGAAAATGGTATCACTAGAAAAAAAAAATTGTTAAAGAACTAATTTTGTTCTGGCGATTTTGTAGTAAATTTAACAAAAAAGATCAAAGGAGAAACTGTATGATTCTTATTTTCCAAAATTCAGAAACCACTATATCATTGAATATAATTCGTTCTTGAAACGTTTTATTCATACTTTTCTAAATTTATTATAAAATCTTTCTTTTCTAGCATTCAGTTTAAAAAGAAAAGAAGTATAGTGTGTTTGAAATAAAACCAATAAACGTTATTTCTTTCATCGTTTTTCCTTTGAATAAAAGCATATTAACTGGAAAATATACTTTATAAACGAGACTTACGTACTCAATTATTTTTCTCTAGCGTTTTGGAATTTTTATTTTTTACAAAAAAGAGTTGTTATGAAATATGTATTCGTATTTTCTTCCATCTTTGAAACATTAAAAGTTTAAAAGATAATTTTCTTTTGTGAAATTCAATCGTCTTCAACTTTTGACAGTTTGTATTAGTGAGTTGTTGAGTTGTTCTTTTAAGATAAAGTGAGTTTCTTTTTTTTTTTTTTTTTTTTTATTTAACTGCATTCACGAAAAGAGTTTTCTCTAAATTGAAAAAAAACAAGAAAGAAAAATATTTAAAGTAGATAAGTAATTAGGTTAATGGAAACACAATTCAATGATCTTTCGATCATTATTCAATTTATTACAATAATACTCACATGCATATTGTTAAACGAAACGAATAACGAAATAAATCATCTATTTATTTTTGTTGTGTCCTTTAATTTTTTAAACAAATTTTGAAAAGAGAATACATATTATTTCGGTATTTTAAAAAGCTTGTTTTAAAGAAAGAAGAAACGAAAATGATATCGCCAGTCAAAAAGGTTTGTGAAAAAAATTATTCTGTTCTGGCAATTTTGCAGTAAATTTCACAAAAAAAAAAAAAAAAAAAAAAAAAAAAAAATCAAAGCAAGTTGCACGATATTTACTTCCAAAATTCAGAATTCTCTACATCATTGCATATAATTCCTTCTTGAAAAGCTTTATCTAAACCTTTCTAAATTTATTATATTATCTATTGTTTCCAGCATTCAGTTTCAAAAGAAAAGACGTATAGTGTGTTTGAAATAAAGCCAATGAACGTTATTTCTTTCATCGCTTTTCCTTTGAATAATACCATATTACACCAGATTATTTTTAACACAGTTATAATAAATAAATAAATAAATAAATAAATAAAGGTTAAAAAAAGAAGAAAAAATTAAAAACGATATAAATGACAAAGAAAAACAATTTAAACATGCCAGCACTGACAATTGCCAGTCCCAAGACTGGTATAAATGTGAAAAACAATTGTGTACACATAAAATAATCTTCTTATCCCCTACTACAGTTTTTAAAACATACATTTGTTCCATAAAAACACCTGTTAAATGTAAAAAATGCATTTTAACTATTTTGGCATCGTCAGGAACATCTGTAAAATTGTCTGTCCAATTATCCGAACTTTTATTTATCCGAACTAGAGCCAGTCCCAGCAGGTTCGCATAAAGGGCGCTCTACTGTATTTCTTTTCCATCATTTAGTTTTAAAAGAGAGATGTATTGTGTTTATATTAAAGCCAAAAAATGATCTTCTTTTATCATTTTGCCTTTCAATAAAAGAATATTACTTTATAAACTAGACTTACATACACAATCATTTTACTCAACACATTTTACTTTACTTTTTCCACCGAAAGGAATTTCATGAAATCTAACTTCATATTTTCTTATATTTATGCAACATTGCTTCAATTGAAGGAATAAAACATAAAGTTTTAAAAGAAAATTTCCTTTTGTGAAATTCAATCGTTAGCAACTTCCGACAGTTTCTATAACAGAGTTTTCCCTTTAAAATAAAGCGGGTTTTTCTTTTATCTCCTGAATACAGTCGTGAAGAAAATTGTTTCAAATTGAATTAAAATAATTATGAAAGAATATTCGAAATTATGTCAAAGAAACATAATTCAATGATTTTTCGACTGTTGTTAAAACTTTTACAGTAAAGGTCACATTCAGATAAATTCCGAAATGAAGTCACAAACTGATGCTTTTGCATGGTGTTTTATCAACAAAGGCCATTTATGCGATTGATACATTTTTTATGAAAAATCTAGTTAACTGTCGATTAATCATGGCTCAGCTCTAAATGATTTTAATTTTCTATACTGCCACATTCTAAATAATTAAAAACTGTATTCTTTCACTCTAAAAACGACATTTTCAAAACTGAGCAAAAAATACTCAAATCTGAGTATGTCGCATAGTTAAAATGACTTCGAATCAAAATTACTCAAGTTTGAAACATTATTTGTAACACATCATACTCATTTTTGAAAACATGCACACACTCAAGAATAACACAACATCTGCTCATGTTTGAGTATGTCCATGTTTCAAAAATGAGTTTGAACTGATTCTAATCATTTTTGAGTATGTCCATGTTTCAAAAATGAGTATGAATTGACCTCTATGGGCTCAGTTTTGAGTATGTCCATGTTTGAATATTCTGAGTATTTCTGGTATTTCCGAATTGAAAGCATTGTGTCGTCCTATTTGAAACAAAAAGTTTCATAACAAAATGAAAACATCGATTTACTCAGATTTGAAAATGTCATTTTTCTCTGTGTTTATTCTTCATTCTAAAACTACTCACTTACTTTCCTTTATACTCCCCCTGAAAAATTCTGTTTTCACCTCCAAAACATCTTTTCTGTAAAAATAAAATAAAATAAAGCGCATCAGGAATTATGAGTATATTATTTTTAATTCTGAAATGTAATTTATACAAAGAATATACATTACCTTTTCAGAAATTTATTAATGCTTATTTCAGTAATAATAATAATAATCATATCACAATGTCACATTCCAAATAATTAAACAGTACCCCGTTATTGTTCATTCTGAAACTAAGAAGTTACCCTACTTTTTATCCCCCCCCCTTAAAACTTCTATCTTTTTCTGTAAATAAAAATAAATAAAATAATGCGTATTATAAATTATGAATACATTTTTTGTAAATAAGAAAAGTTTTCATCAAAGAACAAATTGCATTTTAGCGATATTATAGTAAATTTTGGAAAGAAATCAAAATAAACTATACAATTCTTAATCAAATTTTTAATAGGCGTATAGCCAACATAGTGAAAAAGTACCCAAGCCGGGACTCGATCCCAGGTCATCAGATTAGCGCACTGACGTTCTACCAACTGAACCACTTGGGAACGATACTCAGTCTGGAACTACTTTCACTATACTTTTTCCCTATGTTGGCTATACGCCTATTAAGCAATTAAAAATTTGAATATTATGAATGCAAGGCGTGAGAAATTTTCTCTGGAAAAATTTCCAAGTATTAAAACGTGAATTTATACAATTCTTATTTTTCAAAATTCAGCAATTATTCAATCACCGCTATAATTCGTCCTTGAAAAGATTTCTTCATACGAGAGTGGATAAAATATAAAAACGACTTTTTAATAGATTATTTTCGAAAATGTATTTACCAAAATTATGCCGATGTTATTTTTCTAGATAGCTTTCTTTAACATCCACTCACTTTGCTCAATGTATTGGAAACTTTTATTTTTCTTAAATTCTTGTATAATAAAAAGAACGATGCCGTGTATAAATCCTTTGAACATTTGGATCAGAATGAAACGTTTTCAGGATCGATGCACAGCTTTAATCTTTTCAAAAATCAATATTTCTATATTATAATAATAATAATTATTATTATATATAATAAAAGTGCAGAGCATTTGACTGTCATCAACAATTCCGGGATGCCCGCTTCACTTTTTCATATGCCAGACGTTTGTACTTTTTTGCATCATTGTTGAGTCCTTTGTGGTTGTTAATTTTGTATTGTTGAAACTTACAGACAAATATTGTTACATCATCATTATAAACAATGTTAACACTTGTGAAGATTTTCTAAACACGAAACATTCATTCATCGTCAACGTTTAAAATATTAAACCATGGATGTAATCGTTCACGACGTAAGCTGTGTAAAAAGAAATGCGTATCACGTTTAAATTACGTTTAGAAATCTTGATTAAGTAGTTTTAATGTTTTTTTCCCTTTCTGTTGCTATATGCTATAAAAAACAGCAAAAAAAAAAAAATTATAATGCATTTCGTGATGATATTTTTATAATCATACTTCAAATTAGCAAATCATAACAAACTTCTTTTTGGAACAACAGGCATAACATTTATGAAAGTAGGTGTAATTTTAAGATATGTTATTTGGAACAGATTAAAAAAAAAAATCTTCTTCAAATTAACTTAATATCTGATCAAATGTCGCAATAAGATTACGCCTTAGTTTTTTTTAAGTGACACGTTTCGAAACGCCGAGTTTTTATTGTTGCCGGCATTTAGAGAGTAATTCAAACGAAATCACTTGCGTTTAACCTTTTTCCGAGAGCCTCGGAAACGACCGTCTAGACGGGTGAAGCCCAGCTAGTATTATTATATATAAATCGTTCATGAAGAAAAGTAACATACAAAATACTCCGTAAATTAAAAATATATATTAGTAGAGAACTGTGTCAGTTTTTGCATTAGTGGAGGAGTTTCACTTTTTGTGAGGTATTCCATACCGGATCGCCATGTTTCACCTACTTTACGACCGTTTTTAAACAACTTGTGCCATTGTTTTAAAACAAATTATTCTGTTTTCAAAGGATTACGCTGGAAATTAATGACTACAAAGGATTTGAAATATCACTTACTGCACAGCGTACAACCAACAGAGTGAAAAAATGTCCAGACCGGGTATGGAACCCGGAACCCTTGGTTTGCGTAATTCAAATTCTTTGTATTCATTAATTCCCAGCGTAATTTCAGCTCTGCTGAAAATTTAATTAGATATATATAAATATTAACCAATACTGGGTTTAAATTGTCTCATGCATTCCACTGAAGTTGTGATCATGATTAACTTTTCATCTTGTGCTAGAAAGTTATAGCCTTGCCGTATAAGAGTGAAAGAATGCTAGCTTGAATGTTGTCTGGATTGCTCAAAGTAGTACAGCATTGGTGCGTAATACCAAAGGTTCCGGGTTCGATTCCCGGTCTGGAAATTTTTTCCCTCTGTGGGTTGAATGATGTGTAGTAAATTATAATTCACATCCTTTGTATTCATTTATAACTGCGACATTTTCAAAACTGAGCAAAAAATACTCAAATCTGAGTACGTCAAAATGGCCCCGAAGCAAAATTACATCAAGTTACTTTCAAGTTAGAAGCATGTATATACTCATTTCTCAAAACATGCACACACTCAAGAATAAACATCATGTGCTCCTATTTGAGTATGTCCATGTTTCAAATGTGAGCATAAACTCACTTCTATCTGCTGATTTTTGAGTATGTCCATATTTCAAAAATGAGTTTGAACTGATTCTAATCATTTTTGAGTATGTGCATGTTTGAAAAATGAGTATGAACTGACCTCTATGTGCTCAGTTTTGAGTATGTCCCTGTTTCAATATTCTGAGTATTTCTGGTATTTCAGAATTGAAAGCATTCGGTCGTCCTATTTGAAACAAAAAGTTTTATAACAAAATGAAAACATCGATTTACTCAGATTTGAATGTGTCATTTTTCTCATTGTATTCGTTGCAACCGCACTAGTCACTTTATGTTTATTTATAATGCTAAGCGACTAAATAAATGAACGAATGAAGAATAAATTGATGCTAGAGGAATTTTTAGACAACTTAATTGCCATGGGAACAAATATAAAAAAAATTATCTTTAGATAAAAGAAAAAAGAAAGAAAGAAAGAAAAAAGAAAACTCGTAATTTTCTAAAACTGTTTCATTATCTTTCTTTTCCAGCAGTCAGTTTCAAAAGAAGGACGTTGTTAAATAAAGCCAATAAACGTCATTTCTTTCATCGTTTCTTCTTTGAATAAAAGCATATTAACTGGAAAATATACTTTATACTTACATATTCAATCATTTTACTCTAGTGCTTTTGATTTTTTATTCTCCACCGAAAAGAGTTTTTATGAAATCTAACTTCGCATTTTCTTCCATCTTTCAAACACACTTCTGTTTGAAGAACATGAAAGACAAAGTTTGAAAGAAAATTTGCTTTTGTGAAATTCAGTCGTCAGTGATTTCTATTAGTGAGCTGTTCTTTTATGATAAAGTGGCCTTTCATTTTTATCTCTTTAAGACATTCATAAAGATTTTTTTTTTTTAATTGTAATAAAATAATGTTAAAGTGTATGCGTAATCAGGTTACTGGAAGCAATAATAACAAGGCAAGTGGAGTTATTTTGATTTTCAATTTTCAGATTTATGTAATGTATTACAGTCAAACCTCGTTAACACGAACACACTTATCGCAAATTACTTTTAGCACGAACTGTTCCCGATTGCCCCCTTCAGTTGTTTGTAATGTATTTAAGTTCGGATAACACGATAAAAAAAAAAGTTTCCCCTCGAGTGTTCACGTTAACGAGGTTCGACTGTATTCAGTATATAAAAGGAAACACAAATTTTATTATCATAAGCAAAGAAAAGATGCTGCACTGCAAATCTTTTTACACTTTTCAGAACACCTTTTTAGAACACATATTTTGTCACCTTTTTTAGAACACTTTGAAGCGATTTTTTGGAACAGTTTTTAAAATGCTTCTGAGAATACTTTCAGCACACTTTCTAGCGCACTTTTTGAAAGCGATGATTTCACAAGTGTGCCCAAATGTGTTCCAAATCCGTTCTCAAATGTGTTCCCAAGTTTAGATTTAAGAGATATCCTGAGCAGAACACTTTCAAAACACATTCTTTATAGCGGAGCATATTCGGTACACATTATGGGAACACATTCAGTACACAGTAGGGTAACTGGAACACTTTTTTTTAAAATCAAAGTGTTCCAAATGTGTTCCCAATGTGTGCTGGGAATTTGCAGTGTAGAAAACTCTTCTTAATAGTAATGTAAGCAAAGAAGTTACATTCTAAATTAAAATGTTGAAAGTACATTTAAACTAGTTGTTAGGGGCCACCCTAATATTTACGCATCATGGATAGCATGATATAAAATATGAAAATGAAACATGTATAAACTATTTATAAAATGATTGAAATTCGAATAAAATCCTGGCTTGATATCGTCATAAACTTTAAATGCTCTGTTACTGAATTGCGTAAAAGAAACAGCTTTATAACTCCAAAAATGATAATCCTATTAACTAACTGTTTACTGCGTCGGATTAAGCGTCTCATTTCCAATTGAAATATATCTTTGAATTGAAATTTGAATGAAATGCAGGGCCATGAAAAATCGAAGAGTGTGGAAAATTGGATTACAAATATCTCGGCAACTCATTATCCGATCGACTTCATTCTTAATGCAAAATTTATGTTTTTTTATTGTATTATATATTCACTCCTTAAAATAAACAATTTCGAAAATGTTTATATACCTTTTATCAGAATGAATATTTCGAGAGTCCGAAAAATTAGTTCCGGATAATCGAGGTGACTGAAATTCAATAGGCTTCTTTTCATTATTACATACTAAGTATATACCAAATTTCAATTCTCGGGAGATAGAGCGTTTACTGACACATAGATACACAGACACAGACAGACGGACGGTATTTTTTTTTTTCTAAAAATATCTTTTTCGCAATCGCCAGTGTCTGAAACGTGTAAATCCATTTTTTTTATTTTTTTTGTCGATTTTTAAAACAATCACAATATTTACCCTATACTACGTATGATCGGTACGTAAAACTTTGTAGTTTAAAACTCCATTTCACTTGCCTTGTTATTGCAGAGGGTTACTCAATTATTACAATAGAATTCACATACATTTATATTCACAAATTTGGCTTTAAAGCGATGCTTTGGATGGTGATTTTTGAGCAAAATTCCTATTTATGTGATTAATACATTTTTTACGTCAAATCAAATGATAAATCATGGCTTAGTGACCAAGCTTTGCTATTATTTTAGAACAAAAAAGACCTAGTAAGACATTTTTTCATAATCACAAAATAAGATCACTAATTATAATCAAAATATAGATAAAATGCTTAAGTGATACAAAGTTTTCAAGTTTATTTTCAAAAATTTGCGAGAATATTTTTATTTATCGTTATATATCTTGAAAATTGCGTCGTATAAACGCTGAAACATATGTCGATCATTAAAAGGTTTTTATAAGCTTTTTCTGTTTCTCTTTGTATCACTTAAGCATTTTATCTACATTTTGACATTTCTTCTACCACTTAAAGATTTTTATTGCAAAATATCATGAAAAAAAAAGCAGAAAAAAAAAATTCAAATATTTATAATTCTCAACATTGCATTATAAAAAAATCAGTACTTTATTATTGCTCCTTCTAAAAGTACAAAGATACTATCAAATACCACCTCCCTTTATTACCACTGAAGATTCTATTTTTGCTTCATCTATTATTTTCATTGGACAAAGGGGAAAAAAAAGCGCATCAGAAAAAAAATCAATAATACAGACAAATAATTTTTATTTATTTCTTTAAATTGTGATATAAATTTTAAACTGGGAATACACATTACTATCTAATATTTTGAAAAGTGTATTTGAATAAAAGAATAAATGAACATAATATCTCATAAACAAGAAAGTTTTTGCTAAAGTGCTAA